>JARQOD010000001.1:807643034-807713395 GCA_033576555.1 Oophaga sylvatica
CGCAAATCCAATTTGGGTAAAGTGAGTTTAACATTCCTCATTGTCAGTTCTATAGATTTCTGCAACTCAGACATAGCTACACAGCGCAGTTTTAAGAATAAAGTCATTGCCATATGGCAAAACCCTATGGTTGAATTTGTGTCGGGGAAGGAACACCGAGAGGGCTTATTTCTAACCTATATAAACTTCTGCTAACTGCATACCTAAATATGTTCCCTCTTACTATTAAAACTCAATGGGAAGCCAATGTGGAAGGCTCAGTGGACTACATACTAGGCTTAACACCTCTTCTTTTCATTTAAGAGGCTCAAAAGGTTGTTACAATTATATCGGATTCACAGAAAATGTAGAACTGCAAAATTTCTACATTGGATTTGAGTGAGGCAAAAGTTATAACTGCCGGAGTTATGCTTTAACGAATGCCAATCTTCTACATATAATGTGGCAATGCAATAATATTGGATCCTTCTAGAATAATGTTCTAGATATATTTAGCAATTTATGGTATAGTAATGAAACCGGAGCCAAAAATATGTATATTGGAAGTCCTACTAGATCTCCCTGAGGAGGATCTGGTAGCATTTGGTATGGCCAGAATACTGTAAATTGCAAGAAAAAAAAAACATTTCTTCTCACTGGATTCAACCTACTCCATCATACACTGATGAATGTATTAATAGATTACATGGGTTTATGTGTTTAGAAAAAGGGATTTATAAAAAAAACGAAATGTGGTAAAAAATTTCATAATATATGGGGTCCTTGGATCAACACACCTGGTTTACCGTCCAGAATCCTACGGTTGCAAAATATTTTCCCCTCTACACTAAATTAATTTTCCCTTTCTAAGCTTGTAATAAACAGTGTAAATGGACATTTGCTGGATGGCAGATAGCTTTTTACACATTGAATCAGAAGAATTACCCTTGGTCTTATTAGTACATATGTGAACAAAGATACTCTTTAACCCCTTAGTGACGGAGGCAATTTTGATCTTCCAATTCTCACCACTGTCACTTTATGTGTTAATAACCCTGGAACGCTTCAATGGTTCCCACGGATTCGGAGATTGTTTTTTCGTGTCATGTATTGTACTTCATGATGATGGTAAAATTTATTCGATATGTCTTGCGTTTATTTATGAAAAAAAAAACAGAAATTTGGCAAACATTTGAAAATTTTGCAATTTTCAAAGTTTTCATTTTCATGCCCTTAAATCAGAGTTATGTCAAACAAAATAGTTCATAAATAACATTTCACGCATGTCTACCTTACATCAGCACAATTTTGGAAACAAATTTTTTTTTGTTAGGAAGGTATAAGGGTTAAAAGTTGATCAGCGATTTCTCATTTTTCAAACAAAATGTACCAAATTTTTTTTTAGAGACCAAATCACATGTGGAGTGACCCTGAGGGGTCTATATGACAGAATGTACCCAAAAAGTGATACCATTCTAAAAACTGCACACCTCAACATGCTGAAAACCACATTCAAGAAGTCAATTAACCCTTCAGGTGCTTCACGAGAACAGAAGCAATGTGAAAGGAAAAAAAATAACTAACTTTTTTCACAAAAAATTTACTTTAGACCCATACTTTTTTTTTTTTTTATTTACACAAGGCTAACAAGAGAAAATCAACCACAAAATTTGTTGTGCAATTTCTCCTGAGTACGCCAATACTCTATATGTGGGGGAATACTACTACTTGGACGCACGGCAGGGCTCAGAAGGGAAGGAGCACTGTTTGACTTTTTGAACGCAAAATTGGCTGGAATCGTGTTTGGAGAGCACTTGATGTTCCTAAACACTGGAAACCCCCCAAAAGTGACCCCATTTAGGAAACCACACCCCTCAACGATTTTATCCAGGGGTATAGTGATATGGCAGATATGCAACAGATACAGACTTATGTGTTTGTAGGAGGAGTTTACACTTTTCTGACAGTAGATTGCGATGTTACTGTTATATGCTTAGTTGAATGTAATGCATATACTTGTACTTTGGTTTCACTTTCTCTCTGGTAAAAGGTCCTTGAGACTTCCTGTTATGCTGTATTAAGAAGCTGATGCATGTCCCTCATTTTCTGTGAAGATAAAAGCTGAATTACCCCTTATAATCTACTCTCACAAGTTCCTTCTGCGACCAAACTTGCAACATTTTCAACTCACAGGCACAACACAGAACGTGATAACAATAGATCATCATATTGAATATGTCGTCATGAGTGTTCAGCGCAAGTGCTCGCTACTCCAGTTCGCATCAGATGTTTGGGTATGCACCAAATATCGCGGGTGCCCGACTGACATGCTCAAGTCCCTGCCGGCAGATCACAGCGGGAGCACTGCGCATACACCCGCCATTTTCTTCCAGGAAGATGATGCGGAGGACTGGGGGACAGAGCAGGAGGGCCCAGAGATTGCGGAGGTACCGGAGGGGCTCAGGGGACACCATTTCTCTATTCTGTGATATGCTAGAATGAATGAACTGTAAATTTGACTTTTTTGTGATCGCCATTATTCGATGAACAATGGCAATCACGTGACAGGGAACCATAAAAACCGTCCCTGATTATGTTCTCCAGGGTCTCAGTTACCCCCAGTTGCCGAGATCTTGGAGATTTTCCGACGCTGTGGGGACGCTATACCCTTATTTCTCAGCGCCATTAAAAAGCGGTGCTGAGGAATAAGGCCCCTTAACTGCCGCTGTTAAAAGGCGTATCGGCGGTCGTTAAGTGGTTAATCTTCCTATATAAAAACAGTTCCAGGAATTGTGTTTCAGAAGGGAGTTATCATCTTTTCTGTTTTTGTATGCGATTTACTTGGGTGGTTGTAATTATTTGAAAAATTTTTAATAAAAAGAATCTGATCTTAAAAAAGAAATGAACAGTCATACGAGTGTTATTTTTTCTGCAGAGACGAGTCCCAACTGAAGAAGTCATATCGGTCTGCGCCGGAAGAAGAAAGCTGAAAATAAATAACTGTTTGGATGCGCTACCAGTAAATCATTGGATTTACCTTGACTATATACAGAGTTCCTGAGTATAAGGCTGGAATCAGATGAGAGTATAGCATATGATGCGATATGCTAGTGACCCTCGGCTCCTGCTGTGCTGTGAGTGTGATCTGAATGTCAGTGCTCTGAGCTCCCATCCTCTCGTATCAGAGAATCGGAGCACAAGTGCGGAGGAGACGGAGAAATACCGTAATTTCTCCATCTCCTGCATGGACTGACTCGACATATATCAGACTGCATGGGGCGATATCCAAGTGCAGTGCGATGTTTCACTTGCACCCAGAGAATTGTATGGGCGCAAGTGAGCCGAGTCTCGCTGTAAATCGCAGCATGCTGCCATTGTTCTCTCATGCCTAATCGGTTATACTCAGACACTAGGTTGTCATGTCTGCTATTTAGACGTATTTCTTAGCTTATTTCTGTGTTTACTAGATTTATATACTTAGTCGTTTTTTAATGTTGGGTGTGGAGTGAATACATATCTTTGTAGGATCTAGAATGCTACAGGGGCCCACACATCTGACCAACATGCTGGTGGGAGATTAGGTCCAAATTTTGCACTGGGTTCCATAGGACTCCAGTTACACCACAGACAATGTGAAATTAATAAATCATAGTAAAACTACGGAGCACACCTGCTCTGTCTGTACATTTTACATTGAATTCTGTTAGTTAAGCGGTAACACATTTAGCTTGCAGCTGCACATCCCTTCATCCATATAAATTACATGTCATTTCACAAGCAGTTGGGCCGTTGATTACGTCTCTATAGCCATCTTTGGCTACATTCACTGGAAAGTGGAAGCTTAGCATATACATAGATCCCTAAACCCTGATGGAAGACCAGGAAGCATTCTTGGAAGATCTAACTTTAGTAATTCACAAGACAGCTATACAAGGCAGTTTTTTTTCTTTTAACACTTTTGAACTTTAAGAAGGAGTCAAGTTTGTGCTGAATATAGTATACAGAAATGTCTTATTTAACAAAATTAATTGAAAACAGTTGTGATCGTATTATGCCCTGACTTTCCATACGCCATCCACTCACTCAACCAGGCGGCATGGAGTTGGCAATGTGAAAAGTCCTTAATGGAAAGAGATACGCAGCATAAATAACCAAGAGAAAGTCAGAATAAAAATGGTCTGGAAAAAAAAGCCTTCATATTCTTTGTAATAGTAATTTAGAGAACAAATAATCATGAAATGCAAACGTGGAGGCGTGTGAAACTGAGCCCCAAGTACAGAATATACAGGCAAAGCACATTTACCAGCTGCGAGTCACTGTACACTACCGAAGGCCTGCTATGTCATGTATTACCAATGCCGTATGTTCTTACTATATACCATCTGTGTAGGACCCAGTGCCCATGGCATGTATCCTTTCACTGCAGCAAAAAGTGGCCCTGAATGGATAATCGTAAAATGGACCAATACATTGCTGAAATTCTGTTCTGTCCGCCTTTGCCAGTAAGACGCAGCTCAGAGAAATTACCGGACATCACTGGAGAAACCCAACTGTCTATTGAGTCTTGTTTTTAAGTCAATGCTCCATGGGAAAACAATTCATACTAGTCAATCATGACTCCATCTGTAGATCGCACTGTTTGGGGGGTTTAGCGTCATAAACCTCCATTCCCTTGGGGGGTTAGCGTAATAAGCCTCCATTCCCTGCTGGAAGCCACCTCTACATACAGGATTATCCAGAATGTGACATAACATACACCAGGCTCCATTTCCGCCTGCTAGGCGTTACTTCCAGGTTTTGTTGATGGACTGGTTCAAAGCTACCATAAATCCACTCCTACACATCCTGACAGAGCATTTCAGCTTCATGAGTCTGTGCCTGCTCAGCCTTTCCCTCGCCCGGTATGCAGCTACGCTGTATTCAAGTGCAAGTTTACCTCCTGGCCAACTGGGATCTGTGCCAAGGTCAACACATGTCACAGCCAGTTTCTTGAATAACGGGGAGGCCCGGCCCACTGGAAACTCTGAGATGTTAATCCCGGTAACAGATTAGTGTTCCCATAACAGAGCTTTACGGAGAGGCAATGAGCAGGGACAATGCTGGATGAACTCCAAGTAGACCACAGGACACCAATCTAGTTACTAGCTGTGCCACCACAACAAAGTCTTCTAGAGAGATTTCCCAAAGCACTGCTGGAAGTACAGTTTATAAGGACCGATCTAGTGTATACTTCACAAGTATACAGGGAAAGGCTTTATTGGCTGAAATATATATTTAGAATGCGAGCTTTAAATAGACAATCCCGAAAAAGAAAGTCATCACAATGATCAGTTGATCGTCACAGTTCCAGTTGTTGAAACCATAGCAATATTCTGGTATGACCAGAGGCTGAAGTGGCTGGAAAAGTTGAGAATAACATGACACCCTTTAAATGAATGGGCAAACATGTAATACAGAAACAGGCGAATCCCACCAGAGTGGAAGCCATTTATTTAGGTCTCATACCCATATATACGGACCTCTGATGTTTGTTTCCAGCATTCAGCACATTATGTTGCATGCATGTGGCTCTGGCTAAGACCTCATTCACACATCAGTTTTTCGTGTACGAGTAGTGCTAGCCGCGTTTTTTACAAATAGCACTCATATCTATATTCGTTAATGTGACCATTTCCATGTTCGCGATTTTTCACACACGGAGCAATCAATGCAAAGTCATGGAGTCATGTCACGTATTGATCAAAGTGGATTAAAATTGGCAATGCAAGTTTATGGGTCTATGAAAAAAAAAAACACATCTGACTGCAGTCTGATTGTCACAAACTGTTAGAAGAAGGTGTAGACACTTTTCACAAATGAGAAAAACTGATGAAAATCATATCGAACGCTGTTAAGGGTATGTGCAGACGTTGCAGAATCTGCTGTGGAATTTTCCGCACAGATTTTGCTAAATCCGCAGGTAAAATTACCTGCGTTTTACCTGCGGATTTGCCGCGGTTTTTGTGCGGATTTCCCCAGCGTTTTGAGACCTGCGGATTCCTATTTAGAGCAGGTCTCAAAACGCTGCGGAACTGCACAAAAGAAGTGACATGCTGCGGATTTAAATCCGCACCAAATCCGCGCGGAAAAATCCGCAGCATGTGCACTGCGTTTTTTTATTTCCATTGAATATAATGGTACTGTACATCACTTGCAGTTCTGCTGCGGATCCGCAGCAGATTCCGCAACGTGTGCACAGACCCTTAAACTTAGATCACATTCTGATGAAAATTTTAGGAAAACCAGTCTTTTTTTTTTCTACGTGAAAAAAAAAAAAAAATGAAGTGTGAATATGGCTTAAGGGGCCATATCTCATCAGATGTGTCTGGCTCAAGCGTAGAGCCTAGTTTTATCAACTATCCACTCAAGGCAATAGGGCTTCCAATACTTCTATCCTTTGCAGTGTTAAACACAGACAGCATATGGATGCCATCCATGTGCTGCATACATTTTTCATGGAGCCATAAACTTGAATTGGGGTTTTCCATCCAGAAAAAAACAGACAGGTTACGTGCTTTTGACATGGACATAGGGTCTGTGAAAAACACGAATAATGTGAAAAGCAGCATATACTATAACGGGTACTTGTTCTATCAGAGAAAAAAGCCACGACTAGAACATGTCTGCATAAAGCCGGACATAGTGAAGTTAATTGCACCATCTCTTGCCACAGCAATATAGAAGGATATACTGGTACCAGAGCAGTAGGGCGACTTATTTGTGGTTTCCATTTTTGCCCTATTTTGGTACAGCAGCATTGTATGAATTGTTATGGCTCCTCTAGAAAAGCTCTTTAACTTAGATTTCTTTTTTTTTTGTTAAATCTAAGTCAATGGCTTAAGCACATCTTTTTTTTTTCTGACTTGTACTGAAAGGCGACGTAACAATGTCAGCTGTAGACATGTGCGGCTGTAAAGTTGTCATATGTCTGCAGTACACTGGAGTATACCAAAAGAGGAGCACATTCGAAACCTTCTGAGGTGGATTTAGGGTTAATAATAAAATAATTAAAAAACAAAACCATATAGCACCTTCCTTCCCAGTGGCCTGAATCCAAAGGAAACAAGGATAACAGGCCTGCTGGTTTAACTCAACTCCTTATCCCACCCCAGAACCTGCAGAGCATTCCAACCATCTCGGTACCATCCTCGAAGGAGGAAGGAAAACAGGGTTTAAATGGAAACAGATTTGTGATTCCAAGAAGACAGACAGTGTTATCATAATTCTAAATCTCATCTGAGGCAGTGCTCACTTAACCCATTGACGACCAGCAATGATACTAAAGTTCTATGTCCTCAGGCAACCTGGCTGTTCAGTAAATGGGTCACACCCACAGATACTGTTCCAACCTGATGGAAGTCTTTAAAACAACAACTGGCGCCTAGAGAATTCCTTCGGTTGGTGAAGGCGGTCTTACCTTGCCCAGCTCTTCCCCAGATCCATGTTGGCTCTGGTTGATAAGTGGGGAGTGTCTGATAAGTGGCTCTTGTAACAGATCCAGCCTGGGCCGCTTTGACTCTGCAAAGTCTAGGTCCGGATGTTTGCCCAGGTCTGACACGTAGTTATGTAGGTCTCCTCTCCCGTGTAGTTCAGGTGACCTGTGGAAAGTAAGGCGGAATAGTAAGGGGATTCTGTTTGCTCAATATGCATGTTTCCCTTTAAAACACATTTTACAGTTTACAGTGGGGACCTTTGAGAATAAATGTTAATACATTTGTGGTATTGATCTAAAGGTACAGCCTGGTTCACAAAGTGTGCACAATTATTAGGCAATTTGTATTATTGATGATTTGATGTTATTGAACAACTGCAGTGCTGTCAGTCAATCCAAAAGGTTAATAAAGCTGAATCCTGAGAATATAAGAAAGCAGAAGAGAGATTTTGTCTTCCTTGGGAGAATACGGTATCTATCTGTGCAGAAATATTGGTAAACTATTAGTGTGCAGAAATATACAACAAAATGAAAAATGTACATTTTTCCCATCTTCATGGTTTATTTTCTTCTGTTAGCGTGAGACTAGCAATCAAACATCTCAAATGTACAAAAATATATTTACTGTATAACATTTAAAAAACAAGTATCAGTGATCAATATAGCCACCATACTTTTCAATAACAGTCATAAGCCTTTCATCCATGGAGTCGGTTACTTTCTTAATCTACTGATGGTCAACTTTTTGGCCGGCACCAACCACAGCCTCCCAGACACTGCTCAGAGGTGTACGGTTTTCCTTTACCGTATGCCATAGTACATACGATAAATGACTGAAAAGTGGTGGTCCCACCTCTGACCCTAGTTTTGGAGGCTTGCTGGAATCAGGGTATCTGCCCCTACATTATGCTGCTCTCCAATTAGAAAAAAATCCCTTTAATGTAGCAGTTTTTTTTATGGTTTTGAAGAATGATACAATAAATAGTTAAGCACAATTTCATATGCAGAACCTACATATCAAATTTTAACTCACTGTATAACTCATTTTGTCACGTGCATTTCCGATTAAAACAGTGTACAACTTGACGGTTCACTTCTCCATTTTACTCACAGCAGTTTAGCTACATTGCAAGATGACATTTTGGGAGATCAAGTAATGATAACAACTAAGGAACTTAAGCATTGCTATTTTCCAAGCACTTCCAATGCAACTAGTGACCTCTTCATAATGTTACCGAAGGGAAGTTCTCAAGAAGGACACAAGCGTGATATCCCATCGTAAGCACCAGAAGCTTCCTGTACGTCACTTTCCATTTAAGTAAAAAGCACGCGCTCATGTACAGGTCTAAATATTTTAAGAGAGCTAAAGGAGGTATGGGCGTATGATTTATTTATATCCAGAGATTCTAAGGGGAGTATAAAATGCATGGCGTAGAAGGAGAGTGTGAAGAGCTGAACCTTTAGGTATTGCACATAATGACGCCAAGCCAAACCTAAAACTGTCAGACTGATTCATCCAGGGACATTGGTTCAAAAATCATTTTTCTTACTGGATTTTCATTAACACTTGTGCATCAAAGCCTTCACCAACATATCCAAAAAAATTTAAATCTGGATGAGAATTTCAAATTATGATTTGATGTTTCACAGGTCTGTATATTCCCTCATACACAAGGCTTTGTTTGACTTTCTTCTGTTGGCGCTATGAGATTTTTTAATTTGTACATCTAAACATAACCTAAAACATAGGTACTAACCAGATACACATGGAATTAGCCCTTGTTTGTGTGTACAGAGTGTGACCTCAGTTATACATCATTATCCCTGAATCAGAAGGGACTAGGGTTGTATTTGTATATAAATAGATGCCAAAGAGGCCACCAGAATATTAGTACACACAAAGTGACAAGTCCTGAACATACAGTGATGGAGACTAGCTGGGTTAGACAACCTTTATACTCGTAAAAGGTGATCTGTCTTCTCATTCCACCCCCATACATCCACATGTGTAGGTTATAAGAACACAAGTGATTCCAAACCTTTATTAGAAAAAGACAATGCTCTACTTGCAGTGAGATGAACTTTAGAAGGCAGGTGGGAAGTGCTCAGGGTAGAAGAGAGCACTTTCACTGTCTCGGCTCCCAGCTCCACTTTCAACCTTTCAGTTCTAATGACCCGACCAAGCCTCCACTCAATGTTATGACCCTAATAGAATATTGACAGATTCCATACTCATCCTTCAGCACTGACAGCTCCAAAAGCAAAGCCTGCTAGGTTTACCAATTACCTGGACCTCTGGCATGGTCAGGGTAGAGCATGTCATCAGAGATGCATCTGATGAACTACCAGTCACAGGTTGCAGCAGTCCTGGTAACTACCAAACAGAGAAGACATCGCTTACAGACCCCGAATCAGCCTACACGAAATTGGCCTGGTTGCTGAAAAGTGAGTATTCCTCAATTAATTACCGTATTTTAAAACCATTCACACGTAGAAAAAAAAATGTATTGTAGTGTCAGACAACCCCTTTAACATATAGTAGAGTTTGTGTATGTAATCATTGGTTCCAGTAAAATACCAGCGTTTAACATGACTCATCATTACAGATTTTCTTCTCCATTCATATCTAAAGCTAAATTCAGACTAAGGATAATTTCCTCTTAATGCTCCAGCTCCAAAAATGTATCTCATAGTTAGAGCTAAGCATTTGAGAGGCTCAACTCTGGAATAGCTTAGAAGCCCAACTGCCATGGTCAGTTGGTCAGGTTTCCCATTCCCCCAGTCCAAGCTCACCCATCTGTCCTTACAACTAAAACCCTGCACACAAAAGATGAAGTGAAAACATCTTGACCTATTCCGGATAAGCACCATGTACAGAAAAACGCACTTACACGCTATCAATGAGGTCATTAAAGTTTGTCCGAGGAATGTCCTGCAACACAGAGTACAGTCATGGCCAAAAGTTTTGAGAATGACACAAATATTATATTTTCACATGATCTGCTGCCCTCTGGTTTTTATGTGTGTTTGACAGATGTTTTTATCACAGACAAAAATCTAATAATAGCAAACATATGAGTAACAAAAGCTTATATTGACAGTTAGAATGAGTTAATGCAGCAAGTCAATATTTGCAGTGTTGACCCTTCTTCTTCAGGACCTCTGCAATTCTCCCTGGCATGCTCTCAATCAACTTCTGGACCAAATCCTGACTGATAGCAGTCCATTCTTGCACAATCAATGCTTTCATTTTGTCAGAATTTTTAGGTTTTTGTTTGTCTACCCGTCTCTTGATGATTGACCACAAGTTCTCAATAGGATTAAGATCTGGGGAGTTTCCAGGCCATAGACCCAAAATCTCTGTTTTGTTCCCTGAGCCATTTAGTTATCACCTTTGCTTTATGGCAAGGTGCTCCATTATGCTGGAAAAGGCATTGTTGATCGCCAAACTGCTCTTGGAGGGTTGGGAGAAGTTGCTCTTGGAGGACATTCTGGTACCATTCTTTACTCATGGCTGTGTTTTTAGGCAAGACTGTGAGAGCCGATTCCCTTGCTGAGAAGCAACCCCACACATGAATGGTTTCAGGATGCTTAACAGTTGGCATGAGACAAGACTGGTGGTAGCGCTCACCTTGTCTTCTCCGAATGAGGCGTTTTCCTGATGTCCCAAACAATCGAAAAGGGGATTCATCAGAGAAAATAACTTTACCCCAGTCCTCAGCAGTCCACTGCCTGTACCTTTTGCAGAATATCAGTCTGTCCATTATGTTTTTTCTGGAGAGAAGTGGCTTCTTTGCTGCCCTCCTTGAGACAAGGCCTTGCTCCAAGGGTCTCCGCCTCACAGTGCATGCAGATGCACTCACACCTGCCTGCTGCCATTCCTGAGCAAGCTCTGCACTGCTGGTAGCCCGATCCCGCAGCTGAAACACTTTTAAGAGACGGTCCTGGCGCTTGCTGGTCTTTTTGGGCGCCCTGGAGCCTTTTTGGCAACAATGGAACCTATCTCCTTGAAGTTCTTGATGATGCGATAGATTGTTGACTGAGGTGCAATCTTTCTAGCTGCATACTCTTCCCTGTTAGGCCATTTTTGTGCATTGCAATGATGATTGCACGTGTTTCTTTAGAGATAACCATGGTTAACAGAAGAGAAACAATGATGCCAAGCACCAGCCTCCTTTTAAAGTGTCCAGTGGTGTCATTCTTACTTAATCATGACAGATTGATCTCCAGCCATGTCCTCATCAACACCCACACCTGTGTTAATGGAGCAATCACTGAAAAGAGGTTAGCTGGTCCTTTTAAGGCAGGGCTGCAATGATGTTGAAATGTGTTTTGGGGGATAAAGTTCATTTTCTAGCCAAATATTGACTTTGCAAGTAATTGCTGTTAAGCTGATCACTCTTTATAATATTCTGGAGTATATGCAAATTGCCATTAGAAAAAGTGAAGCAGTAGACTTTGTAAAAATTAATATTTGTGTCATTTTCAAAACTTTTGGCCATGACTGTACACTTCGGCACGTAAATCATCAAAAACTGCTGCTGGCAGCTCCCTTTCAATTGCTAACCAATGACACCTCAGATGTGCTCAATCGGAGACAAGTCCGGAGACGTTCTAGGCTATGGTAGCACAGTTAGGCTACGCAGGCTGTCCATTAGGCCTGGAAAAATTATGGAGAAATGGCCATAGCACCGATTTCACAATCAAATCAAACTTATGCCGAACTTTAGAGCCGTGTACAAGAAATGAAGACTCAAAGTGTCTGGCTACTGTACATTACACCACCCAACACCATTTACATTCATCATAAAATCCTGGGAGTAGGATCAGTGTGACATTACCTCCTTGTGAAGGACAGCCATCTTGTGACCGCAACTTCTAACTGACTGGAAGTCACAGGTGACTGGCACAAGGTCTTAATGCAAGTCTATGAGAGCTTCGTTCTGGCTCTCAGACTTGGGTACAATGAGTTGTGATTTCAAGATCACCCAGCAAACATTAGAGCAATGCAGATAACAGAAGAAGATGGCAGCAGGAACTTAGATTAGTGGCACCACTCCAGTGAAGCAATAAAAAAAAATGCTGGAGTGGTGTTTTAACAATAAAGAAAAAATGCTGGAGTGGTGCTTTAAAACTATAACTACTGATAGACTTTCCCATAAGGGTGTTAATATATTCCCATTTTCATTTACTAACATGGAAAAAGTCTGGGTCAGAGAAAGATAGGGTTACAATGTTGCCGCACACAAACCTCTAAATAATATTAGTTTACAGGTAATGTGGATTTTTAGTGTTTAAAATGGGTTGTCCACCTTTGAGGACGGTTTAAAATTTTTTTTACTTAAATGCATGTATTTGTAAAAATCATTTTTGCAATCAATAAATAACATTTTGCAAAGTTACAGGCTCTTTCCAAGCACATTCAACTTTGATGTGGTCTGTGGTCATACATCAGCTGCGAGGAGCTCAGAAAAAGACAAAGAGTTCCAAATTTCCCATCAGATCGTCATTGTGTACTGAGTGATGAATTTTACGTTAATTCATATGTCACCAAGAAACAGTGCAACACAAAGGCTAGAGAAGGCAAATGGTGAAAAATTTTAAGCTACCGTACCTTAAATCGCTAAAATGATTTCCAGCTCCAATTACGGTACATGCATTTAAGTAACAAAAAATGTCCCTAAAAGTAGACAACCCTTTAAAAAAGAACAAATAGTAAAAGAAGAAGGAATACACATGTTTAGGCCCTGAAATAAGAGTTGCTGAGTACCACATACACATAGCTAGAGGCAGCTCTGCTCTACAGGAATTCACACCCATGTCAAGCTCATTCTTGCCAAAGCCGACCAAAGCAAGGCCTGGAATGCAATATAATCCAACGGACTCGTGGTACACGCCGTACGCTTCAAATTAAGTGTGATAGCAAGAATTTCTGCAAAAACAAACTTATCCTTGTGTGGCCCTTCTTATATTTACCCTTGTAATGAGGGCAATACCTCTGACTATGTATAGCCTTAGTCTGCCATAATGCACACTTATTAGATTTTTTAACACATTGTGCTCTAACTGATTAAAAAAAAAAAAAAACTATAGTCAACCATGTCAGGAGGTAAAAAATATAAAGCCGTGTACAATCCTCCTAGGCGCCATGTCATATCTGTAATACGGCCTGAAGACAAAGCAAAATGCTAAGAAAAACAAGATGGCGCCATCTGTGGATTGCATGTTCCCAAAAAATGTGACAGGACAACATCAACCATTGAGTGTCAACCAGTCTCCAGGAAAGCACGTTCCCCAAAAACAAGATGCTCCTCAGTCCGCTGTGAAAGTCAAGCAAAGGGCCTGTATACTGCTCTTGCACAGGGGCCCTTTGTGGTCTTTGTCCACCAGTAGACAATCCTGAAGTTGTGATCTGTACTTGGACGTTAGATTTCGGCCTTTAAAGCACAACATTGGAAAGCTGTCTTTGCATTGCATTTTTTGAGGAGGTTCAAAGACCGAAGGACGGCATTTCCGTAGTTGAGATTTTTTTCCCCTTCATGGCATTCACCTTTCAGATTTAAACATTTTGTATGTTATTTTTTGATAGATCAGACTTTTGCAGATGAGGTGATAACAAAAACACAGGACGTCATCAGGTTTGAGGGCAGAGACAGAAGAGATGGGGTGATGCGGGTGTCCGTCACCATGCTTAAATCAGTGCCCTTTGATGCCACCTCATTTCAGGGAAAGGAGGCGGTGCCAGAAAAAGGATAGGTGGCCACCACTGAAGATAAGGTCACTTCTCCATTACACATACTAAAACAGGACGTCATCTGTGGACAACGGTGACAAAAACCGTGGTAAGTAACAAAAGCCCTAACCCCTTGATGATGTCCTATTTCATGAGGGGCGATAGTGGCTGAGGGGAGGTGACTGCAGGCCCATGCCGCGTGCTGTTCCTTCCACACTCCAAAGACATACTGATAGGGAATTTAGATTATGAGCTCCAATGAGGACAATGATTAGGTCTGTAAAGCGCTGTGAAAATCAGTGTCGATATAATCAATAAAATAAATAAAAATAAATAAAAAAATGTATACACTGTTTTGTGTGCTGCCATCTTGCCTTATCTAGTTCTCTAGATAATAACATGGATCAACATATCAGTCACTAGAAATAACATAAGTTATAACAAGAATAGTGGCAAATGCCATGTATTAATGGACTGAAAAAATGTCGGACTGTAATAGACCAACTGCATACATATGTAGAAAACACTAAAGAACAAAAGCAGTCAAAGGTCAGTGTGAAAAAATAGAAACAAACTTTATTGATGTATATGGATAAAAAACACTACACAACAGGTGAACCCTGCATGTGTCACACAACACGGTAAAAAAGTGTACAGCAAGGGGAGCCGGATGCGGTAACGGTAGATATAATAAACCTCAACTCACATCAAACAGAATGATATTAACATAATTATAGTATATAGGTATGTATATAGAGGTAAATAGTGGATGGTAATATGGTACATACCACAAAGGTCACCAATGTGACACCACACCAGCTGCCCTTGCCACCCCAACGCGCGTTTCGGAGGGTTTCCTTCCTTCCTTCTTCAGGGGGCCTAGTTCTCTAGCAGCATGATTTATCCCTTGACCTCTGCTGACTCAAAAGATGCGCAAAATATAATTTTGTTTAAACACCTAGCCCAGACCTAGTAGAAAATATTATTCTTACTAGACAGCAAGTCATAATCAGAAACTTTGCTAGAGAGACACACAAAGAAAAGAACTGATTTGCTAGCGTAATGTGTACAGTCATGGTAAAAAGAGTTGGAACCCTTGAAATTGTTCCAGAAAATGAAATATTTCTCTCAGAAAATTATCGCTGTTACACGTGTTTTGTTATACGTGTTTACTTCCTTTGAATGTATTGGAACAACACAAAAAACATAGAAAAAAAGGCAAACTGGACATCATTTTAAACAAAACCTGAAAAATGGGCCTGACAAACAAAATTGTTGGCACCTTTCCAAAATTATGGGTGAACAACTTTGTTTCAAGCATGTGATGCGCCTTCAAACTCAGATGTGTCAAATAACACGTGTGGCTAATATGAAAATCACACCTGATACCAGATAAAAAGGGGAGAAGTTGAATCAATCTTTGCATCGTGTCTTTGTGCCACACTAAGTATGGAGTACAGAAAGAGAGGAGAACTGTCTGAGGACTTGAGCACCAAAATTGTTGAAAAACATCAACAATCTCAAGGTTACAAGTTCATCTCCAAAAATCTTTATGTTCCTTTGTCCACGCAACATAATCAAGATGTTTACAACCCATGGCACTATAGTTAATCTCTCTGGACGTTTACCGTAGAGAAAAAAAAATTTGATGAAAGGTTGCATCGCAGGATAGTCCAGATGGTGAATAAGCAGCCCCAATCATGTTCTAAAGAAATTCCAGCCGTCCTGCAGGCTCAAGGAGTATCAGCATCAGCGCAAACTATCTGACACTGAGGCATAAAAAAGCTAGACTTCAGTTTGCCAAAATGTATGCGAGTAAGAAAAAAATCCTTCTGGGAAAGCGTCTTTTGGACAGATGAGACCAAGATAGAGCTTTTTGGTAAAGCACATTATTCTACTGTTTACAGAAAACAGAATGATTCCTACAAAGAAAAGAATACAGTAACTACAGTCCAATATGGTGGAGGTTCAAAGTTGTTTACGGTTTGTTTTGCTGCCTCTGGCACTGGGTGCCTTGATAGTGTGCAAGTCATCATGAAATCTGAATACTAAATGATTTTGGGTCGCAATGTAGTGCGTGTCAGACAGCTGGGTTTGGGTCCTAGGTCATGGGTCTTCCAGCAGGACAATGACCCAAAACATGATGGAAACAAAGCACTGGAGAGTTCTTAAGTCACAAGCATTGAGTCTAGATCTAAAGCCCATTGAATGCCTCTGGACCTGGAGCAGTTTACAAAAGAAAATGGGTCAAAAATTCCAGTTGAAAAGTGTAAGAAGCTCGGTGATGGTTACAGGATGCAATTGATTGCAGTTATTTATTTCAAAGCATGTGCAACCAAACATTAAGTTGAGGGTGCCAACAATTTTGTCCAAACCATTGGTTTACTGTGACATTATGTTGAATTTGCCTTCTTCTCCTCTGTTATCTTGTGTTGTTCCAATACACACAATGGAAAAACATGTGTAATAAACTGTGTAATTGCAATAATTTTCAGGGAGAACTACTTCAATTTCTGGAACAATTTCAAGGGGGACAACACCCATGTACATGGCCTTCCTCACTTAAAGCACACCCACGTGTTTCAAAGATAATTTATATGCATATGCATGTATATGTATTTAAGATAGCTGGGAGTTGTCTCCAGAAGATGACACATTTTTAAAAATGAAGCAAAAGGTAGGAGGACCAGGCGCACTTTCTCTAGCACGGTTTGGCTCTGTGCAGCAAAGGGTAAATGCACTCAGCACATGGGACTGTTCAATTCAGAAACGATTTGTGCTTGTTAATGGACGCTCCTACTCATATTCCTTCGCTTCAGGCCTGGCCTGGTAAACTCATTATGAACGACGGCCTTGTATTTCTTCACATTGTGGCTCTTAACACAGGCACTCAAGTTAGCAATAAAGGCAGGAACTAACCTCCTACAGGTTATTACTAGGGGGATTATTTCTTATGAGAATAGTGGTGGGAGCGAAGCTTTGGTAATTGTACTTTAACAATAAATTAATAAACTGTAATATCCAGATCTGATTATTTTTGCACGATTTAAAAAACAGGAATTTCTATTCTATATTCTTTAAGGGTCATAATAAGACGCTTACAATCTAACTGAACAGGTAATGCCGATACAGTATAACTACTCCACCATTATTAGTTTCCTTAGAGAATCGGAGAAACTGAAGTGTACTATTCTTGATGTGATGCCCAGAATAGACTCAATTGTGTCTCTACTGCTGAGGAAAACAGAACTTCAGAAATTCCCATAAGGCACTATAGGAAAAACGTTCAGTAATTATTTGCATTGGTCATAAAAATGTAAAATATAACCACACAAAATGATTCATTTTTCCCTCGATGTCCTAGATTTTTATCACGGTTTTCAAATACTTTATGCGTTCTAGCACTTTTCTCTTTAGCTTACCATAAGTTTTGTGTTATTTTCTCTTAAGGCTAAAGGAATATTTTCAAGATTGAAAGATATCTTTTATCCAGCGGACCGCTGCTGGCACTGGGGTCTGACCTCCGTGGCCTCCAGAGATCCCAAGAACTAGGCTGAATGGAGTGGTGGTCGATTATGCACACTACCGTTCTATTTAATCTTAATGGAAGTGCTAGAGATTGCTAAGGCCTCTTTCACACATCCGTTTTTTGACTTCAGGCACGATCCGGCGTGTTGTTAAAAAAACGGATCCGGTACCGGATGCGTTTTTTTACTATTGACTTTCATTAGCGCCGGATCGCGCCTGATGTCATTGCGTTGTATCCGGTTTTGCCCGGATCCGGCGGAAATGTACATTCCAGCGGCCGGACAAAAAGGTGCATGCAACGTTTTTTTTGTTTGCCGGAGTCGCCTGATAGTGCCTGAAGCGGCTCGTCAGGCGGCCGGAAATAATATAAGTGAATGGAACCGTACTATTACTACTACTACTACATTTTCCACTGTCTCCGGACATCCAAAACCCTCTTTTTCCGGGTTCAAAAGTTCAGGTCGGATGCAGCAGAAAAACGGATCCGTTGAATCAGTTTTTTCATTTCAGCGCCGGATCCTTCCCTTCAGGTGTTCGATGGATTATGCCTGAAAGAGGCCTAAGAATACCACGCGGCTTGTCTTAGTCACTCCCATAAAAAAGAATGGAGTGGCAATGTGCATGATCAGCCACCACTAGGACTCTCCGGCCATGCTCAATACGTGTTCATCAAACTATGTATCAATCAATATCTAGCTATATATGAGGAGCGTTCATTAAAAATTTCCCATGACCCACTTCTTCTATCACAGGGAGCTGAAACTGCACGTGTAATGATATAAATCTCCATAGGTTATGTGCCAATTTGGAACTCAGAACTGATTACGGTCTTGATTTTACAGGTGCTGAAGTGGTGTGAGGTTTGATAATTGATCCAGTGGAATACAGAGCAGTCATCAAGTTCCTTTACTTGAAAGTCCGCACAACAAAGGAGACGTTCGATGAGATGAAAGTTTTATGTTGAGGATTCCCCATCATATGATGTAGTCAAGAACTGTCATCAATTCAAATGTGGTCGAACTTCGGTGCAAACAGCTCCAATTTCAGGGTGACCCCACTCTGCTATTGCTGAACACAAGTGGAGGTCGACATTTGGAAAATCGCTGTGTAACCATTCGCCACCTAGCCCAAAATGTCAAGATTAGTGTGGGGTCCATGGAAAAAAATCATCCAAGACGATCTTCACATGCATAAGGTATCCGCTTGCTGGGTTCCCCGGCTGCTCACACCTTTCCAGAAGCAGGAACGAGTCGAATGCTCTCAAGCCCGATTGACGATGTGCTATGGAAACCAGGAGGATTTTTTCAACTGACTGATCACAGGTGGAAAGCTGGGTCCATCACTATGATTCTGAGATTAAAGTACAGTCAATGCAATGGAAGTATCATGACTCACCGCCACCAAAAAAGGCACATGCCCAACCCTTGGCAGGCAAGGTCATGCTCACAGTATTTTGGGACCAGTACGGAGTAGTACTAATGGATTTCCTCGCAAAGGGTACCATTATCACTGGGGTATACTATGCTTCACTGCTACGGAAATTGCAGGAGGCCATCAAAATCAAGAGACATGGCATGCTCACCAAAGGTGTCCACCTTCTGCAAGACAATGCACCGGTTCACAACTCACATGTTGCCCAAATGGAAAGCATGCTCCTGTAGATTTGAAATTCTACCGCATCCCCCTTATTCACCCGACCTCGCACCATAGGACTTCCACCTCTTTCCAACAATTAAGTTATTTTTGAAGGGTAAGCATTTTCCAGATGATGAGACTCTGATTTCCGAAGTCACATAGTGGCTTTTGGAGCAACCGATCGACTTCTACAAGCGAGGTGTTTACAGTTGCTTGAAGAGATGGGAGAAGTGTGTGTCCCTAGGTGGCACCTATGTAGAGAAGGACTAATAACTGTGGCAAGTTTCATTGCTCTCACATACATACACACACCATATATTCGAGTATAAGCCGGGGCACCTAATTTTACACAAAAAACTAGGAAAACTTATTGACTCAAGTATTAGCCGGGTTTGGATTGTCCCCTCTTCCCCATCCGGATATACATGGCCTCCTCATCCCCATCCTTGTATGCATGGTCCCCTCCTACCTATCCTAGTATGCATGGCCTCCATCAGAAAAAAAAAAAATAATAATAATAATAATAATAATAATAAAACCATCCTACTGTCTGGGACAGGGACGGTACTCCCTCGCAGTGTCTTGTTCCAGTGCCAGCAGATGCCGGGGCATGGCAATCACGTGTGCCCCCTATGTGCATGGAGGGCAGTGAATATTCCTTCCCCTTAAGTAGCGGACACACGTGATCGCCGGGCTGCTGCAGGAAACCAGCGGCGCGACTTCTGTACCCGCTATGAAAGAAAAATTTATATTCACTGCCAACACAGTAAATATTCATTTCTCTTTAGGAGTGAGCACAGGCTTTAGCCGCAGCCGGCTCCTGTTTCCGGTGACCCGCTGCTCCGTCTTCTGGGACCCTCACTAGAGTATAAGTCGAGAGGGGCTTTTTCAGCACAAAGAAAAGGGCTGAAAAACTTGGCTTATCCTCAAGTATATACGGTAATATATATTATTTTGGCAGGACTGCATGGCTGATCTGTATATAGCCTCCTGAATTGAAGAAAGGGTTGTTCACTTTTAAGATACTGATATTGACGACCTGTCCTTAGGATAGGTCATCAATATCACATCGGTGGGAAAACAGACACGACTTTTGAGCAGCTGTTTGCAAGTCTGAGCGGCCAGGTGTAAGCGCAGTATATAGCAGCCATTCTGCAGATCAGCTCAGTTATTCAGGTGAATAGTTCCTGAGCTGAGAAAGATTTTACACTGATAGATATACTTAGTGGTTAGCACTGTAGTTTAGCAGAGCTCAGGTCCTGGATTCAAATCCCACCAAGGACAACATCTGCAAGGAGTTTGTATGGGTTTCCCTCAGATTCTCCGGTTTCCTCCCACATTCCAAAGTCATACTAAGAGATTTTAGATTGTGAGCCACATTGGGGACAGTGATGATGATTGAGGTCTGCAAAGCGCTGTGGAATTATCGATGTTGTATAACGACTAAAATAAATTGTAATACAGAATTAGTGTGAAGGAGCTTGAATGGAACTGATGGAGACAGGACAGTTGTCAGTTAGTACAAAATACCCCGAACAATACGGTGTATTATTGGGAGGGTGCCTTTTATACATGATCCCTCCCAGCTATTGGCTGGGGGCAACTTAGCAGGTGCGCACTGCCCCTTTAAGAACAGGGGAGCACGCACACTAGGCACACCACCAGGCCACAGACACAGGAAGCACGCTGTGAGTATGTTGGCGTCCCTGCATGGAGGAGGAAGGGAAAACATGCAAAAGTGCTGACATTAGAGTTACACTCCTACTCAAAGTGTTTGTGCAGTGCATAGAAAAAGAGGGCCTCGGGACCCCCAGCAATGAGATATTTATCACAACTACTCTGTATGCATGTAATAAATGTGTACTATGGGCAAACAACTATAATAATAGAATAACACTCAAAGATTATGTTTAACTAGACAACTATTTTTTATTATTGTCCCAATGGATCTAAATTGAATCGTAACAGAACAAACGTATTTACCTCTCATTTCCAGGCTGAAATTTGGATAGCAGTGATGGACGTCTCCTCTGCGGCAGCAGAACTGAACTGTGTGCCAGAGGTGAAGCATAATCTCTTGAATGGTGCTGATACTCTAAAAGACTGGCATCCTGCAAAATACAAAACACAGTGGAATTGGTTTGGGGATTTTATTTTATTTTCTTTTAAATCAACCTTACATCAGTAAGGAAAATCAAACCACATATACTGCGATCTTACAAGCACTGACAATTTAATGTGCAAGTGCCAACACCGTTTGGTTGGGCTATACCTCAACTTTCATGGCAACTTAAATGTTGTAACGCAGCCTCATTTGTTCTGCATAGGAAACTTATTTCATTGTGGATAATTTAAGATTTAACTGGGTGATTTTACCAAAATTTGAGCAATGTCATAATGTAACCTCATGAGGAAAATAGCTTTTTCACTCTGTTGCTTGACAGAGTCCAGAGTCAGTTTTACATCTTTGCATTTGGAGACAAAAAAAAAAAAAAAAACTAAACTACAGGAAAAACCATTTAGTCTACGTCCACATGGTCAGTAACTGTCAGCGCTTTGAACGCAGCATATGTCCTCTGCGTCCAAAGGGCTGTCGGATTCTGAACGCAGGTGATCCCGCAGGTGTTCATTGAACTGTGCGGATTCACCGTGTCCAATACATTGTACGGGTGAGATTTATCTTGCAGAGACTCGCGTCTCAACAAGATAAATAGACATGCTGCGGTCTGGAAAGACGCGCCGCATGTCCGTCTCCGTAGGCAAGCTGGAGGCGTCCGTGCACGCACAGTGGACATGGCATTTCTTGAAATCCCATCCACTATGCTGTAACATCTGGACGCTGCAGGTTGGAGGCTGCGGATGGACGCTGCAGGTTGGAGGCTGCGGATGTACGCAGCGTCCAACCCGCAGCGTTTACTGACCGTGGGCACATACCCTTAGACAATGTTATTAACAGTATACAAATAAAATTCAAGAAGGCACACACCTATTAGTTTTTTTAATACCTTCCATTTGGACAGTTGTAAAAAATACAATGTACGGTATCTCCCCAGATGCCAGTGAATAATATAAACGCCTGCTAATTATACAAGCACACTGACTCATACAAACAGATATATTACACTTGTGTAACCTCTTCTCCGAAGACACAAAGCACAATAATATACAGAAGACCACACCTTAGTGTCTGCTCACAAGTCTCAGAGGTTCCATGCGGTATTTTATCTGTCTACAAAGTGACAAGGTACAAGCAAGGACATGGAGCCTCTCCCTCTGGATTTATACATCATCCAGGGACCAAGTAATGTATTCCAACCCTGAAGTGCTTTATAAGTCATGTCCAATGAGTCATGCACTGGAAGGAAGCCTCTCTGTATTAGATCTAGCTTTATCTTTGCACTGACATGTCAAGTCTTATTCAATAACGTCACGGATTTTTATCTTTTTTTGTTACAGTGCTAAAATCCAAAATATTTCCTTATTAATTTAAAGTGGGATAACATTAAGTATTTGACATGAGAAACATGCATGACCTAGGGTTTCTGTCCAACTACTGCCACCATTAGGCTATGTGCAGACCGCTTCTTTTTCAGACGTATTACACCTGGAATTCGCCTGATAAAGCGCTGAAAAAGCGCCCCATAATGTGAACCTAATCCACAGCAATGTCAAAACGACACTGCTGTGCACATGTTTTGTCTTCTGTCACTTAACTGCTTCAGGGTTTGGAAACCCGGGAGAGGTTAAAAGTGACATGCTCATTCCTGGGGAGGCTTCCTAGCAGAGGCTGCCCGCTCTCTAGACTGTGTAGCTTGTGCACTACGGTTTCATTGATGGCCTATCCTTAGGTTTGATAAGAGAAGCTGGGAAACCAACAGATTTCTGCATACGAGAAAGACCGATGAAACTTGGAGGGTAAAAACTGACAGATAAAATCTGATCCAGCATACTGGTAGAAAGCAGTCTTTCACATGCAAGAAAAACAAAAACAGATGCCTGAAAGGCCATAGTAGGATTTTATTATTATTTTCCAGGCTCCTTCAAATTTTAAAGCCCTGGCCCTTTTTAATAATTGAATTAGAAAGTTTTATAGGTTAAAAAAACGTGGCAATTTACTCCTGTCCATAGCAGAGTTTGGCATTGCTGATCATCTCCACTCAAGTAAAAAGGGCTCAGCTCGCTGCAATACCACACACAACCTGAAAAGAGTTGTGGCACTGTTTTTGAAAAAGTAGCCCAGTGCATATAATTATGGTCATTCATCAGATACAAACATAGCTCTATTTCTAGTAGTGCAAGACTTCTTTTGCTTTTCACAAAGCGGCCATGTTACTAATTAATCGATTATATAATGCACAACCTTTAATCATACTTTTCATTGATTTGACATAAAATGATGACTAGAGCTAGGACGTCAGTATGTAAATCCTGTAACCCACACTTCGCAGAGTGCTGCTGCTGTTTACCAGTACGTTTTACATGACCTTGCAGTTTTAGGTCACTGATCTCTATTATAAAGCATTGCAAACAGTGGAAAGACTAACTGCAGCATCCTTCACTGAGACCATACAGGAAAATGCCTTCCAGCCAAACCTTGCAAAACATCAGTCAGCTTCACCAACACATTCAATATATTTCTCAAATTAGCACGTTCCACATGCCAACAGAATACCCTCTCACTCTCATATCTAATATTTATCTATTATCCATCTACCTCATATCTAACAATCGCTGTGGAATTAATTTCATTTACAGCTACTGTTAATTGGAAGAGGTTGTTTCCCAACGCGGTCAATCACAATTTCTTTTTCCTTTTCATTGACTGTCATACAAAAAAAAAACAAAAAAAAAAAAACACATTTAAGGAATAACTGTCCTTTTCATTTATATTTCATAAAATCAATAGTACACATGAAAATAAGCAACGCTGTAATATATTATTTGGGAAATCTGCTTCTGTCTTGGCTAGTACTGATGTTTCACTGAGAATTTATCATTTCTGGGAACATCTGTATTAAGTGATGACATTTTTACATTGATAGATGACAGTTGGTGCCAATAAGATTCTATGTAGACAGGAGAAGGGAGGAGCTAAATGCAGAGCTCCGCCCCCTCCCTTCTACATAGAATCTTATAAAAATCCAACTGTCATCTATCTCTGTGATGTAAAAATCGGTCTTCATTAATTATAGATTTTACTTTAGAATTGAGATAAATGTTCAATCCTGGCAGAAAAAGACACAGATTTCTTATTTTCATATGTACTAATGATTTATTAAATAAAAATTAAATCAGCAGTTACTATTTAACGCTTCAGCCCCCAGCCTGTTGTCACCTCCCTGACAAGGCCAAAATTTACATTTCTGACCAGTGCATTTTATGAGGTTAGAACTCTGGAACACTTCAATGGCTCCCACTGATTCTGAGACTGCTTTCCCATGACATATTGTACTTCATGATAGTGGTAAAATTTGTTCGATATGACTTGCATTTATTTGTGAAAATATCAGAAATTTAGCAAAAAATTTTAAAATTTAGTAATTTTCAAACTTTTAATTTTTATGCCCTTAAATAAAAGAATTAGGACACAAAAAAGTTACATTTACCACATGTCTACTTTACATAAGCACAAATTTTAAAACTTTTTTTTGTTAGAAAGTTATAATGGTTAAAAGTTGACCAGCGATTTTACATTTTTACAACAAAATTTACAAAACCATTTTTTTTTAGGACCACCTCACATTTGAAGCGGCTTTGAGGGGTCTATATGGCAGATAATACCCAAAAGTGACACCATTCTAAAAACTGCACCCCTCAAGGTACTCAAGGTACTCAAAACCACATTCAAAAACCTTCTGACAGTATCACTATGGTCTGTACCACTATAATGAAAACTACCTCTTTGGTTGTATTTAGAAATGCTGTAACTGTATGCTGTTCTCCATTAATAAATAAACTAGTTTATGAAAAAAAAAGTTTATTAGTCCTTCACAGGAATTAATGGAATCTGGAAGGAAAATAAAAAAAAAAAAAAAAAAAAGGAGCATTAACCTTTTTTTTTTTTTCACAAAAATTTTACTTTGGACTCAATTTTCTTTTATTTTCACAAGGGTAACAGGTAAAAAGGGACCCCAAAATGTATTGTGCAATTTTTTTTTCGAGTATGCCCATACCCAATATGTGGGGTAAACCACTGTTTGGATACACAGATCTCGGAAGGGAAAGAGCGCTATTTGACTTTTTGAATGCACAATTTGCAGGAATAATTGGGGAAGCCGTGTTTGGAGAGCCCCTGATGTGCTTAAACAGTGAAAACCACTCACAAGTGACACCATTTTCGAAACTAGACCCCTCAGGTAATTTCTCTAGATGTGTGGTGAGCACCATGAAAACATGAGTCAAATATAAAAATACATTTTTTCCAACAAAAATATTTTACACAATTTTTTTTTTAATTTTCACAAGGTTAACAGGAAAATATAACCCAAAATTTGGCGTGCAATTTCTCCCGAGTACACCAATACCCTATATGTGGCCGAAAACTACTTTTGAGGCACAGTGCAAAGCTATTGCTGGACGGGTTTGATGGTGCCATGTCACATTTTCAGAATCCCAATGTACCAGAACAGCAGAACCCCCCATAAGTGACCCCATTTTACAAACTACATCTCTCAATGAATTCATCTATGGGTGATCAGTGACACAGAATTTTATACCATTGGGCAGTGAAGAAAAATAATTACATTTTTACCACCAAAGTTTTGACATTTCCACACTGGGAAAAGAGCAAAAATGGCAGCAAAATTAGCCCACAATTTCTGCTGAATATGGGCTGTACAGTATTGCTTAGCCATATGGCAAGACTCAGGAAGGATGGAACACAGATTTCCTCCTGGAGCGCAGATTTTGCGGAAATAATATATATATATATATATATATATATATATATATATATATATATATATATATATATACACACATACATACACACACACACACACATACATACATACATACATACATACAGAGAGAGAGAGACCCCAAGGGCTAGAAGAGCAGAAACCCACTCAAGTGACCCGATTTTGGAAATTACACCCCTTTGGGAATTTATCTACAGCTGTGGTGACAATTTTGACTCCATGGGTGTTTTTCAGACACAAGCAGCAGTGGATGTTGCTGGGTGAAAATTGCAAACTGTCATTGTAGTCCCCAGTACATTGTGGTCCTCAGTACGTTGCAGTCACCAGCACACGGCAGTGCCCAGCTCATGCTTCAGGAGACACACCTGTAAATTAGGTAGTATGTCATCGCTACAGAAATGTCAAACGTGGATGCTAAATGTGGATTAGGAACACTGTGGTGTTCAGAAGGGAGGGGCATTTGGATATGGGAGTGCAGAAATTATTTGGGGGGGGGGGGGGCGAGGAGCTATAGCACTTTTCCAGAGCCTTTGTTGTGATGTTCCACTAGAATTTCCTGTGTAAATATTCAGATTTGTTATGTGGTATAACAGCACCATCTAGTGGTCGTTTTATAGGATGTCTTTGGTTGTTGATATTGAGGTTTTTTGACATATCTACCACACCGTAGTTCATGAGTCATAGCTTTGATGACTCATCAGCCAGCCCCAGCAGCCATGTTTTTTTGCTCAGTATACAACTAAGACAGTTCATTCCTGAGTACCTCCTGACATCAGAATCCAATAGTGATCTCTTACATCCAGATCTGTAGCCGCACAATCGGTAGGTCCTAAACACATTCACCATGAACTTGACAGCCGTATAAATAGAATCATAGAATCATAGAATATAATATTGGGATGTTTACATAATGCTGTTATGAAAATGTGAGAGTTGTAGTCCATGCTTTTCCGACTGGTCAGTAAGCATGGGATATACCGCATGTTATATGTAACTACATGTTATGCATATAATGTGTTCCCTCACCACTGTATATTGTGTATATATTGCATGCTTGCCACATGTTTGTGAGCACATAGTAAAATACTGTTATTTGTTCCACAGTTTTTTACCATATTCGATTCCTGCAATAAACTTGGTAACAGACATCACGTGTCTATCAAATCATTGTTGGGATCAAGGTTATGCTCTCTGCAAGGATTATGTACACATACACATAAGACGGGCAGAACATTTGTACTACCAGTAACGTGGAAGCCCCCGATGTTTCCGTTAACATTATGGATCTGAGCGGGGACTTGCTTTTTTTTGTGGATTGACTTGAAGCTTTTGTAGGGAGTATTTTACATAACATTTGGGACCACTTTTATCCGGCGTTCTACACTGAGCACTTACATCAGGATTTACATCTAAATCTGTGTGATGTGATTCAGATGAAACCCCAAGGGATCCATTCAATATAATGAGGCAGCAGAGTTAGTCTGGACGACTCTGTCTGGTCTCTGTTCCTTGTTTCAGAAGTGCACAAAACTGTGGTCAACCGCACCATTATGCACGCCCAATAAGACGGACACTGCCGAATCATAGGCAGCTGCATGGTGTTCACAGTCCCTACATCTGCCTCATTATAGGTAATCTTCCACAAGGGTTTCCGTCTGAATCACGTTTTTCAGAGAATTACACGGAAACCCTGGTGCAAGCGCTCAGCGTAGAGTGCAGGATAAACGTGAGCCGAGACTTTCTGCAATTTTTGGGAGGCAGAATGAGAAAATCAACAGCAGATGAAGAATTGGTTTTAATTAATTTTTAAGCCGTTCCTCGTGCGGTATAATCTATTAGACTAATTTATTTTTTGGGTTTGTACGATTACAGAGATACCAGATTTATAGCTTTTTTAAGCTTTGCTGCTGTTACATACTTAAAGGCGCTTTGCATCGCCATATTTTGATAGCTATAATCTTTCCATATTTCAGCTGACAGTCATGTGAGGGCTTGTTTTATGGAAGGACGAGTTTACGTTTTTATTGGTACCATTTTTGGCCACACAATATTTTTTGATCGCCTTCTATTCTGATTTTTGGGCTGCAGAATGAAGAAAAACCAACAATTCAGTAATTTTTTTTATGCCATTCTATGTGGGGTAAAATTGATAAGGCAGTTTATTCTTCGGGTCAGTACAATTACAGCGATACCACATTTATAGATTTTTTTTATGCTTTGCCACTACACAAACTATTTTATAGAAAAAATAATTTTTGCATCGCTTTATTCTGAGAGCTATAACTTTTTTATTTTTCCACTGATGTAGCTGTATGGCATCTTGTTTTTTGTGGGACAAGATATTTTCAGGCATAACATTTTTATTTAGATTGGTCTTTTAGATCGCATTTTATTCCACTTTTTTTTTGGTTGATATGAACAGTTTTTGCCTTTTTTTTTTTTACGGTGTTCACTGAAGAGGTTCACTAGTGACACCGTTGTATAGGGCGGGTTGTTCCGGACGCGGAGATACTAAATGTGTGTACTTTTTATTTTTACATATATAAATGTATTTATTGGATTAATATTTTTCTTTTTTTGTTCTTTATTTTGAGATTTTTTTTAAATATTTTACAATTTTTATTAACTTTTGCTTTACCTTTTTTTACATTACAACTTCAAACTGACAGATCGCTGATCTAATACTCTGCAATGCTTCTGCAAGAGTACACTGTCCCTCGATGACCCCATGACCATCTTTCGGCCAAGGTATCACCATGGAGACCATCGGCATAACGCGATTGCATTTTGCTGTGCCTATGGGAGCACAGAGGGAGCTGTCTCTGCGATGCCCAGTGATGTCGCGGTCACTACTGACAGTGGTATCACTGGGGTTAAAAGCCTGCGATCGGTGCCAGCACCGATCATGGGTGTCGCTGCATAGTGTCAGCTCTCCCATAGAGCCCCGACACCCGCACTAGATCACAGCAGCGCTCAGCAAAAGCCCGCGCGATCACAGCGCAGTATATACATGGAAGTTTGCGGGAACGCAGCATGCCAAGAAGGGGTTAAAGAGTAACAGCCCTTTTAGTCTCCATCTCAAATCAAAAGGTAAATAAGCAACTCTGCAATATATCTTAGAGAAATCTGCTTCTTTCACCTTCTGGATTTATCTTTTACTCTTAATTCATGGCTAAAATCAGTCTTCAGTGAAGATAGGTGTTCCCATTACTGTGATAACAGTTAGTGCTTTTAAAATCCTATGGAGAGGGGGTAGAAGGAAGAAGCTGAAGGCAGACAGACATTCTGCTACAGATTCTTAGTCTATGTGCACACGTTGCGGAATTGCCATGGAAATTTCCGCGGCAATTCCGCACCTCCCTGCCGCGGGAAATACGCATATTATAGGTATGCGCATTCCCGCTAAAAACTAGCGTTTTGCAAGCGTAATTAGCTTGCAGAATGCTAGCGTTTTACAAGCGATCTGACAGGTTGGTCACACGAGTCAAACAAGTGTTTGACTCGTGACCAACTTTTTACTATTGATGCCGCCTATGTCGCATCAATAGTAAAAATATCTAATGTAAAAATAATAAAAAAAATAATAAATAATGATATTCTCACCTTCCGGCGGCCCCCGCAGCTTTCCCGCCTCTCAGCGACGCTCCCGGCCAATCCCGTTCCCAGGAGTCCTTTGCGACAATCACTCTGATGACGTAGCATCACGCGAGACCGCTACGTCATCTGGGTGATCTCGCAATGCATTACTGGGACCGGGAGCGTCGCTGAGAGGCGGGAAAGCTGTGGGGGCCGCCGGAAGGTGAGAATATCATTATTTTTATTTTAATTATTGTTTTTACATGGATATGGTACCCAGGGCCTGGAGGAGAGTCTCCTCTCCTCCAGACCCTGGGTACCATCCGCACATGAACTGCTTACTTTCCGCTTGGTGGGCACAGCCACATGCGGAAAGTAATTGGTTCAATGCATTCCTATGGCGGTGGAATCGCCGCGGTTCCGCAAAAAAGAATGAGCATGCTGCGGATTCTCCCGCGATGCGATTCCGCCGCGGAAAAACCCGCAGCATGTGCACAGCATTGCGGAATCTCATAGGCCTTAATGAGTTGTGTTGTGTAAGCGGTAAAACCGCTAGGAATCCGCAACATGTGCACAGGCCCTAAAATAAGTTTTAGTTCTCCAAAAGAACTTTATGAACACCAGCTGCTATCTATCAGAGAATTGGGACAATCTCTATTTACTGAAGACAGATTTTATCCATGAATTGAAAATTGAGAAAAAATAAAAAATCAGCTCAAGAAGAAAGAAGCTGATTTCGCTAACAAGATATATTACAAAGTTTCTTATTTTCACATGTAATATTGATTTATGAAAAATAAATAAAACTGTTACACTAACATAAAATCTGGATTTTAACTAATGGTAATTTTCTGATGACAATTCCTTTCAATAGAATCTTCCAGGTCAAACTCACAAAAGCATAGAAACCCAGTATCAAAAACAAGTGCACCCCCTAATAAGAAGAGTATGCATGATAGCATAGCTGATTAGCACAGTGTTGTAAATAGCATCTTGTGGTCATCCTGAGGACAAATGACACAGTTTCCTCTTTATTTTTTTTTTCATGAAAGTTACACCCATCATTAGCTGCAGTCTACGTGTTCAACAAGTTACATGGGAAAATATATTCTGGCCAGAAATATCCCGTGCCAAACTACTGGGCTGAGAATGAGTATATAAATGCCTTCTATAAAGCTGGAAGCATACCTCCCACTGTACTCACTTCCCAGCTCTCATCACCGAGATGCTAATGCTGTGATATCATTGTCGGACACCTGCTACAGTTACAGTATTGGCGACGAACATCGCATTTCTGTAGAAGTCAGGATGATTGCTATTTGAATCCCATGTTACTAAGGGAAATTCCATCAGAGGGTCACATAGGATCAGAAACAGGATACTTAAAAGGTAAAAGTTACCAAAAAATAGGTGGTCTTCTGAAGACAGCACTTATAATTATTATTTATTATTATAGTGGCATTTATTCCATGGCGCTTTACATGTTAAAAGGGTTATACATAAAAAAAACAAGAAAGGCTGTGGAGTCGGTAAGCAAAACCTCCGGCTCCAACTCCTCAATTTCCATGACACCGACTCTGACTCCACCAAAATGGGCTCCGACTCCACGACTCAGATTCCACAACCCTGAAAAAAAGTCCAACAATCTTGAACAAAACGAGTCACGGATTGGTACAGGAGGAGAGAGGACCCTGCCTGTGAGGGCTCACAATCTACAAGGGATGGGTGGGGATACAGTAGGTGAGGATTGAGCTGGCCATGCAGCAATTCGGTGGAACGAGGGTTAATGTAGGTTGTACGCTTGTCGGAAGCTCTTCAGGTTCTGTTTGCAGGGTGGGCGAGAGTCTGATATGGTGGCGTATAGAGTTCCAAAGTAGTAGGGATGCACGGGAGAAATCTTGTATGCGATTGTGGGAAGAGGAGGTAAGAGGGGAGTAGAGAAGGAGATCTCATGAGATCGGAAGTTTAGTGCAGGTAAGTACCAGGAGACTGGGTCACAGATGTATGGAGGACACCTGTTGTGGATGGTTTTGTAAGCCAAGGTTAGTGTTTTGAACTTGAGTCTTTGGGCAATGGGGAGCCAGTGAAGGGATTGACAGAGCAGAGGCCGGGAAATAGCTGGGGGAATAGGTGGATTAGTTGGGCAGCAGAGTTTAGGATAGATTGGAGGGGTGTGAGTGTTAGAGGGGAGGCCACAAAGCAGGAGGTTGCAAAAGTTGAGATGATGAGGGCATGCACTAGTGTTTTGGCAGATTCTTGCCTCAGGAACGTGCGAATACGCGAGATACTTTTGAGTTGGCCAGGCGCTACTTACAATCTGAAATTAGCTACTGGCATCAAAACAGGGCGCTGCAAGGGAGCAAAGGGAAGGTAAGTAAAATGGTTTATGTTTTTTTTAAATCTTTTTCTGATGGGGACATGCATACCAGGATAGTGATGAGGAGGGCATGCATACCAGGATAGGGGATGAGGAGGCTATGCATACCAGAATGGGGATGAGGGGAGTCTTGCATACCAGGATAGGAATGAGGGGGGCCATGCATACAAGGATGCAGATGAGGAGGCTATGCATACCAGCATGGGGATGGGCACCATGCATATCAGGATGGGGATGAGGGGACCATGCATACAAGGCTGGGGATGAGGGGACCATGCATATCACTATGGGGATGAGGAGGTGGGCATGCAGAACAAGATGAGGGATATTAGTACAGAATTAACCACAATTTTTGCTTCAATTTGTTTTTCTATTTTCCTATTCTAAAACTTAGGTGTGTCTTATCGTCCGGTGCATCTTATGGTCCAAAAAATATGGTAGGTGGCACCGACACTGATGCACCCTGAGCCTGCAGGATAACTTGAATTTCTTTGGAATTTGATAGTCTGGATTATGGACAACCAGCCCTATCATTCGTTGCAACCTTTTTATCATTTTTCTCTGTTGCCCACGTCCAGGGAGATTAGCTACAGTACCATGGGTTGTAAATTTCTTGATTATGTTGCGCATTGTAGACAAAGGAACAATAAGATCTCAAGCGATGGACTTGAGAACAAAAATTGTTGAACAATGTAAACAATCTCAAGGTTAAAAGTCCTCAGAGAGTCATCTCTCTGTTTCTCCATGCTTCACGTGACACACACACACACAATGCAAAGATGGAGTCAACTTTTCCCCATTTTATGTGATTTTCATGTTGCCCACATCTGTTACTTGCCACAGGTGAATTTGAATGAAAAAGTTTTTTGCTCACAATTTTGAAAAGGTGTCAATTTTGTCTGGCTAATTTTGGGGGGTTTTGTGTGAAATTATGAGCCAATTGCCCTTTTTCTCTTTTTTTGTGCTGTTCCAATACACACAAAAGGAAATAAAAATGCATATGAAAAAAATCTATAGTTGCAACATTTTTCTGGGACAAATACCGTATTTTTCGGACTATAAGACGCACCGGATCATAAGACGCACCCCAAATTTTTAGAAAGAAAATGGGGAAAACAAACGCGTCAAATGCGTGGGCCTGTCTTACAGTCCTGAATTAATCTTACCCAAGGGGGTTGGGGGAATCAGCAGCGCTGGTGGCAGGAGTCAGGCGATTCTTCTGATGGTCCGACGCTGCAAGGCAATGATCTCGCTTCCATCCCAGCCTGGTGCGTCAGTTTCGGAGGTAGGGGGCTCCAGCGACATGGTGCGGCAGTTTCGGTGGTGCACAGTGCTGTGTGGGGCAACGGTGACATTATGTGAAAGCCCGAAGCCCCCGCAGTTCTATTGCCTTGATGCTCAGGCCTCTGGGAAAATGGCCGCTAGAGGCAGCGCATGCGCAGATTGAGATGCCAAGATCTCAATCTGTGCTTGCGCCGCCTCCGGTGGCCATTTTCCTGGAGGCTACAGCATCGAGGCAAAAGAACAGCGGGGGTGCTTCGGGCTTTCATATAATGTCGCCGGAGCCCCTCCCGCAGCACCAAGGACTGCCGAAACTGCAGCACAATGTCTCTGGAGCTCCGCGCAGCACCGATGAAACTGTCGCATCAGGCTGGAATGGGAGAGAAATCACCGGAAGAATGCCCAACTCTTGCTGCCACCACGCTAACTGTAAGTACATTCCGACTATAAGACGCACCCCCATTTTCCCACAAAAATTTTTTGGGAAAAGGTGCGTCTTATGGTCCGAAAAATACGGTACTTCATTTTTTGGAGCAATTTCAAGGGTGCCAACACTTTCGGCCATGACAACATGGCCCTCCACTCAAATGCAGTTATTAACAGGTTGAACTGGAGAAACACTTTTTTCCTCCCTGAATAATTGCATAACTATCCATAATTTTCATTATTACTTTTTTAACCTTGCCTCCATCAATATTGGTTGGTGCGATTGCATTTAGAGGGAGTTCCTGTAGTAGCCTGATGGGGCCATTATGAGCCAATCCTAAAATCCTTCCTTACTGTACTATTTCCTAATGCCGTATTTTGTTCGCCTAACAGCAAGAAAGTTAAAAGAAAGCCGTAATCATATTGCTTTGTACTAGAAATAAACATATCACTGTAATAAAGCACAGCGGACGGTATAATCAGGTTATTGCTATTAGCAACGCAGCATAAAGTAATATATGAATAATAGTGCATAGAACTGCGCATTACCGCCAGCTCGGCATGACAGTGATTAACATGTAACCTTTGCACAATAATTGCTCAGGTGCTAATTACAAGCATGTGACATTCGGCAATTCAGCCTATTGTGCGGAGCGAGTTAAGCAAGGCCATTATTCTCTTTCTTCCCTTCCTGAATTTAGTGACCCAGAATAACCCGAGAGTGTCAGCCCCATCTCGATAGCATAATCACACTGGCTGGATCAAACACCAGCTCTTCTGCTCATACATTAAGAGCCACAGGCTAGAGTTGTGGATTTTCTCATTTCACTACACTTTCCATCATTCTGCAAAAAGATATTAAACTACCACCTACATCATTCTCAGCATGCAGATCATGAAGTCTCTTGTGACATCCCCCACCCGATATCGTTATCGATGTCATACAAATGCTCCTATAGACACATAGGTGATGAGATTATCCTCTGTATTCCTGATGATGTCACGATCTCCGCGCATTAGGTAATTGAAAGGATTGAATTTTCAGCTATTGAGAAGCATTTTATAAACCTAATGTTTACCCCGAGGCAGCACGCCTCTATAAGACCTAGTCATTTTCTAAAATCATCTCCCCCCACCAGGATAAAAATAAAGAAAAAAAAAACTCTAGACACAAGATAAGTAGCTTTACACCATAATCACATAATGTTCACATAGCAGTAGTCATAAATACATCCGTGATGCATTACAGCTGTGCCCAGTAGCCCAGTGTATGGCGTTGCTGCCATTAATCACAGCAAATGGATTGGCTCTGCTACCAGTGCCTTGCCCCTGCAGTGTGAGGATGATTTGTGGCGTTAACGCATTCTGTGGCTGGAATACATCAAAAAGAATTCCCATGTCCTCAGAGAAGTAGTTACACTACTGGGATTTCAATACAAATTATAAATAATGTTAATATAAAAAAGGTCAAGAAGAAAACTTAAAGGGCTGTCCACATTTGGGGGCAATTTTTTTTTTTTTTTAATTTTGGCTAACAATCATTTTTACAATTTGGTTTCTTTAAAAATTTTGCACAGTTTGCCTTCTATAGCGTTGCACTGGCTATTGTTGGCTGCAGAATGGGACAGCAACGGACAGTGAGCTCATTCCAAAGGTCCGATGGGAGATTTTTTAACAGTAGAAAAAGGGCGATCATCCTGCAGCCGCTATGGCAATACAAAAAAAAAAATCTAAGGGTATGTTCCCACAGTCAGTAAACGCTGCGGGTTGGACGCTGTGTACATCCACATCGTCCAACCGGCAGCGTCCAGATGTTACAGCATAGTGGATGGGATTTCAGGAAATCCCATGTCCACTTTTAGTGATGAGCGAGCATACTAGTTGCTCCGGTTTTCCCGAGCATGCTTGGATGGTCTCCGAGTATTTGAAAGTGCTCGGAGGTTTAGTTTCTGTTGCCGTAGCTGCATGATTTGAGGCTATTTGATAGCCTGAATACATGTGGACATTGCCTGCTTGTTAGAGAATTCCCACATGTATTCAGGCTGTCATATAGCTGCAAATCATACAGCTACGGCAACAGAAACTAAATCTCCAAGCACTTCCAAATACTCGGAGACCACCAGAGAGTGCTTGGGAAAACCGAAGCAACGAGTATACTCGCTTATCACTATCCACTATACATCCAGAGACACCCTTCGGAGATGGACATGCGGCACGTCTTTCCAGACCGCAGCATGTCTATTTATCTTGTGGAGACGTGAGCCTCCGCAAGATAAATCTCACCCGTACAATGTATTGGACGCAGTGAATCCGCACAGTTCAATGAACACCTGCGTTCAATAGCTGGCAGTGCTTTGGACGCAGCGGACATGTGCAGCGTACAAAGTGCTGCCAATTACTGAACGTCTGCACCTATCCTGAAACTTCACATTTATTTGAATTAACATTAAAAACTGGAGAAAAATAAAATCAGAGCTCTAGGTGTCCAGGCGACTGGTCGTCTACACACTTCAAGCAAAAACGCTCTTAATCATTTTGCTGAAATCGGGTAGAGCAGACGTCTGGCTGCGTACAGCTAGGATTTTATTTTTCCACAGTTTTTCATTTTAATTCAAATAAGAAGTTTTAGGTTTTTTTTTATCTTGATATAGCGACTGCTGGATGAACAATCTTTTCTCCTATATATTCACCCCAGGAACCGGCAAATCTGGCAATCCTCCTTCACTGGTGGGCTGACGGTTTCCTCTTTCCCCTTCCTCGCATTATTTTGAGAGTTCTAACAGTTGTGTCTTTTTCTGAGCTGCTCTCTTTATGACCAGCGCTAAAGCTGAATGTGTAGCGAAACAAAAAGCCTGGAAAAGCGAAACAGTCCAACATTCTTATTGAAATCGAATTGAAAAAATAATTCTTAGCTCCAGGTACATGCATTTAAGTAAAAAACAAAAAAACAAGTAGTTGGTCACTTTTACCTAAGCTAATAATATACATATATCCGTATAACTATAAATTTCCACAGAACTCCTAGGAGCTAGACTGATCAATACAGCGCGATAGCTGGCATGCATATTATATCTGTAGATACCTTGTACGTGCTGTTAACCATTTGCAATCTGAACGATCCCTGTCCAAAATCTTTAATCGCCCAATATAAACCTTTAATAAGGCTTCAGGATGGATTAAGAAGCTTGCGTCATGCATCATAAGTATACACAGGAAAATCAATCCAACAAAGCTCTCACTGGGGGCAACGACTATACAGATGGTGCCATATCATTATTGTCCCCAGGCACGCCATCCAGCTCCCTGAATTAAGATGTTGCATGGAAAGCTGGAAAACATTTTCTAGCTAAGAAAATAAGGAATTCAGATTTTGTCATAAGCATATATCGTATATCATGCTCTACTACTCTAATGTGTCTTGGGTGACCCAATGGCTGTATATGCAGGAGCTCTACAGACATATAAAATACTGTATCGCAGCAGGATCTCTGAACAAAGGGACTTCCTAAAAATAGAAAAACCCTAATAAGACTGCTCAATGCATATCACATCAGATGGATGCGTCCCAAGATAGGAAAAGCATTGAGAGTCCTGCCATCAACCTCCACCCATATTCTGTGTTTTCTTCTTGGGAAAAGTCAAAGATCCCATTATGGTGACCCATTATCAGCTGCAACATTACTGGGGTATTCTATTACAGGCAGAAACTAATCACATGACCAGTGACCCTACACATAAAATGTAGTAGCATTTTTTACAGAAATAGGCAGATACCTAAACAATGGTTGCAGGAAGGATCACCTAATGGACGATCGTTTCGCTGAAGCAGCCACACTTATTTTACGTCCGTATAGGCCATATCAGTGATGCACAGCTGCCACACACCATCAATACCTCTGCGGAAGGGGGAAAAGACAAAAAAAAAACAACTATCTTTCTGGGAACATTCAATCAAACAAAGATCGTCCATTGATGAAATAACTTTCTTTTCTAGAGGTTTTTTGTCTTACTAACAGATCAAAAATTCTAACAAAGCTTACTTTGTTTTAAAAGGTATGACAATGTGTGAATAGTTGGCTAAAACAATCACGTATTGTTACATTTCATCATTTGGTATGCTGGAAATGGTTGTATTTATCATTTCAATTTTTATCAAAACGTATGGACACCTTTAGAGTCTTGGTGTTGAGTGTGTGAATTGGTGTCACCCTTAAAGGGGTTGTCCACTTCTCTTCTAAAACACAGAGCCTAGATTCCCTTCCAGTGGTGTTCCTGCTGGTATCTGGTCACATGAGCTCTGTAGTCAATCAGCAGCCACTGCACTCTCCCTTCCTTCAGACAAAATGGACACCTAGTCAGAGCTGCTTCTGCCCTCCGAATATCAGTTACATCTGAAGGAAGAGAGTGTGAAGTGGCCGCCGATTAACTACAGGGTTCATAGGACTTAAAGGGAACTTGTCAGCAGGATTGTGCACAGTAACCTACAGACAGTGTCAGGTCAGCGCTGTTATACTGATTAATATGATACCTCGGTTGACGAAATCTGTTTCGTGGTTGTTTACTCTATTAGTAGTTTTCAGTTAATGATATTCTTGTGCTTCGTGTCGGGCCTGCGGGGGGGTCTTTATGTGGTGCTCTGCTTAGGTATTCATCCGTATGGCAGGTCACTGATCCCTCAGTGACCTGCCCCTATTTTACATAATGGCCTTATGACAGGTCACTGATCCCTCAGTGACCTGCCCCCTATTTTACATAATGGCCTTATGACAGGTCACTGATCCTCAGTGACCTGCCCCCTATTTTACATAATGGCCTTATGACAGGTCACTGATCCCTCAGTGACCTGCCCCCTATTTTACATAATGGCCTTATGACAGGTCACTGATCCCTCAGTGACCTGCCCCCTATTTACATAATGGCCTTATGACAGGTCACTGATCCCTCAGTGACCTGCCCCTATTTTACATAATGGCCTTATGACAGTCACTGATCCCTCAGTGACTTGCCCCCTATTTACATAATGAATATACTACAGTTAATAAAAATAAATAACATTTATCATGCAGCCGCCGGTGGCAGCGCCTGCGCTGTAGCATGATAATGATATGATGTATAATAAGTATATATTTATTTCATTTAGGCATTTTACTTTGCTGAAAAAAAAAAATCTTAATCAAAATAGCACCAGCGGCCGCGGCCATGCCTGCGCACTAGTATCTATTGCGTTCCGATAGATATTATTGTACAGATGCCATCGGCATAATTTTGCTACAGAAAAAAAAAAAATTGGCTCCATCAAAATGCCACCTGTTTTCCAACAAAACGCCTTAATGAAATGAATATATGCATATTATAAGGCATATCATGCTACAGTGCATGAGAACTTTCTCACGCTTGCGGTGCCGTCAGACAGGTAATAGGAGTTCACAGGGAGACACTGAGCACATGCTGCTCAGTGTCTCTACTGGATGACAGGCTGTATGGACGCATCATGCAACCATGCAGCCTTCCATCTAGATGTAGCAGAGCTAGACTCGTGGTTAGACAAATGGATTATCATCTCTGCAGAAAGATGAGGAATATATATATATATATTATATATATATATAATATATTATATATATATTAAATATATATTTTTTTTTTTTTAACTCTTTTGCAGATGACAAGGGCATCAGGGGAATGGGCCAAGTCTTAAGTATGGTTTAAATCAAGATTTATTAAAGGAGTCTGTGTCATTCTTTCAATTAAAGGACTTTTTTTCTGTGCTTCTACACAGTATGATTATGGGGTTAGAAATGGGGGTGTCTTGTGGATGCCTCTTAATTACTAACCTCGGGGCTTGATTTCACCTGACAATACAGAGGTAACACAAACCCACCCCCCCCAACTATCACCCCACGCTAAAGGGCAAGTGGGAAAAGCGAGGCCAAGTGCCAGAATTGGCATATGTTAGAGATGCGCCTTTTCTGGAGCGGCTGAGAACTGATGTTTTTGGCCTCGGGGGGCAAGTATCCATGGCCCCTTCCCAGGCTATTAATATCAGCCCGCAGCTGTCTGCATAGTCTTTGCTGGTTATTAATTGTAGGAGGATCCCATGTCTTTTTTTTTTTTTTAATTTTAGTGTCTCCCTTTTTAATAGCAAGTAAAGGCCAAGCTGTGAGCTGATATTAATAGCCTGGGAAGCTCCATGGGTATTACCCTCTTCCCAGGAAATAAACATTGGCCCCCAGCCATAGGCTTTTCCTCTGCTGAATACAGATTTGAAAATTGAGAGTAAATAATAATAATAATAATAATTATATTTCTATAGCGCCAACATATTCCGCAGCACTTTACATTAAAGAGTAAAAGATCACATCAGGTGGTGAAAATAGCAGATTTCCCTGAGAAGATAAATTACAAAATTTCATATTTTCACGTGTACTACTGATTTATTAATTAAAATGACAGTTACTCTTTAAGGTCTCTAATGAATGACAGTAAGCAGAGAGCTTCATGACTCACAGAAAGTAGAAGTATAAAATATTACACATTTTTACTGTACAAAACCAGCATAAATGTATCCAGAATAGAATACCCCTTTATTTCTGGAGCTCAAGCATGCCAGTCAGACTCACTGGTCTACTCTTCACTAATAATTTGCACTGATAAAATGGGAAAATCTCAATTTCGTCAGAATAACAGGCTATCGTGCACTTTCAAAAGATTTGCAAATCCTTATTTTGAGAGAATGTTCCCAGGTGCTCAAGTGCAAATGGATTTGAGAAGACAATGTAAAAAGTGTGAGCAATGGTTTCAGAAAAAATAAAGGCTGTACACTAAAAAAATAAAAATAGCCAAAAAAGGCATTGCTGGGATATGTTCCTATGTAGCATTTTTCTGTGCCATTTTTTTCTGCAGATGTCCACATCAAAATACGCAATCTGCTTATCTGCTTTGAATTATTGCATTTTAAGGCGTTCCCCATTTTTTTTTTTTATTAGAGCAGATTTGCCATGTTTTTTTTTTTTTTTTAACGCAGATACTGCACTTGAAAAAGGAATCCATTATTCCATGTATTTTTTCAAGGTCTCCATGGAAGCATGTAGGAGAAAGACTACAATAAAAAAAAGAAAAAACACAGTTCAACAGAGGTTTTTAAACACACAATGGGCATTAGTTTTAATGGAATCACATGATTTTGCTTAAAGTGTTAAAGCAAAGTGGAGGAAAAAAATTGCAGCGTTTATGCCATGTGGGAACACGACAATTTTCCTCAACCATTTAGATCCTCTGTTTTATTTGCAATATACCATTAAACAAACATGTAAAGAAATCTTCAGTGTATCATTGGGAATCAGGGAGGCCAGATGCAATCTAGCCTAATTGGCATGTAATCACATGTATGCAAATTGCATACTCGCAGGCAAGCCCCCTCCTCTGCCGGCATCAGCATTGTGGAATCCTCACAGCATGCAGTGAGCGTGATGTGAAGATTCACAAGTCTGCAGTCACAGAGTGACTGCAGACTTGTAGTTTTAAGCCCCGTCTCACACAGCAATCATCAGGTTAATTAAGTATTTGATCTTAAGGCTCTCCTCAACAGTTCCACAGTGAAAAAGTCTCACATTGAAGATAATGTCACTTTCCCAAGTATAAGGGAAAAATGCCCCGGCCGGTGGCAGTTCTCGTATGGTACTTGGGAGATGGTCTGTTCACAGGTACAGATAGAGCAATAGGTTACCTCCTGAAACTGAGGTGAGTGAAGGCTTCCCATTGGTCCAGTTAGCAATAGAAAAAATCCCGGCAGCCACGGTCTGTAGCCACGTCCTCACTGTACGCGGTGGTGAAACCAGGACCTGGTGTGACACGTATGGTCACGTGATTAAGGTGTACCGATGAATTACCTTCACAGGATGAAGGGGAAGAAGGCTCAGCTTCAGCGCAACAATGTGTTCTGTTATGATTTGGTAGCTGAGGAGTGCAGGTAAAAAAAGGCAATACACCAGAGCAGTTGGAAACTATGAGATTGCAGTACCCTGACTAACCACCACAACTAGAGGCAGCCGTGGAGCGTTCCTACGTTGGTCCTAGACGCCTCGTCACAGCCTGAGAAACTAACTACACCTAAAGATAGATATAGGAAAGCTATCTGCCCCGGAGCAGAACCCCAAAGACAATAGAAAGCCCCCAAACATGTAATGGCGGTTAGACAAGATGAAATACTGACACAGAAAGAAAATAGTATGAGCAAACGCTGGGGCCCAAACTAACTAAATAGAAAAGGATAGGAAGGGTACTTACTGCAATCCCAGAAAACCCTGAAAAGCACCAACACCACTAATTTCAAAAACACCTGAGATCACACGACCTCTACCACCTAAATTAGTTCTCTGGTGTAACAATCAAAACAGCAGCCACTGAAAAAACTGGAAAAAGCAAAAGTACATACATAAGTGGCTGAACTAAACTGAGAGGGCAAAAGCCCCCGGAGGGGACCCTGAAGGCCCCACAAGAAGTGCAGGACAAAAATGCAAAAATATAGCACAAAAACAAAAAGAAGAAAATGTCTTATCTGTTAGCAGGAGATGCAGACACGACACAGCAGGCTACAAGGGAAACAGGAATGAAGGATTCAGACCAGAACAATTGATCACCGGCAACCCTGATGGGAAGGTGACTCCCTTATATAAGACCAGTCAGTAACACCTGATTCCCAGTCCTCACAATCTTCACTGGACAGACCAGCACCGCTTGTAACCACCAGAGGAAGCCTCTGCTCAGAACTCATCTCAAACCCATTCACAACAGTACCCCCCCCTTGAGGAGGGGTCACCGAACCCTCATTTGAGCAACCAGGTCGGTCAGGATGAGTTCTATGATACGCACGGATAAGTCTCCTAGCATGGATGTCCGAAGCAAACACCCAAGAATTGTCTTCCTGACCATAACCTCTCAATACTGGAGTTTCCGTCTAGAAAAACGAGAATCTAACATTTTCTCAACCACATACTCCAGATTGCCCTCAACCAAAACAGGGTCAGGAGCACAGCAGCAGGAACCACTGGCTCAACAAACCTCTTCAACAAGGACTTGTGGAACACGTTATGGATCTTAAATGTCCCTGGAAGAAGCAAACGAAAAGAAACAGGATTAATAATCTCCATGATCTTATAAGGTCCAATGAACCTAGGCTTAAATTTAGGAGATGCCACTCTCATAGGAATATTCTTTGAGGACAACCAGACCAAGTCCCCCACTTTAAACCAAGGACCATCAGTCCTATGCCGGTTAGCAAACCGCTGGGCCTTCTCCTGAGAGAGGGACAACCTCTCCACTACCTGGTCTCAAATCTGTTGCATACGCTCCACAACAGACTCAACACCTGGACAGTCAGAAGCCTCCGTCTGTCCTGAAGAAAATAGAGGGTGAAACCCAGAATTACAGAAAAACGGAGACATCAAAGTGGCAGAGCTAGCCCTATTATTAAGAGCAAACTCAGCCAAAGGCAAAAAAGAGACCCAGTCATCCTGATCAGCAGACACAAAGCATCTTAGATAAGTCTCCAATGTCTGGTTTGTTCTCTCAGTTTGACCATTGGTCTGAGGATGAAATGCCGAGGAGAAAGACAATTGAACACCCAGTTTAGAACAAAAAGTCCTCCAAAATCTGGAAACAAACTGGACTCCTCTGTCAGACACAATGTTCTCAGGAATGCCGTGTAAACGAACCACGTGCTGAAGGAACAACGGCACCAATTCAGAGGAGGAAGGCAACTTAGGTAATGGCACAAGATGTATCATTTTGGAAAACCTATCACAAATTACCCAGATGGTGGTCATTCTCTGAGAAACAGGAAGGTCGGAAATGAAATCCATAGAGATATGGGTCCATGGTCTCTTGGGCACAGGCAATGGCATCAACAAACCACTAGAGCGAGAGCAAGGCTTGGAGCGAGAGCAAGTCCCGCAGGACTGCACAAATTCCCTGACATCACGAGACAAGGTAGGCCATCAAAAGGACCGACTAACCAAGTCTCTGGTACCAAAAATTCCGGGATGCCCAGCCAATGCGGAACAATGAATCTCAGACATCACACTCTTTTTCTACTGATCCGGGACAAACAATTTTCCAACCGGGCAGCGCTCGGGCCTATCCTCCTGACACCCCTCCAGAGCAAGTCTCAAATTGGGCGAGATGGCGGAAAGAACTACACCCTCTTTCAAAATAACAAAAGGATCAGATAACTCAGGAGAGTCCGCAAGGAAGCTCCTCGAGAGGGCATCCGCCTTAACATTCTTAGTGCCAGGAAGAAAGGAAACCACAAAATTAAAACGTGTGAAAAACAAGGCCCACCTGGCCTGTCTAGGATTGAGTCGCTTGGCAGATTCCAGATAGACCAGATTCTTATGGTCCGTAAGGACCACCATCTAATGTTTGGCTCCCTCCAGCCAATGTCTCCACTCTTCAAAAGCCCACTTCATGGCCAATAACTCCCGATTACCCACGTCATAATTACGTTCAGTAGGAGAAAATTTTCGAGAGAAAAAAGGCACAAGGGTTACTTTTAGAGGTCTCTGGATCTTTTTGGGACAAAACGGCACCTGCCCCAATTTCAGAGGCATCAACCTCCACCTGAAATGGCAGAGAAACATCAGGCTGCCGTAGAACAGGAGCAGAAGTGAATCTCTGCTTAAGTTCCTGAAATGCAGAGACGGCCTCAGGAGGCCAATTCACCACATCAGAACCCTTTCTGGTCAAATCAGTTAATGGTTTAACAATAACCGAGAAATTACCAATAAATTTACGATAAAAATTGGCAAAACCCAAAAATCTCTGAAGAGCCTTTAATGAAGTAGGTTGGACCCAATCACAGATGGCCTGAACCTTGACCGGGTCCATTTCAATAACAGATGGGGACAAAATGAATCCCAGAAATGAGATCCTCTGTACGCCAAAAAGACACTTTATTCCAGATTTTGAGAGAGAATTGCTCTGTATGTGAAGGGATCACAGTTCGAACATGTTTCACATGAGAGTCCCAGTCATTAGAAAAAAATCAAGATATCATCTAAATAAACAATCAGAAATTTGTCCACAAAATCCCTGAAAATGTCATTCATGAAGGACTGGAAGATGGAAGGAGCATTAGTGAGCCCAAAGGGCATCACCAGGTACTCAAAATGCCCTTCAGGGGTATTGAATGCCGTCTTCCATTCATCCCCGTGCTTAATGCGAATAAGGTTATACGCCCCCCTGAGGTCAAGCTTGGTAAACCAAGTAGCGTTTTTCACCCTGGAAAACAGGTCAGAAATCAAGGGTAACGGGTATTGATATTTCACAGTAATATTGTTCAAGAGACGATAATCAATACACGGCCTCAATGAACCATCCTTTTTGGCCACAAAGAAAAAAACGGCACCTAAGGGTGAAGAGGATGGTCTGATATGACCCTTCTCCAATGATTCCTTGATATAAGACCGCATAGCGTCATGTTCAGGTACAGACAAGTTAAAAAGGCGACCCTTAGGGAATTTACTACCCGGCACTAATTCAATAGCGCAGTCATAGCTCCTATGGGGAGGCAAGGATGCAGATTTACTTTCGCTAAACACATCAGAAAAATCAATCAAAAAGTCAGGAACATCCTGAGCCTGGGGGGAGGCAGAAAAAACAGGAGTGTTGGTATTAACACATTGGCAGCCCCAACTGGTTACAGACACAGATTTCCAATCCAAAACAGGATTATGAGACTGTAACCAAGGGAAACCCAGCACGATAATGTCATGCAGATTATACAGAACCAAAAATTTGCAGCACTCCTGGTGATCAGGTTCAACCCTCATTATCACCTGAGTAGAAAACTGGGGTTTATTCTCAGCCAAAGGGGTAGAATCGATCCCAGTAGGGGAATAGACTTCTGTAGGGGTATCAAGGGAAACCCACAACGTTTAGCAAAATCATAATCCATCAGGTTAATAGCTGCTCCAGAATCAACGAAAGCCTGAGCAGAAAATGAGGACAGAGAGCATATCAGAGTGACAGTTAATAAAAACTTAGTCTGAACACTACCCAAGACAACTGAGCGTGCAAAACGTCTTCCCCGCTTAGGGCAGACTTAAATAGCATGAGAGGCATCACCACAGTAGAAAAATAACCCATTGCGCTTACGAAACTCATGACGCTGTGCCCCAGACACCACTCTATCACACTGCATGGGTTCAGAAGCTGGTTCACAAGGCAACACCATTCCACGCATACTTCTCCGCTCACGCAAACGTCTGTCAATTTGAATCACTAATGACATAGAATCATTGAGACCAGAGGGGACAGGGAATCCCACCATAACATCCTTTACATTATCTGACAGACCCTTCCGGAAAAGGGCTGCCAAAGCGTCATCATTCCATTTGGTCAGGACTGCCCACCTACGGAATCTGACAGTACAACTCAGCGTCATCAAGCCCCTGATTTAATGCCAACAAGGCTTTTTCAGCTTGATCAGTGACATTAGGCTCATCGTACAATAACCCCAAAGCCTGAAAAAATGCATCAACATCACTCAAAACAGGATCCCCAGGTGTCAGGGAAAAAGCCCAATCCTGAGGATCACCGCGCAGGAGAGAGATGATAATTTGAACCTGCTGCGCTGCGTTCCCTGAGGACTTAGATTTTAAGGCAAAAAACAATTTACAATTATTTTTGAAATTCAGAAACTTAGCTCGATCCCCTAAAAACAAATCTGGCATGGGAATCCTAGGTTCCACAACAGGCAACCTAGCAAGATAGGTAGCAATACTCTGAACCTCAGTGGCAAGCTGATCCACACGGCCAGACAACTGTACAAACTCCATTGAGAGAAAAGATCCTCCCCAGCACCCAGAGATACAGAGGGAAAAAAAAAATGCAACAGAAAAATATCTGACAACTTTTTTTTTTTTTTTTTTTTTCTTTCACAATATTTTTCCCTTCTGTGAGTACCACACAATTTTCAGTTATGGCCGGTGATACTGTTATGATTTGGTAGCTGAGGAGTGCAGGTAAAAAAAGGCAATACACCAGAGCAGTTGGAATCTATGAGATTGCAGTACCCTGACTAACCACCACAACTAGAGGCAGCCGTGGAGCGTTCCTACGTTGGTCCTAGACGCCTCGTCACAGCCTGAGAAACTAACTACACCTAAAGATAGATATAGGAAAGCTATCTGCCCCGGAGCAGAACCCCAAAGACAATAGAAAGCCCCCAAACATGTAATGGCGGTTAGACAAGATGAAATACTGACACAGAAAGAAAATAGTATGAGCAAACGCTGGGGCCCAAACTAACTAAATAGAAAAGGATAGGAAGGGTACTTACTGCAATCCCAGAAAACCCTGAAAAGCACCAACACCACTAATTTCAAAAACACCTGAGATCACACGACCTCTACCACCTAAATTAGTTCTCTGGTGTAACAATCAAAACAGCAGCCACTGAAAAAACTGGAAAAAGCAAAAGTACATACATAAGTGGCTGAACTAAACTGAGAGGGCAAAAGCCCCCGGAGGGGACCCTGAAGGCCCCACAGAAGTGCAGGACAAAAATGCAAAAATATAGCACAAAAAAAGAAGAAAATGTCTTATCTGTTAGCAGGAGATGCAGACACGACACAGCAGGCTACAAGGGAAACAGGAATGAAGGATTCAGACCAGAACAATTGATCACCGGCAACCCTGATGGGAAGGTGACTCCCTTATATAAGACCAGTCAGTAACACCTGATTCCCAGTCCTCACAATCTTCATGGACAGACCAGCACCGCTTGTAACCACCAGAGGAAGCCTCTGCTCAGAACTCATCTCAAACCCATTCACAACAGTGTTCACTCAAAATAAGAATAAATGAACATATAAGAAATATTAAAAACAGATATATGGGCTACCCACTCTCGAAACATTTTATTGAACATCATAAGTGTGAGGTAGGCTGTATGGAAATTCCAGGGTTTGTACTAATACCACCACCATGGAGGAAGGGTAATTATAAAGCCCTTATGTCCCGTATTGAGACCAAATGGATTTTTACACTGGACACTCTTATTCCAAAGGTCTCAACAGTGAACTGGAACTGTTCGGCTTCTACTAAAGTCAGTTGACCCTGAGCAGTTGCTTAAAAGAACCCTAGAGCCAGAAAGGACAATCACTGATGAAGGAAAGCGCTCTTTCCGAAACACGTTGGATATCTTTGGGTCCTTTCTGCTATCCAAACTCATCCGGAAAAAAACATCGGCTCTAATCACGTGGAGTCACCCGACTACCCGCGTCACGCTAGGTCCTGTTCCACCCGCCACTTACAGCGTGGACGTGGCTGCAGGGACTCAGTTTGAGCGACTGCCGCGCACATCGTTGCGCTAAAGCTAATGGGGAGCCTTCTCCCCCTTCATCCTGTGAAGGTAATTCATCGGTACACCTTAATCACGTGACCACACGTGTCACGCCAGGTCCTGGTTTCGCCACCGCGTACAGTGAGGACGTGGCTACAGACCGCGGCTGCCGGGATTTTTCTATTGCTAACTGGACCAACAGGAAGCCTTCACTCACTTCAGTTTCAGGAGGTAACCTATTGCTCTATCTGTACCTGTGAACAGACCACTCCAAGTACCATACGGGAACTGCCACCGGCCGGGGCATTTTTCCCTTATACTTGGGAAAGTGACATTATCTTCAATGTGAGACTTTTTCACTGTGGAACTGTTGAGGAGAGCCTTAAGATCAAATACTTAATTAACCTCAAGACATAAGAGATTGAGAGGAACTACCCATAAAGTGTATTATTTCACCTTACATAAGCTTGCTCAGATCCAAGTGTGACACTAAAGATGGCTGCCATTTCCTGTTTCACTACAAACCATGTGCTCCATGTGCTGGTATCCAAGATGACGCCCACCCTGATGAACTCATAGATCCGCCCACAATGACGCCCACTCTGATGACCTCATGGACGAACCCAGCATGGTGACCTCATGGATCCGCCCAAGATGACGCCCATTGTCAAACCCACTAACCAATGGAATATATCTCATCACTCATTGTACAGCTGACCCAGCCCCTTACAGGGGATATATGAACCTATCGTATGCTTATTGTCTGCTATTTTCTAACTATTTTTCCTCATAGGCGATCTACAACACATTTGTCTGACTGTGATTTGCCATTAACCACACTTTTTCCTAAAGGTACTGCCACACTTAGCGATCTCGTTAGCGATCTCGATAACGACGCAAGCTAACGAGATCGTTTTTGTGATCTCTTTTAGGTCGCTTGTAGCTGCCAAACAGGAGATCTCATAAACGACTCATCAGCGGTCAGCGATCTCTTTAACGACTTTGGCGGTCGTTAGGATGTCATTAGCATGTACTGAGCACTTCTGATTCATAGGAATTTCCAGCATCGCTCCTGCTCTCTGCGTCCTGCTAGCCTGCTTTGCAACTTCTGCGATCCTCTCTGTGACGCAAAAGAGAACTTACAGATATTGCGATCCACTCCGTGACGCAAAACAGTCATGCGTCACAAACGAGGTCGCTCGTCGTTCACAAAAGGTGCCAAACACAGCGATTCAGGCTCACCAGTGGGACGCCAACGATCAAAAAACGGTCCAGAACTCTAGTGAACAATCAGCGACATCACAGCAGGGGCCACATCGTTGCTACATGCCACACACAACGAGGTCGCTAACGAGATCGCTAAATAGTGACGTTTTAGTGATCTCGTTTGCGATCTCGTTTAGTGTGGCATACCCTTTAGGCTTTTTCCATTTTAATGTTCCTTTTGCAGGTACTGCATGGATAGTTAACCCCTTTATCTCTTTTCATTCCTATCTTGGGCCTAATGCAAATATCATATTGGGCATTGTGCAATATATATTTTTTTCTGTGCACCTATATGGTCTAATATTAAAATTCTTATCACCCATCCTCGATACATTGGCATCCCAAGAGTAAAGTGATCAGTCAAATGACTACAAAAGACCAATAGCGCAAATAATAACCACGTCAGGACTAGGGCGATATTTGTTCCATAGACTTACATTGGATTTCAGGTATCGGACTCGGGTTTCGTATTGGAATGCTCAACCCTAGTCAGGGCCAATAGTAGCACTGTAACTGCCTTTATTCAGTCCTGTGGCTCATAGCCTGCAAATTAATGAAAATATGAATTTATGTGGATCCTTGTTGATTCTTATTTCCCATTTTCTTTGTGTTGTTAGAAATATAACCTTTATTTGTTCCATAAAGCCTGAAGACAACCTTGTATTACAGACTCTCTTGGAAAATCTTGCCAGGGAATTTTAGTGAAATGTTACCGTACATGCACTCTGTACACAATGAAGTAATGATCTCAGAAGGCTTTCCGTTACAACAAAGGTGTTTTTTTTTCTTAGATCCTATCACCCTGTTCATAGATGTGGTCTCTTCTAAACGGTCTTCTGTGGGCTGCCAAGAACAGGAAACCCAAATATAAAATACACAAAAAAGTGCAAATGAGAAAAAAAGCAACACTTCCCTCCCGAGGCTACATCTAAGGCCGGGATCACACATGTGAGAAACACGGATGAGCCTCGCATGTGAATTCTCGGCACTGCCGCCGGCACTCGGGAGCGGAGCGAGCGGCTGCATAGAAATACATGCAGATGAATACTCCACTCCTGAGCGCCGGCGGCAGTGCCGGAATTCACATGCAAGACTCGTCCGTGTTTCTCGCATGTGTGATCCCGGCCTAAGAAACAGATCATTGGCTTGCAATTATTCGTGTGAGGCAGACCTGCTCACTTGCTGAAACAAGGCGTCAGACCACAGAATACAGAGTAAGCTCCTACCTGCTCTATGAGAGTGACCTTATAATAAGAGAGCACAATATTTCACTTACATTAGTGCAAATTCATCCGAAAAGTTGCAAATGCATATATTTTTTTAATTATCTTTTTTCACACCCATCACGGTTTCCTTGTACCTTCTCTACCTACTCCAGGCATGTAAGCGATTATAGGGAGAGGGAAATATAGCGCTCTCAGACATATAAACTATAACATGGCCATTCATTCAACATATACATTTGTTCCAAACAAAATCAGAGTGTATGACCAACATTTATTGGCACCCTGTCATATATGACTTACACCCAAAAGACCACAACTCTATCATGTTGGACTTCACCCTTAACATGAACAGTGGGGAAAGTAAGTATTTGATGCACTGCCGATTGTACGAGTTTTCCCACCTACAGAGAATGGAGAGGACTGTAATGTTTATTGTAGGTACACTTCAACTGTGAGAAACAGAATCTAAAAGTAACAACCAGAAAATCACATTGTATGATTTTTAAATACTTAAATTGCATCTTATTGAATGAAACAAGTATTTGGTCACCTACCAACCAGCAAGAATTCTGTTTCTCACAGACCTGTCTGTTATGTTACGGTAGCTGAGGAGTGCAGGTAAAAAAGGAAATACACCAGAGCAGTTGGAATCTATGAGATTGCAGTACCCTGACTAACCACCGCAACTAGAGGCAGCCGTGGAGCGTTCCTACGTTGGTCCTAGACGCCTCGTCACAGCCTGAGAAACTAACTACACCTAAAGATAGAAATAGGAAAGCTATCTGCCCCGGAGCAGAACCCCAAAGATAATAGAAAGCCCCCAAACATGTAATGGCGGTTAGACAAGAGGAAATACTGACACAGAAAGAAAATAGTATGAGCAAACGCTGGGGCCCAAACTATCTAAACAGAAAAGGACAGGAAGGGTACTTACTGCAATCTCAGAAAACCCTGAAAAAACACCAACTCTACTAATTTCAAAATCACCTGAGATCACATGACCTCTACCACCTAAATTAGTTCTCTGGTGTAACAAAAACAAAACAGCAGCCACTGAAAAAAAACTGGAAAAAGCAAAAGTACAAAACACAGTGGCTGGACTAAACTGAGAGGGCAAAAGCCCCCGGAGGGGACCCTGAAGGCCCCCACAGAAGTGCAGGACAAAATGCAAAAATATAGCAAAAACACAAAATAAGAAATTGTCTTATCTGATAGCAGGAGATGCAGACACGACACAGCAGGCTACAAGGGAAACTGGAAAGAAGGATTCAGACCAGAACAATTGATCACCGGCAACCCTGATGGGAAAATGACTCCCTTATATAAGACCAATCAGTAACACCTGATTCCCAGTCCTCACAATCCTCACTAGTACCGCTTGTAACCACCAGAGGGAGCCTCTGCTCAGAACTCATCTCAAACCCATTCACAACACCTGTCTGTTAATTTTTATTTAAGAAGCCCTCCTACTTTGCACATAATACTTGCATTAATTGCACACGTTTGAACTTGTAACCTCTATAAAAGACACCTGTCCACACAATCAATCACACTCCAACCTCTCCAACATGGCCAAGACCAAAGAGCTGTCTAAGGATACCAGGGACAAAATTGTAGACCTTCCCACGGCAGGGATGTGCTATAGGACAATAGGCAAGCAGGCTGGTGAGAAGGCAACAACTGTTTGCACAATTATTAGAAAATGTAAGAAACAAGATGACTGTCAATCTTTCTCGGTCTGGGGCTAGATGCAAGATCTTGTCTTGTGGGGTAACGACGATTCTGGGAAAGGTCAGGAATCAGCCCAGAACTACACGGGAGAACCTGGTCAATGGCTTGGAGAGCTGGGACCACAGTCTCAAACATTATTGTTAGTAACACACTATGCGATCATAAAATAAAATCCTGCAGGGCACGCAAGGTCCCCCAGCTCAAACCAGGCACGCTAGAAACTTGCCAATGACCATCTGGATGATCCAGAGGAGGCATGAGAGGTCATGTGGTCAGATGAGACCAAAATAGAACTTTTTGGCATCAACTCCACTTGCCATGTTTGGAGGAAGAAGGATGAGTACAACCCAAGAACAACATCGCAACTGTGAGGCATGGTGGGGGAAACATTTTGGGGGTGCTATTCTCCAAATGGGACAGGATGACTGCACAGTATTGAAGGGAAGATGGATGGGGTGATGCATTGCAACATTTTGGCCAACAACCTCCTTTCCTCAGTAAGAGCATGTAAAATGGATCGTGGCTGGATCTTCCAGTATGACAATGAACTGAAACACACAGCCAGGGTAACTAAGGAGTGGCTGCGTAAGAAGCATTTCAAGATTCTGAGTGGCCTAGCCAGTCTCTAGACCTGAACCCAATAGAAAATCTATGGAGGGAGCGGAAACTCAATATTCCTCAGCAACAGTCCTGAAATCTGAAAGATATGGAGAAGATCTGTATTATGGAGAAGTGAACCAAAATCCCTGCTGCACTGTGTGAAACTTGGTCAAGTACTACAGGAAACGTCTGACCTCTGCAATTGCAAAGGTTTCAGTGCCAAATATTAAGTTCTGTTTTTCTATTGAAGTAAATAATAAATTTACAGTTGATTGCATGAAATAAGTATGTAAAAATCATACAACGCGATTTTCTGGATTTTATTTTAAGATTCTGTCTTTCACAGTTGAAGTGTACTGACGATAAACATTACAGACCTCTCCATTCTTTGTAGGTGGGAAAACTACTTATTTTCTCCACTTTCAAAAAAGGAGAAACATGGAGTCAAAATGCTAATAAAACATCATATATTTATTAAACTAGATTAGTAAAACAAACGAAAAATAATAATGAAAGAAAATGATTAAATATACAACTTACAATAAGGCATGAAAAAATCCACTGATGAAACAGCGGGAGTGAGCAGTAGAAATTTTAAAGAATTTAAATGGGTCATAAGAAAGCCTCAACCACAAAAGTGTAGCAAACAGAATGGTGTCCTAAATCAGATTGCAAAGTAAGAATGGACCAACATGACAGTTTAGGTAGACATTGCCGTGGCACAACTGACCCAGGCAGTAGTATTTTGCCTGCAACAAAGTGACAGACAGAGGAGTGCAACTGGGGAACGCATATGCCAAAAATTAGCCCGTAAGGCTTCTCTTAGTAAACACACAGTAACAATGGCATTGCATACGTGCCAAATAAACAGAGCATTCCGTCAGTCTATACAAAACAACAATTGTTTAAGATCAAAAACGGACAGTGGCCACTAAGATGATTACCTGTCATGACTTTGCAGGGTCTGAAATGAGGACACCGGATCCCCGACGCGCGTTTCGACACTCCTTCTTCAGGGGGCGTAATCTGGGGAATCCGGTGTCTCCATATATACCTGACTTAGCCGATCACGTGTTAGGGGCGGATAAAAGCAGTAAGGGCTAACACAGATGTGTGCAGCCGTAATTATAAGCCCGGACTCTCACGCGCATGCGCCCGCACCGGGTAAGGAGCTACGTCACACGGGGCGGCCGGCGCCTGGCCGTCCCCAAGCAACGCAGTCCACACCACAGGGGAGGAGCGAAATGTCGCGAGAGTCAGGTACGGAGTGGGCTAAGCCCAAACCAGCTGATCGACGGAGGCAGGTACATAACACTGCATATAATAAACAGAGAAGCATCAATGTGGAAATGTATAAGCTTAAACAAGATGTAAATATTAGTTCACATGGATTATTACATTTGATTAGAAAAGAAACCAAAAAGAATTCCAAAAATGGAAAAAGAAATATGTACTAACAAGACTAATAAATTTCAAAGGGATGTGAGTGACAAACAGTCTAATACTGTCTATAAATGGAATCGGAGATCACGTCGCCCTCGTAATTTCAGCAGAAAGAGATCTGCATCTTTTACCTCATATGCCTCTAGCGAGGGGTCCTCTAAGTCAAAGATAATAACAAATTTATCAACTATCAACCTTATCCCCAACAAAGATGGCCAAGTTGTCAAACGTAAAATAACTCTCCCGAATAAGCAAGACAAACGAGACAAGAAAAATACGCCAGAGGTAATTAATTTATCCAAACATACTCTTACTCCGGTACAGATAGAGCTGCTCTCCAGGGGCCTCACCTTCTCCCCCACCAATTCGTATGACTCCTTCACAGCCATTAAAGATCTTAATTTATTTTCTAGAAAACTGATCTTGAAGAAGCTGTATGCCAAACGTGATCTTAATGGATCACATGCTGATCAAGTGGAGGAGGAGGCTTTGCGGGCCCTTGAGGAGCTGCTCACTGAACAGGATTTGGCACCAAGAGGTATGTTTCCTCCGTCTGCTTATCCACGCTCCACCCGTTTTCCCCCTTGTCCATTTGTCCAGCAATAGATATATTTACCAGGTTGGTAACTGAGGATTTTAAACAGATCTCCCATCGACGGAGACTGGATAACCTCACTGCCCAACAACGTGTTGCCTTGAGAGAATTACAATCCCTCGAGGATATTGTAGTTAAGCCGGCAGACAAGGGGGGAAATATAGTGGTGTGGCCTCAAGAATTATATGAAAAGGAGGCGTTTAGACAGCTGAGGGACAGGAGGACATATCAACGACTAGATCATAACCCTCTGAGAGCCTTTTCAGCAGAGTTGGAGATGATTCTCCATCGGGCATTCGAGGAGGACTTAATTCCTAAAAAAGTCCTAGAAGGTCTAATGGTCAAATCACCTAAAATACCAACAATTTATTTTGTGCCCAAGATACACAAAAATACTATTGAACCCCCAGGGCGTCCTATTGTGTCGGGCATAGGAGGGCTTTGTGAACCCATTTGTAAATTTGTGGACTACTATCTTAAACCATTGGTAGAGGTTTTGCCCTCCTATGCCAGGGACACAATGGACGTCCTGGCTAGGATAGATGGCTTGACGTTGGAACCTGACATGTTTCTAGTGACAGCTGACATAGAATCACTTTACACGTGTATTCGACATCAGGATGGTCTTGATGCCTGTCGTCATTTCTTGGCTAATGGGAGTTGGGATGGCCCTTTCTGCGAATTTATTCTGGACTTACTCAATTTCATACTCACCCATAACTTCTTTGTTTTCAAAGATAGGTTTTACTTGCAGTCCTGTGGCACTGCCATGGGTGCGGCCTGTGCGCCCTCCTTCGCAAACCTCTTTCTGGGATTTGGGAGAGGGGACTATTTGGGGGGGAGGGCGCCCAGGCCGCTGACCATGTGCAGTGCTGGCTGAGATACATCGATGATGTGCTCATCATCTGGCAGGGCACTGAACAGGGACTGCATACCTTTATGGAAGGGTTAAATCAAAATGCTTCAAATATTAAAATTACTTATACTTATAGTAAGACCGAGGTGGACTTTCTTGATATAAAGATAATAGTGGATGAACATCAACGACTGCAGACGGATATCTATCGAAAGCCCACCTCGGTCAACTCAGTACTTCATGCCACCTCATGTCATCCGGGGGCAACTATAAGGGCCATCCCAACTGGACAGTTCTTAAGACTGCATAGAGTATGCTCCACTGACTCACGCTTTGAGGAGCAGGCTCTTGATCTTAGGGAGAGATTTGAAATGCGTGGGTATAGTAATAGAAGTATTAAACATGGCTATCTGAGAGCCAAAAAAAGCCAGCGCAACTCCCTAATACATCCTCAAAACAAAAAGAAGAACAAAAATCAAGAACCTGACATTATCAGGTTCATTTCCACTTTCAATGGAGAATGGTCCGCTATGCGGGAATCCCTGCAACGTCATTGGAATATTTTACAAACTGAGCCCATATTAGCGGCTGTTCTCTCTGAACGTCCATTGATGACAGCTAGACGCAGCCAAAATTTGGCTGATATCCTTGTACATAGCCATTATGTTCCCACTATGAGAAATCCCTTCAACTCACGTGGTCCCCCACAGGGCTGCTACCCTTGTGCCAACTGTGTTGCGTGCAAGAACATAATGCGAACTAATACGTTCTCATCGGCTGATGGGAAAGCACATTACACAATTAGACAATACATAACTTGCAATACAACGCAGGTTATTTATTATGCTACCTGTGAATGTCAAAAAATCTATATAGGTATGACCTCGCGGCAACTCAAAATACGCACAAGGGAACATGTACGTAACATTCTCGCTGCGGCCGACATTACAGACTCATCCATGTTAACAACAATACCTAGACACTTTAAACAATATCATCAGTGTAATCCGAAGTCATTTATGGTCAGAGGAATTCAACATATACAAAATGGGATTCGGGGAGGAGACATTAAGCGCCAACTTGCGCAGAAAGAATGTCGATGGATTACCGTCTTGGGGACAATGTCCCCAGCTGGCCTGAACGAATCCCATGGCTTTGCTTCGTTCCTCTAATAAAGACATGTAGGAGATCTTCCTTCTCGTCTGCAATTAACTCAAGTCCTTCCCCATAGCGGTTTTTGTTTTTAATTGTTGTTTTTATTGCTGGTTCTAATTTTATCATTTGTCTTTGTTTGTTTTTTCCTAAGTGACTGTAATAGTCATCCAGCCTTGAATCCTGTGTAGTCTCCTTCATCCTTCACGCCAGATAATTTCTGCTCAAGCATTCAATGTGGACTTACTACAATCAACAATTTCTTTGTATATAATATTTGATGGATTGCAATTTTATTAGTGATTTTGCCATGGAACACTTATGTTGAACGTAATATGGTGCGTCTATGCGAACTATTGTGCTGCACCAATATTTAGCATAACATTTGCTGATCTCGCTGAGTGTCAGCATGGCTAATCCCTTGTTTTGTTTAAGTATTTAGTCTAGCGATATAAATATGATTCATGTAATTTGAAGTTTGTTGTTATTATTCTTTTTGGTTTCTTTTCTAATCAAATGTAATAATCCATGTGAACTAATATTTACATCTTGTTTAAGCTTATACATTTCCACATTGATGCTTCTCTGTTTATTATATGCAGTGTTATGTACCTGCCTCCGTCGATCAGCTGGTTTGGGCTTAGCCCACTCCGTACCTGACTCTCGCGACATTTCGCTCCTCCCTGTGGTGTGGACTGCGTTGCTTGGGGACGGCCAGGCGCCGGCCGCCCCGTGTGACGTAGCTCCTTACCCGGTGCGGGCGCATGCGCGTGAGAGTCCGGGCTTATAATTACGGCTGCACACATCTGTGTTAGCCCTTACTGCTTTTATCCGCCCCTAACACGTGATCGGCTAAGTCAGGTATATATGGAGACACCGGATTCCCCAGATTACGCCCCCTGAAGAAGGAGTGTCGAAACGCGCGTCGGGGATCCGGTGTCCTAATTTCAGACCCTGCAAAGTCATGACAGGTAATCATCTTAGTGGCCACTGTCCGTTTTTGATCTTAAACAATTGTTGTTTTGTATAGACTGACGGAATGCTCTGTTTATTTGGCACGTATGCAATGCCATTGTTACTGTGTGTTTACTAAGAGAAGCCTTACGGGCTAATTTTTGGCATATGCGTTCCCCAGTTGCACTCCTCTGTCTGTCACTTTGTTGCAGGCAAAATACTACTGCCTGGGTCAGTTGTGCCACGGCAATGTCTACCTAAACTGTCATGTTGGTCCATTCTTACTTTGCAATCTGATTTAGGACACCATTCTGTTTGCTACACTTTTGTGGTTGAGGCTTTCTTATGACCCATTTAAATTCTTTAAAATTTCTACTGCTCACTCCCGCTGTTTCATCAGTGGATTTTTTCATGCCTTATTGTAAGTTGTATATTTAATCATTTTCTTTCATTATTATTTTTCGTTTGTTTTACTAATCTAGTTTAATAAATATATGATGTTTTATTAGCATTTTGACTCCATGTTTCTCCTTTTTTGAAATTGTTATCATGAGTTGTAGCTGCACTCTAAATCTAGACAGGTAGACTTCTGCCGACATCAATTTTCTATTTACTATGAGTTGGAGGTATTTTTCTTTATTTTCTCCACTGTATATGTGAAATAGGAACATGTGTCCAAGTCTGGTTGATCATTTGTGTTAAATAAATTCTCTGGTTGGGTTGGGATTTAGGCCCATCACCTACTCATTCATTTTACAATCTACAAACATGTACTGTAATAATGCTCTGTACACTATACCTGTATTGTATAGTCAATCCTGGTTAGTATAGTGGTAAATATCCCCGCCTGTCACGCCGGAGACCGGGGTTTGACACCTCAAATAGGGGGCTGTGTGTTTTAGAGCTCTCTTTGAATGGAAGTCTTCAAACAGAGGCTGGACAGACATCTGTCTGAGATGGTTTAGTCATTGAGCAGGGGTTGAGCACAATGAGCCTGGAGGACCCTTTCAACTCTACCATTCTATGTCTGAGGACATTAAAATATAGGTCTACTGGAGCACATAGCGACCACATATTCATTACATTGCAAATCCATTTACTACTCCTATTTATAATTATAGTATTCAAACCACATGACAATCATCAATGAACAAAGGCCGACTCAAAAAAAAAATAATAATATCGATCAGAGGACATGACACCCACAGCCGGAGGGAAGAACAAGTTGTTGCCTAGCAATAGGTGTGCGAGTAATATACATATTTCCTTAATTTGTCGCCAATAGTGATAATCAGAAAAGTCTCTTGGAATATGTAAAGTTAATCACTTATACATTGTATACAGGTCTTAAAACAAAACTAGAAGGTATTCAGGCCATCTGTTGCTTCATCCATTACACCGAATATATTATGTAAGAAAGGTATGTATAATCATAGGGTATTAAGTACTAAGCCAGGTTTGTTTTATGTTCCATTGGCCATAAGTTAGTTACCAAAAGTGAGTATCAACTATTCTACATAATCAAGGTGCCACTACACCTTAGGGCAGTGATGGCAAACCTATGGCATGTGTGCCAGAGAGGGCACGCAGAGCCCTCTCAGCTGGCACGCGGCCTCGCCTCAGTTGTTCCCTGACTGCAGCTTCCTCTCACATTGAGTGGAGCGGCCGCGGAGCTGAAAGATGATGTCATCCGGCCGGCTGCGCCGCTCAATGTGTGAGGAAGAGGAAGGAAGCTGCCGGCGCGCGGAGAGGCGAGTCTGGCTGCTGTGTGTGTGTGTGTGTGTGTGTGTGTGTGTGTGTGTGTGTGTGTGTGTGTGTGTGGGATGCCGTGTGTATATATATATATATATATATATATATATGTGTGTGTGTGTGAGACGCAGTGTATATATATATATATATATATATATATATATATATATATATATATATATGTGTGTGTGTGTGTGTGTGGTAAATGTGTTTGTGTGTTATATGCTGAGTGTGGCCACTGTGGAGAGATGATGGCGGTGATGGGGAGAGTGCCGATGATGGGAGTGATGGGGAGAGAGCCAGTGATGGGGAGAGGGCCAATGATGGGGAGAGCGCCAATAATGGAGAGAGCGCCAATGATGGGAATGATGGGGAGAGGGCCAGTGATGAGGAGAGCGCCAATGATGGGAGTGATGGGGAGAGCGCCAATGATTGTGAGTGGTCCAATGATGGGAGTGATGGGGAGAGGGCCAATGATGGGGAAAGGGACAATGATGGGAGTGATGGGGAGAGAGCCAGTGATGGGGAGAGTGCCAGTTATGGTAAGAGGGCCAATCATGGGAGTGATGGGGAGAGGGCTAGTAATGCCGAGAGGGCCAATCATGGGAGTGATGGGGAGGAGGAAATGATGGAGGTGGTGGAATTTCTACATGAAGGGGATCATGATGGGGCATATTTCTACATGAAGTGGATCATAATGGGGCATATTTCTGCATGAAAGGGATCATAATGGGGCATACACTATGTTCCAAAATATTATGCAAATGATATTTTTCTCTGATTTTCCTAAGTGGTCGGTGCAAATGACAGTCAGTCTAATAAAAGTCATCACCCGTTAGAGTATACATCGAATTTTATTGAAGAAACCTCCCAATGATAACAGTATAATCTCCAAAATGGAAAAAAAACTCAAAATGCACTGTTCCAAATTATTAAGCACAGTAGAATTTCTGAACATTTGATCTGTTTTAAAGAACTGAAAATGCTCATCTGTGGAATTTGCAGCATTAGGAAGTCATATTCACTGAACAAAAAAGCTACTTAACTCCAAACATCCTAACAGGCCAAGTTACATGTTAACATAGGAACCCTTCTTTGATATCACCTTCACAATTCTTGCATCCATTGAACTTGTGATTTTTTGGAGAGTTTCTGCTTGTATTTCTTTGCATGAAGCCATAATAGCCTCACAAGCAGGGTGGATAAAAATCATGATTTTTTTAAAAAAAAAAAAAAATCGGATTTTTTTTTTTATTTAAATCGTTTTTTTTTTTTTTTTAAATCGGATTTTTTAATCAAGTTGTACACAAGCAAAACTTTGTCTTTTTGCAAATCAAATTATTTTACACAAATAAAAATATTAAAACAGTTGATGATTATGAAACATAATAATTTTTATTTGCACTATTAAACAATCAGAATTGAACTACAGAGAGTAAGTACTTTTTAACAATAGCCTATCTCTAACGTTTGAAGTAAGCAAACATCTTCAGTGAATACATCAGTCCTGTAAGCCTACTGTTTATTTAGGACTTTTAATAGGAAAACTAGTTGTCCTGCTTTAGCAGTTCCTAAGCGGTTTCGGACTGTTGTGTGCACAAAACCAAATGAAGAAAACAATCTCTCTACTCCTGCCGATGAAGCCGATGCAGTCAGTAGCTGAGTAGCTACATTTATTATCTTCGCTGGAAGAACAAGTGATTGCGACTTCCACCAGTCCAGTGGTTTTAGTTCATTAACGACGTTATCTGCAAACATGTATTTTTGAAATGGTGCAGATTCACACTTCAATTTCAGCACAGTTGCCACAATGTCATGGTTAGTATTGGCGAGCCACTTTGTCTTTCAAATATTTTGTACAAGCCGCTCTTTCTTTGTCGTATACAGCCTGAAGATGTTTTCCTGAGATATCAAATCTACTTGGTGGTTTGTAGCCTGGTCTTATTCCTTCGATCATTTGTACAAACAATGGGTGTTCAACTAGTCGGAAAGAAGAATTGGTTGCAAATATAAATTTAGCAATTAATTCATCAAAATGTTCTTTCTGGCTCGTCGTAGTTTTTAAGAGGAATTTTTCTACACTTTGCACGCAAAGTTTTTTGTTGGGCTGCTTTGTTGAAGTTGTACCCAGATATTGATTGTCACGTGCAGCACAAGCCATATTTGACCCTGAAAGCACAGTAATTAAAAATATAATTCGACTGCGTATTTGAAGAAATATAACGAAAATATTTTGAAACAAACTTTTTGAACAATGTAATGGTCCTCGTCCTATAAGGGCTGTCTCAAAAGTTATGCTACTCAAGTTTCCGGTGAAGTTGCTGTAATACTAGTAATATCAGAGCAACTGAAAAAAATTATGTCACAAAAGTTTTAAAAATGTTTTTTTTTAAAAAAATGGTCAATTTGGCAGACTTCAAAAGTGAATTGTAGCCTACAATAAAAATAAAAAAAATAGGCGTATACACTCTTATTTTTACTTAACGTTAATCTTCTGTGAAATATTGCCTTAACATAAATTTAAATTCTATACTTCAGAACTAGTGCTAGAAATTTTTCTTTTCATAGACTTTAACCATCCCAGTAAAACGTCTGTTAAAATAGGTTGTAATTGCCAGACTTACCACTAGTGCTAGGGTCCTGGTGCATAAGAAGCTGTGGGGGTTCATTGACATTAGTTGTATCACTATCAACATCTTCATTTCCCTTCTGGTTGCAGTTTTCATAATGTGATTTCAAACGGCAAACAAGTCCTTGGATATCCTTTTGACAGTATTTGCACTTTGCTCTCCACCTTTCTTTCCAAGCTCTGCTGGCATCTCAACAAAATGAACCCAAATAGGGTCTCTCTTACGACCTGCCATGGCTCACGCAGATCACTTCTGAAGTTTGATTGTTACTACAGCCAAGTACTGCTGACTGACTATCCAACAAGTTTGGGCATGTCAACTGAATGGAAAAAGAAACTGAAACCAAGCTACAGAAAGTGAAACCAAGCTAGAAGTGTGGAGTTAATTGAACAATGATTGAAAGTTTTAGATTTTAATCGTGATTTATATTAAAAAATCTTTTGATTTAAATCAGTGATTTAAATCATGATTAAAATCACAATTTAAATCGATCTGATTTAAATAGAAAAAAATCATTTGATTTAAATCATGATTTAAATTGTTGATTTAAATCGGCGTGACTTAAATCGATCCACCCTGCTCACAAGGCTGCGGTTTTGATGTGAACTGCCTCCCACACTCTCAGATCTTTTGCTTGATGATATTCCAAAGGTTCTCTATAGGGTTGAGGTCAGGGGAGTTTATCTCCTATGCCCATAGCAGCCAATGACTCCAAGGTATTCTTTGCAGCATGAGATGGTGCATTGTCATGAATGAAGATGATTTTGCTCCTGAAGACACGTTTCTGCTTTTTATACCATGGAAGAAAGTTGTCAGTCAGAAACTCTATATACTTTGCAGAGGTCATTTTCACACCTTCAGGAACCTTAAAGGGCCCTTCCAGCTGTTTCCCCATGATTCACGCCCAAATCATGACTCCTCCACCTCCTTGCCAACGTAGCAGCCTTGTTGGGACATGGTGGCCATCCACCAACCACCCACTACTCCATCCATCTGGACCATCCAGGGTTGCTCAACACTCATCAGTAAACAAGACTGTTTGAAAATTAGTCTTCATGTATGTCTGGGCCCACTGCAACCGTTTCTGCTTGTGAGCACTGTTTAGTTGTGGCCGAATAGTAGGTTTATGCACCACAGCAAGCCTAAGGCCGGGATCACACATGCGAGGAAGTCGTCCAACACTCGCATGTGGAATCCCAGCTCTGGCGCCGGCACTCGGGAGTGGAGTGCGCGGCTGCATGTATTTATATGCAGCCGCTCGCTCCACTCCCGAGCGCCGGCGCCAGAGTTGGATTTCACATGCGAGTGTCGGACGACTTCCTCGCATGTGTGATCCCGGCCTTAGAAGGATCCTACACCTTGAGATTCGAGGGACTCCAGAGGCACCAGCAGCTTCAGATATCTGTTTGCTGGTTTGTAATGGCTTTTTAGCAGCTGCTCTCTTAATCTCGTGAGCTTGCCTGGCAGAAACCTTCCTCATTCTGTCTTTATCAGCACAAACACGTCTGTGCTCAGAATCTGCCACAAATTTCTTAGCAGTACGATGATCAAGCTTAAGTTTTCGGGAAATATCTAATGTTTTCATCCCTTGACCAAGGCATTGCACTATTTGATGCTTTTCAGCAGCAGAGAGATCCTATTTCTTTCCCATATTACTTGAAAACTCTGGCCTGCTTAATAGTGTGGAACATCCAGTTTTCCTTTTATTGGGCTCACATGGCAAACTAATTATCACAGGTATCTGAGATTGATTTCAGTGATCCAAAGAACCCTGAGACACAATACCATCAATGGGTTTCATTTACAAAAAGAAAACAAAAAACGCTATGACACTTAAAACCGATTTGCATAACAATTTGGAACATAGTGTATTTCTGCATGAAGGGGATCATGATGGGGCATATTTCTACATGAAGGGGATTATGATGGGGCATAATACTACAAGAAAGGGATCATGATGGGGCAGATTTCTACATGAAGGGGATCATGATGAGGCATATTTCCGCATGAAGGGGCATCATGATGGGGCATATTTATACATGAAGGGGATCATGATGGGGCATATTTCTACATGAGTGGGATCATGATGGGGCATATTTCTACATGAAGGGGATCATGATGGGGCATATTTCTACATGAAGGGGATCATGATGGGGCATATTTCTACATGAAGGGGATCATGATGGGGCATATTTCTACATGAAGGGGATCATGATGGGGCATATTTCTGCATGAAGGGGATCATGATGGGGCATATTTCTACATGAAAGGGATCATGATGGGGTATATTTCTACATGAAGGGGATCATGATGGGGCATATTTCTACATGAAGGGGATTATGATGGGGCATAATACTACAAGAAAGGGATCATGATGGGGCAGATTTCTACATGAAGGGGATCATGATGAGGCATATTTCCGCATGAAGGGCATCATGATGGGGCATATTTATACATGAAGGGGATCATGATTGGGCATATTTCTGCATGAAGGGGATCATGATGGGGCATATTTCTACATGAAGGGGATTATGATGGGGCATAATACTACAAGAAAGGGATCATGATGGGGCAATTTCTACATGAAGGGGATCATGATGAGGCATATTTCCGCATGAAGGGCATCATGATGGGGCATATTTATACATGAAGGGGATCATGATTGGGCATATTTCTGCATGAAGGGGATCATGATGGGGCATATTTCTACATGAAGGGGATCATGATTGGGCATATTTCTACATGAGTGGGATCATGATGGGGCAGATTTCTGCATGAAGGGGATCATGATGGGGCAGATTTCTGCATGAAGGGGATCATGATGGGGCAATATTACTACAAGAAGGGATCATGATGGGGCATTTGGCACTTTGTCATAAATAATTGGGTTTTAGGTTGCAGTTTGGGCATTCAGTCTCAGAAAGGTTCGCCATCACTGTGTTAGGGTATGTTCATGCCCATGATCCAAAATAGAGTTTTGGTCGTAGCTCACCTGCGGTGTTCAAAACGCTGCATTCTACGATACAAGCACAGTGGATGGGGTTTCTATAAGTCCCATGCCCACTGTGCTTCTATTTAACACTGCGTACACTCACAAGTCACACTTTACAAGTCAAAGCATGTAAAATTCTGTTGTGCAGAATCTAATAAGATTCCACAGAAGAATCTATTGGATGCGGTAAATCCACATTGTTCAGTGACCACATGGGTATGTAAAGGTGTGATTGAACGCAGCGTTTTGGATGCAGCTAAAATACGCTGCTTCCAAATCACGGCTATATCCTGATCGTGGGCACATGTCCATAGAATAAAAATCAGCTGATCCTGCTGATATCAGTGGGCTCATCCAACATTCTAATGTGTACGGGCAATTCTGTTGGGAAAAATGTATCCGACCCCCTGAATTTCAGTGGTCGATCCATTTGTTCCCCAGAAGATAATTCTATCAGTAACTCTCTCATAGGGAGCGGAGGAGCACTCAGGGGACTGGTCTGGTGTATGGGGGTGTATGGGAGATGGAGATCGTGCAGCTGTCTAATCTAATTTATATGGGGACCTTAAAGTAGTAAAAATTAAACTCATGTTTTGTGGTCTCTTATTACAGAGAAACAAAGAGAACAGAGTCCTTATCTCCGGCCATAGGAAACAAACTTTATCTTAAACAACATCAAACAGATGTGTTATTGAAATGAAATGAAGAAAAGACATCAAAGAGACCTGTGAGAGTAAAAGGGACTTGGCGAGATAAGACCCAGGTGTAAGGTATCCAGCATACTGTCCGTACAGTACAGCCCGGACTCTGAACTTGTCATGCCATTCTTTAAGGAATAGGGAAGTGCAGCAAACTGCTTTTTTCCTATTCAGTGTGGCACCGTAAAAAAAAAAAAAAATGTATACTTCATGGCATATTTGTTTGCGGAGGACAATTGTATGGCACACTTGGACCCTGGCAGTGAATACTCCCGACACATATACCTGGAGCGTGATATGAACAGGAACTTGTGGCTGCAAGAGTCCTCTTGGGTATAAAATAAAAAAATAAAAGATATTCTACTTAAAGTTCATGTGAACACGTTGAGAACTTGCAGTAGATTTTTTTTTTTTTACTGCACACAAAAACCAAAGTTTTGGCAGGAGAAAAGCTGTGGAATATACGCATGTTTTTTACGTATATTTTATGTGCGTTTTTGTTTCTTTTGCCATGGGTGAAAAAAATGCTGAAAAAAATGACAGGAAATTATAAGCAGTGTGTGCATGACATTTCAGAAATCTCATTCACTTTGCTGGTACTGTAAAGTTAAATGCTTTTACCCACATTTTTCAAATGTGTGGGAAAAAAAAAACAATCAAAAAATGCAGTGTGTGAAGAAATCCTAAAACAGTCATCTTAGGTTATTTCTTAAAGGGGTTATCCACGTTGGACAAGTAGGAGGGTGCCTAGATGGTAAGTTGATCACTTACCTTTGGACGGGACTCTCTGTGATCAGCGTGTTTGGTTCTCCTGCAGTGGCGTTACTGGAGTAATTAAAGGGGTTGTCCAGGCTTAAGCTTCAAGTCTGCAGTCACTGTGCGCGCAATGTGAGTGGGCAGTCGTGGGTCCACAAATGCGCGATTTGCATACTTCCAGCCACATTCCTAGTACACTGTCTCCAGCCTTGATCTACACATTTGCATTGCACGAGGCTGCCCCCCATCTAGTTGGAATGTGACCGCATGTATGTAAATCACATACTATCACACGCCCGCCACCAGCGAATCCCGAAAGCTCGCAGTGCATGCGATGTGAGGACTCACAAGTCTACAGTCACACAGAATGCCTGCAGACTATTAGCTTAAAGGGTATGCCACACTAAGCGAAATCGCAAACGAGATCGCTAACGAGATCACTAAAACGTCACTATTTAGCGATCTCGTTAGCGACCTCGTTGTGTGTGGCATGTAGCAACGATGTGGCCCCTGTTGTGATGTCGCTGATCGTTCACTAGCGTTCTGGACCGTTTTATGATCGTTGGCGTCCCGCTGGTGAGCCTATATCGCTGTGTTTGGCACCTTTTGCGAACGACGAGCGACCTCGTTTGTGACGCATAATGTGTTTAGCGTCACGGAGTGGATCGCAATATCTGAGTTCTCTTTTGCGTCACAGAGAGGATCGCAGAAGTTGCAAAGCAGGCTAGCAGGACGCAGAGAGCAGGAGCGATGCTGGAAATTCCTATGAATCAGAAGCGCTCAGTACATGCTAATAGATCCTAACGACCGCCAAAGTCATTAAAGAGATCGCTGACCGCTGATGTGTCATTTATGAGATCTCCTGTTTGGCAGCTACTAGCGACCTAAAAGAGATCACACCAATGATCTCATTAGCTTGCGTCATTATCGAGATCGCTAACGAGATCACTAAGTGTGGCAGTACCTTAAGACTGGACAACTCCTTTCAGCATTACTTGTCACGTACTGAGAACAGTAATTCATTGCTACAAACAAGGCCATGCTCTATTATCCGTATAGAGAGATTCTTTGTGGCCAATTTCTGCTCAGAACAAGGATTTCCTCCATGAAAAACAAAATTCCTTATTTGGTTATTAAACAAAATAATAATATAACAACCACCCAATATAAATAAAAGTTTACCACGTCTTACCGTATGTGCGCGGATAACTGGATTGGGTACGATATAGCATGTGGAGTGTATCGGGCTTCGGCAGCCCTCCTGCTTGGTGTAGCTGGCTGGGTAGAACCAGACATACTGAGCCAGTAGAGGTCAACTCGATTTTCTTAATAAAGGGATAGGAGACCAGAGAGGATCATGGATGACTTTGGTTGTATCACTGCATGTCTGAAATATAAAGAATAATACAAAAGAAAGTGTTAAACAAGTTTCTTCAGAGTATCCAACCAATGTTACGCCCATAACAATACATTCTGATTGTTGTAAGTATCCCCTTCCTCCCAGATACAAGGAAATAGAATTGCATAAAACATCTGGTTATTATTCAGTGTTCAGACATGAGGATGTCAGATCATGATGAGAGTTGTAGTTTCGCAACAGCAGGACAGCCCCAGATCCCTGCACCATTTCATCCAGAATGGTGAGGAAGGTATTCCTTGCCTGGTAAAGGAAAATGTACACAGCACACAAAAGATGTTCAGCATTTTCATACATACCGCAAGCATCCAGGCACAAAAACTGTATTTACTAATCACCCGTGACCCATAGACATGTCTCTTCCAGGTGTTAAGTCATGCAAACAGTTCAGCCTCTCCTCCCAGATAAACATTCAGGTGGAGCCTGTAGACTTCCTCATGTGTCATGTATCTGCACCTCGGAGCTCCCATACTCGTGCGCCTCTGGTCAAACTGCAGCACTGTACACTTGTCATAGCTTCCGTTCTGTGAGCAGCTACATGTGCCCTGAACACTGATGTCAGAAGCTGGGTGTGAAACCAACATGGGGGAGGAGAACGTTTTTTCCTTGAACCGCAGATCAGAAGATGTATATAAACTGTTTTATCTACAGCTCACAGATACTGCCACTAGACTAAGCAATAGTGTGCTTTCTTAATCACTGTGCTTTCCGATAGAACTTGTATATCCACTGATTCAGGCAGACAAAGAAATACCAGGCCTAATAATGAATGCAAAGCAAAAATAATGTGCGTTTGTCAACCAGCAAGAACTTTCTACAGAAATCACTACGGTGCACCTCCTCAGGATCCCATTCCTTGCAGATAGAGATCTACAAATACTGCAAAAAAAAAAAAAAAGCAATGACAAGTTCCCTACTGCGGCAACCTGCCTGCCTGCTGCGGCAACCTGCCTTTAAGGCTAAGTGCACACGTTCAGGAATGTGTGCAGAATTTTCCTGAGCAAAACCGGACTTTTTTTGCGGTAAAACGCGCGTATTTTGCACGTTTTTACCGCGATTTTTCCCAGAACTTTCTAGGTCAATAATATAGCGGGAAAAACGCTAGAATTACGTGAAATTAATGAACATGTTGCTTCTTTTTCCGCGATGCATTTTTTTCGCGGAAAAAAACGCACCATGTGCACATAAATTGCAGAATTCATTCTAAATGATAGGATGCTTTATTTATGCGTTTTTTACGTGTTTTTTGCCGTGAAAGAACGTGATAAAAACGCAAGTAATTCTGAACGTGTGCACATAGCCTTAGAATCTGGGGTCATAGCCAGAGACAAGTCTACCCCACTTAACCAGACCAGCAGCTACCAGTGCCAAACCCACCTCTAGAGCCCGGTCTAACACCGATGCCAAGGGAAAAAGGATCAGGAATATCGCAGATGCCAGTGCAGTCAGGCAACAGCTTACACTTCACAAAATACTTCGCTTTTGTCTGTACAAGTCTTTGTCTAACAACTGTTTTAAGGTATGCCACACTAAATGAGATCGCAAGCGAGATCGCTAACGAGATCACTACTGCGTCACCATTTATGACGCATTAGCGATCTCGTTAGCAACTTAGCTGTGTGATTCCAAACACAACTCCTCAGCGATCTGTGATTCCAAACACATTTCATCAGCGATCTGTATAACGACCTCTGCGGTCGTTGGGAAAACCTAGTCCCACCTGCGACGCTGGTGAAGTCGTTCATAAAGGGTGTCACACTCAGCGATTCAGGCTCACCAGCGGGACACCAACGACCAAAAAACGGCTCAGAACGTTTACAAACGATCAGCGACATCGCAGCAGGGGCCACATCTGTTATGATTTGGTAGCTGAGGAGAGCAGGCAAAAAAGGAAATACACCAGAGCAGTTGGAAACTATGAGATTGCAGTACCCTGACTAACCACCACAACTAGAGGCAGCCGTGGAGCGTTCCTACGTTGGTCCTAGACGCCTCGTCACAGCCTGAGAAGCTAACTACACCT
>JARQOD010000001.1:807713495-807752531 GCA_033576555.1 Oophaga sylvatica
AATTATAAAGCCCTTATGTCCCGTATTGAGACCAAATGGATTTTTACACTGGACACTCTTATTCCAAAGGTCTCAACAGTGAACTGGAACTGTTCGGCTTCTACTAAAGTCAGTTGACCCTGAGCAGTTGCTTAAAAGAACCCTAGAGCCAGAAAGGACAATCACTGATGAAGGAAAGCGCTCTTTCCGAAACACGTTGGATATCTTTGGGTCCTTTCTGCTATCCAAACTCATCCGGAAAAAAACATCGGCTCTAATCACGTGGAGTCACCCGACTACCCGCGTCACGCTAGGTCCTGTTCCACCCGCCACTTACAGCGTGGACGTGGCTGCAGGGACTCAGTTTGAGCGACTGCCGCGCACATGTTGCGCTAAAGCTAATGGGGAGCCTTCTCCCCCTTCATCCTGTGAAGGTAATTCATCGGTACACCTTAATCACGTGACCACACGTGTCACGCCAGGTCCTGGTTTCGCCACCGCGTACAGTGAGGACGTGGCTACAGACCGCGGCTGCCGGGATTTTTCTATTGCTAACTGGACCAACAGGAAGCCTTCACTCACTTCAGTTTCAGGAGGTAACCTATTGCTCTATCTGTACCTGTGAACAGACCATCTCCAAGTACCATACGGGAACTGCCACCGGCCGGGGCATTTTTCCCTTATACTTGGGAAAGTGACATTATCTTCAATGTGAGACTTTTTCACTGTGGAACTGTTGAGGAGAGCCTTAAGATCAAATACTTAATTAACCTCAAGACATAAGAGATTGAGAGGAACTACCATAAAGTGTATTATTTCACCTTACATAAGCTTGCTCAGATCCAAGTGTGACACTAAAGATGGCTGCCATTTCCTGTTTCACTACAAACCATGTGCTCCATGTGCTGGTATCCAAGATGACGCCCACCCTGATGAACTCATAGATCCGCCCACAATGACGCCCACTCTGATGACCTCATGGACGAACCCAGCATGGTGACCTCATGGATCCGCCCAAGATGACGCCCATTGTCAAACCCACTAACCAATGGAAATAATCTCATCACTCATTGTACAGCTGACCCAGCCCTTACAGGGGATATATGAACCTATCGTATGCTTATTGTCTGCTATTTTCTAACTATTTTTCCTCATAGGCGATCTACAACACATTTGTCTGACTGTGATTTGCCATTAACCACACTTTTTCCTAAAGGTACTGCCACACTTAGCGATCTCGTTAGCGATCTCGATAACGACGCAAGCTAACGAGATCGTTTTTGTGATCTCTTTTAGGTCGCTTGTAGCTGCCAAACAGGAGATCTCATAAACGACTCATCAGCGGTCAGCGATCTCTTTAACGACTTTGGCGGTCGTTAGGATGTCATTAGCATGTACTGAGCACTTCTGATTCATAGGAATTTCCAGCATCGCTCCTGCTCTCTGCGTCCTGCTAGCCTGCTTTGCAACTTCTGCGATCCTCTCTGTGACGCAAAAGAGAACTTACAGATATTGCGATCCACTCCGTGATGCAAAACAGTCATGCGTCACAAACGAGGTCGCTCGTCGTTCACAAAAGGTGCCAAACACAGCGATTCAGGCTCACCAGTGGGACGCCAACGATCAAAAAACGGTCCAGAACTCTAGTGAACGATCAGCGACATCACAGCAGGGGCCACATCGTTGCTACATGCACACACAACGAGGTCGCTAACGAGATCGCAAAATAGTGACGTTTTAGTGATCTCGTTTGCGATCTCGTTTAGTGTGGCATACCCTTTAGGCTTTTTCCATTTTAATGTTCCTTTTGCAGGTACTGCATGGATAGTTAACCCCTTTATCTCTTTTCATTCCTATCTTGGGCCTAATGCAAATATCATATTGGGCATTGTGCAATATATATTTTTTTCTGTGCACCTATATGGTCTAATATTAAAATTCTTATCACCCATCCTCGATACATTGGCATCCCAAGAGTAAAGTGATCAGTCAAATGACTACAAAGACCAATAGCGCAAATAATAACCACGGACCAATAGTAGCACTGTAACTGCCTTTATTCAGTCCTGTGGCTCATAGCCTGCAAATTAATGAAAATATGAATTTATGTGGATCCTTGTTGATTCTTATTTCCCATTTTCTTTGTGTTGTTAGAAATATAACCTTTATTTGTTCCATAAAGCCTGAAGACAACCTTGTATTACAGACTCTCTTGGAAAATCTTGCCAGGGAATTTTAGTGAAATGTTACCGTACATGCACTCTGTACACAATGAAGTAATGATCTCCGAAGGCTTTCCGTTACAACAAAGGTGTTTTTTTTTTTCTTAGATCCTATCACCCTGTTCATAGATGTGGTCTCTTCTAAACGGTCTTCTGTGGGCTGCCAAGAACAGGAAACCCAAAAACACAAAAAAGTGCAAATGAGAAAAAAAGCAACACTTCCCTCCCGAGGCTACATCTAAGGCCGGGATCACACATGTGAGAAACACGGACGAGCCTCGCATGTGAATTCTCGGCACTGCCGCCGGCACTCGGGAGCGGAGCGAGCGGCTGCATAGAAATACATGCAGATGAACACTCCACTCCTGAGCGCCGGCGGCAGTGCCGGAATTCACAAGCAAGACTCGTCCGTGTTTCTCGCATGTGTGATCCCGGCCTAAGAAACAGATCATTGGCTTGCAATTATTCGTGTGAGGCAGACCTGCTCACTTGCTGAAACAAGGCGTCAGACCACAGAATACAGAGTAAGCTCCTACCTGCTCTATGAGAGTGACCTTATAATAAGAGAGCACAATATTTCACTTACATTAGTGCAAATTCATCCGAAAAGTTGCAAATGCATATATTTTTTTAATTATCTTTTTTCACACCCATCACGGTTTCCTTGTACCTTCTCTACCTACTCCAGGCATGTAAGCGATTATAGGGAGAGGGAAATATAGCGCTCTCAGACATATAAACTATAACATGGCCATTCATTCAACATATACATTTGTTCCAAACAAAATCAGAGTGTATGACCAACATTTATTGGCACCCTGTCATATATGACTTACACCCAAAAGACCACAACTCTATCATGTTGGACTTCACCCTTAACATGAACAGTGGGGAAAGTAAGTATTTGATGCACTGCCGATTGTACGAGTTTTCCCACCTACAGAGAATGGAGAGGACTGTAATGTTTATTGTAGGTACACTTCAACTGTGAGAGACAGAATCTAAAAGTAACAACCAGAAAATCACATTGTATGATTTTTAAATACTTAAATTGCATCTTATTGAATGAAACAAGTATTTGGTCACTTACCAACCAGCAAGAATTCTGTTTCTCACAGACCTGTCTGTTAATTTTTATTTAAGAAGCCCTCCTACTTTGCACATAATACTTGCATTAATTGCACACGTTTGAACTTGTAACCTCTATAAAAGACACCTGTCCACACAATCAATCACACTCCAACCTCTCCACCATGGCCAAGACCAAAGAGCTGTCTAAGGATACCAGGGACAAAATTGTAGACCTGCCCACGGCAGGGATGTGCTATAGGACAATAGGCAAGCAGGCTGGTGAGAAGGCAACAACTGTTTGCACAATTATTAGAAAATGTAAGAAACAAGATGACTGTCAATCTTTCTCGGTCTAGGGCTAGATGCAAGATCTTGTCTTGTGGGGTAACGACGATTCTGAGAAAGGTCAGGAATCAGCCCAGAACTACACGGGAGAACCTGGTCAATGGCTTGGAGAGCTGGGACCACAGTCTCAAACATTATTGTTAGTAACACACTATGCCATCATAAAATAAAATCCTGCAGGGCACGCAAGGTCCCCCAGCTCAAACCAGGCACGCTAGAAACTTGCCAATGACCATCTGGATGATCCAGAGGAGGCATGAGAGGTCATGTGGTCAGATGAGACCAAAATAGAACTTTTTGGCATCAACTCCACTTGCCATGTTTGGAGGAAGAAGGATGAGTACAACCCCAAGAACAACATCGCAACTGTGAGGCATGGTGGGGGAAACATTTTGGGGGTGCTATTCTCAAATGGGACAGGATGACTGCACAGTATTGAAGGGAAGATGGATGGGGTGATGCATTGCAACATTTTGGCCAACAACCTCCTTTCCTCAGTAAGAGCATGTAAAATGGATCGTGGCTGGATCTTCCAGCATGACAATGAACTGAAACACACAGCCAGGGTAACTAAGGAGTGGCTGCGTAAGAAGCATTTCAAGATTCTGAGTGGCCTAGCCAGTCTCTAGACCTGAACCCAATAGAAAATCTATGGAGGGAGCGGAAACTCAATATTCCTCAGCAACAGTCCTGAAATCTGAAAGATATGGAGAAGATCTGTATTATGGAGAAGTGAGCCAAAATCCCTGCTGCACTGTGTGAAACTTGGTCAAGTACTACAGGAAACGTCTGACCTCTGCAATTGCAAAGGTTTCAGTGCCAAATATTAAGTTCTGTTTTTCTATTGAAGTAAATAATAAATTTACAGTTGATTGCATGAAATAAGTATGTAAAAATCATACAACGCGATTTTCTGGATTTTATTTTAAGATTCTGTCTTTCACAGTTGAAGTGTACTGACGATAAACATTACAGACCTCTCCATTCTTTGTAGGTGGGAAAACTACTTATTTTCTCCACTGTATATGTGAAATAGGAACATGTGTCCAAGTCTGGTTGATCATTTGTGTTAAATAAATTCTCTGGTTGGGTTGGGATTTTAGGCCCATCACCTACTCATTCATTTTACAATCTACAAACATGTACTGTAACAATGCTCTGTACACTATACCTGTATTGTATAGTCAATCCTGGTTAGTATAGTGGTAAATATCCCCGCCTGTCACGCCGGAGACCGGGGTTTGACACCTCAAATAGGGGGCTGTGTGTTTTAGAGCTCTCTTTCAATGGAAGTCTTCAAACAGAGGCTGGACAGACATCTGTCTGAGATGGTTTAGTCATTGAGCAGGGGTTGAGCACAATGAGCCTGGAGGACCCTTTCAACTCTACCATTCTATGTCTGAGGACATTAAAATATAGGTCTACTGGAGCACATAGCGACCACATATTCATTATATTGCAAATCCATTTACTACTCCTATTTATAATTATAGTATTCAAACCACATGACAATCATCAATGAACAAAGGCCGACTCAAAAAAAAAATAATATCGATCAGAGGACATGACACCCACAGCCGGAGGGAAGAACAAGTTGTTGCCTAGCAATAGGTGTGCGAGTAATATACATATTTCCTTAATTTGTCGCCAATAGTGATAATCAGAAAAGTCTCTTGGAATAAGTAAAGTTAATCACTTATACATTGTATACAGGTCTTAAAACAAAACTAGAAGGTATTCAGGCCATCTGTTGCTTCATCCATTACACCGAATATATTATGTAAGAAAGGTATGTATAATCATAGGGTATTAAGTACTATGCCAGGTTTGTTTTATGTTCCATTGGCCATAAGTTAGTTACCAAAAGTGAGTATCAACTATTCTACATAATCAAGGTGCCACTACACCTTAGGGCAGTGATGGCGAACCTATGGCATGTGTGCCAGAGAGGGCACGCAGAGCCCTCTCAGCTGGCACGCGGCCTCGCCTCAGTTGTTCCCTGACTGCAGCTTCCTTTCACATTGAGTGGAGCGGCCGCGGAGCTGAAAGATGACGTCATCCGGCCGGCAGCGCCGCTCAATGTGTGAGGAAGAGGAAGGAAGCTGCCGGCGCGCGGAGAGGCGAGCCTGGCTGCTGTGTGTGTGTGTGTGGGATGCCGTGTGTATGTATGTATGTATGTATGTATATATATATATATGTGTGAAGCTGGTGTGTGTGTGTGTGTGAGAGACGCAGTGTATGTATATATATATATATGTGTGTGTGTGTGTGTGTGTGTGTGTGTGTGTGTGTGGTAAATGTGTTTGTGTGTGTATGCTGAGTGTGGCCACTGTGGAGAGATGATGGCGGTGATGGGGAGAGTGCCAATGATGGGAGTGATGGGGAGAGAGCCAGTGATGGGGAGAGGGCCAATGATGGGGAGAGCGCCAATAATGGAGAGAGCGCCAATGATGGGAATGATGGGGAGAGGCCAGTGATGAGGAGAGCGCCAATGATGGGAGTGATGGGGAGAGGGCCAGTGATGGGGAGAGCGCCAATGATTGTGAGTGGTCCAATGATGGGAGTGATGGGGAGAGGACCAATGATGGGGAAAGGGACAATGATGGGAGTGATGGGGAGAGAGCCAGTGATGGGGAGAGCGCCAGTTATGGTAAGAGGGCCAATCATGGGAGTGATGGGGAGAGGGCCAGTAATGCCGAGAGGGCCAATCATGGGAGTGATGGGGAGGAGGAAATGATGGAGGTGGTGGAATTTCTACATGAAGGGGATCATGATGGGCATATTTCTACATGAAGTGGATCATAATGGGGCATATTTCTGCATGAAAGGGATCATGATGGGGCATACACTATGTTCCAAAATATTATGCAAATTATATTTTTCTCTGATTTTCCTAAGTGGTCGGTGCAAATGACAGTCAGTCTAATAAAAGTCATCACCCGTTAGAGTATACATCGAATTTTATTGAAGAAACCTCCCAATGATAACAGTATAATCTCCAAAATGGAAAAAAAACTCAAAAATGCACTGTTCCAAATTATTAAGCACAGTAGAATTTCTGAACATTTGATCTGTTTTAAAGAACTGAAAATGCTCATCTGTGGAATTTGCAGCATTAGGAAGTCATATTCACTGAACAAAAAAGCTACTTAACTCCAAAACATCCTAACAGGCCAAGTTACATGTTAACATAGGAACCCTTCTTTGATATCACCTTCACAATTCTTGCATCCATTGAACTTGTGATTTTTTGGAGAGTTTCTGCTTGTATTTCTTTGCATGAAACCATAATAGCCTCACAAGCAGGGTGGATAAAAATCATGATTTTTTTAAAAAAATCAAAAAAAATCGGATTTTTTTTGATTTAAATCGGATTTTTTTGATTTAAATCGGATTTTTTAATCAAGTTGTACACAAGCAAAACTTTGTCTTTTTGCAAATCAAATTATTTTACACAAATAAAAATATTAAAACAGTTGATGATTATGAAACCTAATAATTTTTATTTGCACTATTAAACAATCAGAATTGAACTACAGAGAGTAAGTACTTTTTAACAATAGCCTATCTCTAACGTTTGAAGTAAGCAAACATCTTCAGTGAATACATCAGTCCTGTAAGCCTACTGTTTATTTAGGACTTTTAATAGGAAAACTAGTTGTCCTGCTTTAGCAGTTCCTAAGTGGTTTCGGACTGTTGTGTGCACAAAACCAAATGAAGAAAACAATCTCTCTACTCCTGCCGATGAAGCCGATGCAGTCAGTAGCTGAGTAGCTACATTTATTATCTTCGCTGGAAGAACAAGTGATTGCGACTTCCACCAGTCCAGTGGTTTTAGTTCATTAACGACGTTATCTGCAAACATGTATTTTTGAAATGGTGCAGATTCACACTTCAATTTCAGCACAGTTGCCACAATGTCATGGTTAGTATTGGCGAGCCACTTTGTCTTTCAAATATTTTGTACAAGCCGCTCTTTCTTTGTCGTATACAGCCTGAAGATGTTTTCCTGAGATATCAAATCTACTTGGTGGTTTGTAGCCTGGTCTTATTCCTTCGATCATTTGTACAAACAATGGGTGTTCAACTAGTCGGAAAGAAGAATTGGTTGCAAATATGAATTTAGCAATTAATTCATCAAAATGTTCTTTCTGGCTCGTCGTAGTTTTTAAGAGGAATTTTTCTACACTTTGCACGCAAAGTTTTTTGTTGGGCTGCTTTGTTGAAGTTGTACCCAGATATTGATTGTCACGTGCAGCACAAGCCATATTTGACCCTGAAAGCACAGTAATTAAAAATATAATTCGACTGCGTATTTGAAGAAATATAACGAAAATATTTTGAAACAAACTTTTTGAACAATGTAATGGTCCTCGTCCTATAAGGGCTGTCTCAAAAGTTATGCTACTCAAGTTTCCGGTGAAGTTGCTGTAATACTAGTAATATCAGAGCAACTGAAAAAAATTATGTCACAAAAGTTTTAAAAATGTTTTTTTAAAAAAATGGTCAATTTGGCAGACTTCAAAAGTGAATTGTAGCCTACAATAAAAAAAAAAAATAGGCGTATACACACTCTTATTTTTACTTAACGTTAATCTTCTGTGAAATATTGCCTTAACATAAATTTAAATTCTATACTTCAGAACTAGTGCTAGAAATTTTTCTTTTCATAGACTTTAACCATCCCAGTAAAACGTCTGTTAAAATAGGTTGTAATTGCCAGACTTACCACTAGTGCTAGGGTCCTGGTGCATAAGAAGCTGTGGGGGTTCATTGACATTAGTTGTATCACTATCAACATCTTCATTTCCCTTCTGGTTGCAGTTTTCATAATGTGATTTCAAACGGCAAACAAGTCCTTGGATATCCTTTTGACAGTATTTGCACTTTGCTCTCCCACCTTTCTTTCCAAGCTCTGCTGGCATCTCAACAAAATGAACCCAAATAGGGTCTCTCTTACGACCTGCCATGGCTCACGCAGATCACTTCTGAAGTTTGATTGTTACTACAGCCAAGTACTGCTGACTGACTATCCAACAAGTTTGGGCATGTCAACTGAATGGAAAAAGAAACTGAAACCAAGCTACAGAAAGTGAAACCAAGCTAGAAGTGTGGAGTTAATTGAACAATGATTGAAAGTTTTAGATTTTAATCGTGATTTATATTAAAAAAATCTTTTGATTTAAATCAGTGATTTAAATCATGATTAAAATCACGATTTAAATCGATCTGATTTAAATAGAAAAAAATCATTTGATTTAAATCATGATTTAAATCGTTGATTTAAATCGGCGTGACTTAAATCAATCCACCCTGCTCACAAGGCTGCGGTTTTGATGTGAACTGCCTCCCACACTCTCAGATCTTTTGCTTGATGATATTCCAAAGGTTCTCTATAGGGTTGAGGTCAGGGGAGTTTATCTTCTATGCCCATAGCAGCCAATGACTCCAAGGTATTCTTTGCAGCATGAGATGGTGCATTGTCATGAATGAAGATGATTTTGCTCCTGAAGACACGTTTCTGCTTTTTATACCATGGAAGAAAGTTGTCAGTCAGAAACTCTATATACTTTGCAGAGGTCATTTTCACACCTTCAGGAACCTTAAAGGGCCCTTCCAGCTGTTTCCCCATGATTCACGCCCAAATCATGACTCCTCCACCTCCTTGCCAACGTAGCAGTCTTGTTGGGACATGGTGGCCATCCACCAACCACCCACTACTCCATCCATCTGGACCATCCAGGGTTGCTCAACACTCATCAGTAAACAAGACTGTTTGAAAATTAGTCTTCATGTATGTCTGGGCCCACTGCAACCGTTTCTGCTTGTGAGCACTGTTTAGTTGTGGCCGAATAGTAGGTTTATGCACCACAGCAAGCCTAAGGCCGGGATCACACATGCGAGGAAGTCGTCCAACACTCGCATGTGGAATCCCAGCTCCGGCGCCGGCACTCGGGAGTGGAGTGCGCGGCTGCATGTATTTATATGCAGCCGCTCGCTCCACTCCCGAGCGCCGGCGCCAGAGCTGGGATTTCACATGCGAGTGTCGGACGACTTCCTCGCATGTGTGATCCCGGCCTTAGAAGGATCCTACACCTTGAGATTCGAGGGACTCCAGAGGCACCAGCAGCTTCAGATATCTGTTTGCTGGTTTGTAATGGCTTTTTAGCAGCTGCTCTCTTAATCTCGTGAGCTTGCCTGGCAGAAACCTTCCTCATTCTGTCTTTATCAGCACAAACACGTCTGTGCTCAGAATCTGCCACAAATTTCTTAGCAGTACGATGATCAAGCTTAAGTTTTCGGGAAATATCTAATGTTTTCATCCCTTGACCAAGGCATTGCACTATTTGATGCTTTTCAGCAGCAGAGAGATCCTATTTCTTTCCATATTACTTGAAAACTCTGGCCTGCTTAATAGTGTGGAACATCAGTTTCTTTTATTGGCTCACATGGCAAACTATTATCACAGTATCTGAGATTGATTTCAGTGATCAAGAACCCTGGAGACACATACATCATGGGTTCATTACAAAAAGAAAAAAAACGCTATGAACTTAACGATTTCATACAATTGAACATAGTGTATTTCTGCATGAGGGATCATGATGGGCTATTTCTCATGAAGGGATATGATGGCATATACTACAGAAAGGGATCATGATGGGCAATTTCTCTGAAGGGATCATGATGGGCAATTCATGAAGGGGTATGATGGGCATATTTACAAAAAGGGATCATGATGGGCAATTTCTAATGAGGATCATGATGGGCATATTACATGAGGATCATGATGGGATATTTATACATGAGGGGATCATGATGGGCATATTTCTACATGAAGGATCATGATGGGCATATTTCTACATGAAGGGGATCATGATGGGCATATTTCTGCATGAAGGGGATCATGATGGGGCATATTCTACATGAAGGGATCATGATGGGATATTTCTCATGAAGGGGATCATGATGGGGCATATTTCTACATGAAGGGATTATGGGGCATAATACTACAAGAAAGGGATCATGATGGGGCATATTTCTCATGAAGGGATCATGATGAGGCATATTTCCGCATGAAGGGCATCATGATGGGGCATATTTATACATGAAGGGTCATGATGGCATTTCTGATAAGGGGATCATGATGGGCATTTTCTCATGAGATTAATGGGCATAACTACATAGATGGGGCTAATTTCTACATGAAGGGGATCATGATGAGGCATATTTCCGCATGAAGGGCATCATGATGGGGCTATTTATACATGAAGGGGATCATGATTGGGCATATTTCATGAAGGGATCATGATGGGGCAGATTTCTCATGAGATCAGATGGGCATATTACAGTGTCATATGGCAGATTTCTCATGATCATGATGGGCGATTTCATGAAGGGATCATGATGGGCAATATTACTACAAGAAGGGGATCATGATGGGGCATTTGGCACTTTGTCATAAATAATTGGGTTTTAGGTTGCAGTTTGGGCATTCAGTCTCAGAAAGGTTCGCCATCACTGTGTTAGGGTATGTTCATGCCCATGATCCAGAATAGAGTTTTGGTCGTAGCTCACCTGCGGTGTTCAAAACGCTGCATTCTACGATACAAGCACAGTGGATGGGGTTTCTATAAGTCCCATGCCCACTGTGCTTCTATTTAACACTGCGTACACTCACAAGTCACACTTTACAAGTCAAAGCATGTAAAATTCTGTTGTGCAGAATCTAATAAGATTCCACAGAAGAATCTATTGGATGCGGTAAATCCACATTGTTCAGTGACCACATGGGTATTTAAAGGTGTGATTGAACGCAGCGTTTTGGATGCAGCTAAAATACGCTGCTTCCAAATCACGGCTATATCCTGATCGTGGGCACATGTCCATAGAATAAAAATCAGCTGATCCTGCTGATATCAGTGGGCTCATCCAACATTCTAATGTGTACGGGCAATTCTGTTGGGAAAAATGTATCCGACCCCCTGAATTTCAGTGGTCGATCCATTTGTTCCCCAGAAGATAATTCTATCAGTAACTCTCTCATAGGGAGCGGAGGAGCACTCAGGGGACTGGTCTGGTGTATGGGGGTGTATGGGAGATGGAGATCGTGCAGCTGTCTAATCTAATTTATATGGGGACCTTAAAGTAGTAAAAATTAAACTCATGTTTTGTGGTCTCTTATTACAGAGAAACAAAGAGAACAGAGTACTTATCTCCGGCCATAGGAAACAAACTTTATCTTAAACAACATCAAACAGATGTGTTATTGAAATGAAATGAAGAAAAGACATCAAAGAGACCTGTGAGAGTAAAAGGGACTTGGCGAGATAAGACCCAGGTGTAAGGTATCCAGCATACTGTCCGTACAGTACAGCCCGGACTCTGAACTTGTCATGCCATTCTTTAAGGAATAGGGAAGTGCAGCAAACTGCTTTTTTCCTATTCAGTGTGGCACCGTAAAAAAAAAAAAAAAATGTATACTTCATGGCATATTTGTTTGCGGAGGACAATTGTATGGCACACTTGGACCCTGGCAGAGAATACTCCCGACACATATACCTGGAGCGTGATATGAACAGGAACTTGTGGCTGCAAGAGTCCTCTTGGGTATAAAATAAAAAAATAAAAGATATTCTACTTAAAGTTCATGTGAACACGTTGAGAACTTGCAGTAGATTTTTTTTTTTTTACTGCACACAAAAACCAAAGTGTTGGCAGGAGAAAAGCTGTGGAATATACGCATGTTTTTTACGTATATTTTATGTGCGTTTTTGTTTCTTTTGCCATGGGTGAAAAAAATGCTGAAAAAAATGACAGGAAATTATAAGCAGTGTGTGCATGACATTTCAGAAATCTCATTCACTTTGCTGGTACTGTAAAGTTAAATGCTTTTACCCACATTTTTCAAATGTGTGGGAAAAAAAAACAATCAAAAAATGCAGTGTGTGAAGAAATCCTAAAACAGTCATCTTAGGTTATTTCTTAAAGGGGTTATCCACGTTGGACAAGTAGGAGGGTGCCTAGATGGTAAGTTGATCACTTACCTTTGGACGGGACTCTCTGTGATCAGCGTGTTTGGTTCTCCTGCAGTGGCGTTACTGGAGTAATTAAAGGGGTTGTCCAGGCTTAAGCTTCAAGTCTGCAGTCACTGTGCGCGCAATGTGAGTGGGCAGTCGTGGGTCCACAAATGCGCGATTTGCATACTTCCAGCCACATTCCTAGTACACTGTCTCCAGCCTTGATCTACACATTTGCATTGCACGAGGCTGCCCCCCATCTAGTTGGAATGTGACCGCATGTATGTAAATCACATACTATCACACGCCCGCCACCAGCGAATCCCGAAAGCTCGCAGTGCATGCGATGTGAGGACTCACAAGTCTACAGTCACACAGAATGCCTGCAGACTATTAGCTTAAAGGGTATGCCACACTAAGCGAGATCGCAAACGAGATCGCTAACGAGATCACTAAAACGTCACTATTTAGCGATCTCGTTAGCGACCTCGTTGTGTGTGGCATGTAGCAACGATGTGGCCCCTGTTGTGATGTCGCTGATCGTTCACTAGCGTTCTGGACCGTTTTATGATCGTTGGCGTCCCGCTGGTGAGCCTATATCGCTGTGTTTGGCACCTTTTGCGAACGACGAGCGACCTCGTTTGTGACGCATAATGTGTTTAGCGTCACGGAGTGGATCGCAATATCTGAGTTCTCTTTTGCGTCACAGAGAGGATCGCAGAAGTTGCAAAGCAGGCTAGCAGGACGCAGAGAGCAGGAGCAATGCTGGAAATTCCTATGAATCAGAAGCGCTCAGTACATGCTAATGAATCCTAACGACCGCCAAAGTCATTAAAGAGATCGCTGACCGCTGATGTGTCATTTATGAGATCTCCTGTTTGGCAGCTACTAGCGACCTAAAAGAGATCACACCAATGATCTCATTAGCTTGCGTCATTATCGAGATCGCTAACGAGATCACTAAGTGTGGCAGTACCTTAAGACTGGACAACTCCTTTCAGCATTACTTGTCACGTACTGAGAACAGTAATTCATTGCTACAAACAAGGCCATGCTCTATTATCCGTATAGAGAGATTCTTTGTGGCCAATTTCTGCTCAGAACAAGGATTTCCTCCATGAAAAACAAAATTCCTTATTTGGTTATTAAACAAAATAATAATATAACAACCACCCAATATAAATAAAAGTTTACCACGTCTTACCGTATGTGCGCGGGATAACTGGATTGGGTACGATATAGCATGTGGAGTGTATCGGGCTTCGGCAGCCCTCCTGCTTGGTGTAGCTGGCTGGGTAGAACCAGACATACTGAGCCAGTAGAGGTCAACTCGATTTTCTTAATAAAGGGATAGGAGACCAGAGAGGATCATGGGATGACTTTGGTTGTATCACTGCATGTCTGAAATATAAAGAATAATACAAAAGAAAGTGTTAAACAAGTTTCTTCAGAGTATCCAACCAATGTTACGCCCATAACAATACATTCTGATTGTTGTAAGTATCCCCTTCCTCCCAGATACAAGGAAATAGAATTGCATAAAACATCTGGTTATTATTCAGTGTTCAGACATGAGGATGTCAGATCATGATGAGAGTTGTAGTTTCGCAACAGCAGGACAGCCCCAGATCCCTGCACCATTTCATCCAGAATGGTGAGGAAGGTATTCCTTGCCTGGTAAAGGAAAATGTACACAGCACACAAAAGATGTTCAGCATTTTCATACATACCGCAAGCATCCAGGCACAAAAACTGTATTTACTAATCACCCGTGACCCATAGACATGTCTCTTCCAGGTGTTAAGTCATGCAAACAGTTCAGCCTCTCCTCCCAGATAAACATTCAGGTGGAGCCTGTAGACTTCCTCATGTGTCATGTATCTGCACCTCGGAGCTCCCATACTCGTGCGCCTCTGGTCAAACTGCAGCACTGTACACTTGTCATAGCTTCCGTTCTGTGAGCAGCTACATGTGCCCTGAACACTGATGTCAGAAGCTGGGGTGTGAAACCAACATGGGGGAGGAGAACGTTTTTTCCTTGAACCGCAGATCAGAAGATGTATATAAACTGTTTTATCTACAGCTCACAGATACTGCCACTAGACTAAGCAATAGTGTGCTTTCTTAATCACTGTGCTTTCCGATAGAACTTGTATATCCACTGATTCAGGCAGACAAAGAAATACCAGGCCTAATAATGAATGCAAAGCAAAAATAATGTGCGTTTGTCAACCAGCAAGAACTTTCTACAGAAATCACTACGGTGCACCTCCTCAGGATCCCATTCCTTGCAGATAGAGATCTACAAATACTGCAAAAAAAAAAAAAAAAGCAATGACAAGTTCCCTACTGCGGCAACCTGCCTGCCTGCTGCGGCAACCTGCCTTTAAGGCTAAGTGCACACGTTCAGGAATGTGTGCAGAATTTTCCTGAGCAAAACCGGACTTTTTTTGCGGTAAAACGCGCGTATTTTGCACGTTTTTACCGCGATTTTTCCCAGAACTTTCTAGGTCAATAATATAGCGGGAAAAACGCTAGAATTACGTGAAATTAATGAACATGTTGCTTCTTTTTCCGCGATGCATTTTTTTCGCGGAAAAAAACGCACCATGTGCACATAAATTGCAGAATTCATTCTAAATGATAGGATGCTTTATTTATGCGTTTCTTACGTGTTTTTTGCCGTGAAAGAACGTGATAAAAACGCAAGTAATTCTGAACGTGTGCACATAGCCTTAGAATCTGGGGTCATAGCCAGAGACAAGTCTACCCCACTTAACCAGACCAGCAGCTACCAGTGCCAAACCCACCTCTAGAGCCCGGTCTAACACCGATGCCAAGGGAAAAAGGATCAGGAATATCGCAGATGCCAGTGCAGTCAGGCAACAGCTTACACTTCACAAAATACTTCGCTTTTGTCTGTACAAGTCTTTGTCTAACAACTGTTTTAAGGGTATGCCACACTAAAGAGATCGCAAGCGAGATCGCTAATGAGATCACTACTGCGTCACCATTTATGACGCATTAGCGATCTCGTTAGCAACTTAGCTGTGTGATTCCAAACACAACTCCTCAGCGATCTGTGATTCCAAACACATTTCATCAGCGATCTGTATAACGACCTCTGCGGTCATTGGGAAAACCTAGTCCCACCTGCGACGCTGGTGAAGTCGTTCATAAAGGGTGTCACACTCAGCGATTCAGGCTCACCAGCGGGACACCAACGACCAAAAAACGGCTCAGAACGTTTACAAACGATCAGCGACATCGCAGCAGGGGCCACATCTGTTATGATTTGGTAGCTGAGGAGAGCAGGCAAAAAAGGAAATACACCAGAGCAGTTGGAAACTATGAGATTGCAGTACCCTGACTAACCACCACAACTAGAGGCAGCCGTGGAGCGTTCCTACGTTGGTCCTAGACGCCTCGTCACAGCCTGAGAAGCTAACTACACCTAAAGATAGAAAGAGGAAAGCTATCTGCCCCGGAGCAGATCCCCAAAGAACATAGAAAGCCCCCAAACATGTAATGGCGGTTAGACAAGAAGAAATACTGACACAGACAGAAAATAGTATGAGCAAACGCTGGGCCCAAACTTACTAAATAGAAAAGGATAGGAAGGGCACTTACTGCAATCCCAAAAAACCCTGAAAAGCACCAACTCTACTAATTTCAAAAACACCTGAGATCACACGACCTCTACCACCTAAATTAGTTCTCTGGTGTAACCAAAAACAAAACAGCAGCCACTGAAAAAACTGGAAAAAGCAAAAGTACAAACATCAGTGGCTGAACTGAACTGAGAGGCAAAAGCCCCCAGAGGGGACCCAGAAGGCCCCCACAGAAGTGCAGGAAAAAATGCAAAAATCAAGCACAAAAACAAAAAGAAGAAAATGTCTTATCTGTTAGCAGGAGATTCAGACACGACACAGCAGGCTACAAAGGAAACAGGAATCAAGGATTGAGACCAGAACAATTGATCATGTGGGCAGTGAGTGCAGCTAGCAGCAGGCCTCGTATGCTCCAAAACGATCCTGCATGATTACTACTTTACAATATTGACCAGAGGATTAAGGGAGAAATGTGAGGCCGTGTCTTTCCCAATCTTCTATATAACGGTGGGTGCGTTCTTCTGTCCGAAGCAGACATGATCATAGGTTGGAGTCAGCGCATGTGCATACCGCACTACGGCGACATATTACTGAAGACAGTGTCTTGAACAAAAAGGTGGTGGATATCGCAGGATGCGTCTGCGTCGAGTCCGACACCGTTTTATTGAAGAATTCTACAACGTCAACATAGCGGTGTGCATGCGCCGGCCATCGCCATTATGCCCATGGCATGCGCACTGCTATGCTGACATTGTAGTACATTACTTTAATAAGATGAAGATATGATGATGCCGGAGTCAGGGCGTGTGCATACCGCAATCTCCGATGCCATTTTATTGAAGACACTGTATAAATGTACAAATAAAAATGCTTTCCACCCGTGCGTAGGATGTGTTCAATAGCTAGTCCAATGTATAACAAGAGACAAGCACTTGCCAAGTAGTTTTGCACTGAAAAGCATTGGTTTGTTTACCACTCTACATCAGTTTGCACTTGTCCTCTTCATACGCTCCACATACATGGTTGACCCAAAACCCTGCTCAGGAACTATTATAGAAGACACATTTTGCCTGTGGAATTACTGTACATATTGTATTGTAGTAAGGATGCAGTCACCATGAGGATTTATGGTCTAAATTTTTACTATAAGAATCGGGTCTACATTAACACCTTTATGGTGGCTCTGTGCTCAGCTTGTCTCTTTTTGCTGTTTTTTTCGCCAGTGTTTAGTGGCAGGATGCCAGTACCAGCAGAACAAGCTATTCTTAATATTAACCAATCTCCCCTCTTTACCCTTTTTAGATTATTTACTACATGCTTGCAAATCACAAGACTTAAGCCCCAATTCATCACTGCCTTTAGGTCATTTTTTTTGTGTCGTTTGGCGCCTTTTTTTGGTTTGCACCCAATTCACTATTCTGTTTGCACCTTTATTGAAGGCTATTATATGTGCTCGCCTGTTTTTTATTATTGTTTTCGGCTTTGTGGGTAGAGTTTAACAATTAAAGAGGTTTTCGGCTGATTAATCAATTACAAATTTTTAAAAGGTCCCAAAATTTAATTCCAGTTCCCCCTAATGTATTTCTGAGTACATCCGCTTTTTGGCGCAATTTTTTGCAACTTGTGGAGCAAGAAGTCAAAGAAAAAAAAAAAAAAAAGACAAGGAAAAAAGTAAAGTTTTTTCCTACTTTGCTACACATTCATAAATCGCGTAAGCCATTTTGATGAATTTGGCAACAAAATAACTAATATCATAAGGCAAAAAGGAAAGGGACTTAAAAAATGCAGGTGATGAGTTGGGGCCATAGATAAGGTACTATTTTTTGGTCTAAAAACCTCCGTGCTTAGTGATTAAAGTGGACCTTTCACCAAATTTTTCATGTTGAACTGAACACACAAAACAACAGCGGTACAGCATTTCCGTGGCAAAGATATTAGCAGTCAAAGTATTTGGCCTTTAAGTTAATTTTCAATAAGTCCAATAGGATGTGAACAGAGTTTTCACTGGAAGCATTTACTCCCTGTATGACGATGACCAATAATAAGCAGGAAACAACACAGCAGAAAAACAACACACCCCACCATAGCTTAGAGCAGATTTCTCAGTGCGAGATATGATACAACTCTGATCTTCTGCGTGAGTAAAGGTACGGTCACACTAAGCGAGATCGCTAACGAGATCGCTACTGCGTCATCGATTTTATGACGCAGTAGCGATCTCGTTAGCGACGCAGCTGTGTGTGACATGTAGCGGCGATGTTGCCCCTGCTGCGATGTCGCTGATCGCTTATGAACGTTCTGAGCCATTTTTTGGTCGTTAGTGTCCCGCTGGTGAGCCTGAATCGCTGAGTGTGACACCCTTTATGAACGACTTTACCAGCGTCGCAGGTGGGACTAGGTTTTCCCAACGACTGCAGTTGTCGTTATACAGATCGCTGATGAGATGTGTTTGGAAGCTAACTAGCGACCACATAGCGATCTCGCCAGGTTGTGTCTTTGTCATGATCGCTAGTGCGATCCCTAAGTGTGACAGTGCCTTTTGTGTTGGGGGGACGGCAATGCAGCTGAGTTTAGTTGTGCCACATTATAAAGCCTTCAGCTCTCTTTCTCTCATAGTACTGCCACCTTTGCAGTACTGCCCCTCCACACACTGACTTGTCTGAAGAGGTGTCAGTAATAACACTTATGTCTGTTATGTTGAACTTGTACTAGCATTGCAATGAGCACCGAGGAGGATGTCATTATATCTCACACAGGAGTAGCCAAGAACATGCCTGTGCGAGTTGTAAAGAAACATCTGCTCTCACTGCAGAGCGAGTACAAGTTGAGCACAGCAGACAAAAGTGGGTACAGACACATCTCTGCACAGGCAGTGTGGGGGAAGGTGCAGTACAGCAGCATTGACCATGTGTCAAACATTCATGTCTAACCAATCTTAGCATGCATGTCTATGGAGGGGGTCAACACTTATCTTCTGCATATGCCCCAATTTGGCAAAAAATTCTGACCTAATGATCTTTATTTGGGGACGTTTGGGGAGATGGTTTAAATGTTATTTCTGTATATTAAATTTATATATGTGTGTGTGTATTACCTGTAACGCATGCGTCCCTGAAAGATTCCTTGCTCTTCTCCCAGCAGTGTCGCCGACATGCTTACCAACTTGACCATCCAGCTGCGTCCTCTACTTCAGCTGCAGCTCAAGAGTCCCAAGGCCTGAGCACATCACAATGGTCTCCTGGCAGCGTGCTCAGAGTGTGCATGTTCACCAATTCTTAAAAGGGGTAGTGCGCGCACTCCGGATGTGTCACCAGTAGTGATGAGCGAACGTGCTCGGATAACGAGCATGCTCAGGTGTTATCCGAATATCTTGAGTGTGCTCGAATAATATGATTGAGTCCCCACAGCTGCATGATTGGCGGCTGTTCAGCCACAAAAAATGTGGGGATTGAATGTTTGTTAGACAGCCGCAACACACGCGGAGATTACCTAACAGGCGCAAAACATGCAGTCACAGGGACAAGAAAATAATATTCGAGCACGCCCAAGATACTCGGAGAACAGGTTATCAGAGTACTTTCGCTCATCACTAGTCCCCAGACAATAGCTTGGAGGCACTAAGTATTTAAGGCATCTTCCCCTGTAGGGAAGTGCCTGAGCAATTTTAATGCATTGTTAGTTCTTGCTTGCTACTTAGTTGTTAGGTCCCTGTATCCTTCCAGTCTGAACCTGAGCCTGTTCTGCCTGTACCTTGTCTTTACCTGAACTCGACTTGTCAGAGTCTGAGCCTTTACCTTTATCAGTCTAGTCTGAACCATTACCTGTGAACCTGTACCAGAGTCAGTTCTGTGCTCCTGAACCCACCCTGTCTGAACCTGTTCCAGTGTCCGTTCTGATTATCAGCTGTACAACGTCCTTTCATCCTGTGTACCAGATCTTGGCCTTCCTGACTCTCAAGAGTTCATTCCTGCATACCTGCCCCTGTGGGGGTCAGCTGCTGCAATACCGGGGACTGCCCTGGAGTGGTACCTGGCAGTTACCTACAGCATAAGACTAACATCATAGGCACTAATGAAGACCAGGTTGCCGCTTAGTAAAGCACCTCCAGGACAAGCTCGGCCCCATCACGCAGCGAGTTCATACCCACCAGCGTGACATTATCTCTTCTCCATATATTGCTCTTTGTAAGCAGATTTATCATCCATTATACCCACTACCATGTGTAATACTATATAATTGAACAGAGTTAAACAGAGAACAAGAAATAGGTTAATGGTGCTACATTGTATCCCCAGTGTTTGCATTCTCATCTCATGTAAAATAGATCATCTCCTGCATTATATTAAATCTGTGTCTGTCCCCAGTTTGCAATTATTATTGTGATACTTGTAGAAAGGGGGACCCTAGCATTAGTTAAAAATGCCAGTGGTGAAATCTCATGTGGCTCACGCTTAATATAAAATCGACACCTATTGTAAACAAGAGATAAAGGATGAGATTATTGGATCTTCTCCTGAAAGATCAGTAGAGCCTTCCCTAAAGCTTCTCATCGCACAGAACCTAGTTCGAGCATTGACAACAAATATTCAACTCCAACACTGGGCCTGAAGCAAGAGGACAAATGAACATTACACAACACTTAGATTTCACTCTAAGTAAGCACATTTCTGAATGTCACACTGTGGCCCTAAGCAAAATATACCCAAAACTCAGCTTTCTAATACTAGTGGCTGAAAACTCAAAGCAACTATGGCTGGAAACTCAAAGCAACTATTAAATGCAGGTTGAACCTCTTGTAAAGAAAGCTTGAATGTGCATTTGTTTGCAAATATTTTTGTCCTCACTTGGCCCATCATATACAGTGGTGGCCAAAAGTATTGGCACCCCTGCAATTCTGTCAGATAATACTCAGTTTCTTCCTGAAAATGATTGCAAACACAAATTCTTTGGTATTATCTTCATTTAATTTGTCTTCAATGAAAAAACACAAAAAGAATTGACCTAAAGCCAAATTGGATATAATTCCACACCAAACCTAAAAAAGGGGGTGGACAAAAGTATTGGCACTGTTTGAAAAATCATGTGATGCTTCTCTAATTCGTGTAATCACCAGCACCTGTAACTTACCTGTGGCACCTAACAGGTGTTGGCAATAACTAAATCACACTTGCAGCCAGTCAACATGGATTAAAGTTGACTCAACCTCTGTCCTGTGTCCTAGTGTGTACCACATTGAGCATGGAGAAAAGAAAGAAGACCAAAGAACTGTCTGAGCACTTGAGAAACCAAATTGTGAGGAAGCATGAGCAATCTCAAGGCTACAAGTCCATCTCCAAAGACCTGAATGTTCCTGTGTCTTCCGTGCGCAGTGTCATCAAGAAGTTTAAAGCCCATGGCACTGTGGCTAACCTCCCTAGATATGGAAGGAAAAGAAAAATTGACGAGAGATTTCAACGCAAGATTGTGAGAATGGTGGATAAAGAACCTCGACTAACATCCAAACAAGTTCAAGCTGCCCTGCAGTCGAGGGTACAACAGTGTCAACCCGTACTATCCGTCGACATCTGAATGAAAAGGGACTGTATGGTAGGATACCCAGGAAGACCCCACTTATTAGCCAGAGACATAAAAAAGCCAGGCTGGAGTTTGCCAAAACTTACCTGAGAAAGCCTAAAACGTTTTGGAAGAATATTCTCTGGTCAGATGAGACAAAAGTCGAGCTTTTTGGGAAAAAACATCAACAAAGAGTGTACAGGAAAAAAAAAAAAAAAAAAGAGGCATTCAAAGAAAAGAACACGATCCCTACAGTCAAACATGGTGGAGGTTCCCTGATGTTTTGGGGTTGCTTTGCTGCCTCTGGCACTGGACTGCTTGACCGTGTGCATGGCATTATGAAGTCTGAAGATTACCAACAAATTATGCAGCATAATGTAGGGCCCAGTGTGAGAAAGCTGGGTCTCCCTCAGAGGTCATGGGTCTTCCAGCAGGACAATGACCCGAAACACACTTCCAAAAAGCACTATAAAATGGTTTGAGAGAAAGCACTGGAGACTTCTAAGGTGGCCAGCAAGGAGTCCAGACCTGAATCCCATAGAACACCTGTGGAGAGATCTCAAAATGGTAGTTTGGAGAAGGCACCCTTCAAATATCAGGGACCTGGAGCAGTTTGCCAAAGAAGAATGGTCTACAATTCCAGCAGAGCTGTTACACTCGGTCCCAGCGCTGGCTCTGCACTCCGTTCTGCTCACTCACCTGTTCCTCTAGCTGTCCCTCTGCAGCAGTCTGCGCGCGGGCTGGGGTCTTCTGTCCTATCTGCTCCTCGGCGTCCTGTGTCCTCCTCCACTTCCTGGCACGCTGCTGGCAGGCCTCCAGATAGACTGCTTAGGACGCGAGGCCGCGCCCACCGTCTCTCTTAAAGGGCAGCGTGCATTTTTTGAAATAGCTAATTAACCAATGGCTGCGCACTCAGTACTATATCTGGTCACTCCACCATTAGGGGAGTGCCGGAGCAACGTGTTCTATCATTGCTACATCCGGTTCTGTTCCTGATCTGTCTGCGCTGCGTCTGCAGTCTCTGTGCTTCGCTTACACTGTTTGTCTCCTCAGATCATTGCTAACCTGTATCTGGCTAACCTGGACAATCTCGGCTATTACTGGAGCAAGTGTCATCCCGTTCCGCCATCAGCCATCCGTACCCGTGCACCGTGACAAGGTCACTGGAGCCAGCCTTCTACCATCCGTTCTGGACCAGGACCTTACCCTTCTCCGTCAAGAACCCTCCACGGACTCTGTAAATACCTGTTACCCTTTTGGTCCCTCTGGGACAGCTGCCACATGTCCGGGGTCTAACTGGAGGTAGCACCTGTGTCCTCCGGGTATTCCATTCTGGTCCTGTTCGAGGGGCCTTACTACGGGTACCCGGGGCTCACTAGTTACGCCCCCTTCGGAGCCCCCCGGACCGCGGTCTCGAGGTTCCACATTAAAAAATAAAAACGAATGTGAACTTCACCACCTCTGCCTCCGCTTCCATTCGTTACAGATTGCTCCGGCCATGGAACCCGCTGGATCCCAGAGATCTCCGACCACGGATCTGTGCCAGGAGGTGACCCGTTTGGGAGTTCAACAGGACAAGATCACGACTTATCTACACAGCTTGTCTACCCGCATGGATTCCTTGGGGTCCTCGTCTGCACCTGACTCTTCTATCAATAATCAGGTACCAGTTCCCATGGCAAGTCAAGGTCCCCGTCTGGCGGCTCCTACCCGTTTCCAGGGTGACCCTACTCTGTGTCGGGTTTCCTCAATCAGTGCACTCTACACTTCGAAATCTTGGAGCATATGTTTGCTTCTGACCGAGCCAAGGTGGACTTCATCATGTCACACCTGGGAGGAGAGGCCCTCGCCTGGCTAAACCCGCTATGGGAGAGAGGGGATCCGCTGGTTAACGATCTTCAATCTTTCCTAGAGGCTTTTCACAGGACTTTCGATGAACCTGGTCGCACCACTTCGACTGCCTCAGCTCTGCTCCGCCTGCGCCAAGGTACTCTCACGGTAGCTCAGTATGCTGTTAAATTCCGCACCCTCTCGTCTGAATTATCGTGGAACAATGAGGCCCTGGTTGCTAACTTCTGGGAAGGCCTATCCGGAAGAATCAAGGATGAGCTGGCGGGACGGGACAGACCTACCCTCTTGGAAGAGCTAATATCCTTGGCAACCCGAATTGACCTGCGTTTTCAGGAGCACTCCATGGAGATCAAGCGGGACAAAAAGGTCCTATCACCTGGACTCTAGTTTGTACAAAACAGGTACTTCGCCCTCCGCCTCCGAGGCCATGGAGGTGGACCATGTAAGTTTGGCCACCCGCCGCCGGGAGGCACGTCGCAAGGAGGGAAGTTGTTACTACTGCGGTAGTTCTGAACATTTGATCCATTTCTGTCCTAAAAAGTCGGGAAACTCCAGTGCCTAGGTCCGGTAGGAGGGGCCAACCTAGGTAGAGAACAGTCCTCTCCCTCTTTACACATCTCAGTCTCCGTGTCCTATGGAGCAATAAAATTCTCCGAACATTGTCTACTGGATTCTGGAGCTGCAGGGAACTTCATCCAGCAGGCGGTTGTGGATCATTACCGCTTACCAGTCCAGCGTCTTCCTGATCCGTTACAGGTGTCCGCCGTGGATGGCAAACCACTGACCGAGCCCGTCCAGTTTCAAACCGAGTTGGTGGAACTCCGGGTAGGTCTAATGCATACTGAACGAATGCGATTTTATGTATATCCCGGTTTATCCCATCCCATGCTTTTAGGTTTACCTTGGCTCCAGATGCATGAACCAGTCCTTAATTGGAAAACTGGAAAAGTTCTGTGTTGGGGAGATACCTGCATGAATCGTTGCTTAACCCGGATTCAACCTGTTTCGCCTCCAGTCCAGCCTGATACCCTGCCAGGGTTGCCTTCCGCCTATTGGTCCTTCTCTGACGTCTTTGGGAAAAAGGAGGCTGAGAGACTACCTCCACACAGGTCGTATGACTGTCAGATAGAGCTTCTTCCTGGAGCATCTCCTCCTCGCGGGAGAGTTTATCCCCTTTCACAGGCAGAGACTCAGGCCATGTCGGACTACATCCAAGAGAATCTGGCTAGAGGATTTATCCAAAGTCATCGTCACCGGCAGGAGCTGGATTCTTCTTTGTGAAGAAAAAGGATGGATCCTTGCGGCCCTGCATTGACTATCGGGGTCTAAATCAAATCACGGTAAAAAAACAGGTATCCATTACCTCTTATTTCAGAGCTGTTTGATCGTCTCCGAGGGGCCAAGATCTTCACCAAATTGGACCTCAGAGGGGCCTACAACCTGATCCGAGTCAGAGAGGGGGACGAATGGAAAACAGCCTTCAACACCCGTGACGGCCACTATGAATACCTGGTAATGCCATTCGGCCTAAGCAATGCACCTGCGGTCTTTCAGGAATTTGTTAATGACATTTTCAGGGACTTGCTCTATACTTGTGTCGTGGTTTACCTGGACGATATTTTGATTTTTTCTGCTGACTTGACGTCACACCGGAGGCAAGTACGCCTGGTCTTACAAAGACAGAGAGAACAGGCTATATGCCAAAAAAGAGAAATGCCTCTTTGAGCAGTCTTCTTTGCCTTTCCTTGGGTACATTGTATCTTCCACAGGATTAAAGATGGATCCGGAGAAGTTGTCTGCAGTTCTCAACTGGCCTCGTCCGTCTGGGCTAAAATCCATACAAAGGTTCCTCGGGTTCGCCAATTACTACCGGCAATTTATTCCACACTTTTCCACCCGAGTGGCTCCAATCACAGCCTTAACCCGGAAAGGTGTAAACTCTAAGGAATGGTCCTCAGAGGCAGAAGAGGCCTTTGTTTCTCTCAAAAAAGTCTTCGCTTCCGCACCCGTTCTCCATCGTCCTAATTCAAGTGAGCAATTTTTTCTTGAGGTTGACGCTTCTTCCATAGGTGCAGGAGCAGTTCTGACCCAGAAGTCGTCTACCGGGCGGATGATCTCGTGTGTTTTTTTTTCCAAGGTTTTTTCTCCTGCAGAAAGGAACTACTCTGTCGGTGATCGCGAACTGTTGGCCATCAAATTGGCTCTGCAAGAATGGAGACATCTTCTTGAAGGAGCTCATCACCAGGTAATCATATTCACCGACCATAAAAACCTTGCCTATCTCCAATCTGCTTTAAGACTGAATCCCCGTCAGGCCCGTTGGGCATTATTTTTTGCCGTTTCAATTTTGTACTTAATTTCCGTCCAGCTGACAAGAACATCAAGGCAGACGCACTCTCTAGAGCCTTCTTGCCTCCTGAACTGGAGGAAGAACCTCAGCACATTATTGAACCTTCTAAGTTAGTCTCTGTTGCCTCCACTGATCTGGCCCGGCTTCCTCCTGGGAAGACTTTCGTGTCCGCTTCTGATCGTAGTCGTGTTCTGCGCTGGGGGTCATTCTTCTAAGTTGGCTGGCCATGCTGGTCAGAGAAAGACGCAGCAACTCATCTCCCGTTATTACTGGTGGCCTACCATGGGCAAGGATATCCAGGAGTTCGTCGCAGCCTGTCCTTCATGTGCCCGTAACAAAACTGTTAAACATCTACCAGCCGGCAGGCTTCTGCCTCTTCCGATTCCATCCGCTCCCTGGCAGCACATCGCGATGGATGTCATCACGGATCTTCCGATTTCTTCTGGCTGCTCAGTGGTATGGGTTGTGGTGGACCGCTTCTCTAAAATGGCCCACTTCGTTCCGCTATCTGGCCTCCCGTCTGCTCCAGAACTGGCCGCTCACTTCATTCAGCACATCTTCCGTCTACATGGATTTCCTCTCCACATCGTGTCCGACAGGGGCGTCCAGTTCACCTCTAAGTTCTGGAGAGGACGCTGTAAAATGGTAAAAATTGAACTAGATTTTTCTTCTGCATATCATCCCCAGTCTAATGGGCAAGTGGAGAGGATCAATCAAATCCTGGCTGGATACCTGCGTCACTTCGTCAACGCTCATCATAATGACTGGGTAGAATTACTGCCCTGGGCGGAATTCTCCTACAACAACCAAGTAAGTGAATCTTCTGGAAAGTCTCCCTTTCAGATTGTGTTTGGACTGCAACCCGGAATTCCTCTTCCTGTCTCGGGATTGTCTGATGTTCCGGCAGTCGATACCTTGTCTAAGAATTTCTCGGACATTTGGAGAGAGACCAGGTCGGCTTTGGAGAAAGCTTCTCAACGTATGAAAACGCATGCGGACAAAAGACGTTTGGAGGCTCCCATCTTTCGTCCAGGAGACAAGTATGGCTCTCCTCCAAGTACATCCGTCTGAAGTTACCATCGTACAAATTGGGTCCCCGTTTCATTGGTCCCTTTGAAGTCTTGAGACAAATCAACCCGGTCTCTTATAAACTGAAATTGCCTAATTCTCTACGAGTACCTAACTCCTTTCATGTTTCCCTCCTCAAACCAGTAGTGTTGAGTTCCTTCTTTAAGGACCCGGGTACCACTCCTGATCCGGTCTCTGAGGATGATGTTTTTGAGGTAAAACATATCTTGGCCTCTAAGAGAGTAAGAGGTAGGATCTATTACCTGGTGGACTGGAAGGGTTTTGGTCCTGAGGAGAGGTCTTGGGAGCCTAAAGAGAACATCCAGGCCCCTCTTCTTCTTAAAAGATTTCACGCAGGCTTGAAAAAGAGGGGGAGTAAAGAGGGGGATACTGTTACACTCGGTCCCAGCGCTGGCTCTGCACTCCGTTCTGCTCACTCACCTGTTCCTCTAGCTGTCCCTCTGCAGCAGTCTGCGCGCGGGCTGGGGTCTTCTGTCCCATCTGCTCCTCGGCGTCCTGTGTCCTCCTCCACTTCCTGGCACGCTGCTGGCAGGCCTCCAGATAGACTGCTTAGGACACGAGGCCGCGCCCACCGTCTCTCTTAAAGGGGCAGCGTGCATTTTTTGAAATAGCTAATTAACCAATGGCTGCGCACTCAGTACTATATCTGGTCACTCCACCATTAGGGGAGTGCCGGAGCAACGTGTTCCATCATTGCTACATCCGGTTCTGTTCCTGAGCTGTCTGCGCTGCGTCTGCAGTCTCTGTGCTTCGCTTACACTGTTTGTCTCCTCAGATCATTGCTAACCTGTATCTGCCTAACCTGGACAATCTCGGCTATTACTGGCACAAGTGTCATCCCGTTCCGCCATCAGCCATCCGTACCCGTGGACCGTGACAAGGTCACTGGAGCCAGCCTTCTACCATCCGTTCTGGACCAGGACCTTACCCTTCTCCGTCAAGAACCCTCCACGGACTCTGTAAATACCTGTTACCCTTTTGGTCCCTCTGGGACAGCTGCCACGTGTCCGGGGTCTAACTGGAGGTAGCACCTGTGTCCTCCGGGTATTCCATTCTGGTCCTGTTCGAGGGGCCTTACTACGGGTACCCGGGGCTCACTAGTTACGCCCCCTTCGGAGCCCCCCGGACCGCGGTCTCGAGGTTCCACATTAAAAAATAAAAACGAATGTGAACTTCACCACCTCTGCCTCCGCTTCCATTCGTTACAAGAGCATTGTAAAACTCATTGATGGTTACCGGAAACGGTTGTTCGCAGTTATTTTGGCTAAAGGTTGTGCAACCAAGTATTAGGCTGAGGGTGCCAATACTTTTGTCTGGCCCGGTTGAACCTCTTGCAAACAAATGCACATTCAAGCTTTCTTTACAAATCAAGGATTTGATTTTCGCTTTATTCTCTTTTGTGTTTTTTCCTTGCAAGCAAATTAAATGAAGATAAAAATAGCAAATAATTTGTGATTGCAATCATTTTCAGGAAGAAACTGAGTATTATCTGACAGAATTGCAGGGGTGCCAATACTTTTGGCCACCACTGTACAGTATGTACAACTATACTTTAAGGGGACGATCAACTCTACTGTAGCGCATGCTCGTGCTATGCTGGGCTGGGCATCCTCTACTCCAGCAAGAAGCGCCTCCATTAGCTGATAGTGTTTTGTACGTCAAAAAATTCTATTCCAGTCACTGAGTGGACTGACACTCTTGATGGATTTCACAGGCAAGCCCAGCTCCTTACCAGCTCTGCATATTTTAGCGTAGCTGACTCAAACTGGCATGGGAATGCCACAAGTTTTAACATTTTTGAGAAATGGGGAATTGCAAAAAAAAATTGCAACTTTTCAGAGCTTTTATGCCACATCAAAGCTTTTATGAATGGGACCACGTACACACACTTCATAGTGGTCTTACATTGGAATTATTAATTACTGTGCTTACATTGGGCAAAAATAATTCTTAACTATTTTGGATATTCTAGAAGATAAAGTACAAATATGGACAACGGCCCAATACAGTAGCCATCCACACAAGTGGAATACTCATGCATTTGGAAATCAAGGTCTGGCGGAAGAGTGGAGAGGCACACAATCCAAGCTGCTTGAGGACTAGTGTGAAGTTTCCACAATCAGTCATAGTTTGGGGAGCCATGTCATCTGCTGGTGTAGGTCCACTGTTTTATCAAGACCAAAGTCAGCACAATGTCTACCAGGAAATTTTAGAGCACTTCATGCTTCCCTCTGCCCACAAGCTTTTTGAAGGTGGAAATTTCATTCTCCAGCAGGACTTGGTACTTTTGGCAGTGTGTAAAGGTGCCAAGATACATTTTAGTAGGCCAACATTTCAGATTTTAAAATCATTTTTCAAGCTGGTGTTATAAAGTATTCTAATTTACTGAGATAATGACTTATGGGTTTTCATTGGCTGGAAGTCATAATCATCAACATTAACAGAAATAAACACGTGAAATAGATCACTCTGTAATGACTCCATATAATACAGGAGTTTCACTTTTTGTATTTAAGAACTGAAATGAATTAACTTTTTGAGGATTTTCTAATTTTGTGAGATGCACCTGTATACGGTATATATTTTTTTTTTGCTATCTAAAGTGAACATACATGACGATTCGGTCTCCGTTAATAACCTTCTACAGATATACAGCTTGCTATATGCCATAGCAGGATATAGGACTCAATGCTGAAACTAAACAGGATACAGTGCATATGGAAAGTGGGGATAACACAAAGTATGGCACCTATAGAAGTCAGGATCAAGTTCTTTGTATTTTTATGGACTGTTCAGGAACTTCTGGACATTTGGCAACTCTGATTCTCATGAGGCTGTGGTTCCACGGTCCGGAACCACAGCGCTTTGGACGGAGCGGAAATTCCGCTCCGTCTAAGCCCCCCCCCTTTCTGACGCGTGCTCTTTCCGGAGGTGTTCAGGACACCTCCGGAACACCTCCGGAAAGAACGCAGGGCTACATAGCCCTGTGTTAAATTCTGTTGCGGCGACGCACCGTCGCCGCAACACGCGAGGACATGCTGCGGTCTGAAAAGACGCGCCGCATGTCCGTTTACGCAGGTCTGCCACCTGCGTGTTGTTACGCATAGTGGAGACGGGATTTCTTGAATCCCCTCCACTATGCTGTAACATCTGGACGCTGCGTGTTTGGCGCTGCGCCAGCGCACAGCGCCAAACACGCAGCGTTTACTGATCGTGGAAACTCACCCTTAAGGTACTGCCACACTAAACAATCCCGCTAGCGATCACGATAACGACGCATACTAATGCGATCGCTAGCGGGATTGTTTCTATATCGCTGATAGCGGCTTAACTTAGCGATGTCGTTAAGGACGCTATCGCGGTTAGCGATCTCCTTAACGACTTTAGCGGTACAAAAGTACCGCTAAATCGCTAAGAAAAGGTGCCACACTCAGCGATATATACTTACCAGCGGGGGCGCCGACGATAAAATAGGGTCCGGAACGATGTCAGCGACGAGCGAGATCACAGCAGGATCTCAGCAGGGGCCACGTCGCTGGTAGATGCCGCACACAACAACATCGCTAACGGGATCGCTAAATAGAGACGTTTTTTAGCGATCCGTTAGCGATGTTGTTTAGTGTGGCAGTGGCTTTAGACAAGACTAGTACAGTACAGAGGAAACTGGCACTTGGAGAACAGTAGAGATGCTGCTCTCCCCAGAGAGAAGACCCAGAGGGACTTTTGATCATATGCTAGAAAACAAAAACAATTCTTTGTGGATCGGAAAAAAAGAAAAGAAAAAAAAAGTTCCCAGATGAAGAGAGTTCACCGCTTTATCAAAGTCCATGTAAATGCAGCCACACTTCCCATTCATGCGATCAGTCCATTTCTTGATGAACTAAATGCCTATGAGGTGTAATGACTTCCTAAGCCTCATTAAAGATGCCGTTCTGGAACAGCTGGCATAACAAGGGCAGCACGCCCCTGATGTAAGATTCGCTTTCAACAACAATTTCCTATTCACTGCATTCTCAATCATCTAGAATTGTCTGCCCAAAAGTGCCCGGCAAGCAATTTATTTACAAGTTTAAAAATATATTTTTTCCCTCTGATTATGACAAAATAATTAAAGCAAAGTGTTTACAGAGTAGTTAGATTTACAGAAGAGTTAGATTAGCAGTTACTAGGTTAGTAGTTACTATTACAGGGTAGTTAGATATTTTTGATATACGGTAGGTTTTCTTCTCTACTCAGTCCTAAAGCTAAACTCTGCTAGTTAACTTTCCTGTTACTACACAGCATTGCATTGTGTGAATCAGATATAATGTTTAAAGTGAACGTGTCAGCAGGATTGTGCACAGACACTGTCAGGTCGGCACTGTTATACTGATTAAAATGATACCTTGGTTGGCTGAAATCCGTCTTGTGGTTGTTGTTTAATCTTTATTTGTAGTTTTCAGTTAATGAGATTCTCGTGCTTCGGGGCGGGCCTGTGGGGGGGTCTTTATGTGATGGTCTGCTAAGCTATTCATACTGATGGCTTCAGATAGGTCACTGACCCTTATTTTACATACTGTATAGGAAAATCTCATTAATTGAAAACTATAAAGATTAAACAACAACCACAAGATGGATTTCATCAACCAAGGTATCATTTTAATCAGTATAACGGCGCCAAACTGACAGTGTCTGTAGATTACTGAGCACAATACTGCCGACAGGTTCCCTTTAAAGAACCCTCCCATGAACTTTTTGTCCTCTAAACTGAGTATGTGTGTATATACTGTTGAGTCGCTGTTAATATACAGTTATGGCCAAAAGTTTTGAGAATGACACAAATATTATATTTTCACATGATCTGCTGCCCTCTGGTTTTTATGTGTGTTTGACAGATGTTTTTATAACAAACAGAAATATAATAATAGCAAACATATGAGTAACAAAAGCTTATATTGACAGTTAGAATGAGTTAATGCAGCAAGTCAATATTTGCAGTGTTGACCCTTCTTCTTCAGGAACTCTGCAATTCTCCCTGGCATGCTCTCAATCAACTTCTGGACCAAATCCTGACTGATAGCAGTCCATTCTTGCACAATCAATGCTTTCATTTTGTCAGAATTTTTAGGTTTTTGTTTGTCCACCCGTCTATTGATGATTGACCACAAGTTCTCAATGGATTAAGATCTGGGGAGTTTCCAGGCCATGGACCCAAAATCTCTGTTTTGTTCCCTGAGCCATTTAGTTATCACCTTTGCTTTATGGCAAGGTGCTCCATCATGCTGGAAAAGGCATTGTTGATCACCAAACTGCTCTTGGAGGGTTGGGAGAAGTTGCTCTTGGAGGACATTCTGGTACCATTCTTTATTCATGGCTGTGTTTTTAGGCAAGACTGTGAGAGAGCCGATTCCCTTGGCTGAGAAGCAACCCCACACATGAATGGTTTCAGGATGCTTAACAGTTGGCATGAGACAAGACTGGTGGTAGCGCTCACCTTGTCTTCTCCGAATGAGGCGTTTTCCTGATGTCCCAAACAATCGAAAAGGGGATTCATCAGAGAAAATAACTTTACCCCAGTCCTCAGCAGTCCACTGCCTGTACCTTTTGCAGAATATCAGTCTGTCCATGATGGTTTTTCTGGAGAGAAGTGGCTTCTTTGCTGCCCTCCTTGAGACAAGGCCTTGCTCCAAGGGTCTCCGCCTCACAGTGCGTGCAGATGCACTCACAACTGCCTGCTGCCATTCCTGAGCAAGCTCTGCACTGCTGGTAGCCCGATCCCGCAGCTGAAACACTTTTAAGAGACGGTCCTGGCGCTTGCTGGTCTTTCTTGGGCGCCCTGGAGCCTTTTTGGCAACAATGGAACCTCTCTCCTTGAAGTTCTTGATGATGCGATAGATTGTTGACTGAGGTGCAATCTTTCTAGCTGCGATACTCTTCCCTGTTAGGCCATTTTTGTGCATTGCAATGATGACTGCACGTGTTTCTTTAGAGATAACCATGGTTAACAGAAGAGAAACAATGATGCCAAGCACCAGCCTCCTTTTAAAGTGTCCAGTGGTGTCATTCTTACTTAATCATGACAGATTGATCTCCAGCCATGTCCTCATCAACACCCACACCTGTGTTAATGGAGCAATCACTGAAAAGAGGTTAGCTGGTCCTTTTAAGGCAGGGCTGCAATGATGTTGAAATGTGTTTTGGGGGATAAAGTTAATTTTCTAGCCAAATATTGACTTTGCAAGTAATTGCTGTTAAGCTGATCACTCTTTATAACATTCTGGAGTATATGCAAATTACCATTAGAAAAAGTGAAGCAGTAGACTTTGTAAAAATTAATATTTGTGTCATTCTCAAAACTTTTGGCCATGACTGTACTCCCCTACCTCAGTCTTCTCTGGTATCCAGCCACGCTCCAGTCCCCTTCAGAGTTATGTCACTGCTCTTCAGACTAGCCGGCTCACTTTATGTGTAAGCAGAAGTATCTTCCATAGGCTTACGTTGTAAAAGTCCCTTCCGGATCACACAGGGCACAGTGTGATCTGGACAGTCTGGAGAGCGGTGACATCACTCAGAAGAGAAGCAGAACGGCACTGGATCCGGCGAAGTTAGAGGGTGAACATATTAACACTGACACTACATGAACATATACACACACATTTAGGTAAAAAAAGTTTCATGGGAGGCTTCTTTAAACAAGCGACCTACAAGAGAAAAACTAATTTGCTTTTATAGCCAGTGGTGAAAAGAATAAAAACAAAACAAAAAAAAAAACAAAACATATTTTGGCATATAAAAAGGTAGGTGTTAATCCACAGTGCATTGGGGGAGCACAAGACTCCAGGCAACACTAGACCAATTTTCACATAAAATATAGAATAAAAAATGCCAGAAAATAAAACATAAAATAATAAACCTTTATTGAAAACCATTAAAAACAGATTTTCTACTTTGCAAGCTTCTACAGCTCCTTATTATTGCAGCCATTAATTGCACCCATACCTACCTTTTTTGTCTCATTTTATATTATGTCTGTTTGGATGTCCTTTTATTCCATATCTGTTTTTAATGGATTTCAACAAAGATTTATTATATTTGATATTTATTTCTTATCTAGTCACGTGGAAATCGATAATGTAGAATTGAGTGACTCCCAAGCACTCTCACAGATTTTTCAATCTTGATTCTTTTATTCTGAACCCAGGCGCGTTTCCGCTCATCCATAATGCTGTTGAAAGCTCTGGATGAGCTGAAACGCGTCCAGCTTCTGAATAAAAGAATCAAAATTGAAAATCTATGCGAGTGCCATGAATCATTCAATTCTAAAATAAGCCAATGACCAGCAAGCATAAGTGAAGAGAGTCTAATTTCTTACAGAATGCACCCAATCTATGAAACATTGTGTGTCACTTATAAATCTGGAGAATAATCTGTTGTCTGTCTCATTTAAAAGCTATTATGCTAACAAAAGCCCCTTTAACAGAGGCCTTTCCAGGCTGGTATGCGACCACTGATTGGCTACATACTAGATGGCCAGCAGTCTTTCAATGGCCTGTTTACACAGGAGAATCAATATTCTATGCGCACAGAACGACGGCCGATACGATCGCTCTTTGTGTATGCAATATTGTGTTAAAGGCAGCACATCTCTAAAATATACCGCGGACGATGAGCAGCCGTTAAGGAGGATATTTAACCCCTTCACCCCCAAGGGTGGTTTGCACGTTAATGACCGGGCCAATTTTTACAATTCTGACCACTGTCTCTTTATGAGGTTATAACTCTGGAACGCTTCAACGGATCTTCGCGATTCTGAGAATGTTTTCTCGTGACATATTGTACTTCATGTTAGTGGTAAAATTTCTTCATTATAACTTGCGTTTATTTTTGAAAAAAACGCAAATATGGCGAAAATTTTTAAAATTTTGCAATTTTCAAACTTTGAATTTTTATTCCCTTAAAACAGAGAAATATATCACACAAAATAGTTAAGAAATAACATTTCCCACATGTCTACTTTACATCAGCACAATTTTGGAACCAAAATTTTTTTTTGTTAGGAAGTTATAAGGGTTAAAAGTTGACCAGCGATTTCTCATTTTTACAACAAAATTTACAAAGCCATTTTTTTTAGGGACCACCTCACATTTGAAGTCACTTTGAGGGGTCTATATGGCAGAAAATACCCAAAAGTGACACCATTCTAAAAACTGCACCCCTCAAGGTACTCAAAACCACATTCAAGAAGTTTATTAACCCTTCAGGTGCTTCACAGTAACTAAAGCAACGTGGAAGGAAAAAATGAATATTTTACTTTTTAGCCACAAAAATTATCTTTTACAAACTTTTTTTTTTATTTTCACAAGGGTAAAAGGAGAAAATGGACAGATAAGGTTGTTATGCAATTTCTCCTGAGTACGCCAATACCCCATATGTGGGGGAAAACCACTGTTTGGGCACACGGCAGAGCTCGTAAGGGAAGGAGCGACGTTTGACTTTTTCAAACTAAAATTGGCTGGAATTTAGATTGGATGCCATGTCGCGTTTGGAGAGCCCCTGATGCGCCTAAACAGTGGAAACCCCCCACAAGTGACACCATTTTGGAAACTAGACCCCCTAAGGAACTTATCTAGATCTGTTGTGAGCACTTTGAACCCTCAAGTGTTTCACAAAAGTTTATAAAGCCTGGGTGTGAAAAAAAAAAAATCAATTTTCCACAAAAATGATTTTTTAGTCCCAAATTTTTGAATTTTCCCAAGGAAATTGGACCCCAAAAGTTGTTGTCCAATTTGTCCTGAGTACGCTGATACCCCATATGTGGGGGGGGGAAACTGTTTGGGCGCACGGCAGGGCTTGGAAAGGAAGTAGTAACGTTTTGGAATGCAGACGTTAATGGGGGTCATGTTCCGTTTGCAGTGCCCCAGATGAGCCTAAACAGTGGAAACCCCCCAAAGTGACCCCATTTTGGAAACTAGACCCCCTAAGGAACTTATCTAGATCTTTGGTGAGCACTTTGAACCCCCAAGTGCTTCACACAAGTTTATAATGCCCGGGCATGAAAATAAAAAATCCTATTTTTTTCCCACAAAAAAAATGAGTGACTAAAAGATAATTTATTTTCCCAAGGGTAACAGGAGAAATTGGACCACATAAGTTGTTGTACAATTTGTCCTGAGTACGCTGATACCCCATATGTGGGGGGGAACCACTGTTTGGGCGCACGGCAGAGCTCGGAATGGAAGGAGCACCATTTGACTTTTTCCAACCAAAATTGGCTGGAATTGAGTTTGGATGCCATGTTGCATTTGGAGAGCCCCTGATGTGCCTAAACAGTGGAAACCCCCCACAAATGACCCCATTTGGGAAACTAGACCCCTAAGGAACTTATCTAGATTTTTGATGAGCAATTTGAACCCCAAGTGCTTCACACAAGTTTATAACGTAGAGCCGTAAAATTTAAAAATCATTTTTTTCCACAAAAATGATCTTTTCACCCAATTTTTATTTTTCCAAGGGTAACAAGACTCGAAAAGTTATTGTGCAATTTGTCCTGAGTGCGCTGATACCCCATATGTGGGGGTAAACCACTGTTTGGGTGCATGGCAGAGTTTGGAAGGGAAGGAGCGCCGTCTGACTTTTTCAACGCAGAATTGGCTGGACGCCATGTCGTGTTTGGAGGGCTCCTGATCTGCCTAAACAGTGGAAACCCCCATAAATGACACCATTTTGGAAACTAGACCCTCAAGGAACTTATCTAGATGTGTGGTGAGAACTTTGAACCCCCAGGTGTTTCACTAAAGTTTATAACGTACAGCCGTAAAATAAAAAATCTTTTTTTTTTTTTTTTACAAAAATGATTTTTTCGCCCCAATATTTTATTTTCACAAGGGTAACAGAAGAAATTGGAACCCAAAAGTTGTTGTCCAATTTGTCCTGAGCACACTGATCCCAATATGTGGGCGACAACTACTGTATGGGCACACGTCGGGGCTCGGAAGGGAAGTAGTGACGTTTTGGATTGCAGACTTTGATGGAATGGTCTGGGGGCGTCATGTCACATTTGGAGAGCCCCTGATGCACCTAAACAGTGGAAACCCCCCACAAGTGACCCCATTTTGGCAAATAGACCCCACAAGGAACTTATCTAGATGTGTGGTGAGCACTTTGAACCCGAAGTGCTTCACAGAAGTTTATAACGCACATCCGTAAAAATAAAAAAATCCTTTTTTTTTACAAAAATGATTTTTTTCGCCCCCAATATTTTATTTTCACAAGGGTAACAGGAGAAATTGGACCCCAAAAGTTGTTGTCCAATTTGTCCTGAGTACGCTGATACCCAATATGTGGGAGAAAACTACTGTATGGGTACACATTGGGGCTCAGAAGGGAAGTAGTGACGTTATGGATTGTAGACTTTGATGGAATGGTCTGGGGGCGTCATGTCGCATTTGGAGAGCCCCTGATGCGCCTAAACAGTGGAAATCCCCAACAAGTGACCCCATTTTGGAAAATAGACCCCACAAGGAACTTATCTAGGTGTGTGGTGAGCGCTATGAAGCCCCAAGTGCTTCACAGAAGTTTATAATGTACAGCCGTAAAAACAAAAAAAATAATTTTTTTGTACAAAAATGATAATTTCGCCCCCAGTTTTTTATTTTCCCAAGGGTAACAAGAAATAGGACAAATTGCACAATAACTCTTGGGGTCCAGAGTACGCTGATACCCCATATGTGGGGATAAACTACTGTTTGGACGCATGGCAGAGCTCAGAAGTGAAGGAGCACCGTTTGACTTTTTCAACGCAGAATTGGCTGGAATTGAGATCAGACGCCATGTCACATTTGGAGAGCCCCTGATGTGCCTAAACAGCGGAAACCCCCAATTCTAACTCCAACCTAACCCCAACACACCCCTAACCCTAGTCCCAACCCTAACCACAAACCTAACCCTAACACACCCCTAATCCCAACCCTAACCTAACTTTAGCGCCAACCCTAACCCTAACTTTAGCCGCAACCCTAACCCTAATGGGAAAATGGAAATAAATACATTTTTTTAATTTTATTATTTTTCCCTAACTAAGGGGGTGATAAAGGGGGGTTTGATTTACTATTTATAGCGGGTTTTTATGATTGGCAGCTGTCACGCTAAAAGACGCTTTTTATTGCAAAAATAGTTTTTGCATCATCACATTTTGAGAGCTATAATTTTTGCATATTTTGGCCCACAGAGTCATGTGAGGTCTTATTTTTTGCGGTACGAGTTGACGTTTTTATTTGTACCATTTTTGAGCAGGTGACATTTTTTGATCGCTTTTTATTTCGATTTTTGGGAGGTTAGAATGAACAAAAATCAGCAATTCATGAATTTCTTTTGGGGGAGGCGTTTTTATTGTTCCGCGTGTGGTAAAATTGATAAAGCAGTTTTATTCTTCGGGTCAGTACGATTATGGCGATACCTCATTTATACCATTTTTTTATGTTTTGGCGCTTTTTTAGAATAAAAACAATTTTATATAAAAAATAATTATTTTTGCATCGCTTTATTCTGCGAGCTATAACTTTTTTATTTTTTCGCTGATGATGCTGTATGGCGGCTCATTTTTTGCGGGACAAGATGACGTTTTCAGCGGTACCATGTTTATTTATATCGGTCTTTTTGATCGCGCGTTATTCCACATTTTGTTCGGCGGTATGATGATAAAGCATTGATTTTTTGCTTCGTTTTTTTTTTTTTTTTTTTTAAGGGGTTCACTAAAGGGGTTAACTAGTGGGACAGTTTTATAGGGGGGGTCGTTACGGACGCGGCGATACCAAATATGTGTACTTTTATTGTTTTGTTTTTTTTATTTACAGGAAGAAATGAATTTATTGGGGAATATTTTTTTTTTTTTTTTTATTTTGGATTTTTTTTTATAACATGTTTATTTTTATTTTTTTTAACTTTTTTACTTTGTCCCAGGGTGGGAC
>JARQOD010000001.1:807752631-807794530 GCA_033576555.1 Oophaga sylvatica
GGTAACAGAAGAAATTGGAACCCAAAAGTTGTTGTCCAATTTGTCCTGAGCACACTGATACCCAATATGTGGGCGACAACTACTGTATGGGCACACGTCGGGGCTCGGAAGGGAAGTAGTGACGTTTTGGATTGCAGACTTTGATGGAATGGTCTGGGGGCGTCATGTCACATTTGGAGAGCCCCTGATGCACCTAAACAGTGGAAACCCCCACAAGTGACCCCATTTTGGCAAATAGACCCCACAAGGAACTTATCTAGATGTGTGGTGAGCACTTTGAACCCCGAAGTGCTTCACAGAAGTTTATAACGCACATCCGTAAAAATAAAAAATCCTTTTTTTTTACAAAAATGATTTTTTTCGCCCCCAATATTTTATTTTCACAAGGGTAACAGGAGAAATTGGACCCCAAAAGTTGTTGTCCAATTTGTCCTGAGTACGCTGATACCCAATATGTGGGAGAAAACTACTGTATGGGTACACATTGGGGCTCAGAAGGGAAGTAGTGACGTTATGGATTGTAGACTTTGATGGAATGGTCTGGGGCGTCATGTCGCATTTGGAGAGCCCCTGATGCGCCTAAACAGTGGAAATCCCCAACAAGTGACCCCATTTTGGAAAATAGACCCCACAAGGAACTTATCTAGGTGTGTGGTGAGCGCTATGAAGCCCCAAGTGCTTCACAGAAGTTTATAATGTACAGCCGTAAAAACAAAAAAATAATTTTTTTGTACAAAAATGATAATTTCGCCCCCAGTTTTTTATTTTCCCAAGGGTAACAAGAAATAGGACAAATTGCACAATAACTCTTGGGGTCCAGAGTACGCTGATACCCCATATGTGGGGATAAACTACTGTTTGGACGCATGGCAGAGCTCAGAAGTGAAGGAGCACCGTTTGACTTTTTCAACGCAGAATTGGCTGGAATTGAGATCAGACGCCATGTCACATTTGGAGAGCCCCTGATGTGCCTAAACAGCGGAAACCCCCCAATTCTAACTCCAACCCTAACCCCAACACACCCCTAACCCTAGTCCCAACCCTAACCACAAACCTAACCCTAACACACCCCTAATCCCAACCCTAACCTAACTTTAGCGCCAACCCTAACCCTAACTTTAGCCGCAACCCTAACCCTAATGGGAAAATGGAAATAAATACATTTTTTTAATTTTATTATTTTTCCCTAACTAAGGGGGTGATAAAGGGGGGTTTGATTTACTATTTATAGCGGGTTTTTATGATTGGCAGCTGTCACGCTAAAAGACGCTTTTTATTGCAAAAATAGTTTTTGCATCATCACATTTTGAGAGCTATAATTTTTGCATATTTTGGCCCACAGAGTCATGTGAGGTCTTATTTTTTGCGGTACGAGTTGACGTTTTTATTTGTACCATTTTTGAGCAGGTGACATTTTTTGATCGCTTTTTATTTCGATTTTTGGGAGGTTAGAATGAACAAAAATCAGCAATTCATGAATTTCTTTTGGGGGAGGCGTTTTTATTGTTCCGCGTGTGGTAAAATTGATAAAGCAGTTTTATTTTCGGGTCAGTACGATTATGGCGATACCTCATTTATACCATTTTTTTATGTTTTGGCGCTTTTTTAGAATAAAAACAATTTTATATAAAAAATAATTATTTTTGCATCGCTTTATTCTGCGAGCTATAACTTTTTTATTTTTTCGCTGATGATGCTGTATGGCGGCTCATTTTTTGCGGGACAAGATGACGTTTTCAGCGGTACCATGTTTATTTATATCGGTCTTTTTGATCGCGCGTTATTCCACATTTTGTTCGGCGGTATGATGATAAAGCATTGATTTTTTGCTTCGTTTTTTTTTTTTTTTTTTTAAGGGGTTCACTAAAGGGGTTAACTAGTGGGACAGTTTTATAGGGGGGGTCGTTACGGACGCGGCGATACCAAATATGTGTACTTTTATTGTTTTGTTTTTTTTTTTACAGGAAGAAATGAATTTATTGGGAATATTTTTTTTTTTTTTTTATTTTGGATTTTTTTTTATAACATGTTTATTTTTATTTTTTTAACTTTTTTACTTTGTCCCAGGGTGGGACATCACTGTATTTTATCAATTCGCTGGTGTGACAGTGTGCACAGCACACTGTCACACCAGCTATCGCTCAGGCAGTGCAGCAGGCTTCTCAGTGCCTGCTCTCAGCAGGCACTGAGGAAGCCGCCTCCCTCCAGGACCCCGGCGCCATCTTGGATCCGGGTCCTGGGAGGGAGGAAGCCCTCAGAACAGCGCGATCACATCGCGCTGGTCTGAGGGTCTCAGGGGGGCGCGCAGGGAGCCCACTCCCTGTGCGATGCTTCCCTGTGCCCCCAGTACACCGCGATCATGTTTGATCGCGGTGTGCTAGGGGTTAATGTGCCGGGAGCGGTCCGTGACCGCTCCTGACACACAGTCACGGGTGTCAGTTGTGATAATCAGCTGACACCCGGCGGCGATTAGCTGCGCTCCCCTCAGGAGCGCAGCTGATCGCCTATGACGTACTATCCCGTCCATGGGCAGAATGGCACGGGTTTTATGGACGGAATAGTACGTCTAATGTCAGAGAGGGGTTAAGCAGTCTTAAAAAGAATTGCACCCGATGAGCGAGCATTCAGCTCGTATGTCGAGTGATTGCTAGACTGTTTATATGGGCCAAAAGTTGGGATCAGTTGTTCCTTCAAATGCTGGTTTGCCAATTATTACTCTTCCAGATGGACCATAAATTTTAGACATAATTAGAAAATCAGCCTCTGAGTGGTCGCACCTCTTAAAAGGCAACTTATTAAAAAAGAAGCTATGGTTATTTAGGTCTACTGCAGGTTTAGGTAATCTCTCCTCAATCTTATCTCAGACCATAAATTGCTGACTTTCAGGATGACTATACCTAAAGCCCCGTCACACATAACGAGATCGCTAGCGAGATCGTTGATACGTCACGGGTTTTGTGACGCGATCTCGTTACGTCTGACAGGTAGCAACGATCAGGCCCCTGCTGTGAGATCGCTGATTGTTACAAAGCTTCCTGGACCATTCCTGGGTCGTTGCGCTCCCGCTGTGCAGTGTGCATAGCTGTATTTGACACCTAACCAACGACCTCATTAGCGATTCAGAACAGAAACACGTAGGCGTGCATAAATTGGACTTTTCTCGCCCCTCGTCCCCGATTGGTGGTCGCTACAGCGTTCTCATTTCCCGCCGTGCATAAAGAAAGCAACAGAATAGCGATTCCATCCTTTGTTTCTGACCTCGTGCTGGATTGCAGATCTTAGCAGAATTCTCCGGGCTGTGTGGAGTCACAGCCGAAGAACACTACAATCCACAAACCAGAACGCTTGTCAGGAACAAAGCCCAGATGAATGGATACAGAGTCATAGCCGAAGAACGCTGCTACGATCCGAACCAGAACGCAAACAGGAACAAAGGGACGGAATTGCTACAACGTGGTTTTATTTTAAACCTGCCGCCCAATCAGAACGCTGCAGCGTCCACCAATCGGAGATGATTGGTGACACAGTACAGCCCCTATCAAGGTGTGGATCGTTGAAATAGCTGCTGTGTGAAAGCGTCCCAACGACCAACGAGATCGTTAGTTAGATCGCTGGGGCGGCCGAAATCGTTGGGAAGTTCTGCATGTTTGACAGCTCCCCAACGATCACGATACGGCTCTCCAGCGATCTCAAAACCATGACGTAATAACGATCTCGCTCGCGATCTCGTTATGTGTGACGGGGCCTTTAGACCATCTATAGAGATAAACTGAGCTGAACATGCCCAGCAATTAACAGAGAAAACCAGTTAGGAGTTCATGTAATTGGCAGTTTTACAGAGAATAAACTTTGACAAACCCTTTGTTGTTGCAGCAAATAATGGTCTTCAAGGCAGTTCTATTACCCTTATCCATGTCAGTGGTGTGCTCCCATGTAATAAGCTGAATAAATCGATAACTTGGGGAAACCAATTGTCCAATCAGTAGTGGCAGCGTCAGAATGTAGCTACAAGCCCTTTGACAAAAGGGAACGATAACACCCAGTTGTAATTTTTTTTCTTAATTTTTAGGAGGCAAATGGTGGCATTTTTAGGTCCTCCAGATTTTATTTACAGAGGCACACTAAGCTTCTGTGCCCCTGAGAGTAGTAAGGTGGAAGCGATGATGCTCCAGGCGGAGGAGGCAGGACCTCAGCAACTCAAGGCCAAATTATTGGCCACTATAAGGGTAGGGTCACACCAATATATATGCTCTCATCCAAAAAAAATCAGAATGATCATGCTAATAATCACACTGATCAAAATCTGATCACAGATTCTCTCGAATGAGGATAACATGTAAAAAAATAAAAAATTAAAAATATCTAAAAATAATATCCTCCATCTTCTTCATTCTGTCAGTCTGTGAAAATCGGACTGCACTCAGATGTCACCCCTGTGCCTTCCAATGTTTTCTACAGACTCACTGACTTGTATGGCCGATAATGAGCCAATTCGGACACAGTGAGATTGGACATGTGCACCGCTCCATGGCATAACATTGGTCTGACTGCAATCTGATTTTTTGTTGGATTGCACTCTGAGCAAAAATACAGTGAAGTGCACGAGCCATAAGACATATGGGGCTCTGGAGCTCCAGGTTGAAGGATCACGAGCAACTAAAACAGGTCAGTCCTTTCCAGCAGCGTGCCATGCAGTTTCTTTATACCGTGGTTTGCATAAAGGCTCAACACTTTCTACTTTGTATATGAGATTTTTTTTCTGAAACACGGCTGACATTTAGGATAAAGAATGGAAAAAGATTATGTATAATAATGGCCAACTCCATTTCAAATGATATTACAGTAGCACGGACTTCATACAGAACAGAGGGGATGACCGTTTCTAAAGCCCTTTCATATGTGCACTATGCATGGTTACATTTATCTAAAGCAGCTTATGAAGCCGATGCCACATTGTACTTGTCAGTCACGTATTTCTAGGCCGCTTTAATCTCTACAGTACAAATGATAACTCATGTCACAATGTACAATAATAATATATGACCCATTTTAATGGCTTTCTCATTGACTTTAAGCAGTCAACAAGTTAATTTTTCCTCTGTGATCACCATTATTTAGCAATTTAGATCTATAAAATGTTAAATTGCATGTGCTCGCTGTACTGTGCTCCACGTACATTATCTGCGCTATAGGCATTCTGGTTGTTCTAGCTATTTCTATGCAATCGTTACACGTTTTATCACACCTTTCTGTAACATGTCTGCACCATAAAAGATCAATGACCATTACCCAACTACAAGAAGGGATTAGATCAACGAGACTGATAGTTGCAATATTAGTACTTCTGCATTGTCAATTGCCTCCAAATACCCTTCCAAAGTGTCAGAAAAAAGGCCAAAATCCCACTTGAAATAAATGCTTCTTCAATCCAGGAGAACCCTGAACCTCTTGACAAGGTGTATTTCAAATGGGAAATCACGCTTGTATATGTAATCATTGAGCCTCAAGCACAAAGGAAACTGGCCCTGTGTATACTTCATCAACAAACAATAATCTGCAGCTATTAAAGGGAATCTGTCACCCCATTTTTGGACTATGAGATGACGCCACCGCCATCAGGGGCTTATCTACAGCATTCTGTAATGCTGTAGATAAGCCCCCGATGTAACCTGAAAGAGAAGAAAAACAAGTTATATTATACTCACCCAGGGGCGGTCCGCCGTCCGGTCCGATGGGAGTCGCGGTCCGGTTCAGCGCCTCCCATCTTCTAGCGAAGCCGGCCTCTTCTTTCCGTCCCGTCGCAGCTTCTGCGCAGGCGCACTGATCTGCTCTGGTGAGGGCAGAGTAGAGTACTGCAGTGCGCAGGTGCCGGGAAATGTCACAGAGGTCCGGCGCCTGCGCACTGCAGTACTCTGCTCTGCCCTCACCAGGTCAGATCAGTGCGCCTGAGCAGGAGCCGCGATGGGATGGAAAGAAGAGGCCGGCTTCGCTAGAAGATGGGAGGCACCGGACCGCGACGCCTATCGGACCGGACGGCGGACAGCCCCTGGGTGAGTATAATATAACTCATTTTCTTATCTTTCAGGTGACATCGGGGGCTTATCTACAGCATTTCAGAATGCTGTAGATAAGCCCCTGAAGGCGGTGGCCGTATCTCATAGTCCAAAAATGGGGTGACAGATTCCCTTTAACTTAGGTTATAAAAGTATCCAAAAAAGTGAAAAAAATAAGACACCATGAAATGTCACATGGGAAAAAATAGATTGTTCAAACAAGCACTTTCAAAGGACTGCAAGACAATGTGGTGTGACATGGACCTAATCCTTCAGAAATGTAGTGCCCAGGATAGATTCATTAGGGGTTACGTGGCTTTAAAAAGGTTGAGAAACAAAACTCCCACCCAATTTCACGGCCACTACAGTGACAAGGCGCACTTATGGGCATGACACCTAAATGCCCTCTTAGTACTAGGCCAACGTGAAGAAGAGTTGTTGGACCCCAGTACCTTGTTTGGTATGGCTGCATTTAACAAGGCTGCAAAAATAAATTAATATTTAGGAGGAGTAAATTATTCCACTTGGAAAAATATTTTGTGTTGATCCTTCAAGCAAAGGCAGAAGTTAAAGGGAATGTCCCATTTAGAATGACATTATACCATAGGGTTATAGAGGTCTAAAATAACAAATGGAGCACTTACTTACCCTTCCCTGGTCCAGTATTTCCTCTCCATCCGACCACCATTTACTTAATGCAGCAGTGATAACGTGTATGCCACTCAAAACTGCTGCAGACAATCAAAAACCGCTGCGCTGAGTGGCTCTGCTGCTGCATACGGCACAACCAGCTATCTCCGTGACTGGCAGCAATAGTTTTTAGAGCTGGAGATGTGACATCATGGCTGCAACCGATCAACAAAGACTAGAGCAGCATCTGAAAGGCAGCACCAGACCAAGGTAGGCAAGTACCAGCTATAAGTCTGCAACTTTATTGTACAATAACATTTTAGACAACCCCTCTACACCGGTTGTATGGGAATTTAAAAAAGAATAAGCAAATACTGAAAGAAATAAAGCTTGATAAAGTCTCATCGTGAGACGAAACTTTGCCATGCACTTTTTTTACCACTGCAGCTTGGAGTGCTGCCTTTCTATTTTGTTTTGGTTGAATATATATATATATATATATATATATATAATCTTGTCCGTTATAGGGGTAGCATAAGATATAAGGTGTAACTTTTGAGTCTTTTTTGTTTTGTTTTTTACTGTTCATAGTCCAATTATTTCATTTCCAGACAACCCCATTTATATGATATGCAAATCTCACAATGTTAAATATAAAAGGGTCATGTTTATTTTGTTGGTTTCTTACTATACAAAGTTAATCAATGAGACCCCGGGGCCCTGTTATACTATGTAATTGCCCTGCAAATTGTAACATTTATTCTTAGAGCCATCAATATTAACTCTACGTAACAATTGGGACTTCTCTTTGACACTTTATATGCAATTAAAACTAAAGTCTTCTCGACAGATCTCTATCGCCAGAGACTATAACCTACCTCTCCATGAATGGACTCGGGCAGAGATGGATTGTGCGAGATAAGAACATGAGCTCATCAGCTTTTTATTTTTTATCATTTTCCCACAGAGACTACAATAGTGTTTTTCATGCTTTTCATTAGTTCGTGGATGTGTTTCAGAGGCAGAATGATCCCGGCCCTTCGATAACGGAATCTGCTGGTATCTTTTGCATCCTATTTGAATAAATGTGGCACTTGTTCTATCTGTGACATTGCGCCGCCATATGCTTCGCCAAACTGCAAACACTGTGCCCTGGGTTGGGCATCTGAAGGAATTAGATTACAACACACTATCATAGGTTTAACTCCTTGTTTCTGAACATCTTCATATGAAAATACTCCACTAGAGCACAACTCTGGGGGGGAATTTGGTAAAATTAGAATATTTTTCAAGTTAGTGTGAAAGAGTTTAACCCCATAAAGAGAGTGATGTAGCTCACTGGCGGACACAGACAGGAGAGGCCCCTGTGCAAGATCAGTGTATGTGGTCTCTTTGCAGTCCAGTAACTAATCATACCCTTACCTCTGGGGTCCTTGTGCGGCTGTACCAATGATATGTCCCTCCTGCTGTAGCTATTATAAAAGATGGGCAACTTGGCATAGAAATAATGTGTTACAAATAACCACCATGTTTCTTCCCATCGCCCACTGTTTGCACAGCTTGGCTGATTTGCCAACCATCTGTGTGAATTGATGGATACTGTATAAAAATAGATCAGTGCGATGGATTTGAAGTACATTACATCTGCCCTCCGATACCCTATGCAGTGTCTTAGCAGGCACTTTCAGTAAAGGTGTAGGGGGCAGAAGTAGTACTATTCTATGGGCAGTCGATTAGAATTGTATGGGAGGGATAGCTGGTAAAAATGCAGACATGATACAGCCCTTTCCATGTAATCACCTAACAATACCGTCAAACAACTGCACAAAGGGACAAAATTGAAAACTTGGACAAAGTCCAGGGCCAACCTTGATATTTATTATAAAAAATATCTACAATTGAGGAAGTTTTTCTTTATAGCTGAGGGAGCAGGTTTTGGATGCAAAAAGAAAGGTTTTTGCTGCATATGAACATAGCCTTTAATTTGCATTTAAATGATTCATGTGCCAGTAGTTTGGTCAACATGAGTTTTATTTCATGATTAGACAGACTGGCAAGATGTCACCTGTGCAATGCACAATGAACAAGTGACGTCACACCCGGCCGGCCGATCAAATGCAGTGTCGGGGAACCCAGAAGCTCAGGAAATTTGCTGCACGCCTGGTCACGGCCAGAGAGCGCCGACATGGATCAGCTCATCTCAAGTTAGGGGATAACTTTCTGATTGACTGCGCAGTTAAACCCCAGTGTTTCCAAGCATGGGGCTATGGACCCAGCAATGGGGCTCTGCTGAACACGATGTCGAATATAGCAGGGAGATAAGTCACTGCCAGAGGAGTCTGAAAGCAGCACCTTGGTTGAGCGTTCATTTGTAAATGGGAGTCAGGAGAGATGGCTTGCCTATGCCAATTAATAAGTATATATGTAAAGATACAAATACATTATAAAATATAGCAATACTCAAAGACCTAGTATCTACACACATAAAAAAAACATTTATTGTATATGGGTATATTCTACGTGTGTGTATGTAAGGGGTTACAAAGACTGGTATATGCCTCTATCACATAAAGCACATCCCGGTTTAAATGTGATTCCATGTTGCTATGTATAGAGGGTTTTCCAACCAAATGTTTCTATATGAATGTTTTATACAGCTGTGTATTGTATGGTAATGTACATAACTGAGAGTGTAGTACCCCAAATTGAACACTAGATGGGGCACAGTAGTGTACATAGTTTTATATAGGAGGAGCTAACCGGGAATAAGATAGAGGGTTTTCTTGTTTACAGAGTAGTAGGGGCCCAGATGCCCGTGTAAGGCGGACAGCTTCACAACGTTAAAGGGAATCTGTCACCCCATTTTTTGCATATACGCTAAAGCCACCGCCATCTGGGGCTTATCTACAGCATTCTGGAATGCTGTAGATAAGCCCCCGATGTAACCTGAAAGAGAAGAAAAACGAGTTATATTATACTCGCCCGGGAGGCGGTCCGATGGGCGTTGCCGGTCTGGGTCCGTTACCTCCCATCTCCTAGTGAGGACGTCCTCCTTGCTTCTGGCGCGCTCCTGCGCAGGCGTACTTTATCTGCCCTGGTAAGGACAGAGAAAAGTACAACAGTGCGCAGGCGCCGGGAAAGGTCAGAGGCCCAGCACCTGTGCACTGCAGTACTTTGCTCTGCCCTCAACAGGGCAGATAAGTACGCCTGCCCAGGAGCGCGACAGAAGCAAGGAGGATGACGTCATTGCTAGAAGATGGGAGGTGACGGACCCGGACAGGCGATGCCCATCGGACCGCCCCCCGGGTGAGTATAACATATATAACTCGTTTTTCTTATCTTTCAGGTTACATCGGGGGCTTATCTGCAGCATTACAGAATGCTGTAGATAAGCCCCTGATGGTAGTGGCTTCAGCTTATATACGAAAAATGAGGTGACAGATTCCCTTTCAGTGAGGTACACAGCCATCCAGGGCCTGGTGGGTCAGAAATACATCTGAGGCAGCAGTGTGACATCAGTGTTGTAGAAGAAGCTAAGCAAAGGTCACGGCAGTACGGGGACACAGGTCGCTCATCATGTGGCAGATTGTTGTATGGGCTGATGCCCTCAAATCCGGGGCGAAACTGACGAGGGAACCCCCAACCGTAGTGAGTCTGAACATGGAGGCAGCTGCGTTACCGCATGAGGCTGTAATACCCAGGCACGTACTAAAGGAAGAAGGAAAGAGTGCAGGAAAAGTGGAGGATGTGTACTGTAAGGAACACTATGCTGATGATGTATCTGGAAAGGATGTGCTGCAAAAAGTAAAGTTTTATGTTTTGAGTTGCAACTGGACTGTGTCTCTGTGTTTACACAGGCGACTGGAGGGGATCTTAAGCCACGGAGAGAAGGCCCTGAAGGTGCAGAGAGAAGAGGGACAGGTACACAGACAATAGGACATTCATTGTATGTGAAGCCGGGGTGCGCAAGAGCCATCAGTCTCCGCCACGACTACGGCCCTGGCTCACCCTCTCAACATGTACACACACACACACATATGTATATATATGTTATATGGGTATATTCTACCTGTGTATGTATAAGTTTTATATATGTGTATATACTAGATCTTTATGAGTATTTATTATTACTTAACATTTATATGTAACACACAGGATAGCTGAGACCCTGGAGCACATGATAAGGAATGGTTTATAAGGTCCTCTGTCACGTGATCACCTTTATTCACCAAATAACGGCGATCACAAAAACAGAAAAAAAAAAAAAAAAAAAGCAGATTTAAATTTTAATTTCTCTCTTCTCTGATATGATATAGCATTAAAAAATAGTAAATCAAATCCCTCTGTCACCCCCTCAGTTACAAAAAATTCTAAAATAAAATTTTTTTATTTTTTTTCATTCTTGCAGTTAGGGTTAGGGATGTAGTTAGAATTGAGGTTTTTTCAAAAGTAAAAAAAAAACAAAAAAAAACGACAGCTAGTGTGGAGCGCAAGTGCTCTCTAGTTGAGCTTGCATTGGGTGCTTGGGTATGCACAGAGTATCGCAGATCCTCACATGTTTTTTTTTTGTGTCTTATCTAATGTTATCAAATTCTGTGTTGTACCTGTGGGTTCAAAATGTCCACTATACCCCTGGATAAAATCTTTGAGGGTGTGGTTTCCAAAATGGGGTGACTTGCAGTGGGTTTCCAGTGTTTAGACACATCAAGGGCTCTGCAAACGCAACATGGCGTCCGCTTTCGATTTCAGCCAATTATGCATTAAAAAGTCAAACGGTTCTCCTTCCCTTCCGAACCCTGCCGTGTGCCCAAACAATGGATTTTCCCTACATATGGGGTATCAGCGTACTCAGGAGAAATTGCACAACAAATTTTGTGGTCCATTTTCTCTTGTTACCCTTGTAAAAATAAAAAAGTTTGGGTCTAAAATAAATTTTTGGTGACAACTAAAATGTTCATTTGTTTTCCTTCCACATGGCTTCAGTTCTCGTGAAGCAACTGAAGGGTTAATAAACTTCTTGAATATGGTTTTGAAAACCTTGGAGGGGGTACAGATTTTAGAATGGTGTCACTTTTGGGTATTTTCTGTCACATAGACCCCTGACAGGGACTTCAAATGTGATGTGGTACCTAAAAAAAAAAAAAAAAAAATGATTTTGTAAATTTTGTTGGAAAAATTAGAAATCGCTGGTCAACTTTTAACCCTTGTAACTGCCTAAAAAAAACACCCATTGTGCTGATGTAAAGTAGACATATGGGAAATGTTATTTATTAACTATTTTGTGTGATATAAATGTCTGATTTAAGGGCACAAAAATTAAAAGATTAAAAATTGCAAAATTATGAAAAAAATGGACATGTGGCAAAAATTTTTATAAGTAAACGCAAGTCACAATGAAGAAATGTTACCACTGCAATGAGGTACAATGTCACGAAAAAAAAAATATCTCAGAATCAGTGGGATACGTTGAAGCGTTACAGTTATTACCACATAAAATGACAGTGACAGTGGTCAGAATTGTAAAATTTGGCTTGATCATTAGGGTCAAAATTGGCTTGGTCACTAAGGGGGTGTAAAAAAAAAAAAAAAAAAGTGCCCATAGTAAGGGAATGTGATAAATGAACACCTACTCCTGTTAAATCCCCCTCCGATGCAGCGCACCAGTACAGCATTACCCCTTAGCCTCTGCTTACTTCCCTTCAACAATCACAAGCTGAGATGGATGGAACAAGACCACGGAGAAGCCAGTGAAGGACACCAGGGCGGCAGCACTGCACCCAGTGGATTTAACAGCAGTGTACTGCTTTGTTTTCCCGTTTTATAACCGTTTCTCTTGGAAAATATTTTGCCCACTGCTTTGGTTTAATCGATTGTACAGCACTGGCTCTCAGCTGTCATCTTCATTGATGGGACTGTCTCTGTAGAATAGCAATATTGTTTTTATTAAGGCTCCCCACATTGCTAATTAACTACCAGTCGCTCCAGACTGAAAATGGGGCAATGTAACACAAAAACATAAATTATGTAAAAGAATATTCTGAAGACATCATAGTAAACAGGGGTCAGTATTCAGGGCAGCTCTGCGAATTGCTTCCCATAGAGCACATTTAATCTCCTTGATGAATAAACCACTTCTTACATTGCACAAAGTTGGGCATGACACGGGCCCGCACAAACACTTGTATAAGGAGCATTAAGCAACGGAAAATAGTGCGCCGGCTAAGAAAATATTAAATCAATGTGCTGTACAAGTCTGTCAATCGTGTACTTTTACCACTTGCATCTAATTACATGCTGCCTGCTTGCTACAAGGCCAGTGACGGCAGCCCGGATGGGGACACGCAGAACATTTTTCTGAGAAGATGGATTCTGTTAAGAGTATTCCAGTAGGTAGAAGTCACCACCTAACCACAGCGTAGGCAATTACTTTAAAATTGCTAGCTGTTTAGAACAAGGCACTTCTATCACCGACAAAATGGAGAAACAGAGCACATGAGCGACCATTGCTCGAGTCATTCCCTATGGGAATGGGTATAGCGCTCTCACAGTCCCATAGAGAACAAATGGAGGAGCAGTTGCGCCTGTGTGCTGCTACTCCATTCTCATGGGCTAAAAGGGCCCCGTTCTAGCAATAGTTAGGGGTTAGAAAGCAGTTACACCTTCACTTATTTAGTAGTTATGAATTATCCTCCAGTGTACACATCCCACAGCGAAAACATTTTTAACAGACTGGAAGAGACCCACACACTTTAGTGGTTCTATTCCAGTCTAATTGACCATAGCTTGAGTTCCTGCAACTAGTGGACCTATTAAATCAGTAGTTCTTGCAGACAGAAGGATAATAAGAAAATTATTTTTTTTACAACTTTTTCCATATGTTCCATCAGGGCTCTCAGAGCAGGTACTGTGCAGTTATTGGCTGTAGAAGTCAGAGTATCCAAAAAAAAAAAAGCCCCCTTCTGGTAATAGTTGGGGGTTTCCAGTGTTAAGTTCGCCACGGATTTAATAGTTCTAAAATTATCCAAAGGATCGGTGATAACTTCTTCTTACCAGAATACCCATTTAAAGATGAAGTGATATAAATGAATGGAAAATTTTTTACAACACCAAAAAAGAGTTATTCTTGCTCTTGTCTAAACTTTCTCCAAAAAAAAAAAAAAAAGGATCAAGGTAAATACTTATTGACGAGTCAGTATTATGGGTCAGTGTTTTATCACCATGAGTAGACCAAAACCATGAGTGGCCCCACAATACAGACCAGGTGTAAATCTTTCAAACAGACTTAAAGGCTATGAAAAAGAATATGGTCCTGATTTATCATTTGTGGGGAGGCTTAGTAATCATAAGTGTTTTTTTGCGACAAATTCCACAAACTGGTGCACATGGATCATTAATTTTGCACAAAATTTAAAAAAAAAAAAAATGTTCTTTATTCTTGTCTTTAACTTTCTTTTTAGAGCAAAAATATGCTAATTTTGCAGCATTTTAGCAGGACATGCAAGGCTAGAGTACATTTTAAAAAGTCTCAACATATTAGCGCAAGAGTGACAATTGATGAATGGGTAGCAAAACATCTGAAAAATAAAAACCACACGCACAGTGGTAACTGGTAAACAAAAAAAATACTGGAAAACCCAAAATAGACTTCAAAAGAAGAATTTGGAGCAAATCAAAAACAGGTTACAGAAAGGGCACAAGAAGAAGAGCAAATGCAATAATTAATTGGGCGCTGTGTCTCCAGATGTGCACATTCCACATCATTTATGAGAAAGCTCATTGAAAACATTGCTCACGTTAACCTCTTTTTAGTGTATGGGCACCTTCCAGTTTAGTTAACCTTATTTTGGGTTCCTGCACCCAGCGACCCTTAAAATCAATAGTTCTACACCAAAGGAGAATAAGAAAATATTTTTCTTTGAAAACCTTGACAGGACATTTGGAAAAAGGTTGTAAAAGTAAAAAAGAAAGGTACTGTGTAGTTGTTGGCTTTAGAAATTGACGAGCATCCCGAAAAAAAATAAATGCAAACAGAACAGACACTAACAACTCCAAAATCTTCATGTAGATTTCCACCACTTTCTTTTTACTGATATTATAGTTCTCACCAACAACTGGTTAAACATTGGCAATATGTACATTTTTACTAAATAATATAGAATTAAGTTACCTTGATAATTAAAACAAAAAAAAGAGAATTCGCTAACTACGGCCATCCCGGTAACTTTCTCAGCCTGAATATACGTATCCATTAAATTCCTGCTCACCTGCAGTATAAGTGTTCTTTTATATTAATTGAAGGAGCACAATGTGAACCTTGCGGGGCTTGGGATGCAAGTGAAGTGTTTTCCTTCCTCTGTGTTTTACAGTTATTGATTGCGTTTTATTTTTATTCCTTGCTCTGAGCAGCCACACTGTTCTTCCCTGGGTGAAGTATGCTTTCCATTAGAAGTATCTCTTCCATATGGCCATCCAATTACTAGTTTACCTCAAAGGTAAAGACCAAAAAAAAAAAAAAAAAAAAAAAAGATACCGTACATGGAAAAAAATGTGTATTTATAGCAATATTTATAGTAATGTGTCACATGCTTGCTTGATAACTACAAAGTCATATGTGCTCTTAAAGCCAATGTAGAAAATTAAGTTAGGTCATAAGTAATGGGATCAGTTACACAGAACAGTGTTAGCAATGGTACACAGAGGCCAACGCTAAAGCCGGCGTCACACTAGCGAGTTTGATGCGAGTTAGTCGCACGACTTACTCGCATCAACACCCGGCACGGCCGCCCGCTCTCGGACCAGAGTGCGCGGCGGCATAGAAATACATGCAGCCGCGCACTCTGGTCCGAGAGCGGGCGGCCGTGCCGGGTGTTGATGCGAGTAAGTCGTGCGACTAACTCGCATCAAACTCGCTAGTGTGAAGCCGGCCTTACAGACATTCTCCTCCCTTCCTGTTTCCAACATAAAGTTCATCAGGACAATATTGAATTTAAATGGCCACCCCACGTACTATGTAGCAAACATAAGCCGTCACGCTTGGAACACCTACGCAGTGCAAAGGAAGTTTGAAATCAAAAGAACACCAATGCCCACAAGGCTATGTGCCCACGATCAGGAAATGGCAGCGCTTTGGAGGCAGTGTATTTTCGTTGCGCTCAAAACGCAGAATTCTAAATCAGACAGATAAATCCCCATGTGTTCACTGAACCATGCGGATTTACAGCATCCAATACATTTCTATTGTTGAAATTTCTGTTGGAGACTATCATTTCCGCAAGAGAAATTGATATGCTGCGGCTCAGAAACCCGCTCCGAAAGGTCAGGTTCGGCGGGTGATCCGCAGGCGCACATGCACACATAGTGGACATGGCATTTCTAGAAATCCCATCCACGACGCTGTAACATCTGGCCGCTGCAGTTTTGACGCTGCATAAATACGCAGCGTCAAAACCGCAACAATTCCCGAGCGTGGGCACCTCCCTAAAAGCCTTAAGTACCAATTCATAATGGTACAGGTATATGTCAGGCATGTTCTGCCAAACTATTAAAGGAACTGTCCAGTGGCATTGATATGTTTTTAACCCATAATGTAATGTTATACAAGTGCCCTTACAGTTATCCTTTATTTTTCAAATGTTTGGGTTTTTGTGCCCCCTATTGCGATTGACACAGGTCGTCTTCTCTGTTGGATCTGACACAAAAGAGGGCTCTCTGCGATGGCATGTGACTAGACACGTGTGTTCAGGTGGTTGGCTGCTTATCTCATTTCAATGGATAGGTCATACCCCTTCTTTCTCATAAATTCAACAGAAGGGGGGACTGGCTTAACTACAAAAATGAGCCACTGGGCCAGCCCCCTTCAGGCACATCACTGATGCGGATGACGTGTTGACACAGGATGCTCTCTCCTATGACTAAACCAATGCTAAAGTGATGCTGCTGTGGTGACAGCCGATGCATCGGACTCATTTAAAATACAAAACACAATGAAGAGCAAAAGGGCAATAATGTTTTGAAGTTTTGACTTTCAGGCTCCATATCTCATTGTTCACTTCTGCTTTGAACTTGAGACCACCATAATAATCTTGACCATCTTGATAAATGATGATGATAAATAGTTGCATTTCAAATTTAAGTATATGATTAGTTATGCAGATTCTTGTCATGTCGCTCCATTGCTACTGTTTTGCTCTAAAAGAACTAAATTTTAATTTTTATTATTTTGTAAATCCACCTTTGGTTTTCAACACTGTCTGAATCCTTCTGGATATGCTCTCGATCAGACTCAAACATATGTTGACGAAATTTGATCTCAGGTCTCTTCTACACGTTCCCAAAGTTGGTGCATACTGGTCGATTCACTTGGGTATGTATAAAGTTTTTTCTTCAATTCTACCCACAAGTGTTTGATTGGGTTGAGGTCTGGGGACTGTGGAGGCCAGTCTAGAACCTCTACTTCATTGTCAATGAACCATTTCTACACCAATCGCGACGTATGCTTCGTGTTTTTTTTCCTGTTGGAATACGGTCGTCCTTTTCATACCCAAAGTATTTGAGTATACAAAGTAGTCTTGTAAAATACTCCAATATAGCTCAGCATTGAGACCACCATAGATCCTGGTCAAGTACCCAATGTCTTTGACAGAATTCCTCATTCTGTTAGCCTTTTTTCCTGGTTTCTTTCAGACCCATTAGCACCTATCAGAGCCTAGTCTACTGACTTTCGTATCATCGCTCCAAATCACAAGTTCCTTTCTGTACTTGTTTACAAATTCGAACCAACGGACCTTATGACGATATTGAAGTTGAGGCTTCTTCATCTTTTTTCAGGCCACCATTCCAGAATTGTGTAATGTGCATCATATGACGCTTGCATGGATATCTGCGATCTCACCAATATGAAGCATACAAGCCACTTTCACTGCCATGTTTGTCTTGCCAAAACTGATAAGACCGTGGGATGAGCCGACTTGTTGACTCCGATATTTTGCCTGGATGTCCACCTTTTATCTTCTAAATCGATGGACGGACTTCATTTCGTATTCTTCCGACTGTCATAGCAATCACATGATGCAGTTAGGCAATTTTCTCGGCCAAGAGACAGCTATCGATGAGCTGGATGATGCAGGTTCTCTTTTCTTGGGAAATCACCTTCATGGCTGTTCCTCGATTCGAACCAATGACCGTTCACTTGGGAATCAGCCTAATAATAAACTGAGCTATTAGGGAATGTGAGAACAGGTTGTGTATTTTGAAGTATTCAGGAAGAAAAAGATTTTTCCAACCAGGAGCAAAACAGTAACACTGCAATGACATGACAAGAATCTGCATAACTAATGATATGCAAAATAGTTGCAAGTCAAATTTATGTATGAGATAGCCAAGATGATTGTCTATAAAATGGTAGATGGTAGTCTCACAATCAAAGCAGTAGTGGATGGTGAGATATGAAGCCTGAAAGTCAAAAGTTCAAAACAATGTTACAAATAATACAGTGAAGAGCAAACGGGCAATTGCCAAAATTTCAAATACAATGAAACATTTTTTTGTCCTACAGGGCAACCCCTTTAAAAAAGACAAATTAGTCCATTGTTTTGTGGGCACCTACCAACTTATCTCTAAAGTGGTGTTGTATGTCTATATATATAGTACGTATATACTCGTGTATAAGCCGAGATTTTCAGCCCATTTTTTAAGGCTGAAAGTCCCCCTCTCGGCTTATACACGAGTCATATACGGTGGGGGTGTCAGAGCATACTTACCCCTCTGCCAGCGCGTCTCTGTAACCCCCCTGCTTCTCTGATGATCTCCGGCTCCTTCCTGCAGCGGTCACTTGGTACCGCTCATTAAAGTCATGAATATGCACATATTCATGACTTTAATGAGCGGTACCACGTGACCGCTGTAGGAAGGAAGAGCTGCCGGAGATAGAAGGAGAAGAGGAGAGGCTGCAGAGACAACGCCGGCGGAGGGGTGAGTATACCGATATTTACCTGTCCCCGTGCCACTGCTGCTCCCCTCTGTGTCTTCGCGTCCTCTTGCTGTTTTGATCAGGCAGAGGGCGCGATGACGTCGTTAGTGCGCGCGCGTCCTCTGCCTGATCATTCACTGCCGAGGACCCGGAAGGAGGGAGCAGCGCGCAGTGGTGGACCGGGGATCGGTAAATATTGCAGGTGCCGGGGTCCTGAGCGAGCGGTGACACTGGCACCTGGCCCCCATTGCGCGCCAGTGTCCCCACCTGCTCAGGACACCGGCACATGGCCCCCAGCAACGAGAGGGGAGTATGTCATTTTTTTGCAGCAGCAGCAGCGCGGCAGCATAAGGGGCATAATCTGTAGAACATATGGGGGCATAATCAGTGGAACATATGGGGGCATAATCAGTGGAACATGTGGGGGCATAATCAGTGGAACATGTGGGGGCATAATCAGTGGAACATATGGGGGCATAATCTGTGGAACAAATGGGGGCATAATCTGTGGAGCATATGGGGGCATAATCTGTGGAGCATATGGGGGCATAATCTGTGGAGCATATGGGGGCATAATCTGTGGAGCATGTGGGGGCATAATCTGTGGAGCATGTGGGGGCATAATCTGTGGAGCATAATCCGTGGAGCATATGGGGCCATAATCTGTGCAGCATATGGGGGAATAATCTGTGCAGCATATGGGAGAATAATCTGTGCAGCATATGGGGGAATAATCTGTGGAGCACCATATGGGGCCCATTCTATGGATCATCTTCTGGGGGCATAACCTTTATGGAGCAGCATATGGGGAGTATTTTGTATGAAGCATTTTATAGGGCTCCTGATTCAATATGGATATTCAAAAACCTTTACCCTACTGATGTCTCAATTAATTTTACTTTTATTGGTATCTATTTTTATTTTTGTAATTTACCAGTAGCTGCCTCATTTTCCACCCTAGGCTTATACGCGAGTCAATAAGTTTTCCCAGTTTTTTGTGGCAAAATTAGGGGGGGGGTCGGCTAATACATGAGTCGACTTATACATGAGTATATACGGTAAGTATCTGTGCACTTTTTCTCCATAAATTAGATATAGATACCGAGTAAATGCTGGACAGAATGCAGCTTTATGTCCCTACCTCTCATCCCTGCTCAGGCTGAATAGTTTTGCTTTTTAGGATTACCGATAGTTGTTAGAGGCAAAATTCCACTATTATTGGTTTCCCGTCATAGCTATTTATTAGAAAGCTTTGGACACCTCAACAAATACTTATTTCGCCCTTTAGCTTGATAAAAGGCAGACTAAATGTGCCCCGGCTGTTTATTTGCAGCACATGTCACTGCCTAAGAAAGTCTCTATGCTCTTGTGGAAATCTGCATGTGTTGCCCACATTGACTCCTTCTGCTGGATGTGCCTGTTTATGATCATCGTCAACATGTCCTATGCCAAAATACCAAGCACTTCTGGAACCAGGGAAGATCTGTCAGGGGGGTAGTTGTGCGCCATATTGGAAACTAGTCTCAAACATCTTTAAAACACGTACTATTTAGGAATAATCATACGGTATCTATTCATTAGAAGGTAAATAGAACATACATCATTTAACTAGTTTAGTTGTTCAATGGGATTTTACTCTAATGCACAACCAAACGGGGGCATATAGGGTCTTCTATAGGTCTCAGTTGGTTTTGAACCACAGTGAAGGTGGACAGACAAAACCAGCTGTCACAGCATATAAGACACGACAGCCATATTTGTGCATGACTCAAACTGAATGGTTCTCTATACATTGTCCCATTCAATTCTTTGTTTCAATATTGAATAGGAAAAATGTTAGAACCCTCTTGTTAGGTTTTGTTTCAGTTTGCTGGTCACATGACCTTTTTACCCTATTTAGTCTGGCTCCACCCTTCTGGCTTTGCTGGACTTCATTGTATTATCTACTCTTAAGCTAGACAGGTGCTTAGGTGCCTTACTCTGTCAGTTTTGCTTGATCTGAGGATCTCTTAGTATTTGTTTTCTGTTTTATTTTCCCTGCTACACTTTCTGTTAGGAGGTGTCCACCTTTTCACCCAGTCCCTAGATCTTGTAGGGATTCCTCCCTCGCAACTATAGGTCTTCGTTCAGACTAGCTGAGGACTTTAGCGGGTCTGGTCGCAGGATCAGGTTCCCCGTTACATCGTAGGGATCCAGCTCAGTCCTATTGTAGGGACAGAATTCCCACCTTTCCTTAGTGCTTGTAGCAGATCATAACAGTAAGTCCAGCCAAGAAAAAAAAAAAAAAAATCTCTAAGGAAAGATTTTCTGTTTCCATCATGGTCTCGGTTCAGGATTTGGTTCAACGCCTGCAGAGACTTTCTCTGGAGGTGGCTGAGATAAAGCAACACGTGAGTAGTTGTTCTGGAGCACATTTCGTGGAGCCTAAGGTACGTTTGCCTGATTTATTTTTTGGTGAACAACAAGATTTTTTTTCTTTTAACCCCTCTCTGACATTAGACGTACTATCCCGTCCATAAAACCCGTGCCATTCTGCCCATGGACGGGATAGTACGTCATAGGGGAGCGCAGCTAATCGCCGCCGGGTGTCAGCTGATTATCACAGCTGACACCCGTGACTGTGTGTCAGGAGCGGTCACGGACCAGCTCCCGGCACATTAACCCCTTGCACACCGCGATCAAACATGATCGCGGTGTACTGGGGGCACAGGGAGGATCGCGCAGGGTGGGGCTCCCTGCGCGCCCCCCTGAGACCCTCAGACCAGCGCGATGTGATCGCGCTGTTCTGAGGGCTTCCTCCCTCCCAGGACCCGGATCCAAGATGGCGCCGGGGTCCTGGAGGGAGGCGGCTTCCTCAGTGCCTGCTGAGAGCAGGCACTGAGAAGCCTGCAGCTATGCCTGAGCGATCGCTGGTGTGACAGAGTGCTGTGCACACTGTCACACCAGAGATTTGATAAAATACAGTGATGTCCCACCCTGGGACAAAGTAAAAAAGTTAAAAAAATAAAAATAAACATGTTATAAAAAAAAATCCAAAATAAAAAAAAAAAAAAAAATATTCCCCAATAAATTCATTTCTTCCTGTAAAAAAAAAAACAAAACAATAAAAGTACACATATTTGGTATCGCCGCGTCCGTAACGACCCCCCCTATAAAACTGCCCCACTAGTTAACCCCTTTAGTGAACCCCTTAAAAAAAAAAAAAAAAAAAACAAAGCAAAAAATCAATGCTTTATCATCATACCGCCGAACAAAAAGTGGAATAACGCGCGATCAAAAAGACCGATATAAATAAACATGGTACCGCTGAAAACGTCATCTTGTCCCGCAAAAAACGAGCCGCCATACAGCATCATCAGCGAAAAAATAAAAAAGTTTTAGCTCGCAGAATAAAGCGATGCAAAAATTATTATTTTTTATATAAAATTGTTTTTATTCTATAAAAGCGCCAAAACATAAAAAAAATGATATAAATGAGGTATCGCCATAATCGTAATGACCCGAAGAATAAAACTGCTTTATCAATTTTACCACACGCGGAACAATAAAAATGCCTCCCCCAAAAGAAATTCATGAATTGCTGATTTTTGTTCATTCTAACCTCCCAAAAATCGAAATAAAAAGCGATCAAAAAATGTCACCTGCTCAAAAATGGTACAAATAAAAACGTCAACTCGTACCGCAAAAAATAAGACCTCACATGACTCTGTGGGCCAAAATATGCAAAAATTAAAGCTCTCAAAATGTGGCGATGCAAAAAACTATTTTTGCAATAAAAAGCGTCTTTTAGCGTGACAGCTGCCAATCATAAAAACAAGCTATAAATAGTAAATCAAACCCCCCTTAGTTAGGGAAAAATAATAAAATTAAAAAAATGTATTTATTTCCATTTTCCCATTAGGGTTAGGGTTAGGGTTGCGGCTAAAGTTAGGGTTAGGGTTGGCGCTAAAGTTAGGATTAGGGTTAGGGTTGGGATTAGGGGTGTGTTAGGGTTAGGTTTGTGGTTAGGGTTGGGACTAGGGTTAGGGGTGTGTTGGGGTTAGGGTTGGAGTTAGAATTGGGGGTTTCCGCTGTTTAGGCACATCAGGGGCTCTCCAAATGTGACATGGCGTCTGATCTCAATTCCAGCCAATTCTGCGTTGAAAAAGTCAAACGGTGCTCCTTCACTTCTCAGTCTGCCATGCGTCCAAACAGTAGTTTATCCCCACATATGGGGTATCAGCGTACTCTAGACCCCAAGAGTTATTGTGCAATTTGTCCTATTTCTTCTGTTACCCTTGGGAAAATAAAAAACTGGGGGCGAAAATATCATTTTTGTATAAAAAAAATATTTTTTTGTTTTTACGGCTGTACATTATAAACTTCTGTGAAAGCACTTGGGGCTTCATAGCGCTCACCACACACCTAGATAAGTTCCTTGTGGGGTCTATTTTTTAAAATGGGGTCACTTGTTGGGGATTTCCACTGTTTAGGCGCATCAGGGGCTCTCCAAATGCGACATGACGCCCCAGACCATTCCATCAAAGTCTGCAATCCAAAACGTCACTACTTCCCTTCCGAGCCCCAACGTGTACCCATACAGTAGTTTTCTCCCACATATTGGGTATCAGCGTACTCAGGACAAATTGGGCAACAACTTTTGGGGTCCAATTTCTCCTGTTACCCTTGTAAAAATAAAATATTGGGGCGAAAAAATCATTTTTGCAAAAAAAAAAAAAAGATTTTTTATTTTTACGGCTGTGCGTTATAAACTTCTGTGAAGCACTTCGGGTTCAAAGTGCTCACCACACATCTAGATAAGTTCCTTGTGGGGTCTATTTTCCAAAATGGGGTCACTTGTGGGGGGTTTCCACTGTGTAGGCGCATCAGGGGCTCTCCAAATGCGACATGACGCACCCAGACCTTTCCATCAAAGTCTGCAATCCAAAACGTCACTACTTCCCTTCCGAGCCCTGACGTGCGCCCATACAGTAGTTTTCTCCCACATATTGGGTATCAGTGTACTCAGGACAAATTGGACAACAACTTTTGGGGTCCAATTTCTCCTGTTACCCTTGTGAAAATAAAATATTGGGGGCGAAAAAAATCATTTTTGTAAAAAAAAAAAAGATTTTTTATTTTACGGCTGTACGTTATAAACTTTAGTGAAACACCTGGGGGTTCAAAGTTCTCACCACACATCTAGATAAGTTCCTTGTGGGGTCTAGTTTCCAAAATGGTGTCATTTATGGGGGTTTCCACTGTTTAGGCAGATCAGGAGCTCTCCAAACACGACATGGCGTCCAGCCAATTCTGCGTTGAAAAAGTCAGACGGCGCTCCTTCCCTTCCAAACTCTGCCATGCACCCAAACAGTGGTTTACCCCCACATATGGGGTATCAGCGCACTCAGGACAAATTGCACAATAACTTTTGGAGTCTTGTTACCCTTGGAAAAATAAAAATTGGGGTGAAAAGATCATTTTTGTGGAAAAAATATGATTTTTAAATTTTACGGCTCTACGTTATAAACTTGTGTGAAGCACTTGGGGGTTCAAATTGCTCATCAAAAATCTAGATAAGTTCCTTAGGGGGTCTAGTTTCCCAAATGGGGTCATTTGTGGGGGGTTTCCACTGTTTAGGCACATCAGGGGCTCTCCAAATGCAACATGGCATCCAAACTCAATTCCAGCCAATTTTGGTTGGAAAAAGTCAAATGGTGCTCCTTCCATTCCGAGCTCTGCCGTGCGCCCAAACAGTGGTTCCCCCCCCACATATGGGGTATCAGCGTACTCAGGACAAATTGTACAACAACTTATGTGGTCCAATTTCCTCCTGTTACCCATGGGAAAATAAAAAATTAGTGACTAAAAGATAATTTTTGTGGGAAAAAAATAGGATTTTTTATTTTCATGCCCGGGCATTATAAACTTGTGTGAAGCACTTGGGGTTCAAAGTGCTCACCAAAGATCTAGATAAGTTCCTTATGGGGTCTAGTTTCCAAAATGGGGTCACTTGTGGGGGTTTCCACTGTTTAGGCTCATCTGGGGCACTGCAAACGGAACATGACCCCCATTAACGTCTGCATTCCAAAACGTTACTACTTCCTTTCCAAGCCCTGCCGTGCGCCCAAACAGTTCCCCCCCCCACATATGGGGTATCAGCGTACTCAGGACAAATTGGACAACAACTTTTGGGGTCCAATTTCCTTGGGAAAATTCAAAAATTTGGGACTAAAAAATCATTTTTGTGGAAAAAATTTTTTTTTTTTTTTCACACCCAGGCTTTATAAACTTTTGTGAAACACTTGAGGGTTCAAAGTGCTCACAACAGATCTAGATAAGTACCTTAGGGGTCTAGTTTCCAAAATGGTGTCACTTGTGGGGGGTTTCCACTGTTTAGGCGCATCAGGGGCTGTCCAAACGCGACATGGCATCCAATCTAAATTCCAGCCAATTTTAGTTTGAAAAAGTCAAACGTCGCTCCTTCCCTTACGAGCTCTGCCGTGTGCCCAAACAGTGGTTTTCCCCCACATATGGGGTATTGGCGTACTCAGGAGAAATTGCATAACAACCTTATCTGTCCATTTTCTCCTTTTACCCTTGTGAAAATAAAAAAAAAAGTTTGTAAAAGATCATTTTTGTGGCTAAAAAGTAAAATATTCATTTTTCCTTCCACGTTGCTTTAGTTACTGTGAAGCACCTGAAGGGTTAATAAACTTCTTGAATGTGGTTTTGAGTACCTTGAGGGTGCAGTTTTTAGAATGGTGTCACTTTTGGGTATTTTCTGCCATATAGACCCTCAAAGTGACTTCAAATGTGAGGTGGTCCCTAAAAAAAATGGCTTTGTAAATTTTGTTGTAAAAATGAGAAATCGCTGGTCAACTTTTAACCCTTATAACTTCCTAACAAAAAAAATTTTGGTTCCAAAATTGTGCTGATGTAAAGTAGACATGTGGGAAATGTTATTTATTAACTATTTTGTGTGATATATTTCTCTGTTTTAAGGGAATAAAAATTCAAAGTTTGAAAATTGCAAAATTTTAAAAATTTTCGCCATATTTGCGTTTTTTTCAAAAATAAACGCAAGTTATATCGAAGAAATTTTACCACTAACATGAAGTACAATATGTCACGAGAAAACAATCTCAGAATCGCGAAGATCCGTTGAAGCGTTCCAGAGTTATAACCTCATAAAGAGACAGTGGTCAGAATTGTAAAAATTGGCCCGGTCATTAACGTGCAAACCACCCTTGTGGGTGAAGGGGTTAAAAATTCTTGCTTGTTGTATTTCCGTTTGAGACCCAGATCCTCTGGTGATGAATCACAGCGCATAGGGTTCATAATGTCACTTTTGCGCAAAGAACCTCAGGACTGGGCCTTTTCTCTGCAGCCTAGTGATCCATGCTTTAGATCTGTGGATAGTTTTTTTTCTGCTTTGGGCTTATTATATGACGATCCTGATCGTGTTTCATCAGCTGAGACAGAATTGAGACGTTTGAGACAGGGATCAGGTAATGTGGAAAAATATTGTACTCACTTCCGAAGGTGGTCCACTCAGGTGGGCTGGAACGATTCAGCTTTGAAAAGTTTATTTCTTGCAGGGTTAAGTGAAAGGGTTAAAGATTTGCTGATTGCTTATCCCATACCTGGTAACTTGCAAGAGGCTATGCAATTAGCCATACGGTGGATAGGAGACTGCGTGCAAGGGTTAATGAGAGTAAATCTGCCTTGTCAGCTCCAAGTTTGGAGAAGGAATGTACTGACATTGGAGAGCCGATGGAAATTGGAGCAATGACACCTCACTCTCGGGAAAAAGAACGCAGATTTGCTAAGGGCTTGTGTTTCTATTGTGGCAAATCTGAGCATTTTATTAAGAACTGTGCGCTTCGAATGAATAAAGAGAAAAAAAAAATGAGGTCAGTTTCGCCCGCATAGCTTGTTTAAACAATAAAGGTGTCTTTCTTTCTGCTACCACTGCTGTTGAGGAGGAATTAATGGAGTTTCGGGTATTTGTGGATTGTGGTTCAACTCTCAATGTGATTGATGGGAAATTTTTGGAAAAACTAAAATTAAAACCCAAACTTCTGTCTTCCCCTATTAATGTGGTGTCTGTGGATGGTTCTCACTTGAAAAATGTTACTCACCATATCTGTGAATTTCCTCTTACTATTAATGGTGTTCATCAAGAGAATTTGGATTTGGTAGTTTTGAATAATTTGCCCTCACCGGTGATTTTGGGGTTACCCTGGTTAAAATTGCACAATCCGGTACTGGATTGGTCTACCAATGAAATTGAGTCCTGGAGTCCCAATTGTTATGACAAGTGTTGTAACGGGCGTATTGCTGCTGTAGTTAAGGGGAGTTACCTGTACCTATTCAGGATTTTTGGAAAGTTTTTTCTGATAAGGAATCGCAGGTATTGCCTCCTCATAGAGATTATGATTGTGCAATTGAATTTGTCCCTGGAGCGACTCTTCCTAAAAGTCGTTTATTTAATTTGACTATTCCCGAGAGAAAGGCTTTGGAGGAATACATACAGACAAGCTTGGCCGCCGGTCACATTAGGCCTTCCAAATCTCCTGTGGCGGTTGGATTTTTTTTTGTTAAAAAAAAAGGACGGCGGTTTACGGCCTTGTCTAGACTTTCGTGAGATTAATAAGATTTACTGTACGCAATCCTTACCCACTGCCATTGATTCCTGATTTGTTTAATCAGTTAGTGGGGGCCAAGTGGTTCTCGAAAATTGATCTTCGAGGGGCATACAATTTGTTGCGCATGAAGGAGGGGATGAATGGAAGACTGCGTTTAACACTCCACTGGGTCATTTTGAGAATCTGGTCATGCCCTTTGGACTTTCCAGTGCTCCGGCATTTTTTCAGAATCTTATTAATGACATCCTTAGACCTTTGATCGGCAGAAGTGTGGTTGTGTATTTAGATGACATTTTGATTTATTCACCAGATTTGGAGTCTCATTGGAGGAGTGTGCGTGAAGTATTACAGTTACTGAGTGATAATTCACTTTTTGCCAAACTAGAAAAATGTGAGTTCGCTGTACAGAGACTTAGTTTTTTGGGCTACATTGTCTCCAGTGAAGGTTTTGAGATGGACCCGGTGAAAGTGCAAGCTGTTCAGGATTGGCCTAGACCTATTGGTGTGAAATCAATACAGAGGTTTTTGGGGTTCGCCAATTATTATAGAAAATTCATAAAAAAAATTTCTGTGATTGCCAAACCTCTGACCGATCTCACCAGGAAAGGTGCTGATGCGGTTCAGTGGACTACTGAGGCCATTGAGGCTTTTGTGTTGCTAAAGGAGAGGTTCAGCTCTGCTCCCATCCTTACGCAGCCTGATGTGACTAAACCATTTTTGGTTGAGGTTGATGCTTCTTCTGTGGGGGTCGGCGCGGTGTTGTCTCAGGCAAAGACGGATGGAGTACATCCCTGTGCTTTTTTTTTTTTTTTCAAAAAAATTTTCTGAGTCTGAACTAAATTATGATATCGGTAATCGGGAATTGTTGGCAATTAAACTCGCATTTGAACACTGGCGTCATTTTTTGGAGGGAGCGGAATTTCCCATTCAAGTCTTCACCGATCATAAAAATCTAATCTACCTTGATGCTGCCAAACGCTTGAATGCCCGTCAGGCTAGGTGGGCACTGTTTTTCTCACGGTTTAATTTTACCGTTACTTACATCCCAGGTACTAAGAATGTTAAAGCTGATGCTTTGTCTCGCAGCTTTTCTCCTATGGTGAGTACTGAGGAGGAGGAGGAAAACATCTTGCAAGAGGGGGTTGTTATTGCTGTTTTGGACTCCGTGTTGGAAGATGAGATTCTTAAAGCACAGGAGAATGCCCCATCTAACACGCCGCATGGGAGGTTGTTTGTGCCTGGTACCCTGAGGAGAGATTTGTTTGTTGAATGTCATGACTCTCGGTTGGCAGGTCATCCTGGAATCTCTGAGACCAAGAGACTTGTGGGTCGCAGTTTTTGGTGGCCAGGATGGCAGAAGGAAGTCATTAAGTGGGTGCGTCAATGCACTGTGTGTGCTAGATCTAAGTCTTCTCATACTCCTGCTGCGGGGTTGCTTTGCCCTCTGGAGGTCCCAAGTGCACCTTGGACACATTTGGCTATGGACTTTATTACTGACCTTCCCCCTCTGAGGGTTTCACTGTCATCTGGGTGGTCGTGGACCGTTTTAGCAAGATGTGTCACTTGGTTCCTTTCATCAAACTGCCCTGCGCTAAGACTCTCGCTAAGGCCTTTGTCAAGGAAATTGTCAGACTACATGGCGTTCCTACTGACATTGTTTCCGATAGGGGACCTCAGTTCGTGGCTCGTTTTTGGCGCGCCTTTAGTGACAGGTTGGGAGTTCATTTGTCGTTTTCATCCGGATATCATCCTGAGTCTAATGGCCAGACAGAAAGGAAAAACCAGGATGTTGAGCAGTTCTTGCGTTGTTTTGTGACTGATAATCAAGAGGGGTGGTCTGAGTTTCTGCCACTTGCTGAGTTTGCTCTTAACAACCATACATCCGCTTCTGCTGGTTGTTCGCCTTTTTTTTGTTGTACTGGGAGACATCCGTCATTTGGGTCATTTTCCAAGTTGGGATCGGCTGTACCTGAAGAGGAGAATTTTTCTGGTGTTTTGGAGAGAGTTTGGACTGATGTGCGTGGTAATCTTCAGGAGGCTAACAAAAGATCCAAAGTGTATTTTGATAGAAAACGACAAGAGGTTTTGTTTGCTATTGGTGACATGGTTTGGTTGTCCTCTAAGAATCTGCGCTTGAGGATTCCGTCTAAGAAATTGGGTCCCAAGTTTGTAGTGCCCTTTAAGGTGCTTCAGGTTATTAACCAATCTGCTGTTAAGTTGGAGCTTCCTACCTCCTGGAAGATTAATCCGGTGTTTCATGTTTCTCTCTTGAAAAAAGCTGAGGTCTCAGAGGGAGACGTGTTGGCCACTGTTCCCCTGGTGGTGGAGGACGGGCAATATGAGATTTCCCGCATCCTAAATTCTAGACGGTATAGAGGGGGTTTGCAGTACCTCGTCGCTTGGAAGGGTTATGGACCCGAGGATAACTCATGGGTGAGGGCGGATGATGTTTCTGCGTCTAGACTTGTCAGAGCGTTTCACAAGAGATTTCCGGATAAGCCTAAGTCCTAGGGGATCCGGAGGATCCTCTTAGAAGGGAGGGTACTGTTAGAACCCTCTTGTTAGGTTTTGTTTCAGTTTGCTGGTCACATGACCTTTTTACCCTATTTAGTCTGGCTCCGCCCTTCTGGCTTTGCTGGACTTCATTGTATTATCTACTCTTAAGCTAGCCGGGTGCTTAGGTGCCTTACTCAGTCAGTTTTGCTTGATCTGAGGATCTCTTAGTATTTGTTTTCTGTTTTATTTTCCCTGCTACACTTTCTGTTAGGAGGTGTCCACCCAGTCCCTAGATCTTGTAGGGATTCCTCCCTCTCAACTATAGGTCTTCGTTCAGACTAGTTGAGGATTTTAGCGGGTCTGGTCGCAGGATCAGGTTCCCCGTTACATTGTAGGGATCCAGCTCAGTCCTATTGTAGGGACAGAATTCCCACCTTTCCTTAGTGCTTGTAGCAGATCATAACAAAAAAAGTTTACACATACAGGGGTTGGACAAAATAATGGAAACACCTGGAAACATCAACAAAAGTTAGTTTAATATGGTGTAGGTCCACCTTTTGCGGCGTTTACAGCCTCAATTCTCCGAGGTATGGATTCATACAAGGTGTGAATTGTTTCCAAAGGAATTTTAGCCCATTCTTTGTCACGCTGTTACTGCATACAGGAGGTCTGGGGTCTATGCTGACCCTAAGCTGGGGTCCTGACTAAACCCTCTACCTGGAGGTACTGTTGATGGTACAGAGGTCCAGGCCGCCAGCGTAATCCCTACCTCCTGAGGATCCCTGAACCTCAGTGATCCAGTCCTGAGAAGGACCCTGATCACAACACCGGGGACAGGTGTCTAAACACAGTAATAAACGAACGAGACAGTACAAGGGGTAAACTAAAATCCACCTTGCATACAAAAGTCATACCACAGGAAACAGAGGGACACCAACGGGTATGGAGATAAATGATAAAGCGAGGAGGGGAAAAAAGACCACACAGGTACTCTTAACTTCAGCCTTCACCATACAACGATCCGCTCTGCTGGTCTGCATGAATGCTTTCACCGACATTTCCCCAGCAGACAGGCAGGTATTTGAAGGAAACCAATTACCACAACATTAATTGCAGCTGAGCGAGGCTGGTCTAGTCCAGCACAGAGAGAGGAAGAATTAACTCCCTCTCTGCCGAAAAACACCCAGCACCAGAAACTCAGCTGTGAGAAGTCAGGGTGTGCAATCGCGACGATCTTCGCAGCGACACACCCGTGACATTCTTCAGTTAAAACACCCTCCAGTTCTTTGAACGACTATGGCGAAGGAAATCGACGTCTAACTTGAATCTCTAAAATCGACAATAAATTCTCAATAATGTTGAGGTCTGGGGATTGTGGGGGCCAGATGAGATGCTCAACTTCATTAGAATGTTCCTCGTGCCATGCTTTAATGATTCTAGCTGTATGAATTGGTGCATTATCATCCTGAAAGATGGCGTTCCCCTCCGGGAACAGTGCTTGAACCATAGGATGCACTTGGTCGCCCAAAATGCCTAAATAATCGCGGCTGTTAATTCTTCCATGAAGGGATATCATTGGCCCGGCGGATCTCCACGATATAGCACCCCAGATCATCACAGAACCTCCGCCATGTTTTACGGTTGGGAGAAGTCAGTCTGGATGGAATGCTTCTTTCAGCTGTCTCCAAACGTACACGCGGCCGGAGGTCGGAAATAGGGTAAACGATGATTCGTCTGAGAATATCACGTTTCCACGGCTCGAGGGACCAATTCTGGAGGTTTCTTCACCACTCAACGCTTGGAAACATTTATCATGGAGAGCAGCGGTTTTCGAATTGCAGCTCTTCCGTGGAATTCGGATTTGTTCAGCTCCCGAAAAACAGTTTTCGTGGAAACTGGGTTCTGTAGGTGTTCATTGAGCTCAGCATTGATTTTCGGAGCCGTGGTCTTGCGATCCTCTCTTACAATTCGCTTTAGAGTCCGACGGTCTCTCTCAGTCAACTTCGACTTTCGGCCGGACCTGTGCTTTGCTGCGGACGTTTTTCCTTCTCTTTCAAACGCAGTCATTACTTTGGAGACAGTACCTCTTGACACGCCAAGCATTCGGGCACTTTCGTTACACTAGCGCCTGCCTATACGAGCACCAACAATTTGGCGTTTTTGAAAATCCGAGAGGTCTGCCATTGGTATCAGGTTCTCATCAATGTTCTTACAATTCTGCCAAACAAACAGTTAATTTACATACACATATCACATAACACAAATAATCAACTACAAAACATTACCATATGTCACGGTTTGCATGTTTATAACATGTTCGAAGATTATGATGCCAAAACGTTACGTGTTTCCATTATTTTGTCCAACCCCTGTATATATATGTCTTGACTTACTAAAATTATTCTTTTGGGGTTTTTTATAGACTTCTGATAGTATTTAACAAGCAGTTAAACTGATGAACAGTAAAGCGAGAAAAAGCTAACTAACCAGGATATTGATAGATATCACGCAGCAAGACTCAGTGTCCAGTTGCAAAAATTGACAGGACTCATCGATACATCACGGACATCAGCAGACCATACTTTAAAGGGAACCCGTCAACTTCGAAATACTGTGCAGACTATAGGCAGCATATTATGGAGGAGGAGAAGCGAAGAAGATCACTATATGTAGGATTGCTGGAGAAGATTCCATATAATTTGTATTTTAGTCACTAAAATCCTTGCTAGTCTGGGGTTAGCCGGGGTTTTCAGTGAATAAAATACAAGCTTTGGTGAATCTTCTCCCACAGACATTTTCCTGCTCAGAATCTCCTGCTTGGTCCTGTTTTGCTGGCAGATCCAACGACATGCTCAATGTGACAGGTTCCCTTTAAGAAAGCTCCGCTTTTCAATCAGATCAATTGACTTGTGGTAATTCCCTAACTGAAAGCCAAGTAGACGACGATCCACGTGAAATACACCTCTGTAAAATGTCCATTTTGAAGCATTTGCTGCCTTTGCCTGTTCTTACACCCTGAATGGTCTCATTCTGGGCCGGCAGTGTCTTATAAGTGCTTACCCAGGAATTCAGACAAAAGCTTTGTCATTTTATCCGAGAGCTTCCGGACTGTCTCAGACACATCACTACATTACATAAGACTTCTCGTCCTGTACTATAGCCAGAAGTATGAGTGTTTTTCTCCAGCCTTGGCAGCAACTAATTATTCCTCGGTTACCATAGCAACAGTGGCAGCTTTCCAGATGCCTCAAGGAGTTGAAAAACTACTTAGGACTTTTAATAGCTCTGTCTCTTCAATCACCTCTAATTATCAGTCCTCCTATGTGTAACCTACTTTCTCTACATGAGCTGCGCGGACTTGTTATGCGATTTATAAATAACGCCATTGAGAAGAGTTGAAGAACTGTGCGACCATGAAGGGAGGCCGTGGGGTCTACAGATTATCACTTCTATCAGTCACCATCATGAATTACTCAATATTGTCATAAAGTATATACTGAACACTGGCATAAACTCTCAGAGGAGGCGGACAACGTTACATGTTTGAGCGCCTTGTATGGGGATGAGAACATTTCTTCAGTTGAAGATCCTGGACAGGTTTTCTTCTGAAGCTTGCATGTATTCTAATACACTTCAAAGTGCTCACAGCACTGCAATATGGACAGATTGGGAAAATTGCCCAAATATAGACGCACCGCTAAAGAAGTCCCAAGGAGTCCATTGGGCAAGATACACAAATGAATCCAATAAACAGCGTCCAATCAGGTGAAAAAAATCCCAGAATTTGTTATTCAGGTCACAGACGCGACGTTTTGACCTGACAATCTTGAAAAAGGCCTATGGCAGGTCGAAATGTCACATATAGGGCAGAATAAAGACTTTTTGGGATTTCCTATCACCTGATTGGACGCTGTCTATCTGATTCATTTTCTCAATGCTTTTCAGTCTCAGTCCCTACAGATGGCTCACTGTCAAGTCCGTCATGAAAAAAATAAATAAATAAAACAAAATCGCAGCATTTACAATTTTCCTCTGCACAATGGATGAGTCTCACCCATTCAAGTCTATGGGCGTGAGAAAAAAAATTTTTATTGAAAGATTATATGATTTCCAATTACAAAAAAGAATAAACAGGACGATATCAGTATCAATATATCATAGAATATTAGTATAACGTCCAATAAAACATGTTATAGGAAGAAAAAGGAGGGAAGGGAACATTTTAAGTCATTAATATTCCAATTACTAAAATACAACGGAGATCATACACAGTGCAGCCATAGCATCCGACTTTTTATAGATACATTGCAATTCTGTAACATAGGAAACTGTAAATAGTCTAGATTTATGGCTGCAAAGAAAAAAAAAACTGAAAGCACACAGATGACAAGTGAAAAGAAAATTTTACCACTTTTCTGGATGGAACTCAGCAATTTTTTTTTTATACTGTTGTGTGAACCTACCCTGAGGTTATTCCCGTGTTTTGGTTTTTTTTTGGGGTGTGGGGGTTATGCAGCTTTCTGGCTAGGGGACCAACTGCTGCCACTGCTGTCTAGGTAAGCAAGTACTGCATTGAAGCTGGCCATGATTAGGAGCCAAACAGTTCCCACAATCCCAGCAAGTTTCTGTGCAGTGCTTTCATGCTCTATAAAAAATAGATTGTACAGTGGCATGTAAAGCAGGGCTGTGGAGACAGAGTTGTGGAGTCGGAGTCAATTTTGGTGGAGTTGGAGTCAGAGTCGGTGTCATGGAAATTGAGGAGATGGAGTCAGAGGTTTGACTTACCTACTCCACAGCCCTGGTATGAGGGAGTCGGAGTCATTCCAAATTGAGGAGTTGGAGGGCTAAGTGCCAGAAAGGGCGCATCTAATTATAGATTTGCCTTTTCTGGGGTGGCTGGGGGCAGATGTTAGTAGCCAGGGGGGGCACAAAATAAATGCACCCTCCCTAGGCTATTATTCTGCCCCCACTCGCTGGCTTTGTCTGGTTGAGAAAATAGCGCGGGAGCCCACGCATTTTTTTTCAACTAATTTACACCTTTAATTAACCCCTACATGTCTGTAATTTTGCACACATACACTTATGTAATTGTAAAAGTTCAAACCATATATCAAACTACATGAAATGACATGGTTAACTGTACGTAAATTATGTGTAATTTCGTGTCGGGTTCTGTAATTTCACAAAAGACGGCAATTGAATTAGCGCTATTATACTATGTAGAAGTGCATGAACTATAAATATATATATATATATATATATAATAAATTTAGTATATATATATATATATATATATATATATATATATATATATATATATATATTTTTTTTTTTTTTTTTTTATTCATTCTATGTGTATAAATCTTTTCTTTGTATTCTTTATTAAAGCTGTCAGTGTGATTTTACAGTATAGCCAGGTATGAATTGCCGGCTTTCTAAAGGACACCGGTGCGTATTTCTCGCAAGTCACACGCATGGTCCGTGTGTAATCCGATGTTTTCTCGCCCCCATAGACTTGTATTGGCGAGTCTCGAGCGTAATACGGTGCAAATCGCAGCATGCTGCGATTTCACTCACACGTATAAAACGGCTGAGAAAAAATAAAAATCGGCTGATGGGAGCTGCCCCATAGAATAACATTGGTCCGAGTGCAATGCGATTTTTTTCTCGCATCCTTTCTCGCTAGTGTGACTCCGGCCTAAAACACATCTGGCTGCAATTGCACAGAGCGGTTCTGATTCACGCTGCCTTGGTTCAGCACGAATCTAATGACAGGTTCTCCTTAAAAGATAAAAATTTAGACATTATAGTAAAATTTGCTTTTTTTTAATCATATGGACACCTCTTATGAAACCTCCATAGAAGGCAATTTGTTTATCTTAATCACATTTTACTATATTTTGTTTTGATATTTAAAGGAAACTAGACACCATGAAAATGCAGTCCAAGCTGAACAGATTGATACATAGTTTTGTGAGAAAGAATTCAGTATAACCTGTGATTTAATCATTTAACCCTTTGCTCTTTCTGGGATTTTTTAACCCAGCGGGCGGTCTTAGTGTGACAGCTTTCTTTGTCTAAGGCTCATGCAAACGTCGGTGAAACTTGGTCTGATTGCAAACCACAGATGTAAATATTGGCCACGGGTCACCCAACCCGAGCGTGACAGCTTCATACGAATAATCCTATGACTTTGTCATGCTTGTGTTGGAAGACCAGCGGCCAGTCCTTGCATTGAAGTCCGTAATCGGACCGAAATCCATGGAAGTCTGCATGAGCTCTAAGAATGCATACAAGAACAATTACGGTATAATCGTTGATAAGATCGCCTACCGGACCCAAAATCCCAGAGAGAGCAAAAGTTTACATTATTAAAACACATTATACTGTTTCTATTCTCACAAAACCATGTCTCAAGCTAGTTAGCTCCCTCTGCTCATATGGTGACTGCAAATTGAACTGCATGGTTTATTTTGCATCGTTTTACAACAAAAAGACATGTATGGAGTAACTGCAAAATATGATTTTGAGAGGCCGAGGTCCCATCTCTGCAGAATGGTGGACCCATTTCATGTCCTGCCATATAAAAGACAAGGAACAAGAGTATAATCTCCCTTATGTAAAAGGTGGGCTGGAGAAGGCTTTCCAGCTGATATGATGACTGCGCTCAGATTCCAAACATTCGTTCCAGAGCAGCAAGATCATCAAAAAGTAAATGGGAGATCTAAATTATAGATCTACATTGTTAAAAAAATTAAAAAAAAAACACTACTGTACCTACCGTTGAGTGCGGCCATGCTACACATGGCTTTGCTGGATTATATTGATGAATAAATGTGTGACCTGAAAAGGAGAAAATAGAGTAGAAGGCTTTCACAGTGGACTTGCAATTTCTCACCATCTAACCAGACATAAGAAACTGGCATTTAAGCTCAAACCAATAATAAAAATGACAATGTTTTATAAAACCAGACAAGCAAAAGAACAAATAACCGGCACGGAAACAAACTAAAAACCTAACACCACAGTGGAGGTAGTAATCCCCCGTGTGGACCACATCCTGCCTGAAACTTTACAACACAAGAGAGGCTGAAGCGACCTGCAGCTACATGCCAAAATGTAATATGGTTGCATCCCCCACCAATATGGGAAGCTGTATTATGCATTCTATGTTCCAGGCTTTGTAACCACTGGCTGTAGAAGAAAAATGTTCCTGAACTTCTCAATCCAAGCAACGGCAAGCGAAGAAAACCGTAAAAGCAGAGGAGGCTGAAGAGTCATCCAAGCTCATCCAGAATAAAAAAAAACAACTCATCCCATTCCCAGTTCTCACGGACATATCCCTAATGACTTCTCCTGTCAAATCACCCCTATGTCTATCTACCTAAGCTACGAGGCTTCCAAGAAAGGTGCAAAGACAGCAATTACTGGAGCTCAGAAATGCAGCGCAGGCAAAACAGTCTGGAACATTATGACAGCGTCTGAATCACAACAAGATTTCTTCACCGAGCATCCTGCAAAAATGAAGATACAACTTCTCACTTTAAACATTCTCCTCCCTCCCTCAACTCAATATTTATATTACTTATAATTCCGAAGAATTGTACTCGAAGGAAGTAAGTATTCTGCGGAAGCACGCTTACAAAACATCAACCACAGTTTACTCTTTATTTCTTCAAATGAAAGCCATGAATTATGAGAGAAAGCAGATTTCATCATCCCTGAAACCTCACTGCTAAAGTCTAATGGTGTGGTAGACAATGAAAGATCAAGGGACAGATTCAGCAAAGTGTTTATGCCAAAAAAAACTAATGTAAAACACTTAGAAAAGTAGAACATTTTGGTTTTCACGCTAGTTTCAAGCAGATTTTGCCAAAATAGGCAGAGCATAGTTATGCGTACCCAACAAATTCAGGGAAAATGGCAGCACTTCTTACCCCAGAAATGTTTATCCTGTTCCAGACTGGAGTAACATTTCTGGCGAGGCCCAGGGAGCCGTATGCCACTGATAAGATGTGCCGGACATATTGAGTGGCGTGCGCCTCTTCATGAATTCAGAGCATATCATTCCTGCACACCCATCATTAAGACTGGCGTAGAAAACACCAGTCTTAATAAATCAGGACCCAAGTGTTCATAGAAACGCTTGTTCCAGATTGTCCCCTTACACATGCCAGCAACCACCTGTCAAACAAGCAAAATGAGAGTTCATTGTGCGTTCGATCTTTTAAGCCAGCTTGAAAATCATTATCAGCGGCACATTATCCTGTGTAAACAGGAGATGTGCTACAGATAACGATACTGTACTGGCATAGATAAATCTTGTCAACAAACATTCTGTCCCCATAATTTTTCGCTGGCCTGTGTACACAGTCCAGTAAGAAATCTTTAGACACATGGTAAGCAGAAAATTAGAGCTCATTAAAATGCACAGACAGGCCAAAATCGGCATATCCAAAAGCGTAATAAAAGCGTCTGTATACATAAGAGCAAAGGCAGCTGATCCCACTATCTCTGTATGAGGGCTCCTCACTCTCCCCCCCCACAAATGAATATTAAAGTGATTGTCGCAGTACTGGGGTTGTGATGCAGTGGGATGAGCTGTAGCCCGGACTTCCTCTTCATGTTCAGTTTGTCGGAAGGTGGAGACAGTGAAGCCAGAGCCGAATGGGCCCCAGGCATCATGTGTCACAGCACCGGGGAGAGCGAGTGCTGACACCACGGGAACGACGCCGGCACGGGAGGAGAGTATAGGCTTTATTATTTTATCGGGCTGAACATTTAGTTTAAGCAGAAGCAGTCCTAGTAGTGGACACCCCCTTTAACATACAATACTTCTGATGGCAGAGGTGCCAGGCTGAGACATTTTTTTCCCCTTTCTCTATTAACACATGCATGTTTGGCCTTTCTCCATATAATGAAGACACAACAGAACTTTAAAAGGGAACCGGTCATGTTCCCAAACTCTATTAACCTGTAGATGAGGTTAATTCGCAGGTTAATATTGTTCTAAAGCTGCCCAGCTGCTGCACTGAAAGCCCAGCTACTGGGAAGAAATGAACATTACTCTTCCCAGCGCCTCTGGCAATCAGTCATAGACGTACGTCAGCACAACTTCAGCCACTGCTCAGTACCTACTAGTGACCAATGGCTGTAAGCACGCCCCCGCCACATTGATTGACAGCTCGCGCTGCACAGATGGCTGGTCAGTCATAATGCGAGGGTGTACTCACAGCCGTCGCTCACTATGTACTGAGCGGTGACTGAAGCTGCACCGACACCTGCAAATGAACCCCATATCTGCAGGTTAACAGCGTTCAGGGATATGACAGGTTCCCTTTAAGTGGGCCTGAAGGATACTGGTCTCTACAGAGGGTGGTCTATACCTCAGACATGGGTTATAGTGTATTAGTCAGTTTTCAATTGGGATATACTGTGTGCTTTACATTGGTCCAGATTTATACATGCACTGATACGTCAATCACTTCATCAGAAAGCTGTTTTAATGGTGTTCTTAACCGTGTGGATTTTTCTAGACGTGGTTGCCTGATGTATATTTCTTCAACATGGCACCTAAATGAGTTATTACACATTTACGGTAATAACAATTGTCAATATAGGTCTTCTTTCGCTGATATGGGATTATACATTACCCAGGTCTAGAAAATCAGTCAGGAGAGCACAACGCCAAATCGAGAGTTGGGGATGAGGGGGCATATCACAGCGTACAAGTGCTTCTCCCAGTTTTTTGACATTATGTGATCCTGTCAGTACACCAGAGTTAGGTTGTGGTCTGTGCCTCGTCACTAAAGCATCTGCTCCGTTTCTTGTTTTCAGCTATGGGAGTGACCTTCTCTTCCTCATCCCCTCAGTTAACAGATTCTTAACACTTTCTACAGTTTGTATGTCTTTAGGATACTTTAAAACTATAAAAGAATTTGCACTTAATATTGATTTCTCCAATTACAAGCCGAATATGCTTCATTACCTCACATGACATGCCTGTTTAGTAAATCACACAACGCACAGCGAGTATGTGAGTGAGATTAGAAAACGCCTAAAATGCTCAGGATTATAAACGTCTGTTCCATAACCAAATTACTGATAATCTAATCCTTAGGACAGGTCATCAATATCAGACCGGTGGAGGTCAGACAACAATCACCCTTTCCAATCACCAGGAACCTGGTCCTGAGACCACTGGATGAGCACAGCATATGGAGCCAAACAGCAAAGTTCTTTACACTGAGCAGGAACTCTGCTCCCATTATAGTGAATGTGATCGAACTGTATGAAGCCATGGTGTTCGTTCTCCAGGCACTGCATTTACAGCAGCTGCAGTACCTGGTAATAGTGGACTGGTGGGAATGATAGGAGAAAGATAGGTTAGGCTACTTTCACACATCAGGTTTTTTCCAAAAGGCAGTATCCGGCATTCTTAGAAAAATCGGATCCGGCGAAATCTGCCGCCGGAACCGTTTTTTTCTCATTGACATTAGCGCCGGATCGCGCCGCATGGCCTCCCGTTACTTCCGTTTTTTTGCCGGCTAAAATTTTAATTCCGGCGTCTGGAAAAAATATGTCTCCAGTAACGTTTTTTGCCTGCGGCGGTCACCGGATCCAGTTTTTAAGTCTGAGCATGCTCAGATCCAATTGGCCAGCCCCAGGAAGCAGATAGTTTGGGAGTCTCCCATGGGCATTTTTAAAAACCGGATCCGTAGTAAAACTGATAAAAAAAAACTGATGAAACGGATGGAAAACTGATGAAAGGATCTGTTTTTTTGCTGGATCCGCTAGACGATCCGGCGGAAAAACTGATCCATTTCATCACTTTTCCAGAATTTACGCTGGATCCATCGCTCCAGCGCGACGCCGGATTCTGCCTGGCGGAAAAAACCTCATGTGTGAAAGTAGCCTGAGGCTAAGTGCAGACGGTGCGGATTCTTCTGAGGAATTTTCCGCGCAGATTTTGGTAAATCCGCAGGTAAAATGACCTGGGTTTTACCTGCGGATTTACTGCGGATTTGCCGCGGTTTTTGTGCTGATTTCCCCTGCGTTTTCAGACCTGCGGATTTCTATTTAGAGCAGGTCTGACAACGCTGCGGAACTGCACAAAAGAAGTGACATGCTGCGGATTTAAATCCGCACCAAATCCGCAGCATGTGCACTGCGGTTTTTTTTTAACATTGAATCTAATGCTACTGTACATCACTTGCAGTTCTGCTGCGGATCTGCAGCGGAAAATCCGCAACGTGTGCACATAGCCTTAGGTCATCAATATCTTGGTACTGGACAACTGCTTCAACAGCCATGATTCCAGTACCTCTTAATTTCCAAAGTCTCTTAAGAATGTAATTTCTCAGAATAAAGTACAAGCAGATTCACAATAACTTTCAGAAGCAGTCATTTCTGTGTAGGCCAAAGATAGATGTGAAACCCGAATGCAGAGCTTGGGGAGCAGATGAAATCAGTCTGCCTGCCTCAGCCCAATAAACCTGCTCCCACACATTTCTACACTCAGAGTTGGCTTCTCAGCTGCTCACTTACAAGGAGAGACTTCACCCCAGATGAGTCAGCAGTAATGGCAAGTCAGTCTGCTCCACCTACAAAGTTTCACTTCTCAGTCACAATAACAAAAACACACATTTTAAAAAGGCAAATTACCCAAACACTATGCTTATGTAAGCCCGGTCTCCATAGCATACACCACGATCCCGACAACGTCAGGATCGCTGCTGAGCTGCCAAACAGGCAGCTCAGGCAGCGATCAGTACAAGCGACACTGCTGGTAACATCGCTTAGTTACCCGCAGTGTACGTTGGATACCAGCGCCCTGATGCAGGGAGCTGGTAACCAAGGTACACATCGGGTTTCCAGGCGCTGCGCGGTGCCTGGAAACCCGCTGTGTACCTTGGTTACCAGCTCCCTGCATCAGGGCGCTGGTATCCAAGGTACACAGCGGGTTTCTAGGCACAGCCCCGCGCCTGGAAACCCGCTGTGTACCTTGGTTACCAGCGGATCGCTGGTCTCCCGCCTGTCACACGCAGCGATGTGTGCCTGTCAGCGGGGAGACCAGCGATCAAAAAAATGTCCAGGACATTCAGTGACGATCAGCGATACCC
>JARQOD010000001.1:807794630-807854454 GCA_033576555.1 Oophaga sylvatica
GCGTCACAAAACTAGTGACTCAGCAGCGATCTCGCTAGCGAGATCGCTGTGTGAGACGGGGGCTTAAGCGACATAGGAACCCCAATAATGCATATTAGTCATCTATCCAGAATTCTACCATGATAGATCAAATAAAGCTGCAGGGAATAGAAATTCCAAAACAATGTAGTTATGACGCAGATCACTTAATGCATGAATGTACCACACACAAGTAAGCAAAAATAAAAAGATCCAACTATGCCAGAAAAGAGTGTTACTTACACAATTGCCAAAAATACAAAAAAAAAAAAAAAAGTATGAAAATTTGCTCAACAGGCTTAGAGCACCACACCAGAATAATGTTTTATTTTCATTCTGGAGCGGTGCCACTAATGTATGTTCCCTGCCTCTAGGAATACACTTTCCAGCCAATGTCTTCAGCTATTTCCAGCACCACTCCATTTCTTACTGGCCATCTCGTGACCACAGCTCCTGAATGACCGGAAAGTCAGAGGTAACCGTCACCAGCTCTCAATGCAAATCTATGAGCGCAGCGTTCTGCCCATCATAGAATAAGGCCGGGATCATAGAATAAGGCCGGGATCACACATGCGAGAAAGACGGACGAGTCTCGCATGTCAATACCCGGCACTGCTGCCTGCACTCGGGAGCGGAGCGTTCAGCTGCATGTATTTCTATGCAGCCGCTCGCTCCGCTCCCAAGTGCAGGCAGCAGTGCCGGGTATTGACATGCGAGACTCGTCCGTGTTTCTCGCATGTGTGATCCCAGCCTTACGCTGAGCAGTGACTCCCCACTTTCAAAGCAAATGCTGGAGCGATCTGTCAAGTGACAACCTGCAGAATACCTACTGAAGCTGGGCCGATAGCAGAAGACTGCGACAGGCAAGTATATTACTAGGGGCAGTGGACTCAGGTTAGTGACACCACTCCAGCAGCGAAATTAAAAAATAAAAATAAACCCTGCTAGAGTGGCGCGTTAAGCTCTGCTCAAGCTAGGATTAGTTATTCAGTCTTTATAGAATCCATGATAGATATGATGATCACACTTTCTGATGTAAATCCTAAGGAATCCCGCTAATTTATGATGGGTCCAGAAGGTTTCAAAATGTCTTCCTTAAAGCTCATTACACCAGTGGGTACAAAGCATTAGAGCTTAAAGATTGGTTAGTTTTTTGTTTTTTTTTGATTATTGGTTATTATTTTGTTATAAATATCTTGTTATTATAGGTTGTTAAAAATAAATTTACTTTTGCTTTAACGTTGAATGAAGGATTGTACATATTTAAGTCCATAATGGCAGATATAGTGATTCAAAGGAACACGTGATGAATGACACCGGGTTATTAATGACCTTTCAGGCAACTCCTTCCCAGCTGATGATGATGATCGGTATTTGTTCAGCTAAATCAATCATTCCTTATTTAAATTTAACCCAACAAATCATCATTTTGGATGAAATTGTCAATTTTGATCGGAAGTACACAAAGTCCAACCCGCAGCGTTTACTAACCGTGTGCACCTACCCTCCTCAGAGATACATATCCCAATACATATCCCACTAATTCTTGCCACTAGAGATGTGGTTTGTTCCCTGTGGGCATGATAACATAATTGCACAAGCGGCGTCATCACCGGGCGTACGCGGTGCTCGTTCCGGCAGCCTCACTGCCAGTTTAGAAGATGGCTTCCGGTCATGTGTAGGGTGTGCCTCTGAAGCCAGGCAGCATATACTTTGTTTCAGAGACCCAGTGATACTGCCGGAATGAGCGGCATGCATGTGCGAGATTTGCATGAACATCAATGACGAAATGAGTGCAAATTAGGTTATCATGCCCACAAGAGCGTGATAACTTGGAAAGAGGGCTGACTAGTCTGGGGCAACTAACGCCCCATTGACTAGTCAAATCCCCCATTAGCATAGCAAACAAGGACATTATAAATGCTTTTTATACCTTATACAGGGCTGGTTAGGCAGGGAATTTGCTCATACATGGGTGAATGTGGTTGGGTTGGAGGGAATGGGGGACCTGACAGGTTCCCTTTAAAAGGGTCGTCTCAAATCAAAGCAACGCACAAGGTTTAAGAGGTCACCTTAGTAAACAGAAGAGTTTTGTGATCTGAACTTAAAAGGACAACCAGATTTCAAAATACTGGAAAGTACCTGTTCTATAGGTGTAGTCTCAAGGAACTAATTCTACTTACCACCATGATTTTTTTTACCTGTTGAGGCAGAGACACTCTTCATATGATAACCTGCTCTCTTACACAATTTTATAAGCTGAAGTAGAATTGCTCCACGATGGTCTGCCGAGAAGCCAGCATTCCGCTACACTTTATAGTGGCATAGACTTCCGTTGCGAGACTCCTCATCTGTGTGCTCGCAAATCAGGTCTAATTCAGTCACAGGCGCAGACATTTTTTCTGCTCAAGAGCTATTAAAAAAGGAAGTAACCCACGTTCAAAAGAGAACTTACACTTCCCACTTATGTACTAAGGATCATCATTGGAACTTCCTTTTAAATTATGATCTTTATACAGCTCAACATTTCAAGACGTTACGTTCGCTGGAATATTATCAAGGGCTCGCAGTACTTCATGTAACAGTGGAGCATTTAGTTCTGCATGGAAATTTTCTTTCTATTGCTTTGAATTTGCTTTTTTCATGGTGTAAAACCTGTCCAAGCCCAAATGTTTTCCCGGATTGTGAAAGGGACGTTGCCCTTATTTTTCTATGAAGCAGGAAAAAAAAATTGTCAACTGTTCCATCAGTAAGGACGGTCAGTGACCGAGCTATAAAGCGGCTTCTAAAATGCTCCTGCAAAAAAAGGATCTTGACAATTTGTGGAACAGGTAATTTTGAAAGCTCTGTTACAATTCAGTGTAAAAAGGCAGACAATAGTGCAGCATGCAGGACTAATCTGTCAGGTGAATCAAATGGAATCCTAATAACGTCCATGAGGTTGTTGGGGCATTTAGAATCCATCACGTGGTCCATCAGCGCTCCCGTGGTTTTGGTTGATCAGTAGAACAAATAAAAAAGCACAGAAGCAAATATGGCCTCAATGTTAGCAGTACTTATGACAATAACAAAAAGAAAAAAAAAAAAACTAATGCATGCAAACTGAAAAAAAAAAAAAAAAAATGGGAATTATTACATTTTCAGCTAAGGTTGCTGCCTTCAGCTTTCATTTACATACAAAAAACTGCTTAGTCACGGAAATCTCTGAACCCTGTGCTAACTCACCATAAAGCACACACGGGCAGCATGGTGGCTCAGTGGATAGCACTGCAGCCTTGCAGCGCTGGAGTCCTGGGTTCGAATCACACAAACTCCTTGCAGATGTTGTCCTTGGTATGTTCTCCCCGTGTTTGCGTGACTTTCCTCCGGGTACTCCGGTTTCCTCCCACACTCCAAAAAACCATACTGATAGGGAATCGAGATTGTGAGCCCCATCGGGGACAGCGACGATAATGTGTGAAAACTGTAAAGCGCTGCGGAATCGGTTAGCGCTATATAAAAAAAAATAAATAAAGAAGAAATAGCGTGCAATGTATAAAACTTGTCTCTAGAAGTGTGTGGACTCTTCAGTCTGCAAGCAACTACATCTGCTTAGATTTTTATATTATAAAAAGAGTATTTTGTGTCAACAGGCGCTCTCTAAACAGGTACAGAGTGTTTGCACTGGCAGTCGCTTTGCAATGTCCCCTGGGTGCTCTGTCCTGAGCAGTAAAGCTTTCTATTCCACTGCTGAAATCCAATGAATTATTTCCAGCTCTCACTTGGCATTACACATTACAGCAAAGTTTCTCAGTGTCCCTGATGTGTTCCCATTCTGCTACAGTGTCTGCATATCAAGAAGTTCTTACAATGTTGAACATTACAAAACACATTGTAACCATTTATTTTCCTGCTTTATAAATTATATTGGCAGACAGATCTTACATGGGGCTCAAGTTTTGATTTCAGGGTTTTGGATGTAAAACTTTAGTAAAATGCACGATTACTTTTAATAAAATACAGATAGGTCAAGTTTTCATCAGTGACACTCTTCTGAGAAACACGACCATTATTTAGTCTACAGGACAGTGCCAATATTTACCTCTGACATCTTCAGAGATGCTGAGATCGCCAAGCTAAAAGTCAAAAAGCGGCACAAAGTCATAACGATATACGGTAGAAACACGGTCAAGTGTTTCACAAAAGCAGGCTTAATAGCAATACCTGTTGACGTTTCAATTCATTATATACGATTGCAATAGCCCATAAACTATCCTCTTATCCAACACCACAAGACCATCACTGACACAATGCTTATTTGTTTACTGACAGACAAAAAGTAGTTAAAAAAAAAAAAAAGTGGACCCCTAATGTTTTTGGCCATGTCAAATAAAATCAGATAGTACTCACCTTCCCCCAGCTCTAGTTCTCTGTTTTCTCCAGTCAAAACACAAAGTGGTGCTGTCAAAAACAGCCCACAACACCACTGCAGCCAATCACTGAGCTCAGCGGCTCATCCCGTCTACATTGATGGAGCCACTAAGGTAAGAGATGGCTCTCAGAGGAGCGCTTGCGCTGAAGATGTTATTTTTCATGACGGCAAATGTTTGGGGTGCACATCTCTAAAAGTGGAAACCTCTTCAGTGTGATCACAAAAATATTAAAAGTTCACCACCTAGCCACTAACAGCCAATAACATATGCCAAAGTAGTTTATAGTACCAATGATTAGGGCAGAACTAGAACGATAGCTAAAACGTTTTCAGCTGAGGTTGCTGCCATGTCATTGGCAGCATATTACCACATGAGGCAATGTGCTGCCGACAATTACGGTATTTATTTTCCAGCATAAACAATCTGATCTGCAGACAAACAAGCGTTTTGCTGCTCCGATGCATCAGGTGATTGCCAGAACTTGTTTATGCTGACAGACAATAACGAAGAACCCTAAGAACGATTATTTGCCAATAATCTATTTGTCTAAATGCACCATTAGACTTTCAGGCAGATCAGTTGGTGGAAAATGCATCTATAGCCTGCAGGAAGAATTGTGAGAAGGCAAAGTAGCCGTGTGGCGCAAGCTGGGTAGAGCAGGCAGAGCGCGCAGTTGTGGCTGTTACTGCACATGCGCGGGAATAGCGGTGACGTGAAGGTTACTTGCGCAGGCGGTTTGTGGCCTTGCGGCCATGAACTGCGCATGTGACATACACGGCACCGCTATTCCCGCGCATGTAAAAACACCAAAAACAAAAGGAACTAGGCAAGTATTAAGAAAATGCATTTATTAAATCTAGCATAAATAGAAAACATGAGAAAAAACATCCAAGTACAACAACGCCAGATGCACATTCAAAATGTGAACAATGGCACAGTAGCTATCCTAGTGGCACCAAAATATAGCCTATGCAGATATAATGGAAAGAAGGCATAAATGGCAATCAATCATCATGTGATAAACCTCACTATATGGCCATAATAAATGTCTCATAATTCATAAATCCTCAATGGGAAATAGTATGTAGAGCAGGTATATATCATGAGGCAATAAGCCATAATTTCCACAGGCATGTAAGTCTGTACAGTAATGATAAACTAGACAAACTAAGGCATATATTAATGTGCAGTGAAAGTGGCTTAGGCACAAACATAAGTATGGAAGTATAATAATAGAGTAATGGGGCAACATGTGTACACACAATGAGGAATCAGAAGGGCTTGATCCTAAATGAGCAATGTAGTTGCACACCTGAACCTAAACTCCAAACCATAGAGGTAAGGTCTAGTGACCAAATTTATATATAAACGCAGCTAGTATCTGCCGCTATAGTGTCGCTCACATAGACCATCCAAATGTGTGCACACACACATGGCACCATAAATGACTCAATGCCAATGGGCACGGAATATATTGCAGACAAAATAGCAAATAAATGAAACTCAAATGAGCAATCAGTATAAGTCCATAGCCCAATTATTGCACATATGCCCATAGATGAAGGCAAAAGCCACAGTATGATGATAGAGAACTGTAAACATTAGACACACATAAGTCTCAGCAAAGTGCTGTGTGCATTTACCTGGCGTAGAGGGAACCCCGACGCACGTTTCGCATCAGCTTCCTCGAGGGGTTGTGTAGAAGAGAACAAAGGTATATACATATATATATATATATATATATACACACAACATATATATATATATATTTTGTGAGGCAGTGACCGGGATCGTTTACGAGGGACGTTATATTTCCCCCAGAATGTGTACAGAGACCTATTAAAACCATTGGAGTGCATTGCAGTCACACACACAGCTGCGGCTGCAATGCAGGAATGAAGGTGAACAGTGACCTGGTCAGACTACCTGGCTAAGGCAGATTAAGTAAATTCCGGCAGGGCCTTCATTTCTTGGAGGAGGTCACAGGAGGCAGTGGGGCGGCCTCCTCCCTCCAACCCGGGTTTTCCAGTGGCTTTTGCCACAGGTCTTTAAAACTCCTGCACTAAGGATTAGTGTGGTTCTATGTTTGGACCCTGCTAGGAGCATAGCAGGAAAACTCCGCAGGATTGTGTGTAACTGCACCCACACCTGGCGCGGCTCTGCACCCGTCAGGCTCTGTTCGGCCCGGCGCAGCCGTTGTCCCCGGCAACCATTGTTTATGGACTGATGTTAACCCGGATGAATACCGGAGGACTTTTCTGTTTAACCCGTGAGTTGCTGAATAAAAGCTTTTTATATTGGACTTGCTTGGGTCACTGCCTCAGTTACTGCACAGTGTGAACACTGCCACCTTACAATATATACACATATACATACACTGAGCCCTCGCGGGCAGGGTCCTCTCTCCTTCTGTACTTGTGTGTCCCTTGTCTAGCACGCTTATTGTACCTGTCTATATTTTCCCTTTTCATATGTAAAGCGCCATGGAATAAATGGCGCTATATAAATATGTAATAGTATATACAGGTCCTTCTCAAAAAATTAGCATATAGTGCTAAATTTCATTATTTTCCATAATGTAATGATTACAATTAAACTTTCATATATTTTAGATTCATTACACACCAACTGAAATTTGTCAGGTCTTTTATTGTTTTAATACTGATGATTTTGGCATACAACTCCTGATAACCCAAAAAACCTGTCTCAAAAAATTAACATATTTCAACCGTCCAATAAAAAAAAAGTGTTTTTTAAAAACAAACAAAAAACCATCAAATAATAAAGTTCAGTTATGCACTCAATACTTGGTCGGGAATCCTTTTGCAGAAATGACTGCTTCAATGCGGCGTGGCATGGAGGCAATCAGCCTGTGACACTGCTGAGGTGTTATGGAGGCCAGGATGCTTCGATAGCGGCCTTAAGCTCATCCAGAGTGTTGGGTCTTGCGTCTCTCAACTTTCTCTTCACAATATCCCACAGATTCTCTATGGGGTTCAGGTCAGGAGAGTTGGCAGGCCAATTGAGCACAGTAATACCATGGTCAGTAAACCATTTACCAGTGGTTTTGGCACTGTGAGCAGGTGCCAGGTCGTGCTGAAAATGAAATCTTCATCTCCATAAAGCATTTCAGCCGATGGAAGCATGAAGTGCTCCAAAATCTCCTGATAGCTAGCTGCATTGACCCTGCCCTTGATGAAACACAGTGGACCAACACCAGCAGCTGACATGGCACCCCACACCATCACTGACTGTGGGTACTTGACACCGGACTTCAGGCATTTTTGGCATTTCCTTCTCCCAGTCTTCCTCCAGACTCTGGCACCTTGATTTCCAAATGACATGCAAAATTTGCTTTCATCAGAAAAAGCACTTGGACCCCTTAGCAACAGTCCAGTGCTGCTGTCTCTGTAGCCCAGGTCAGGCGCTTCTGCGCTGTTTATGTCAAAAGTGGCTTTACCTGGAATGCGGCACCTGTAGCCCATTTCCTGCACAAGTCTGTGCACGGTGGCTCTGGTTGTTTCTACACAGACTCAGTCCACTGCTTCCTCAGGTCCCCAAGGTCTGGAATCGGTCCTTCTCCACAATCTCCTCAGGTCCGGTCACCTCTTCTCGTTGTACAGCGTTTTCTGCACATTGTTCCTTCCAACAGCTTCCATTGAGGTGCCTTGATAAGCACTCTGGAACAGCCTATTTGTTGAAAATTTCTTTTGGGTCTTAAGGTACTGCCACACTAAACGCTCCGCTAACGATCACAATACGACGCAAGGTAATGAGATCTTTTTTGTGATCGTTTTAATGTCGCTAGTAGCTGCACACTTAGTGATCTCGTTAACGACGCATAAGCGGTTAGCGATCTCATTAACGACTTTAGCGTCATTGCGATGTAAAAAACAGCGCACATCTCACAAAAGGTGCCAGACACAGCGATATAGACTCACCAGCGTGACGCCAACGATCTAAATACGGTCCAGAACTCTAGTGAACGATCAGCGAGATCACAGCAGGGGCCACGTCGTTGCTAATGCCACACACATAGCGTCACTAACGAGATCGCTAAATAGTGACGTATTTTAGCGATCTCGTTAGCGACGCTGTTAGTGTGGCATACCCTTTACCCTTTGCTTGAGGGTGTCAATGATGGCCTTCTTGACATCAGTCAGGTCGCTAGTCTTAAGGTATGCACACTAAACAGCGTCGCTACGAGATCGCTAAATACGTCACTATTTGCGATCTCGTTAGTGACGCTATTGTGTGGCATGTAGCAACGACGTGGCCCTGCTGTGATCCGCTGATCGTTCACTAGAGTTCTGGACCGTATTAGATCGTTGGGTCACGCTGGTGAGCCTATATCGCTGTCTGGCACCTTTTGTGAGATGTGCGCTGTTTTTTACATCGCATGACGCTAAAGTCGTTATGAGATCGCTAACGCTTATGCGTCGTTAACGAGATCACTAAGTGTGGCAGCTACTAGCGACATTAAAACGATCACAAAAAAAAAATCTCATTACCTTGCGTCGTTATTGAGATCGCTAACGAGATCACTAAGTGTGGCAGTACCTTTACCCATGATGGGGGTTTTGAGTAATGAACCAGGCAGGGAGTTTTTAAAAGCCTCAGGAATCTTTTGCATGTGTTTAGAGTTAATTAGTTGATTCAGAAGATTAGGGTAATAGGTCGTTTAGAGAACCTTTTCTTGATATGCTAATTTTTTGAGACAGGTTTTTTGGGTTATCAGGAGTTGTATGCCAAAATCATCAGTATTAAAACAATAAAAGACCTGACAAATTTCAGTTGGTGTGTAATGAATCTAAAATATATGAAAGTTTAATTGTAATCATTACATTATGGAAAATAATGAAATTTAGCACTATATGCTAATTTTTTGAGGACCTGTAATATATTATATATATATATATATATATATATATATATATATATATATATATATATATATATATATACACACAGTGTAAATAGCGGAGATCCAGCGGTATGACAGCGCTTCCAGTGCCGACCCTGAGAGCAGGAAGCCATGTACCCAGCGCCCGACGTCACAGGGCACATCCACCAGCGACGCGTCAGCTGGAGGGCTGGCCACGTGACGCTGCAAGGGCGCGTGTCCATGGCAACCAACAAACAGCCAGCACTACAGGAGCGCACACCGCTGGAACGCCAAGTGCATAACTGAGGTAAGTATGAATTGTTTAAGTAAGATCAAATGCATATAACTACTGATCATATCGGTTCCCATGTGGGAGACTCAACTCGTATAAAATTATTGGAGCAGTAGTATATCAAAGCAATGGCTGGCCACTCTCATATGGCAAAATACATTACCGCACTGCTCTTGTATACCCAAATGGAGGATGATATTTATATCTCAAAACAAAGCGCAAACGAAAATCCATTGAGGATTTATGAATTATGAGACTTTTATTATGGCCATATAGTAAGGTTTATCACATGATGATTGATTGCCATTTATGCCTTCTTTCCATTATATCTGCATAGGCTATATTTTGGTGCCACTAGGATAGCTACTGTGCCATTGTTCACATTTTGAATGTGCATCTGGCGTTGTTGTACTTGGATGTTTTTTCTCCTGTTTTCTATTTATACTAGATTTAATAAATACATTTTGTTAATACTTGACTAGTTCCTTTTGTTTTTGGTGTTTCTAATTTGGGAAGGGCTCATTTGATTGTTTTGACCCATTTTGGTTGATTATTCCCGCGCATGTGTAGTAACGATGCGGCTATTACCGCGCCTGCGTGGGAATAGCAGAGACGTTTATGTCACTTGCGCAGGTGCAAGTGACACTCCCGCGATGCCTAATGGGATTCAGGGACAGCGGCCGGAAGTCCCAACTGGGGATTTTATATAAGAAGTCTGAATGAATGGTTCGGCACAACCATCGGATAAATTAAAACTCCCTTTATTCAAAATCCCTTAAAGCAAAGCGATCCATGGTGAAAGTATTAAAAACTGACTAGTTTCTGGCGTATCAAGCACCATAAATATACAAGTGGTATGCCTACGACTAAGGGTGCTTGACATGCTAGAAATGCGACAATTTTTAATACTTTTCATCTCACCAGCATCCACCAATGCAGGATTCTCAGACTCATCTTTATGCAAGCATGGTGAGCTTGTTTTTTTCCTTTTTATCTGCATAATCATATACACACACACGCACGCGCACACGCACGCACGCACACACACACTCCAACTTTGAAACTGCAACACTAAGGCTGCTTTCACACATCAGTTTTTTGACGTCAGGCGCGATCCGGCGTGTTTTTAAAAAAACGGATCCGGTACAAAACGGTCACTGCAACGTTTGTTTTTTTTCCGGACCCGCCTGATAGCGCCTGAATCGGCGCATCAGGAGTCCGGAAATAATACAAGTCTATGGAACAGGACTAGTCTTTTGTGCAATTCGTCAAAAGACTGATCCGGATTCTGGAAACCAAGGTCTCTCTCTCTCTCGACATGCGTACCTGCATTTTCCAGAAAGAAAATTTCTTTTTCCAGGTTGAAAAGGTCAGACTGATCAGTTGCATCAGTTTTTTCAAAATCAGCGCCGGATCTGTCCTATCAGGTATACGACGGATTATGCCTGACACAAAAAACTGATGTGTGAAAGTAGCCTAAGAATGACAACTTATGGAATGGAAATCACAAAAATCGATAGAAATGGCAATGATCTGTAGAAGATGAAAAAGTGAAAACATCTTGACCTATTCTGGATAAGCACCATGTACAGAAACACGCACTTACACGTTATCAATGAGGTCATTTAAGTTTGTCCGAGGAATGTTCTGCAACACAGAGTACACTTCGGCACGTAAATCATCAAAAACTGCTGCTGGCAGCTCCCTTTCAATTGCTAACCAATGACACCTCAGATGTGCTCAATCGGAGACAAGTCTCTAGGCCATGGTAGCACATTTAGGTCACGGAGGCTGTCCTTTAGGCCTGGGACACTTTGGAGAAATGGCCATAGCACCGATTTCACAATCAAACAAATTTATGCCGAACTTTAGAGCTGTGTACCTGAAATGAAGACTCAAAGTGTCTGGCTACTGTACATTACACCACCCAACACCATTTACATTCACCATAAAATCCTGGGAGTAGGACCAGTGTAACTTTACCTTGTTAAGGACTCTTCACGGCTTTGCCCAGATGATCTCAAGACTAAATCTCTAACCATCAATATGTCCAACACAAATGCGAGACTCATAACTAAAGAGGGCAAATCTCCATTCCAGCCTTTAGTCTCCTGCTGGAAACCACGTGGGCCAGACCATGAAAAGCCCTTCACGAGGGAACACTGCATCGGTCCTTCTCACGGGATTATGTTGTGGGGTGGCATAGGGAATGCCAATATGCAATTTTAGCACATATTGGTCAAGTTTTAACATTTATTGTCAATGTCCACACAATTTTGTATGCAAATAGCAAGGGCATTATAAGCCAGTTTGAAAAACTGAAAAACAAGATAGCACACAAGTGTTATTTTTGTGTTGCCTTATCCGTAATTTTCCTTTAAATTACAAAAGTGAACTTGGGTACATGTGTATGGCTAAAGGTAGTTTCAAATGATCCTTGATATGGGTTTCTAAATAGTTTACTAAAAAAAACAGAAGTTTTGTTGCTGTTTTGTTAAGTACATGCAATACAACACCACAAATCTTTTTTCAACTATTGAAAGGGAATCTGTTGGCACAATCACGTCCTCCCAAACTGTTAATATGGTCATGTTGACCGTGACAAAAAAGGTCATCTATATTTATGCAATCTCTTGTTTCCTGACTGAAGAAAAAAAAAAAATAAGGACTGAAGTGCTCTGAATGTGATCAGAGCACTTCGGACAGATCACTAGCTGTGTAGTCAAGTCACTGAACTGTCAGAGAAGCAGAAGAATGTGGTGCTAGACCAGAAATAGAGCCAAGAAGGCGTCCGCTAGAAAAGTACTCTAAATCATGCCCAGAACACTTCAGCTTTATTTGCATAAGAATTAAAAAGGGCCATTTTTAAGAAGGGAGCAATAGATTGCATAAATAAAGGTATAGTAAAACCGAAGAAAAAAGTAAATTGGTGCTACAAAATCTCAAATATATCCAACTTTATAAAATATAAAATTTGACAAGGAATTTGTTAAAACGCAGAGTAACTCAGTGGAGGGCTAACACCCAAGGATAAAGACAGTATATAATTTGTATGACCCCATACCTATTGCAGTACATTCCCTAGTGGGTAACGTATATATCAGTTAGTGTGGCATACCCTTAAGTTTGTATCTGATATTCTTCTAAGCGAGATCGCTAACGAGATCGCTACTGCGTCACCATTTATGACGCAGTAGCGATCTTGTTAGCGACTTAGCTGTGTGATTCCAAACACATCTCATCAGCGATCTGTGATTCCAAACACATCTCATCAGCGATCTGTATAACGACCTCTGCGGTCGTTGGGAAAACCTAGTCCCACCTGCGACGCTGGTGAAGTCGTTCATAAAGGGTGTCACACTCAGCGATTCAGGCTCACCAGCGGGACACCAACGACCAAAAAACGGCTCAGAACGTTCATAAGCGATCAGCGACATCGCAGCGGGGGCCACATCGCTGCTACGTCACACACAGCTAAGTCGCAAACGAGATCGCTACTGCGTCATAAATGGTGACGCAGTAGCGATCTCGTTAGCGATCTCGCTTAGTGTGGCATACCCTTTAGGCCTCTTTCACACTTCAGCTGTTTGGCGCAAGTTAAAATCCGCCAAAGTGTGAAAAAAGCGGCTCAGCCAGAAAAGGTGAAAAACGGATGCAAATGGATCAGTTTTTTTGACGGATCCGCCATGAACTTTTCAACCTGGATAATGCAGGCACGTATGTCCGGCGAGGAGAGAGAGAGGGACCCCGGACAGTGTTCTAAGCATTCTGTATGGATTTTCTATGAAAGCAACGGATCCGCTGGCGGATTCCGTCAAAAACGGATGCCGCTGGATCCGCCACCATTACACAAAATGGCGGACGCGGCGGATCTGCCATAGTCCGCCATTTTGACGCACACAAAAAACGTTGCATTGAACGTTTTCCAAAAAAGGCGGACGCCAAATTTATGGCGGATCCGTCAAAAAAACGGATCAAACGGATGACCATCCGTCAAAATCCACCACTAATGCAAGTCAATGGGAAAAAAGCAGGTCCGCCAAAAATAAATGGCGGATCCGCTTTTTTCATACTTTGGCGGATTTTGACGGACGTTGCACGACTGAAGTGTGAAAGAGGCCTAACAGTACATAGCAATGATATGGAGCAGTGTTAGGTTTGTAGCCCTACACTCCAACGAGCATTCCACGCATCCCTCTTACTCAGCGAATAGTGTTAATAAAAGGTACCATCTTTTTCAGGAAATCAACATGACCATATTAACAGTTTGTTTTTCTTTTTCTTGGGTTCCCTTTACTATTTTATGTACATACAAAAAAAAGGTTTTTCTCTCAAAAAGCTACATTTGCACAACATAAGGAAGCAGATTTGAAAAAAAGTTAGTACGATGTTTTTAAAGGTAAAAAATATCTTAAAAAGGGTACCGTATATTCGGGACTTTGTGAAAAATAAAAAAAATGTGCCTAAGCGCTAACAGGCAGGAAATTGCTAACTACCTGCCTGTTATGTCTAACATTCTTTCGTGGTACAGAGTGGTCACAGAAAGCTGCCTGTGTGGACGTCATGTCGACAGAGTGACGTCTTCTTTCTTGCTCCACTTTGCTTGACATGGCGTCATTCTGATTGAATCCCTGATGCCTATCTGGGGGGAGACTATTGTCAATATCTGCAAGCCATAGGAAAGCATGCCCTGTTGACAAAGCTGAAAAGAAGCTGCCCCTCTGCTGAAGTGACGTCAGAGTCGCCAGCTGGAGCGGCCTAAGACCTTTCTGTGCCAGGGAAGAACAGCGCCAGACAACACTCAGATAGGTAGAAACTACTTGCCTGTTTGCGAAAAAAAAAAAGTCCCTAAGTACAAAGTCCCAGGTATCCCCTTTAAGGATTACTAGAATAACTGAATAATAAAAATGAAAACACAATAAACAAGCACAAGGTGCTGCAAATATAAAAAATATCTCAATGTCTTGTGCTAAAAGAAAGCTCCTTGCAGCAAAGCTGCAGTGAACCCGGTATAATCAGCAATGGTTTTTATATTACAGAGAAGGCAGTGGGTAACTTTTTACAGCCCACGATTGTCACATATTACCTATGCACTTAGTACGGTCAGTGCCAACAGGTTCTTTGCTTTATCAGCATGTTACATACTTTAACAATAGTCTGTCTAGACGAGGCATTATAAAACATAATACAGTGGAATTTTAAAACGCACAAAAAAATGTCTCCACAAAGATGGTGCCGCATATGTAATGTGCATATAAATATTCTTATATATGGTATCCAATGATTCCTTTAAAAAAGAAAAAAAAAAATCAGTTTGAAAATGGCATCAGCCGCGCCTGCGCAGCAGCAGCTATCGACGATCCGATTTTTTTTAGTATATAATATTCATTATGTAAACTAGGGGGCAGGTCAGTGAGAGATCAGTGCCCAGTCAGAAGCCATACTGGTGAATACCTAATCAGACACCACATGAAGACCCCCCACAGGCCGCCACAGGGCACGAGCATATCATTAACTCAAAACCGAAAATAATGATTAAACAGCTACAAGACGGATTTCAGCAACCAAGGTATCATTGTAATCAGTATAACGGGGCCGACCTGACACTGTCTGTAGATTACTGTGCACAATCCTGCTGACAGGCTCCCTTTAAGAAACTAAATCCTGCAATGTATACAACATATTCTCATTGCGCTTTATACCAATTTTCAGTTAATTTGTAAAAAGCTTGGCATGTTTTCCGAATTAGAAACCATCAGCAAGCAGAATAACTTCTGATGGATATCAAGATTTTATTACGCGTCTCCAGAATACTCTGGGTATTTGTAATTTAATGAGCCAAGGTGAGTGGGTATTTATGGCTTTTTTTTGGGTATTCCTGAGCTAATATGTCTGACTGCAAGGGGGAGTTCGGTGATAATAAGCTAATGAGACAGACAATTTATAATCGCGCACTCCTGTGCACTAAAAATAGGAAGCCAACGCTATAATAAAGCCATTACCAGCAGCTGGTCTGTTTGTGGATGGATTACAGTGAGCAACACACCTTTTTCTCACAGTAAAGAATAAATATGAAAGCAGCAGAAAAGTAATGAAGGTTTATAATGTAGGTGACAGATTTCACATTAGCCAGCTATATAACTATTGTTATAAAAGGTGGTGCTTCACAGCCTCAACATTCCTGTCATTCACAGCAGTCATTACTATAAAAAAAAGGTAAGGCCAGACGGGCTGCACTAAAGTAGACGTAAACTGCAGCGACATGCTACCGCGGTCATGATAGAATGGTTAGATGGGTGCAAGATTACCACATATCCATGCAGGCATTACACTAAACAATGACCTTGATTCAATCTTTGTCTCAGCCAAAATATATACGAGCCATTCACATCAGGGTCTGGATGGAGACTTGCTACTATCATGTCTCCTAAACACAGAACACACAGATGAATTTCCATTCTTCTTAATCTGTAGCACACAAACAGAAGGAGCATCAACATGGAGGAAATTATACAGCACTGCTGATCTGTGTGGCTGTGAGTCCTGCTCGATCTTACAGGTTTGAACCGTTTACAGAGTGGATGGTTAGTTCAAGCGGCTCATAAATGGAGAAAGAAGTACATGTATTTGTCAACAAGTATTACAAAAATGTCCTATATTCGCCTATACTATTGATTTATGCAAAGTTTGTTGAGTTGACTGTGACCAAATAAGATCATATTGTCAAATTTGCATATAATTTTCAAGCATTGCAGGACATGTAAATAGCAGGAATAACCGTGTCCTAGCGCCGGCCTCAGATTAGGCTCCGAAAATGGCCAAGTAAGGCTGAGCAACACTATTTTTGTAATATAAAGAAATGGATTTAGATAACAGCATTGCACAAGTTACGCCGTGTGCAGAACTCCAAGGGTGGTTAAGGAAAGACTCACTTGTTTGTTTCGGAACGTCACCTCTTTACTGCTGCGTAGACTGTTATGCTGATCTCAGCCATGAGTGACTGGAATGGAATAACGACTGTAAGTATCGCTTATCCAATGAAATGGAGAGGAGTGATAGACTGCAGTATTTGTCAGATCTCATCCACCAACATGCTCACAACATTCTTAATCTAATAATACTGGGAATTAACCGCCTGCTTTTTTCTTTCATTATAGCTGTGAGATGTTCCGAAATAGTTTTGAAAAAAAAATTTTTGCCTTGTAAGTGACCTAGAAGTTTATGGTAGTAAACCGCTTTGTAACATTCCTCATTTTTTTGGACACAAAAGCTACAAATTTGCCAATGGAAAAAAGCACTAAGTGATGAATGATGAACTATAGTCTAAAATCAATCTTGTGTGCAGATTTGTTAGAGTTTTTCTCATGGTCTTACATTTTACTTTAAAGTCCACTGAACTTGTGCTAATAAACAGTACAGTATGTATGAGAACTGTGAAGAAGTGAATGTCTATCCAGTGTTTGTAACCAAGTTATTATACATAGCTACTAGAGCAAAAAGATTGCCAGGCCTTTGGTCCTGCGGCCATGTTGGTAGTCCACGGCCACCAGAGCCCTGCGAACCTCCTACTACCTTCCGGCATCCCGATGACTATTCTGATTAGTAGGTCATCACACGTTGTCACACTGGGTTTACTAACGAGAAGAGGTGCCAGGGAATCCCGGAAAGTATAAAGAGGACTCTGGTTTGGCAGCTCCGGGCTTCCATCGTGGTCCTGCGACTTTAACAGCTACCATTCAGTAGTTTATGTGCCAAACGTCACCAGCCATGACCACCAATTAGATTGGGAGGAACTCTAGTTACAAGACTCCAAAAAGACATTGTAGCCGCCTTTTATCTAGAGATCCAGTAACACCCTAGGAAGCATCTTTTTCTAAAAGTTAGTTTTAAAGGGAAGTGTGCAATTCATTTTTTATTTTTAAGTTTTTTTATTTGGCTTCAAAAAACATGAATGGAGAAAGTTATGGGGGCTCAGAAAAGCTTTGAATAGCAGGAAACTGTGCGTGATAAAGAAGCCGATCAGCGGCAATTTACTGGCCTATGTCCATAGCATTGGTATCGGCAGCACATCACCTGGTGACAGTGTTGTACTGCCAATTACAATCATTTTTAAGCCTGCTTAATGTTCAGACCCAAACGATATTTAGAAAAGTCATTTATGAGAATTATCTTCTGCCTGGGTTTCTAGAAAGTGCACTGTAATCTTACTGATTGGGGTTACACTGTGAACGCTGCACATCGTCCCTGCAGGAGAGCCATTCCTGACCGTTACAGTGCACTCAGCCATGAGAAATCTCCATTACAGAAAGATTTAGGCCAGCGCTGGTGTCATCAAAGTAGCAGAGATGCTTCTTACACATTTTTCCCCCTCAGTTCTCTCATAATGTGAAATATAATTTATTTTTACAGAATTGAAGGTGAAATCTTGGCGTTTGTAACTGTAGTTAAAGGGTCAACTAATTAGAAACATGGAAACCCGTGATCAGTACTCCCCCACTTACAGATCCCACTGTGCTTTAACCTAGCTCCATTTAATAAAAGCGGATATCATTAAGGCCGCATTCACACATCGGTAGTACACACCCGTGTGCTGGCCTTCAACAGTCAGCACCACGATTCAGTTTCGTTGATCAACACATCAGTTTTAATAACAGATCCATGTCTAGGACCCGCAGCAGGTCCCATTCTCATCCGTTTTGCAGATCAGACTCGGCCATTAAATTCTATGTGGATCTGTTAAACACAGGATAAAAACTTCTCACTTCAGTGGTCCATCCATTTTTTAACAAGTCCATGAATTATTTAAACAAAACAAAGAAACAGACCATTAGTTTTTACAACACGTATGTAAAACGGATGAGGATTACAAATGAGGGAAGTGGTCAGATTTGATGGACAAAAAACAAAGTGATGTGTGAATGTAGCCCCTCACTTGTTGTTTAAGGGTCCTAGTGCATAGCAAAGGTCAAAGGGGTCACCATTTTTTAGGCCTCCCGGTCATTAATTCCACTAATCAATGCTATAATTACTGTTCGGCCTAAAATAGCCACCTAAAAAGAAGTGTACGGGTACATAAAAAAGAAACTTTAAATCCCATTAAAAGGGGTTCTCCCATCCCATAAAATAAAGATATATTCCTAGAATATGCCATTATTTTACGATTGTTGGGGTTGGCCTAGGAGGAAAAAGGCCAGTTGTCCAGGTGTGATAATCTCCTGCTGATAAAACACAGATTGTAGTGAAAAAGCAAAACAAAGCCGTTTAAGTGACACATCACTGGAATCAGGGTCTCAGTCCCCACATCATGCTGCTCTCAACTTACATTGCAAAGCCTGCTGACAATCACTTTAATGAGATGAGAAAACTCGTTAAAATGGGACCATAAAGTCCAATGGATATGAGCTACATTAGCTACTCATCTTTCGCTATTACCCTCTAGTCTGGAGCTTGCTTTTGTTACTTACTTTTCAATAATAATATAACATAATAATATATATCGTATATACTCATGTATAAGTCGAGATTTTCAGCCCATTTTTTAAGTCTGAAATTCCCCCTCTCGGCTTATACGCGAGTCATATACCGGGGGTAGGTGGGGGAGGGGGAGCGGGGATGTCAGATCCTACTTCTTTCCCCCTCCCGCGCGTCTCTGCAGCCCCCTGCTTCTCCCACGATCTCCGGCTCCTTCCTGCAGCGGTCACGTGGTACAGCTCATTAAAGTCATGAATATGCACATATTCATGACTTTAATGAGCGGTACCACATGACCGCTGTATGAAGGAATTGCTGCCGGAGACCGTGGGAGAAGAGCAGGGGCTGCAGAGACGCTCCAGGAGGGGGTAAGTATATGAGATATGCACCTGTCACCGGTCCACCACTGCGCGCCGCTCTGACCTCCTCATCCTCTGGCTGTGACGTTCAGGCAGAGGGCACGATGACGTAGTTAGTGCGCGCCGCGCCCTCTGCCTGAGCACACACTGACAGAGGACCCGGAAGACGGAGCAGAGCGCAGCAGTGGACCGGGGACAGGTGAATATCTCAGGTGCCGAGGCTCTGAGAGAGCGGTGACACCGGCACCTGTCCCCCATAGCGCGCCGGTGTCCCTGCCTGCTCAGGACATCGGCACCTGGCCCCCAGCGACGAGAGGTGAGCATGTCATTTTTTTTTCTTTTGCAGCAGCAGCATATGGGGCCTATACTATGGAGCATATGGGGCATAATCTATAGAGCCATAATCTACGGAGCACCATATGGGGCATAAAATATATGGAGCATCTTATGGGGCCATCAATGAACACTGTATGGAGCATTATATGGGGCTCCTGATTCAATATGGATATTCAAAACATTTAACCTACCGATGTCTCAATTAATTTTACTTTTATTGGTATCTATTTTTATTTTTGTAATTTACCAGTAGCTGCTGCATTTTCCACCCTAGGCTTATTGATTCGCATATAAGTTTTCCCAGTTTTTTGTGGCAAAATTGGGGGGGGTCTGTATGTGTATATATATATATATATATATATATATATATATATATATATATATATATATATATATATTATACATTACATACACACACATTATATATATATATTATATATATACACACACACACACACACACACATTATATACATACACACATATACATTTTTTTTTATTCTCTTAAGATTCAATATACCACTAATATCCTGTTGTAGCTTTGCCATCTTTACTCCAGCAGAACATTTTTGAAACAAACAAGAACAGATTATGAAAAGGAAGAACGTGACTGACAGATAAGCCGCATTATTTCATCTCTCGCTGTATTTGGAGATTAACAGAATAACCTTCCTACATAATATGAGCTGGTAAAAACCTACTTAACAAGGTCAGTTTAGGTAACCAGGAGGGAGACATGGAATGTGTCGGTGATACCCAGGCGTGGCGGAAGGGCTAGACGATACACCACAGGATTTACCTGTTCGAGGACCTTAAAGGGACCCAAGAAGCGAGGAGCAAACTTAGTGGACTGTACTCGCAGCCTGATGTTACGGGCGGAGAGCCAAACTAAGTCGCCAGGGGCAAAAGTCGGAGCGGGGCGCCGATGTGTATCGGCAGTGGACCTCATTCTCTCCTTGGAGGTCAGAATGGCATCCTGAGTGCGGTCCCAAATGTCCCGTGCCTCCACAGACCAGTCTGCCACCCTGGAATCAGCGGAAGACACGGGCATAGGTACAGGAACCCGTGGATGCTGACCGTAATTAAGGAGGAATGGGGTTTGTCCAGTGGAATCAGCCACAGCGTTGTTTAATGCAAACTCCGCCCACGGTAGCAAGGATGCCCCGTCATCCTGCCTAGCTGAAACAAAATGTCGCAGATATGTGACCAAGGTCTGGTTGGCCCTCTCTACCAACCCATTCATCTCGGGTTGATAGGCAGAAGAGAGATTTAATTCAATACTGAGAAGGCGACAAAGCTCTCTCGAGAACCGAGACGCAAACTGGGGACAGCGGTCACTGACAATTTTGTCCGGCATACCATGTAAGTGGAAGATGTGTCTAATAAACAGTGCCGCCAAGGCCCGTGCAGAAGGTAACCGGGGTAGCGGTACCAAGTGCACAATTTTAGAGAAGTGGTCAGTGATAACTCATATGATGGTGCAACCACGAGACTTGGGTAGGCCTACCACAAAGTCCATCCTGACCATGTCCCAGCGCCTGTCTGCCACCGGCAATGGATAAAGTAACCCAGCTGGCCGTTGACGAGGGGACTTATTTTGGCACAGGAGACATGCCCGAATATAGTCTCCAACGTCCCGGACCATATGAGGCCACCAGTACGTCCTCGCCAGTAGCTCGGATGTCCTTTTTTTCCCAAAATGTCCACCCACCCTGGACGAATGGGCCCAAGAGAGAACCTCCGGTCACAAATTAGATTGTACAAAAGTCTTGCCCGGAGGCACAGACTCTAGCGACACCGGGGCTACAGTTCTCAGGCTCTCAGATGGAACAATAAGCCGCGGCTCCCTCTCTCCTCCTCGGAAGACACGACGGAGCGAGAGAGAGCGTCAGCCCGGATATTCTTCTCTCCCGAAAGAAAATGGGAGGATGAAGTGAAAGCGGGAGAAAAATAAGGACCATCTGGCCTGACGGGAATTTAGCCGCTGGGCAGTTTGTAGATACACCAGATTTTTGTGATCAGTGAAAACTTGGAAGGGAAAGCGAGCCCCCTGCAACAGATGTCTCCACTCAGAGAAGGCCAACTTCATTGCTAGCAACTCCCTGTCCCAGATGGAATAATTCCTCTCCACTGGTGTAAAGGTCTTGGAAAAGAAGAAGCAAGGATGCTTCCGACCTCGAGCATCCTTCTTGAAAAGAACTGCTCCAGCACCAACGGAAGAGGCATCCACCTCCATAATAAATGGCTTATCAAGCAGAGGTAGGATGGGAGCACTAGCAAAATGGGACTTAATAGAAGCGAAGGCCTTGGAGACCTCTTCAGACCACAATTTGGGATTTGCTCCCTTCTTGGTGAGGGCTACCAAGGGAGCTACCAAAGTTGAGAAGTGGGGGATAAACTGGCGATAGTAATTAATGAACCCCACAAAGCGCTGCACCGCTTTCAGAGAATGGGTTCTTGCCAGTCCATCACCGCCTGTAGTTTGGCAGGATCCATAGCCAGTCCCTGGGCGGAGATGATATAGCCCAGGAAGGGTAAGGACTCCTGCTCAAACTTACATTTCTCCAACTTTGCGCAGAGAGAATTTGCCCGTAGGAGGTCAAAGACTCTGCAGACATCTTTCCCGTGAGAGTCAATATCTGGAGAGAAGATGAGAATATCGTCCAGATAGACTACGACTGAGGTGGAAAGCATATCCCAGAAGATGTCGTTAAAGTCTTGGAAGACGGCTGGGGCATTACAGAGCCCGAAGGGCATCACCAGATATTCATAGTGCCCATCTCTGGTATAAAATGCAGTCTTCCATTCGTCCCCCTCACGTATGCGAATCAGGTTGTAAGCACACCGCAGATCTAATTTAGTAAATACCTTTGCTCCCCGTAGCCTATCAAAGAGCTCCGAAATCAGGGGCAACGGGTATTTATTCTTAACGGTAATGGCGTTAAGACCCCTGTAATCGATGCATGGACGTAATTCTCCGCTCTTGTTCAGAACGAAAAAGAACCCCGCCCCTGCACGTGACACTGACATCCTAATGAATCCTCTTGCCAGATTCTCCTGAATGTATTGAGACATAGCCTCCGTCTCCGGGAGAGAGCGGGGATAGACCCATCCCCGAGGAGGTTCTGTTCCGGGCAAGGAGGTCAATAGGACAGTCATAGGGACGGTGAGGCAGAAGGATCTCCGCAGCCTTCTTGGAGAACACGTCTGCATAAGACCAATAGTATTTGGGAGGGAAGTAAGATCTGCGGGTATCTCTGTAGTAGCCACCTGAATGCATTCCCTCATACATCTGCCTTTACACGACTCACTCCAACCCAATATCCTCCCAGAGATCCACTCAATGTGTGGGGAATGGAAACGGAGACAGGGCATCCCCAGCAAAATCTCGTCTATTCCCTCGGTCATGACAAGAAGGGAGATAATCTCCTGATGGGAAGGGGACATAGATAACGTGAAAGGGATGTGTGATTTGTGAAGGCAGTGTCGACCCATTCACTACTCGAACAGTCACTGGTTTGGCGAGCATCACCAGAGGTATTGAGTGGTGGAGAGCAAAGGTAGAAGACATGAAATTTCCTTCTGCTCCAGAGTCCACACAAAGCGTAACTGTTAAAGTGGATGAGCCTAAATTGATTGTCCCCTTAAAGTACAACTTGGAGTGTACTGCTGTGTCTAGTGCACCTCCTCCAATGGTTACTAGACGCGGTCGTTTCCCGACCGCTGTGGACATTTATTAGCATAATGCCCTAACTGTTGGCAAACATTACAAATCATGGGTACTCGAGCGGCCCGAGACTTAGGTCTCGCTCGAGAAACCTCCATGGCTCCGGGGAATTGGGCGCCTGACCGAAAGATTCAAGAGGTCTGGCGAAGGTGGGCGCCAGCCGGAACCTCTGCCTACAATGGGTCCGCTCCAACCTCCACTCGTTAAAACGGAGATCGATGGGGGTAAATATTGTAATGAGCTCCTCCAGTGTGGCGGGAATCTCCCTGGTGGACAAGGCGACCTTCACATGGTCTGCCAGTCCTCTCCAGTACACTGGTATAAGGACTTTATCTGGCCACTCTAGCTCAGAGGCCAGAGTCCGAAATTGGACGGCGAGCTGGCTGACCATGGACGAACCCTGGGTAATTGCCAACAGTTGGAGCGCCGTATTGTGGGTGACACGAGGTCCTAAAAAGACCTGTCTCAGAGTATCCAAAAAGAGAGGAGCACTCTGCACCACACAATCATCGCGCTCCCACAACGGCGTTTCTCACTCCAGCGCCCTGCCCAACAAAAGGGATATGATAAAACCCACTTTCGCCCGCTCCGTAGGAAAACGTGTAGCCAGAAGCTCTAACTGTATGGAGCACTGACTCACGAAACCCTGACATTGCTTACTGTCACCAGCAAACTTGTCTGGAAGTGGGAGGCGGGAAGAAGTCGGAGCAGGGGTAGCAGTGGACAAACTGGCTGCAGCCACACTAGCAGCCTGAACAGCGACTGCGGTAACATCCACAGCTGAGGTTGTGCGCTCTAGAGTCGCTAACCTACCCTCCAGCTGCTGATGTACCGTTGTAGACGCTGGTCATCCGCCATTTTACTAGCCAGACCCTGGCGCTAGCATACTGTTAGGGACTGCGGAACGCACCAAATAAATATAAATAATGGATGCGTTCGCAGCCCGGTGTCCACCGTGCAGGCAGAGCCTGCTGCTAGTAAGATGACAGGATATGGTGATGTAAGCAAGCTCTGTTACTTCAGAGTCGCAGACATAGACGTTGTGGCACTATATGGCGGTATGAGTGAACTCTGTTACACCACAGAGTCACTGAGGTAGAGACGTAGAGATAGAGACTGTGTCCTGTTAACACCACAGGGGTACACAGATAACTGCTGTGCGGATAGCAGTCCGTGGTCATGCAGTAAGCAATGCAAACAAGCAACTCCTCACGGGATTAGCCGGTATTCTAGAGGCTATTTCAGCCAAGCCCTGAACACGTGGATACAAAACGCCTCACCGGAAGTGCCGGTATTCTAGGGGCTTATTTCAGCCAAGCCTTAACCGCATGCGTGCATGATCACACTGGCACAAAGCACATAACACAATTGATACTAGCGCATGGCCGTGCAGCCATGCAACCCTTTTATAGCAGCAACTACAAGACCTTCCAGAAAAGGACCAATGAGAAACTGTTCCAGAACACAAGCTGTCTCAGGACCTTCCTGGCGGACCAATAGGAGTTGCTGCAGTACCTGAGCATGTGACCCTTGGTCTCCAATGGAAGACCTTGCCCTGGGCATGCTCAGAGGGGGAAAAGCAGGACTTAATTCTACAGCCGTCTGCTGGCCGCTGACCAGTACTGGCTACAAAGACAGAACCTGGAAAGGCAGCAGTAACCCTTTGTACCGTATCAGGATGTGCAAGACGCTGGGACTGACGTCTCTGCTGAGGAGGCTCCACTGCGGCCGGAGGCAGATGGGATACCGCAGCGGGAATGGCTCAAGATTCCCCCTGTGCAAAAGCGGGAACTCGACCTCTAACACAATGTTTACATTTTCACAAGGGTAAACAGGAGAAAGTGGACCATGCAATTTGTTGTGTCTTATCTCCTGACTACACAGATACCCAATATGTGGGGGAAAATTACAGTTTGGGCGCACGGCAGGGCTTGGAGGGGGAGGAGCACCATTTGACTTTTGGAGAGCACAATTGGCTGGAATAGATACCGGATGCCATTTTGCATTTGAAGTGCCCCTAAACAGTGGAAACCCCCTACAACTGACTACACCCCTCAAGGAACTTAACTATAGGTACTGTGAGAACTTTAAACCCACAGGTGCTATAAAATTTTGGAAAACATTGAGATATGAAAATTAAAAACGACAGACTGTGACCTGGGAGGTGGTAGCAGCCCCATTATTAGCACTGCTTCTGAGGTATTAGGGGAGGATGGGAAAGTGTTATCCACAGCCTGTCAGGGAGGTGGGGAAATGGCGTTATCCCTGGGTAGACACCATACATAGCCGTTGTCACCCATAGTCAGCGTCTAGAACGTAGGTAATGTGCTGCCTTCTAGACCCTCATTATCCGGCAGTGTAACAGAACTAAGTTAAGAACCCAGAGCAGGTCCCAAAGGGTTCAAGTGAGGTTGGGGCATCTCCATCTCTGAGATCCTATCCCAAAAGGTTGTAGGTGTAATATTAGCAAATACCTCCAATGAGAAATTTAACACAGTTCTTCAGATTCGCTCAGTCACTTACCTCATGTAGAGCATTGCAGTAGATTAGGAGACCATGGTTATGACCACTGATATAGTGACAGTTAGCTACTTGCTACTGGTTGTAACTATGGCTTCCTAAGCTCCCGCAATGCCTGCCCATGAGGTAAGAGAAATAGTGAATCTGAAAAACTATACATTTCTAATTGGAGGTATCTGCTAATATTATTATTACACCTACTGCATATTGGGATAGGATCTTGGAGATGGGAATACCCCTCGTTGCTTGTGGCTGCCTCTAGCCAAGAGTTACAGGCGGCTTTGTACTCAGATGCCAGTCTAGAGGCATTGAGGGACATTGCAGAGAAGCCCATCTCCAGGTGGTGGCTTTACTTTATATTGGGAAAACCTGGTGATGCAGGTTCCTCTTTTCCTGCTGACAGACTGGTTTGATATTTTTTTCTGCGGGATGGATGGGATGTTTTCAGACATAGCATTTTAATGTTACAAAATTTTTACCTATGTTTATTCCATTATTGGTGTGTCAGTATGATGAAAAAACATTTAACATTTGTTATGTATTGCTTTTATGGAGCTTGCTATACAAGATAAATAATGTGAAAGTTGAATAGTTTGGGTCATTCCAGAAGTGGCAATATCAATTATGTGAACGTTATTTTATTTTTGTCTTTACATAAAACCTGAGTTATTAGTTGTGTAGCATTTTGACGTGATTGTGGATTTATTTTTTTCTTTAGACTTAGTCCTACTACAGCACTTGAATATTTTATATATTAACTAGATGGTGGCCCGATTCTAACGCATCGGGTATTCTAGAATATGTATGTACCGGTAGTTTATTTATGAAGATTTAACAATAATGCAATGAATACACTGCTTGGTTTTCTATAGCACTCACAATAGTGTCATATGCTAGGGTGTATATAGAGGCTGCTGGGGTGGATATAGAGGCTGCTGGGGTATATGCGGAGGCTGCTGTTGCTGGGGTATATGCGGAGGCTGCTGCTGCATTGCGGAGGCTGCTGCTGGGGGTAATGCAGAGGCTGCTGCTGCTGGGGTATATGCAGAGGCTGCTGCTGCTGCTGGGGTATATGCGGAGGCTGCTGCTGGAGTTTATGTGGAGGTTGCTGCTGCTGGGGTATATAGAGGCTGCTGGTGGGGTGTACGTGGAGGCTGCTGCTGGTGGGGTGTACGTGGAGGCTGCCGGTCGGGGTACATCCGCTGCGAGCAGCCGGGAGATCACCGGCTGCGTCGCTGCTGTCCTCCATGCTGCAGGAGATGACCCGCGGCTACAGTCGGGAGATCAGCGGCTAGCGCTGCTGATCTCCCGACGTTAGCGGTGGCGTGCGTGGTTCAAATCCTGCGCCAATTCACGGCCGGACTGTGCCTGTCGCCAATTGGTCGCGTCCAATCAGCGACGCGGGACTTCCGTTACAGACAGAATTAGACGATTATATAGTAGATGTTACTGTGTATTACCTCATGTCACTGTGTATTACCTCATATTACCGTATATTACCTCATGTTACCTGTGTATTACCTCATATTACTGTGTATTACCTCATGTTACTGTGTATTACCTCACATTACTGTGTATTACCTCACGTTACTGTGTATTACCTCACGTTACTGTGTATTACCTCATATTACTGTATATTACCTCATATTACTTATGTATTACCTCATGTCACCTGTATTACCTCATGTCACTGTGTATTACCCGTGTTCAGTAAACGTGACAGAAGTACATCAGACACTAACTGACAAAACATGTTCAGTACATCATGGGCAGTTGGTGAGTCACATGACCACATGGGCAGAGTTAGCCCTGCGTTGCTGATTGGCCGCGGCCAGACCAATCAGCGACGCGGGATTTCTTGGACAGACAGACAGGATAAGACAATTATATAAATAGATTATAGTCTCATGCAGTACATGAGAGATATCAGTTTTACACTGACACTTGGCCTGTTACACTTTGCTTATGGTAGGTCCTAACAGACCACCGTAGCTGACAGACTGCCATGATAACGATTAGGATAGCGGGGTAACAATGAGATTATCCATCTTGATGCCACTGTTGCTATTGACAGCGGTATCTAGGAAGTGTAAATCGGTGATAACACAGCAACAGAAGAAAGAAAGTGTAAAACATCCTCCTGCTCGACAGGACAGCTCTCTCTGATCTTTTCTGGCTGGTGATTTAGTGCGCTGACAGTTTAAAGCAAATCATGCACATGTACAACAGATTGCAGTTAGATACCGCATCCCCAAAGTACATGCATGCGATTTTGCGTTAAGGGGTTAAATGGGAACTTCACATATCTAGAAACGCTATTTACCTGCGAATATGGTTGATCTCCAGGTAAATGGCATTTAAATCATGTGTAGCCAACTTACTGGAGCAGCAGCTACAGGGAGAAAATTAAGGGTTGTTCTCCCTGCAGCCCGCTCACTTTCAGTCATCTGGGCAGTGCAGGGAGCAGTTAAAGTCACTGCTCATTATACAGTCACCGCTCATTAAACAGTGAGCACGGCTGCTATCACTCCACGGTACTTTTGATAGACAGCCTTCTCTATACATGCACTGCAGAACAGGCTGTCAATATGCTGTGATTTCAATGCGCTCACTGTACAGTCAGTGGTGACCAACAATTCCCTGCACAGACCCGATGACTGGAAACAAGCGGTTGCAGGGAGAACAAGCCTTCGCCCATTGGGCCAATAAGCTGGCTACACAGGATTAAAACATTATTTACCTAAAGATTAACCCTATAACTGCAGGTAATGAGCCTTCCTGGATGTGCCAGATTACTTTTAAGGCTGTGTTTCCACTATCAGGAAACACAGCGTATATGACGGAGCGGAAACTCCGCTCCGTCTAAGCCCCGCCCCCTTTCTGACGCGCGTTATTTCCGGAGGTGTTCAGGACACCTCCGGAACACCTCCGGAAATAACGCAGGGCTACATAGCCCTGTGTTAAATTCCGTTGCGGCGACGCACCGTCGCAAGACGCTAGGACATGCTGCGGTCTGAAAAGACGCGCCGCATGTCCGTAAACGCAGGTGTTCCGCCTGCGTAATATTGCGCATAGTGGAGACGGGATTTCTTGAAATCCCCTCCACTATGCTGTAACATCTGGACGCTGCGTGTTTGGCGCTGCGTCAGCGCACAGCTCCAAACACGCAGCGTATCCTGATCGTGAAAACATACCCTTACGAATGTAGCTAATAGGAACTTTTATCCATGTTAATATTTTAACCTTTAAAATTATCTTATAAAGTGGATATTACATCAGAGATTCATACTAAACTATAAAACTTATTACAAATCCAAAATGAATGAGCTTTACAACCTCGCCGCTGTTACTGAATAGCTTGGACTTGTTATAACGTAATAAATTCCATTATCGCTTAATAATACATTTTACGTATATAGTTTACATACCAATTTTTAAAAAATGAATCATTAGACCAATTTACAGGCTTGTTTTATTATACTCAGCAATCTACACCCAAATCTTAGCCAATTTGTATGGGGACTGCCAAAAGTCGACAGGATGAAGGCTTCACGTGGTCTACCTAGTGCCTTTTCAAGTGTCATTGTACAGTCATAGCCAAAAGTTTTGAGAATGACACAAATATTATATTTTCACATGATCTGCTGCCCTCTGGTTTTTATGTGTGTTTGACAGATGTTTTTAGCACAGACAGAAATATAATAATTGCAAACATATGAGTAACAAAAGCTTATATTGACAGTTAGAATGAGTTAATGCAGAAAGTCAATATTTGCAGTGTTGACCCTTCTTCTTCAGGACCTCTGCAATTCTCCCTGGCATGCTCTCAATCAACTTCTGGACCAAATCCTGACTGATAGCAGTCCATTCTTGCACAATCAATGCTTTCATTTTGTCAGAATTTTTAGGTTTTTGTTTGTCCACCCGTCTCTTGACGAGTTCTCAATGGGATTAAGATCTGGGGAGTTTCCAGGCCATGGACCCAAAATCTCTATGTTTTGTTCCCTGAGCCATTTAGTTATCACCTTTGCTTTATGGCAAGGTGCTCCATCATGCTGGAAAAGGCATTGTTGATCGCCAAACTGCTCTTGGAGGGTTGGGAGAAGTTGCTCTTGGAGGACATTCTGGTACCATTCTTTATTCATGGCTGTGTTTTTAGGCAAGACTGTGAGAGAGCCGATTCCCTTGGCTGAGAAGCAACCCCACACATGAATGGTTTCAGGATGCTTAACAGTTGGCATGAGACAAGACTGGTGGTAGTGCTCACCTTGTCTTCTCCGAATGAGGCGTTTTTCCCAAATAATCGGAAGGGGATTCATCAGAGAAAATAACTTTACCCCAGTCCTCAGCAGTCCACTGCCTGTACCTTTTGCAGAATATCAGTCTGTCCATGAACTTTTTTCTGGAGAGAAGTGGCTTCTTTGCTGCCCTCCTTGAGACCAGGCCTTGCTCCAAGAGTCTCCGCCTCACAGTGCGTGCAGATGCACTCACACCTGCCTGCTGCCATTCCTGAGCAAGCTCTGCACTGCTGGTAGCCCGATCCCGCAGCTGAAACACTTTTAAGAGACGGTCCTGGCGCTTGCTGGTCTTTCTTGGGCGCCCTGAAGCCTTTTTGGCAACAATGGAACCTCTCTACTTGAAGTTCTTGATGATGCGATAGATTGTTGACTGAGGTGCAATCTTTGTAGCTGTGATACTCTTCCCTGTTAGGCCATTTTTGTGCATTGCAATGATGACTGCACGTGTTTCTTTAGAGATAAACATGGTTAACAGAAGAGAAACAATGATGCCAAGCACCAGCCTCCTTTTAAAGTGTCCAGTGGTGTCATTCTTACTTAATCATGACAGATTGATCTCCAGCCATGTCCTCATGAACACCCACACCTGTGTTAATGGAGCAATCACTGAAAAGAGGTTAGCTGGTCCTTTTAAGGCAGGGCTGCAATGATGTTGAAATGTGTTTTGGGGGATAAAGTTCATTTTCTAGCCAAATATTGACTTTGCAAGTAATTGCTGTTAAGCTGATCACTCTTTATAACATTCTGGAGTATATGCAAATTACCATTAGAAAAAGTGAAGCAGTAGACTTTGTAAAAATTAATATTTGTGTCATTCTCAAAACTTTTGGCCATGACTGTACAGCAGAGGCTTGTGCGGGGACCATATAAAATGTGCACCAGTATGTCAGTATCAGAAGCTATTCAGATCAAGGCGCGGAGCTGCATGAAATGAGAAGAAAGGGATTCCTTGTGAGCTGAGCTACATATCACTTCACCTTTAGCCTGCTGCTGACAAGCTATAACAAGGAACAAGAAGGCTGCATTGAGCAGGAGGAACTAGTGTTATCTTTCATATCTATGCTAAATCCTGAGCAAACAGAAAAAAGAAAGGAAACAAATGCACTGTATGAACTCACTTACCCTCCTGGCAGGACTCCAGATGCAATAGTGAGCTTGTGCTGTGCTCCGCACTCCCAGGTAACAGGTACACAGAGAGGTGTCCCTTTTCACCTCTTTTTTATCTTAAGAACAGACAAGTGGTGATATATTGGTAATTGTGCAATTGCTGCACTTCTGTGTTATCTATCTTGAAAAAAAAAAAAAAAGGAAAAAAAGAAAGTGTTCCAAACTGTCCAGACCTGGCAGGATTAGGAATATCATGTATCCTACTCTCTTTGGAAACACTTCACAACAGTTGCAATGCATCTGATCCACTACTGCAGTGGTATATACAGTGGTGGCCAAAAGTATTGGAACCCCTGCAATTCTGTCAGATAATACTCCGTTTCTTCCTGAAAATGATGGCAAACACAAATTCTTTGGTATTATCTTCATTTAATTTGTCTTCAATGAAAAAACACAAAGAATTGACCTAAAGCCAAATTGGATATAATTCCACACCAAACCTAAAAAAGGGGGTGGACAAAAGTATTGGCACTGTTTGAAAAGTCATGTGATGCTTCTCTAATTCGTGTAATCACCAGCACCTGTAACTTACCTGTGGAACCTAACAGGTGTTGGCAATAACTAAATCACACTTGCAGCCAGTTAACATGGATTAAAGTTGACTCAACCTCTGTCCTGTGTCCTTGTGTCTACCACATTGAGCATGGAGAAAAGAAAGAAGACCAAAGAACTGTCTGAGGACTTGAGAAACCAAATTGTGAGGAAGCATGAGCAATCTCAAGGCTACAAGTCCATCTCCAAAGACCTGAATGTTCCTGTGTCTTCCGTGCGCAGTGTCATCAAGAAGTTTAACCCCTTCACCCCCAAGGGTGGTTTGCACGTTAATGACCGGGCCAATTTTTACAATTCTGACCACTGTCTCTATGAGGTTATAACTCTGGAACGCTTCAACGGATCTTCGCGATTCTGAGATTGTTTTCTCGTTACATATTGTACTTCACGTTATTGGTAAAATTTCTTCGATATAACTTGCGTTTATTTTTGAAAAAAATGCAAATATGGCGAAAATTTTGAAAATTTTGCAATTTTCAAACTTTGAATTTTTATTCCCTTAAAAACAGAGAAATATGTCACATAAAATAGTTAAGAAATAACATTTCCCACATGTCTACTTTACATCAGCACAATTTTGGAATCAAATTTTTTTTTTCTTAGGAAATTATAAGGGTTAAAAGTTGACCAGCGATTTCTCATTTTTACAACAAAATTTACAAAGCCATTTTTTTAGGGACCACCTCATATTTGAAGTCACTTTGAGGGGTCTATATAGCAGAAAATACCCAAAAGTGACACTATTCTAAAAACTGCACCCCTCAAGGTACTCAAAACCACATTCAAGAAGTTTATTAACCCTTCAGGTGCTTCACAGGAGCTGAAGCAACGTGGAAGGAAAAAATGAATATTTAACTTTTTAGCCACAAAAATGATCTTTTACAAACTTTTTTTTTTATTTTCACAAGGGTAAAAGGAGAAAATGGACAGATAAAGTTGTTGTGCAATTTCTCCTGAGTACGCCAATACCCCATAAGTGGGGGAAAACCACTCTCTGGGCACACAGCAGAGCTCGTAAGGGAAGGAGCGCCGTTTGACTTTTTCAAACAAAAATTGGCTGGAATTGAGATTGGATGCCATGTCGCGTTTGGAGAGCCCCTGATGCGCCTAAACAGTGGAAACCCCCCACAAGTGACACCATTTTGGAAACTAGACCCCCTAAGGAACTTATCTAGATTTGTTGTGAGCACTTTGAACCCCCAAGTGTTTCACAAAAGTTTATAATGCCTGGGTGTGAAAAAAAAAAAAAAAACAATTTTCCACAAAAATGATTTTTTAGTCCCAAATTTGATTTTTCGCAAGGAAATTGGACCCCAAAAGTTGTTGGCCAATTTGTCCTGAGTACGCTGATACCCAATATGTGGGGGGGGGGAAACTGTTTGGGCGCACGGCAGGGCTTGGAAAGAAAGTAGTAACGTTTTGGAATGCAGACGTTGATGGGGGTCATGTTCCGTTTGCAGTGCCCCAAATGAGCCTAAACAGTAGAAACCCCCACAAGTGACCAAATTTTGGAAACTAGACCCCCTAAGGAACTTATCTAGAGCTTTGGTGAGCACTTTGAACCCCCAAGTGCTTCACACAAGTTTATAATGCCCGGGCATGAAAATAAAAAATCCTATTTTTTTCCCACAAAAATTATTTTTAGTCACTAATTTTTTTATTTTCCCAAGGGTAACAGGAGAAATTGGACCCCAAAAGTTGTTGTCCAATTTGTCCTGAGTACGCTGATACCCAATATGTGGGAGAAAACTACTGTATGGGTGCACGTCAGGGCTCGGAAGGGAAGTAGTGACGTTTTGGATTTCAGACTTTGATGGAATGCTCTGGGGGCGTCATGTCGCATTTGGAGAGCCCCTGATGCGCCTAAACAGTGGAAACCCCCCACAAGTGACCCCATTTTGGAAAATAGACCCCACAAGGAACTTATCTAGGTGTGTGGTGAGCACTTTGAACCCCGAAGTGCTTCACAGAAGTTTATAATGTATAGCTGTAAAAATAAAAAATATATTTTTTTTTTTTTTACAAAAATTATTTTTTTCGCCCCCAATATTTTATTTTCACAAGGGTAACAGGAGAAATTAGACCCCAAAAGTTGTTGTCCAATTTGTCCTGAGTACGCGGATACCCAATATGTGGGAGAAAACTACTGTATGGGTACACATTGGGGCTCGGAAGGGAAGTAGTGACGTTATGGATTGTAGACTTTGATGGAATGGTCTGGGGGCGTCATGTCGCATTTGGAGAGCCCCTGATGCGCCTAAACAGTGGAAACCCCCCACAAGTGACCCCATTTTGGAAAATAGACCCCATAAGGAACTTATCTAGATGTGTGGTGAGCGCTATGAAGCCCCAAGTGCTTCACAGAAGTTTATAACGTACAGCCGTAAAAACAAAAAAAATATATTTTTTTTAAAAAAATTATACTTTTGCCCCCAGTTTTTTATTTTCCCAAGGGTAACAGAAGAAATAGGACAAATTGCACAATAACTTTTAGGGTCCAGAGTACGCTGATACCCCATATGTGGGAGTAAACTACTGTTTGGGCGCATGGCAGAGGTCAGAAGGGAAGGAGCACCGTTTGACTTTTTCAACGCAGAATTGGCTGGAATTGAGATCGGACGCCATGTCACGTTTGGACAGCCCCTGATGTGCCTAAACAGCGGAAAACCCCCAATTCTAACTCCAACCCTAACCCCAACACACCCCTAACCCTAGTCCCAACCCTAACCACAAACCTAACCCTAACACACCCCTATCCCTAATCCCAACCATAACCCTAATACTAACTTTAGCGCCAACCCTAACCCTAACTTTAGCCGCAACCCTAACCTTCACCATAACCCTAATGGGAAAATGGAAATAAATACATTTTTTTAATTTTATTATTTTTCCCTAACTAAGGGGGTGATAAAGGGGGGTCTGATTTACTATTTATAGCGGGTTTTTATGTTTGGCAGCTGTCACGCTAAAAGACGCTTTTTATTGCAAAAAATAGTTTTTTGCATCGCCACATTTTGAGAGCTATAATTTTTGCATATTTTGGCCCACAGAGTCATGTGAGGTCTTATTTTTTGCGGTACGAGTTGACGTTTTTATTGGTACCATTTTTGAGCACGTGACTTTTTTGATCGCTTTTTATTTCGATTTTTGGGAGGTTAGAATGAACAAAAATCAGCAATTCATGAATTTCTTTTGGTGGAGGCGTTTATATCGTTCCGCGTGTGGTAAAATTGATAAAGCAGTTTTATTCTTCGGGTCAGTACGATTACGGCGATACCTCATTTATATCATTTTTTTATATTTTGGCGCTTTTATAGAATAAAAACAATTTTATATAAAAATAATTATTTTTGCATCGCTTTATTCTGCGAGCTATAACTTTTTTATTTTTTCGCTGATGATGCTGTATGACGGCTAGTTTTTTGCGGGACAAGATGACGTTTTCAGCGGTACCATGTTTATTTATATCGGTCTTTTTGATCGCGTGTTATTCCACTTTTTGTTCAGCGGTATGATAAAGCACTGATTTTTTGCTTTGTTTTTATTTATTTTTTTTTAAGGGGTTCACAAAAGGGGTTAACTAGTGGGACAGTTTTATAGAGGGGGTCGTTACGGACGCGGCGATACCAAATATGTGTACTTTTATTGTTTTATTTTTTTTATTTACAGGAAGAAATGAATTTATTGGGGAATATTTTTTTTTTTTTTTTTTAATTTATTTTGGAAATTTTTTTTTACACGTTTATTTTTATTTTTTTCACTTTTTTACTTTGTCCCAGGGTGGGACATCACTGTAAAATGTGAGATCGCTGGTCTCACAGTGTGCACAGCACTCTGTGAGACCAGTGATCTCACAGGGAGCGCTGCAGGCTTCTCAGTGCCTGCTCTCGGCAGGCACTGAGGAAGCCGCCTCCCTCCAGGACCCCGGCGCCATCTTGGATCCGGGTCCTGGGAGGGAGGAAGCCCTCAGAACAGCGCGATCATATCGCGCTGTTCTGAGGGTCTCAGGGGGGCGCGCTTGGAGCCCCCTCCCTGCGCGATGCTCCCCTGTGCCCCCAGTACACCGCGATCATGTTTGATCGCGGTGTGCAAGGGGTTAATGTGCCGGGAGCGGTACGTGACCGCTCCTGGCACAGAGTCCCAGGTGTCAGCTGTGATAATCAGCTGACACCCGGCGGCGATTAGCTGCGCTCCCCCTGGGAGCGCAGCTAATCGCTATGACGTACTATCCCATCCATGGTCAGATTGTCACGGGTTTTATGGACGGGATAGTACGTCTAATGTCAGAGAGGGGTTAAAGCCCATGGCACTGTGGCTAACCTCCCTAGATGTGGAAGGAAAAGAAAAATTGACGAGAGATTTTAACGCAAGATTGTGCGAATGGTGGATAAAGAACCTCGACTAACATCCAAACAAGTTCAAGCTGCCCTGCAGTCCGAGGGTACAACAGTGTCAACCCGTACTATCCGTCGGCGTCTGAATGAAAAGGGACTGTATGGTAGGATACCCAGGAAGACCCCACTTCTTACCCCAAGACATAAAAAAGCCAGGCTGGAGTTTGCCAAAACGTTTTGGAAGAATGTTCTCTGGTCAGATGAGACAAAAGTCGAGCTTTCTGGGAAAAACCATCAACATAGTGTACAGGAAAAAAAGAGGCATTCAAAGAAAACACGGTCCCTACAGTCAAACATGGCGGAGGTTCCCTGATGTTTTGGGGTTGCTTTGCTGCCTCTGGCACTGGACTGCTTGACCGTGTTGCATGGCATTATGAAGTCTGAAGACTACCAACAAATTTTGCAGCATAATGTAGGGCCCAGTATGAGAAAGCTGGGTCTTCCTCAGAGGTCATGTGTCTTCCAGCAGGACAATGACCCAAAACACACTTCAAAAGCACTATAAAATGGTTTGAGAGAAAGCACTGGAGACTTCTAAGGTGTCCAGCAATGAGTCCAGACCTGAATCCCATAGAACACCTGTGGAGAGATCTCAAACTGGCAGTTTGGAGAAGGCACCCTTCAAATATCAGGGACCTGGAGCAGTTTGCCAAAGAAGAATGGTCTACAATTCCAGCAGAGCATTGTAAGAAACTCATTGATGGTTACCGGAAGCGGTTGTTTGAAGTTATTTTGGCTAAAGGTTGTGCAACCAAGTATTAGGATGAGGGTGCCAATACTTTTGTCTGGCCCATTTTTAGAGTTTTGTGTGAAATGATCAAGGATTTGATTTTTGCTTCATTCTCTTTTGTGTTTTTTCCATGCAAGCAAATTAAATGAAGATAAAAATAGGCAAATAGTTTCTTCCTGAAAATGATTGCAATCACAAATTGACGTATGTATCTGACCAGAATTGCCAGTGGGTGCCAATACTTTTGGCCACCACTGTATGTAATACAGCTGTAGGAAAGGGGGACTGCAGTTTCTGTTAAGAGGTCACTATTTGATTTAGAACAGTGACAGTTTAAAGCAATCACGTACACATAGCGATGAACAAGTAAACTAGTATTTTTTCACTGTTAAATGTTAAAACGTAAATGTTTTGAGATGAAGATTTGCCACAAAGGTTTAGTTGGCACAGAAGAAACTTTCATTGCAACACAATGAATTAAGAGAATATATACCTCCAATCTGGCCTGCAAGACAAGAAAAAGACCTTTTATTACACTCGCCTACGAGGCTGTCTGGTCCGATGGGTGTTGCTGGTGTTGATCCGGCTTCTCTTCTTGCAAAGCAGTCCTCCTGCACTGCATTGTGTGCATGACACGTCCTACATCATCCACACAGTGTCCAGCATCGTACTGCACAGGGTTACTTCTCTTTCACTCTGATTGGCCTTTTCAAAGTACTGCAGTGCTCATGTGTAGGAAAAGGCCAAAGAGCGCCAGCGCATGCGCACTGCAGTACTTATTTGTGCCCGACTCTGCCCTTGGCAGGGTAGAAAGAAGTACACCTGAGCAGGAGCGCAATGCTGGACACTGCGGAAGACGTAGGGCACACCATCCACACAGAGCCGTGCAGGAGGAGGCGAAGGATCAAGACCAGAGACGCCATTCAGACCGGACTGCCATGTATGTATAATTAAGGTCTTTTTTTGTCTTGCAGGTCGGATTGGCAGCATGTACAGTTGAGTGAAAAAGTTTTGCCCTAATTCCTATTCTTCCACGTTTGTAACACTTAAATGTTTGAGATCACCAAACTAACGTACAATGACGGACAGAGTCCGTCATTGGACGCCTCCCGTTTGGTGCAGGCTCCGGCGATGAGACCGCACTTTTCTGGGACATGACAGCTGATCTGATTAGCTAACATGTGCCTGGAACAGCCACGGGTCAAATCACGATTCACCGGCGGTTGTTAACATGTTAAATGCCGCTGTCAAACTCTGACAGCGGCATTTAACCCCTCAGTGACGGCATTTAACCCCTCAGTGACGGGGCCAATGTCAATTTATGTGGTGATAACTCTGGAACGCGTCAACAAACCCCAGTGATTTTGAGACTGTTTTTTCGTGGCACATTATAATTTATGATAATGGTAAATTTAGGTTGATATGTTTTGTGTTTATTTATAAAGAACATTAGAAACTTGACAAAATGTAGAAAAAAAATGCACATTTTCATACTTTAAATGATTATCCCTTTAATCCAGATATTTATACCACAGAAAAATATTAATAAATAACATTCCCCACATGTCTACCTTACATCAGCACCATTTTTAGAATGCTAATTTATTTTGTTAGCCTTCTAGGAGGTTTAAAAGTGTAGCAGTAATTTTTCATTTTTTCGAGGAAATTTACAAAATGTATTTTTTTGAGGGACCTATCCAGGTTTGAAGTGACTTTGGGGGTTCTATATATTGGAAAACCCCAAACGTGATCCCATTATAAAAACAGTGCTCCCTGACATATTGAAAACTGTTGTCAGGTAGTTTATTAACCCTTCAGGTCATTTTCAGGAATTAATGCAAAGTGGTATACCAGGAATGAAAAAGTGTTTGTTTACCACCTAAATGTCACTAACTTCTGAACTTACCGCTATAGCTGGGAGACTCTAAGGCCGCTATTTGGCCATGAACTGCTATGGCAAACATCAGGACCACACAATCATGATCTCGGTGTGTCAATTAGATTAAAGGGTATGCCACACTGAACAATATCGCTAACGGGATCGCTAAAAAACGTCACTATTTAGCGATCCCGTTAGCGATGTTGTTCAGTGCGGCATCTGCCAGCGACGAGCTTCCTGCTGTGATCTCGCTCGTCGCTAGAATCGTTCCGGACCCTATTTTCTCGTCGGCGCTCCCGCTGGGTAAGTATATATCGCTAGTGTGGCACCTTTTCTTAGCGATTTAGCGGTACTTTTGTACCGCTAAAGTCGTTAAGAAGATCGCTAACGGCGATAGCGTCGTTAACTATATCGCTAAATGTGGCCGCACTTAGCGATATAGAAACAATCCCGCTAGCGATCGCATTAGTATGCGTCGTTATCGTGATCGCTAGCGGGATTGTTTAGTGTGGCAGTACCTTAAAGCGGAAGCCCCCACAATCTGTTAACCATTTATTTGATGTAGCCTCTTGACAGCAGCAACTATGGGGTTAAACAGATATGGACGGTGTCAACACTGATCGTTTGTGATACAGCAAGTTGTCAGCTATAGTATACAGTTGACAGCTGCTGGATTGTCACCTGTATGGGGATGATACTCATATCTCAGGTCAGTAAAAAGACGTATTGGCTGTCATTAAGGGGTTAAAATGCAGACGCAGGAAGCGTGTCCTTCAATCTTCCCACAGGCGCATGTGTCACATGACAGGGGGTCACCGATGGGTTGGCATGGCAACCTGGGGTCAGGAAAAGACTCCTGTGGTTGTCATTGCTGGATCGCTATTAGCATATCTGCTACATAGAGCAGGGCTGCAGCCCCACTCTATGTAAGAGAGGCGATAGGACAATTGCAGGTTCAAGTCTCCCATGGAGACTATTAAAGCAAGTAAAAAAAAAAAAGTTTTTAAAAATATAAAAAAATAAAAATTCAAATCACCCCCCTTCAAAATAAAAATCAAATATACAGATTTGCCATCGCCCCAAAAAAAAAAAAAAACAAATCGATAAGCCAGAATTACATTTATATGGTCAATGCAACACTACAATGAAATGCTATAGCGGGCGATCAAAAGAACGTATCTGCACCAAAATGGTATCAATAAAAACGTCAGTTCGGAACGCAAAAAATAAGCCCTCACTTGGTCCCAGATCCCGAAAAATGGAGACACTACCAGTCTCAGAAAATGGCAACTTTTTTTTTTTTTTATACACAAACTTTGGAATTTTTTTTTCTCCATTTTCTGTTAGAAGACATGGTAAAACAAATGGTGTCACTCAAAAGTACAACTCGTCCCGCAAAAAACAAGCCCTCATATGGCCATTTTGACTACAAAATTTAAAAAAAAAAAAAAAAAAGTTATGGCTCTGGGAAGAAGGGGAGCAAAAAATGAAAAACCAAAAATACCTCTGGTAGTTAAGGGGTTAAATATTAAAAGATAACATGTAAATACAAAATGCAGTTTTTAAATGAAAGTCTTTATTAAAAGGAAAAAGAAATCAAGACCTATAGGGTCCTGTGTGAAAAAGTGATTGCCCTCAGCACACCGTTAAAACATTAAATTAACTGATTTATCACATCTTCGGGAAGCTGAATTCAAATTCCCTAGCCACACCCAGGCCTGATTACTGCCACATCTGTTCTCAATCAAGAAATCACTAAAATAGAACCTGCCTGACAAAGTGAAGTAGACCAAAAGATCCTCAAAATCTAGACATCCTGCTTCCCAAAGAAATTCTGGAACAAATAAGAAATTAAAGTTACAGATCTATCAGTCTGGAAAAGGTTATAAAGCCATTTGTAAAGCTTTGGAACTCCAGCGAATCACAATGACAACCATTATCCATAAATACCAAAATAATGGAACAGTGTGAATCTTCCCAGAAGTGGCCAATAGACCAAACTTACCCCAAGAGCGCAGCGATGACTCATACAAGAGGTCACCAAAGACTCCACAACAACATCCAAAAAACTGCAGGCCTCACTTGCCTCAGTTCATTTCAGTGTTCATAACTCCACCATAAGAAAGACTGGGCAAAAAAGGCCTGCATGGCAAAGTTCCGAGGTTAAAAATCACTGCTGAACAATAAGACCATAAAGGCTCATCTCAGTGTTGGCAGAAAACACCTTGATGATCCCCAAGACTTTTCGGAGAATACTCTGGATTGACTAGCCTAAACTTGAACTTTTTGGAAGGTGTATGTCCCATTACATCTGGAGCAGAATGAACAGCATTTCAGAAAATGAACAGCATTTCAGAAAAGGAACATCAGACCAATATTAAAATATGGCTGTGGTAGTGTGATGGACTGGGTTGTTTCGGGTTCGGGAAGACTTGCTGTGGTAAATGGAACCATGAATTCTGCAGTCTACAAAAAAATCCTGAAGAAGAATGTCCAACCATCTGTTCGTGACATCAAGCTGAAGCGCACTTGGGTTATGCAGCAGGACAATGATCCAAAACAAACCAGAAAGTCCACCTCTGAATGGCTTAAGTAAAACAAAATTAAGGCCTTGAAGTAGCCTAGTCAAAGTCCTGACCTTAATCCAAATGAGATGCTGTGGCATGACCTTAAAAAGGCAGTTCATGCTCGGAAACCCTCCAATGTGGCCAAATTACAACAATTCTGCATAGAGGAGTGGGACAAAACTCCTCTGGAGCAGTGTTTCTCAACTCCAGTCCTCAGGACCCACCAACAGGTCATGTTTTCAGGATTTCCTTAGTATTGCAAAGGTGATGGAATTAATGCTTGAGCAGGTGATAAAATTATCACCTGTGCAATACTAAGGAAATCCTGAAAACATGACCTGTTGGTGGATCCTGAGGACTGGAGTTGAGAAACACTGCTCTAGAGCGTTGTAAAAGACTCACTGCCAGTTATTAGGTTTAGGGAACAATAGGTAATAAATACCTTCATTTAAAAAGTACATTTTGTTTTAACTTGCGTTATCTTTGTCTAATATTTAACCCCTTTGAAACAAAGCCTGCTTTCACCTTCCTTGATGACTAGGCCAATTTTTACAATTCTGACCTCTGTCACTTTACGAGGTCATATCTCTGGAACATGTCAATGGATCCTGGTGATTCTGAGACTGTTTTCTCCCAACATATTGTACTTCATGATAGTGGTAAAGTTTCTTTGATATGACTTGCGTTTATTTGTGAAAAAAAAAAGAAAATTTGGCAAAAATTTTGAAAATTTTGCAATTTTCAAACTTTAAATTTTTATGCACTTAAATAAGAGTCATAGCGCACAAAATAGTTAATAAATAACATTTCCCACATGTCTACTTTACATCAGCACAATTTTACAACAAAATTTGCAAAAACATTTTTAGGGACCAATTCACACTTGAAGTGACTTTGAGGGGCCTATATGACAGAAAATACACAAAAATGACACCATTCTAAAAACTGCACCCATCAAGGTACTCAAAACCACATTCAAAAAGTTTATTAACCAGTCAGGTGCTTCACAGAAATTTTTGGAATGATGAATGAAAAACAAACATTTACTTTTCTTTCACAAAAATTTTCCTTTAGACCCTTTTTTTTTACTTTCGCAAGAGTAACACGAGAAAATGGACCATTCATTTTGTTGTGCAATTTCTCTTGAGTACGCAGATATTCCATATGTGGGGAGAATACTACTGTTTGGGCGCACGGCAGGCTTAGAAGGAAAGGAACACCATTTGACTTTTTGAATGCAAAATTTGATGGAATAATTAGCGGACGCCATGTCGCATTAGAAGAGCCACTGATGTGCCTAAACAGTGGAAACCCCCACAAGTGACACCGTTTTGGAAACTAGACCCCTTTGGGACTTTATCTAGATGTGTACTGAGCACCTTGAACCCCCAGTTGCTTCACAGAAATCACAAATTTCCCCACAAAAAAAAAAAAAAAAAAAATCTTTTTAGCTACAAATTTTGTATTTTCACAATGGACCCCAGAGTTTGTTGTACAATTTCTCCCTAGTTCACTGAAAACCCATATGTGGTCGAAAACTACTTTTAAGGCACAGTGGAAAACTCAGAAGGGATGTAGTGCCATATTACTGTGCAGATTTTGCTGCACTTGCTTGAGGGTGAGTTTCCACGGTCAGGAAACGCTGCGTGTTTGGCGCTGTGCGCTGGCGCAGCGCCAAACACGCAGCGTCCAGATGTTACAGCATAGTGGAGGGGATTTCAAGAAATCCCGTCTCCACTATGCGTAACAATACGCAGGTGGCAGACCTGCGTAAACGGACATGCGGCGCGTCTTTTTAGACCGCAGCATGTCCTCGCGTATTGCGGCGACGGTGCGTCGCCGCAACAGAATTTAACACAGGGCTATGTAGCCCTGCGTTCTTTCCGGAGGTGTTCCGGAGGTGTCCTGAACACCTCCGGAAAGATCGCGCGTCATAAAGGGGGCGGGGCTTAGACGGAGCGGAATTTCCGCTCCGTCCAAAGCGCTGTGGTTCCGGACCGTGGAACCACAGCCTAAGGGTGCCATGTTACATTGACAGAGCCCCTGAGGTGCTAGAACAGCAGAACCCCCCCCCCATAAGTGATCCCATTTTACTAATTAAACTTCTCAATGAATTCATCTAGGTGTGCAATTACCGTATTTTTCGGACTATAAGACGCACCCCAAATTTTAAGAAGGAAAATAGGGAAAAAAAAAATAATGTGTCAAATGGGGGTTCGTCTTACAGTCCGAATTCAGCTTACCAACGAAGGGATCAGCACAGGTAGAGGAGTGGTCAAAGGGGTGGTTCAGTGGTTCCAGGCTGGTGGGGTGGCTGTGCACTGTGGGGTGGATGTACTGTGGGGGTGGCAATATACTCACAAATCCAGTGGCGGCGGTCCCAATGCAGCCTCCCTGTGCTCTGCGGTGCGGTGGAGTCGGGGCTCTGTGCTGCGTGGGGGACTCCGCCGGCATTTCGTCAAAGGCCTAAAGCCAGCGCAGCTCCGTTGCTGCGACGCGGAGTCCTCCTGAAGCATGGCCGCCAGGGGCCTCCAGAAAGATGCGACGCACAGTCCTCCTGAAGCATGGCCGCCAGGGGCCTTCGGAAAGATGGCCGCTGAAGGCGGCGCATGCTCAGATTCAGATCTCGGCAACGAGATCTTGTCACGAGATCTCGGCAACGAGATCTTGTCCCGAGATCTCGTTGCAGAGATCTGAATCGGAGCATGCGCCGCCTCCTTTGGCCATCTTTCAGTAGGCCCCTGGCGGCCATGCTTCAGGAGGACTGCGCGTCGCATCTTTCCGGAGGCCCCTGGCGGCCATGCTTCAGGAGGACTCCGCGTCGCAGCAACGGAGCTGCGGGGGGCTTTCAGACTTTGACGAAATGCCGGCGGAGTCCCCCACGCAGCACAGAGCCCAGCTGCAGCCACACTACAGAGCCCCGACACCACCGCACCACAGAGAATAGGTAGGCTGCATTGGGACCGCCACCGGATTTGTGAGTATGTTGCGACCATTAGACACACCCCCATTTTCCCCCAAAATTTGGGGGGAAAAAAGTGCGTCTTATGGGCCGAAAAATAGGGTATTATATTAACACCACAGGTGTGTCACAAACTTATATCATTGGGTAGTGAAAAAAAAATAATTTACATTTTTACCACCAAGATTGTGTGTTAGCCCTAAGTTTTACATTTTCACACTGGGAAATGGGTAAACATGGTACCAGAATTTGTCCCACAATTTCTGCCTAATGTATAAATACAGAGCGCTATTTGCCTCCTGGAGCGCAGATTTTCCTAGACTAGTTTGTGAATTCCATATAAAGAGCCCCTAAGCGCTAGAAAAACAGAATCCCCCATCAAGTGACCCCATTTTGGAAATTATAACCCTTTGGGAATTTATCTACAGATGTAGTGACGATTTTGACTCCATGGGTGTTTTCCAGAAACAGGCAGCAGTGGATGTTGCTGAGTGAAAATTGCAAACTGCTGTTGTAGTCACCAGTACATTAAACCCAGCTCATGCTTCTGGAGACACGCACCTGTAAATTAGGCGGGCTCTCATCATTACAGAAATGCCAAACATGTGGGTGCTATATGCAATTTAGGCACACTGGGGCTCAGAAGGGGAAGCGGGCATTTGGATTTGGGAGTGAAGAATTTGCTGAATTTCTTTTGGCGGGTGATGAGCCATTTCGCTTCACCAGAGCCTTTGTGCTACCTGTAAAGTGGAAACCCTCTATATTTCCGTTAACAGATGACAGACCTAATTGGGGACTACTTTTTCTGTGGATTGAATTGAAGCTTTTATTGGTAACATTTTACATAATGATTGGTATCAGTTATCCGGCGCTCTACGCTGACCATTTACTTTGGGGTTTCCATCTAATTCTTTGAGTGACGCGATTCAGATGAAATCCCCGATAGATCCATTCACTATAGTGATGCAGCAGAGTTACACTGGACTCCATCTGGCCTCTGTTCCACGGTTTCCTTCTTTTCAGAAGTGCAAAAAACTGTGACCGCCGGCACTTTTATGCAATGGTAAAAAGACGGACACCCCTGGATCACAGGTGTTATGGCGTCCACAGTGCCTCCATCTGCCTCATTATAGGGAATTTTCCGCCGGGGTTCTGTCTGAATCACGCATTTCAGAGATTTACACGGAAATCCCGATGTAAGCTCTCAGGGTAGAGGGCAGGATAAAGGTGCGCCGAACCTTACTGCGATCTTTGGGAGGCAGAATGAAAAAAAGCAACAGCATGGGAAGAATTCATTTTATTTATTTTTTATGCCGTTCTTCATGCGGTATAAGTGACTAGGCAACTTTATTCTTCGGGTCGGTGCGATTATAGAGATACCAGATTTATATTGGGTTTTTATGTTTGGCTGCTATCACACGCTAAAAGACACTTTTTATTGCGAAAACTAGTTTTTGCGTCACCATATTTTGGGAGCGATAATTTTTTCATATTTCAGTCGACAGTCATGCGAGGGCTTGCTTTTTGCAGGACAAGCGGACTTTTTTTTATTGGTACCATTTTCACGCACATGACATTTTTTGATCGCTTTCTTTTCCAATTTTTGGGAGAATTAACAAAAAGCAGCAATTCAGGAATTTTTTTTTTTTTATACCGTGTGGTAAAAGACGGATTTTGGTAAGAACTTACCTGTAAAATCCTTTTCAGCGAAGGAAGGAAGAGAGACACACTAGTCATTACTAGTGGGTAGGCGGAGCCCAGATGGGATAGACACCTCAGATTAAAAAGAGTGTTGACCGGCCCCTCCAGCTCGGGCTCCTCCTACTCAGCTCTCCAGTCGTACACAAGCTAAAGAAGAGCAAATATCACCAGCGGAGCAACATAACCCTTTCTGAAGGACTTCAGAGAAAAGACAAGAATACAGGTTATGCATGTAACAGGAAAAAACCACACAGTCCCAGGTACTACTCACTGGACCTGACCACTGCGATGAGCTGGCAATGCTGGAACAGAGCCGTAGCGCGTCGACCTCAGCCCAGATGATCGCTATCAGAGAAGGGTCACGCCGCATCTGAAAACACAACAACACACTTCTGCCATGGGAGGGAGCTGTGTCTCTCTTCCTTCCTTCGCTGAAAAGGATTTTACAGGTAAGTTCTTACCAAAATCCGTCTTTCAGCAGCAGATGGAAGGAAGAGAGACACACTAGTCATTACTAGTGGGACGTCCCAAAGCAGTCCAAAAATTAAGGGTGGGAAAAAAAACAGAAAAGGCAGAACCCAACAACCTAAGAAAATGCGCAACCAGCGCTAACAAATAAGTTAACGAGAACTTTAAACTACAGCCGCCTGCAGGACCCTACGTCCTAGGGCCGCATCAGCGGAAGCACTAACGTCCACCTTATAAAATTTTGTAAAGGTGTGGACGGAGCGCCAGGTCGCAGCCCGGCAGAGCTGAGCTGCCGAGGCCCCTTGATGGAAAGCCCACAGCTCTCATGGAGTGAGCTCGAACCTTAATCGGGCAAGGTTCGCCCTTAAGTCGGTAAGCCTCCAAAATGGCCGACCGGATCCAACGAGCTATAGAATCCTTGGAAGCTCGTTGACCACATCGACGACCTGCTGGAATCACAAACAGAGAGTCCGACTTCTGAAAACCTTGGGTAACAGACAAATAGAACTTCAAAGCCCGCACCAAATCCAATGTGTGCAAGGCTCGTTCCTTTGCATTCCTCGGCCCCGGACAGAGTGAGGGTAACACAATATCCTGGTTGACATGAAACTGTGACACCACCTTAGGTAGAAAATCGCCCCGTGTGCTGAGTATTACTCGATCCGGGTGAAACTCCAGAAAAGGAGGCGAGCAAGAAAGAGCCGCCAACTCAGAAACCCTTCTGAAAGAGGTGACCGCCACCAGGAAGGCAACTTTCCAAGAAAGCAACGAAAGGTTAACGGAATCCATAGGCTCAAAAGGCCCGTGTTGAAGAGCCTCCAAAACAAGATTGAGCCGCCAAGGAGACACAGGCGCCTTCCGCGGCGGAAACTGACGGGTTACTCCTTGAAAAAAGGAACGTACGTCCCTACGCGAGGCGATAACCTTCCTAAAACAGCAAGGACAGAGCAGAAACCTGACCCCTCAGGGTGCTTACTGCCAAACCTTTGTCCAGCCCAAATTGCAGAAAAGCCAACACATTGGGAATGGAAAAAATCCTCGGGTTCCTTGAAGAACCCGAACACCACGAAAAGAAAGCTTCCCAAGTCTTGTGATAAATCCTAGTAGTAGCCGGACCTCTGGCAGCTCACAAAGTGGCAATGACTTCGGCTGAAAAACCTTGACGGGTCAATATTTCGGTCTCAAGAGCCACGCCGTCAAACGCAGAGACTTCAGGTCCGGATGACGAACGGGCCCTTGGGTTAACAGGTCCGAGCGAAGAGGAAGAGGCGGCGCTGCCAGGAGCAACAACAGTGTCGAGAACCACATCCTCCTTGGCCAATCTGGGGCTATCAACATAGCCGAGATCCTCTCCAGTCTGATCCGACGTAGCACCAGAGGAAGTAAGGAAATCGGCGGGAACACATAGATTAGCTCGAATTGGTCCAACGGAGCCACTAGAGCATCCACCGCCACAGCTTTCGGATCCTTGTACCTGGACATGAAAGTCGGTAACTTGGCATTGAACCTGGATGCCATCAGATCCACCTGGGGAGTTCCCCAACGGGAGCACAGCAGTGCAAAAATTTTCAGATGAAGACTCCATTCTCCGGGATCCATCCTCTCGCGACTGCGAAAGTCCGCCGTGATATTCTGAACTCCTGGAATGTGGATCGCAGAGATGGCTGGTACTCTGGTCTCTGCCCATACCAGGATCTGAGATACCTCCACCATGAGTCTGGAACTTCTTGTCCCATCTTGGTGGTTGATATATGCGACCGCCGTCGCATTGTCTGTCTGCACTCGGACTGGCAGACCGCTTAAAGGGACCGTCCAGTGTTGGAGGCAAAGGAAAATCGCCCTCAATTCCAGGATGTTGATCGGCAAGACAGACTCCTCCGACGACCATACTCCCTGAGTCCAGAGGTCGTTCCAGACACCCCCCAGCCCGTCAGGCTGGCATCTGTGGTTATAACCGACCACTTCGGAGGGAGGAAGGACTTCCCCAGGGATAGCACTTCCGGACGTAACCACCATCCCAGAGACTCTCGTACCCTGTGGGAGATGATGACACTGCATTCCAGCGAAGTCTGCGATCGATCCCAACGGTTCAGAATGAACCTTTGGAGGGCCCTGGAATGAAACTGGGCAAATGGAATTGCTTCCATGGACGCCACCATCAAACCCAGAAGGCGCATACAGCTTCGAAGGGACATTGCTGTCGAAGACTTCATAACCTGTGCATGTCGAAGGAGACATGCTTGCTTGTCTGGGGGCAGGGATACCACTGCTTGTACCGTGTCGAAGTGCATCCCCAAAAACAGGATTGACTGCGACGGTTCCAGAGACGACTTCTCCCAATTGACCAACCACCCGAAGTCCTCCAGGAGCTGAAGGGATAGATTGCAAGCAGTTACCGCCTCCTCCTTGGAAGACACCACAATCAGAAGGTCGTCCAGGTAGGGAAGAATCGTGACCCCCTGTCTTCGAAGAATCGCCATGAGAGGCGCCAGAATTTTTGTAAAAACTCTGGGCGCTGAGGCCAACCCGAATGGCAGAGCCACAAACTGGTAATGGTCCTGGCCTATGGCAAAACGAAGGAAGCGTTGGTGAGCCCTTCCGATTGGAACGTGTAAATAAGCATCGCGAATGTCGATTGACACCAAAAAGTCGTTCTGCGACAAGGCTGCCACAACGGAGCGAAGTGACTCCATGCAAAATTTTCGGGTGTGGACATGCCGATTCAATCTTTTGAGATTCAGGATGGGGCGAAATTTGTCCTCCTTTTTGGGGACCACAAAGAGGTTGGAATAAAACCCTCTTCCCCTGTCCTCTGGCGGAACCGGTACTACCACACCCTTCTGCAGAAGAGAGTCGACCTCTCGCAGTAGAGCGGCACATAGCTCGGGCTCTGACGGGATGCGAGATTGGCAAAAACTGTTCGGGGGTCGAGAAGAAAACTCTATGAAGTAGCCTGCCGACACAACCCGCGTCACCCAGGCGTCCGGAACGCGGGACACCCAAGTCGATTCGAATTGGAGCAGGCGACCCCCCCACTCGAGAGCCCTCGAGTGGGACCCTGGCGTCAATCCGCCTTAGCGGGCTTTTTGTCAGATTCCCGCTTGTCTTGACGGAAACTTTGTTTCCAGGGAGTGCGGGATTTCTGGGAGGTCTTTTTTCCCGAAAAAGAGGGACGACCCGATCCCCAAGATGGCTGACCGAATCGTCCTCTGGACCGAAAGGACCGCCGACCACTACCGGTAGTAGGCCTGCCAGACGTAGAAGCCACAGTTCTTCGCTGCGGTAAAGCTGCTTCTTTTGCCTTTGCCTTGGCAATCAACTCCATGAGGTCAGATCCAAATAGCTGACCACCCTTGTAAGCCAAAGACAGCAAACCTTGCTTGGAAACCGCATCCCCGGTCCACTGTCAAAGCCACAGTGCTCTCCTGACTGTGACCGCCGAGGATTGTGTCCTGGACAGCAGTGACGCAGTATCCAGACCTGCATCATAGCCATACCGAATTGCATTCTCCAACAATTCGAAAAGTCCATCTTCCTCGGATAACGGATATTTCCTCCGTAGACGGTCCAACCAGATCAGAGAAGCTTTATAAGCACACATGGATCCTAGCACTGCTCTGAAACCATGACCCACAGCCTCGTAGATGGATTTTGCCGCCATCTCCGTTTTTCTGTCCAGCGGGTCCTGCAGACTCGCCTTCCCTTTAACAGGAAGTAATGAGGATTTGCTAAGCTGGGATAAAGGAACATCCACTTCAGGAGAAGGAATCCAATTATCAATCAACTCCGTAGCACACGGATACAGTGACTCAAAAAGCCGTGTCCCCTGAAAACGTTTGTCTGGACACAGACGCTCCTTCTCCACTGCCTCATTAAGCTCATCCAGGGATGGTAAGGTTGAAAACGACCTATGCGACTCCTGAAACATCCGGGCCGACTTACCAGGACGTGTAGTTACTTCCTCCGGTAACTGCAACGCCTCCCTCATAGCTTCAATAAAAGCTTCTACACGGCCCGAAAAAGAGGCAGAGTACCTTTGCCGATCCTCTTTATCCGAATCGGACATCTCTCCCGAACTTGAAGGGGAACCCTCCATACCAGAGATCTCCGAGTCGCTACGTGGGTAGGAAGGCACCGGCCTGTGTCGCTTCCTGCCATGAGAAGATCTGGCTGACACCCAATAACCTATAAGGTCAGACAGGCCATCAATAGAACGAGTGAGGGCCTCCATTTTGACGTCACTGGGGCCTCCGACTGCTGCGCTTGACGCAGTTGAGGATTGCGTGTCAGATACGCGAGACTGATCCTGTAGCGGATCTGGGAAACGGTCCGCACCTGGGTCCTGATCTGACATGTCCTCACACAGTATATGGCAGGTTAAACCTGTCAGTAACTAGAACAGTGTGGTTTCTTAAAGAAACAAAAACGAACGCTGAAGGGTTAAGCTCTTAAAGAGAGCTACCCCAGCCGTCCCCCAGTTAATGGTTAACCGCCTAAGAAGGGGTTAATGCCACAGACTCTCCACAACCTGTATTAATGTAACGGGTGTGCGAGCCCCAGGTGCCTCTTATGAGGTAGCAGGTGCAGACAGTACAGTCCTCAAGGTATGCCACACTAAACAAACAAATCGCTAAAAAATTGCGCATCTCAAAACACACTTATGCGACTTCAAAGACGTCGCTATTGTGATCTTAGCGGCCGTTCAGTGTGCCAGAACCCCAGGAAGGTGCCCTGCGCTGCGGGGGTGAGGAGTTTTTAAGCTTCTGCCCTGATAGGCAGAAGCGACTCACTGAGCTTCGCGGTGCTGTTCTTCTTAGTACGGGAGGAGCGGAGAGTGAGGAGCCCGAAGCGTGCAATGGCCGCCGCGCTGAGGAGATAGCCGGAAGAGAAGGGCAGAGGAGATCTCGCGCTTCAGAAGCGCTTCCTGCCCGGGAAACGCTAAGCCACGCCCCCGCCGGCTTCAAAAAAAGCGCGGGACTCCTCCGTTCTCCGGTCCCGTCCCACGTCCTGCAGGCATCCACCTGCGGACAAAAAAAAAACACACAGTCACCAATCGTTCACTGTAACAGCGGCTGCCGCAGCAGTCGCTGACAGCACTCAAACACATATTAACATGTGGAGTACTCACCCAGCCGAGCGCCACAGGGACCCCCAGAGATTTGTGGCGCTATGCCCATCGCTTCCCCCCAGGGCGGGGAACGCAGTGACCCCAGCAGCGCGGTTTGCGTCCCCGCCAGGGAAGCCATCCTCACCCCCCGGGCCGGCAGGGTTCTGCAGGGACCACCATATAGGGTAATACAGATCCGCCAAGGGAGAGGTGGGGGTCCAGCAGCGCTGAGACCCCTGAGACCTCTAGACCACTTCTGGTGATCCAAGTCTCTGTCCGATAAAAAATAACAAAATCTTCTGAGGAGCTGCTTCCAGCAGCGACTATCCTCTGAGACCTCAAATTTTAAACTGGAGAGATGAGTAGGAGGAGCCCGAGCTGGAGGGGCCGGTCAACACTTTTTAATCTGAGGTGTCTATCCCATCTGGGCTCCGCCTACCCACTAGTAATGACTAGTGTGTCTCTCTTCCTTCCATCTGCTGCTGAAATTGGTAAGACAGATTTATTCTTCGGGTCAATACCATTACAGCATACCTCTTTTAAATAGTTTTTTTTAGGTTTTGGTGCTTTTACACAATAAAAACTATTTAATAGAAAAAAATAATTATTTTTGCATCGCTTTATTCTGAGAGCTATAACTTTTATTTTTCTGCTGATAAGCCGCCATACAGCTCTGTTTTTTATGGGACAAGATGACATTTTTCAGCAGTACCATTTTTATTTTACATCTGTCTTTTTGATCGCGTTTTATTGCACTCCTTGTTCGGCAGTATGATAAAGCATTGTTGTTTTTTCACCAATGGGGCAGTTTTATAGAGTGGGTCGTTACAGACGTGGCGATACCAAATGTGTACTTTTAGGCTATGTGCACACGTAGCGTTCAAGCGTTTTTGCCGCGTTTTTACGCAGAGTAATCGCTTAAAAAACAGGTACATGCTGCGTATTTTTGCGGAGCGTAATCACTTTGCGTAAAAATAAGCAGCATGTCCATTCTTTAGGCGTAATCACGGCATTACGCCACCATAGGATTTGCATTGAAATGCTCACTTTACACATGTGGCTATGCCCACCATGCGTGATGTGAGCGCTCCATGTGTGCTTGGTACCCAGGGTCTAGAGGAGAGGAGACTCTCCTCCAGGCCCTGGGTACCATATTCCTGTCAAAAATAGAATTAAAATAAAAAATATTCATTTTCTCACCTTCTGGCGGCCCCCGGAGTCTTCCCGCCTCTCAGGCACGCTGCCGGCATCTTCCGTTCCCAGGGATGCATTGCGAGAATCACCCCATATGACGTAGCGGTCGACTGACCGCGATGTCGCAATGGTCATTCTCGAAATGCATCCCTGGGAACGGAACTTGCCGGCAGCGTGCCTGAGAGGCATTTAGCAAACAGTTGGGCACACTTGTTAGCACTATGCTTGACAAGTGTAACCAACCTGTCAATCAGTTTTCCAAGCAATGCTACAGATCGCTTGGAAAATGCTAGAATTATGCAAGCTAAAAACGCTTGCAAAATGCTTGCGCTTTGTGGGAAAACGCATACTAATTACGTATGCGTTTTACCCGCGGCATGTAGTTGTGCAAATGCTCTGCAAAATTAAGGAGCATTTGCACAACGTGTGCACATAGCCTTAATGTTTTTGTTTTTTTTATTTACATAAATGTATTTATTGGTAAAAAAAAAAATTTCTTTATTTGGGGATTTTAAATTTTTTTTTTTTTTAACTTCATTACATGGTCCCAAGTATGGAACATTACCATTTTACATCAGATCGCTGATCTGACATTGCACAGCAGAGTATCAGATCAGAATCTGACCAGCAGGGAAGGAGGCTCACAAGCCACTTTCCCTTCAGGACCTTGAAGGGCCCCGCGGCCATCTTGGTACCGGGGGTCTCCATGGAGACCACCAGAACAACGCGATCACATCGCATTGTTCTGGTGGAAGCGTGCAGGGAGCCCCCTCCCTATGCGATGCTTCTCTATGCTGCTGTCACTACTGACAGTGGCATCAGAGGGGTTAAATGCCCACGATTGGTGCAAGCACTGATCGTGAGCACTGCTGCGGGGTGTCAGCTGTCACATACAGCTGAAACCCGCACACGGTCACCGCAGCGCTCAGTTTGAGGCCACACAATCGCGGCGCCGTACCAGTACTGCTCAGGGAACAATCGCACCTCCCGCAGAGCAGTACTAGTACAGCGCATGTCGCGAAGCGGTTAAATTTGTTTAGTGATCTGAAACATTCAAGTGTGATAAACATTCAAAAGAATAGGAAATCAGAAGGGGGCAAACACTTTTTTTTTTTTTTACACAACTGTACATTGCATATAAAAAAATGTTGCATATGAGGGCTTACATGTACTGTGGCCTTGCCTCATAGGTTAAAGATATGGTTCAAGTTCTAAACTGAACCAGCTACATGAACCAAAATTGAAACAGCTACATGAACCAAAACTGAACCAGCTACATGAATTTCAGAGATCGCAAATCAAGTACATCATGGTATAAAAAGAAATCATGGGCCATCTGGCCACTAACTACACATATGCAGTGTCCCTTTATCAACACGGGCCCCAAACCTACTTTTCAGCACCTAAAAACCAAACCATTGCCCATTATGTTGATAATTACTCCCACAGGCCTAGAAACAGTCTTACTCAAACTAAGGGTATGTGCAGACATTGCAGAATCTGCTGTGGAATTCTCCGCACAGATTTTGCTAAATCAGCAGGTAAAATGACCTGCGTTTTATCTGCGGATTTAACGCGGCTTTTGTGCGGATTTCCCCTGCGTTTTGAGACCTGCGTATTCATATTTAGAGCAGGTCTCAAAACGCTGCGGAACTGCACAAAAGAAGTGACATGCTGCGGATTTAAATCCGCATCAAATCCGCAGCATGCTCACTGCGTTTTTTTTCTTTCCATTGAACATAATGCTACTGTACATCACTTGCAGTTCTGCTGCGGATGTGCAGCAGATTCCGCAACGCGAGCACATACCCTTACAGCATAGTCTGATTAAGGTCACGTTCAGATGTTCAGTATTTTACATCAGTATTTGTAGGCCAAAACCAGGAGTGGGTGAAAAATGCAGAAGTGTTGACAGGTTTCTATAGAATATGTGCAGACGATTCGAAACTAGCAGGGCTTTGGACGAAGAGTAAGTTTGCTGCGTCCAAAGCGCTGCTGTCTATTGAACGCAGGTGAATCCACATGTAATCACTGAACCATGCGGATTCACAGCGTCCAATACATTGAATGGTTGAAATTTCGCTTGTGGAGATTAGGGTCTCTGCAACATGCTGCGGTCTGGAAAGACGCCCCGCATGTCCGTCTCCGCGGGTGAGCCACGAAAGTCTGGACACATAATGGGGAAATCCAATCCACTATGCTGTAACAGCTGGATGCTGAACAAGTACGCAGCGTCCAACCCGCAGCGTTTACCGATCATCTGCACATACCTTTATACTTTTCCGCTGACTGTACCACTCCTGATTTGGGCTTACACATACTGATGTAAAATACTGACCAATTACTGAATGTGTGATTGTGGCCTAAGGCTGGTCACACATCTGACATTTACCACACGAGTATGGACTACAAGTCTCCTAATTCAAAATCAATAGCCTCGTATATGCATATATTAGCGTAAAATTACTTTATGTGTAGGCAGCATGGTGGCTAGCACTTTGGCTTTGTAGCACTTAGGTTCTGGGTTAAAATCCCACCAAGGACAACATCTGCAAGAAGTTTGTATGTTCTCCCCGTGTTTGTGTGGGTTTCCTCCCACACTCCAAAGACATGAAAGATTTCAGTTGAGTCCCAATATCTACAGAAATGACAATGTCTGTAAAGCGTTGTGCAATATGATGGTGCTATATGAATAAGCATAATCAATAATATTGCTTAAGTCAGATTAGGAGACTCCGGTCCGGTTCAGATATTGGAGTCCGTACACAGACCATGAATATTGGACGTGCTAAACTGGCAAAAGCATTGAATATATTAAAAAAAAAAAAAAAAAAGACAAAACACCGCAGATAATCCTTTAAACAATGAGTGATGTGATCATAACAAGCAAACATTTCTGAAATTTCAGAATTTGCTGGTGCTGTAAAACGCAGCTCAAAATTTGCATTAAAAAAAAACAATTTCCATAGGTTGAAGAAGAATTTTTTGCCCACCTAAGCAATTTTATGCACGAAGAATGAGCGTTATTTGACACATTATTCAGTCGCTCAACCTATTCACATTACACAGTCCATTATGAGGCGCATTATAAAGCCCAGGACAGGCTTCAAGAGAATAAAGTGGAGCCTTCTCAGTTCTGTCCCTCTAGAAAAAGAGAAAACACCTAACATACTGTATATATACACACTACTGTGTGAAAGTTTAGGGTCACTTAGAAATTTCTTTATTTTTGAAAGAAAAGCAGTTTTTTTCCAATGAAACTAACATTAAATGATTCAGAAATACACTCTATACATTGTTAATGTGGTAAATGACTATTCTAACTGCAAACGTCTGGATTCTAATGCAGTATCTTCATAGGTGTAGAGAGGCCCATTTCCAACAACCATAACTCCAGTGTTCTTCTGGTACTTTGTGTTTGCTGTGTAAGAAGGCTAATGGATGGTTACAATACCCTTGAAAATCCTTGTGCAAGTATGTTAGCACAGCTGAAAACAGTTTGGCTGATTAGAGAAGCTATAAGCCTGACCTTCCTTTGAGCTAGTTGAGAATCTGGAGAATTACATTTGTTGCTTCCATTAAACTCTCAAAATGGCTAGAAAAAAAGAACTTTCATGCGAAAATCGACAGTCTATTCTTGTTCTTAGAAATGAAGGCTATTCCATGAGAGAAAGTGACAAGAAACTGAAGATTTCCTACAACGGTGTGTACTACTCCCTTCAGAGGAGAGCACAAACAAGCTCTAAACAGAGTAGAAAGAGAAGTGCGGGGCCCCGCTACACAACTGAGCAACAAAACAAGTACAATAGAGTCTGTAGTTTGAGAAATCGATGCATCACAGGTCCTCAACTGGCAGCTTCATTAAATAGTACACGCAAAACGCCAGTGTCAACGTCTACAATAAAGAGGCGACTCCGGGATGCTGGCCTTCAGGGTAGAGTGGGAAAGAAAAAGCCATATTTGAGATTGGCTAATAAAAGGAAAAGATTAATATGGGCAAAAGAACACAGACATTGCACAGAGGAAGGTTGGGAAAAAAGTGTTATGGACAGACGAATCCAAGATTGAGGTGTTTGGATCACACAGAAGAACATTTGTGAGACGCAGAACAACTGAAAAGATGCTGGAAGAGTGCCTGACGCCATCTGTCAAGCATGGTGGAGGTAATGTGATGGTCTGGGGTTGCTTTGGTGCTGGGAAAGTGGGAGATTTGTACAAGGTAAAAGGGATTTTGAATAAGGAAGGCTATCACTATTTTGCAACGCCATGCCATACCCTGTGGACAGTGCTTGATTGGAGTCAATTTCATCGTCCAACAGGACAATGATCCAACGCACACTTCCAAATTATGCAATAACTATTTAGGGAAGAAGCAGGCACCTGGTATTCTATCCCATTGAGCTGTTGTGGGAGCAGCTTAACCGTATGGTACGCAAAAAGTGCCCATCAAGCCAAACCAACTTGTGGGAGGGGCTTCTGGAAGCATGGGGTGAAATTTCTCCAGATTACCTCAGCAAATTAACTGCGAGAATGCCAAAGGTCTGCAATGCTGTAATTGCTGCAAAGAGAGCATTCTCTGACTAAAGAAAAGTTTAAAGGAGAAAATTATTTCAAATAAAATCTTTTTTTCGAACCTTGTCAATGTCTGGACTAGATTTTAAATTCATTTGGCAACTCATTTGATTAATAAAAAGTATGACTTTTCAAGGAAAACACAAAATGGCCTGGGTGACCCCAAAATTTTGAACTGTAGTGTAAACTTTCTTAAAAAAAAACAAAAAAAAAAAACACAGAACAATGAATGTTGAGAGCTTTTCAATACATATTTCTTTAACAAGTTTTATTTTTATTTTTTTACTACAAACGTGTAAAATGTGTTTTTGTTTTGGCCATTTTTTTTAATTGCATAAAGAAGCCCATGGAAAAACTACCATTCGCCAAGGCATGCTATATTTTGAGAAAAATGCAAGAAAATGCTGCATATGTATACAACTTATTAATAAGTTGTTATAGACTTTAACGTAAAAGCTGTGGATTAAAAACATGAAGAAAACTACCATTAAAAATATTGTGGAATAACCCAGGCTTAGCCTCATGCATTTTTTATATTGCAACATAATGTTGGTATTTCATTTTTGCTGCAATGAAAGACAAATGAAATCTAATGGATACCTACAATAAAGTTACTACTACTCCTGGGCATGGGCACCCCCAAATCACAAACGCCAAAATGAGAACTCGCTGCTGAACAGTAAGTAACAGAGTCAAGTTTCTCAAGGGATATTTTATTAGCAATGCCATGCCACCTCCACAGCACAAACATTCACAAATAAAAACAATACTAGCTACCATGTTCTACTTCACTAGAATCTGGTTCAGGCCGCAAAAAGAACAGACAGTCACAAAAGGTAGCAATGCTAAACATTCTTAGAAAAAAGCAAGAATAAATGATTTTTTACCTTAAGACAGGTGTACTGCTAAGACTACCATCTTATCGATCTAAATTCCATTTATAAAATATAAACACATACATAAATACACACACGTGCTTCTCGCAACATTAGAATATCAAACATTTTAGTTTTTCATATATTATATAGCATCATTACAGAGTAATCCATTTCAAGTGTTTATTTCTGTTAATGTTGATGATTGTGGCTTACAGCCAATGAAAACCCAAAAGTCATTATCTCAGTAAATTAGAATACTTTATAACACCAGCTTGAAAAATGATTTTAAAATCCGAAAATTATATTCAGTAAATGCACTCAATACTTGGTCGGGGCTCCTTTTGCATCAATTACTGCATAAATGCAGGGTGGCATGGACGCGATCAGCTTGTGGCACTGCTGAGGTGTTATGGAAGCCCAGAGTTGCTTTGATGGCAGCCTTCAGCTCATCTGCATTGTTGGGTCTGGTGTCTCTCATCTTCCTCTTGACAATACACCATAGATTGTCTATGGGGTTAAGGTCAGGTGAGTTTGCTGGCCAATCAAGCACAGTGATACTGTTGTTTGTAAACCAGGTATTGGCACTTTTGGCAGTGTGGACAGGTGCCAAGTCCTGCTGGAGAATGAAATATCCATCTCTAAAAAGCTTGTCGGCAGAAAGAAGCATAAAGTGCTCTAAAATTTCCTGGTAGACAGCTGCGCTGAGTTTGGTCTTGATAAAACACAGTGAACCTACACCAGCAGATGACATGGCTCCCCAAACCATCACTGATTGAGAAAACTTCACACTAGACCTCAAGCAGCTTGGATTGTGTGCCTCTCCACTCTTCCTCCAGACTCTGGGACCCTGATTCCCAAATGAAATGCAAAATTTACTTTCATCTGACAACACCTTGGACCACTGAGCAACAGTCCAATTCTTTTTCTCCTTGGCCCAGGTGGGTTAATCTTCACCACATTTTTGAATGGCCTTTCCTTAACAATCCTTTAAGGCTGCGGTTATCCCAGTTGTTTGTGCACCTTTTTCTACCACACTTTCTGTCCACTCAACTTTCCATTAATATGCTTGGATACAGCACTCTGAACAGCTAGCTTCTTTAGCAATGACCTTTTGTGGCTTACCTTCCTTGTGGAGTGTGTCAGTGACTGCCTTCTGGACATCTGTCAAGTCAGCAGTCTTTCCCATGATTGTGGAGCCTACTGAAACAGACTAAGGGACCTTTTTAAACGCTTAGGAAGACATTGCAGGTGTTTTTTGTTAATTATTCTAATTTACTGAGATAATGACTTTAGTATTTTCATTGACTGTAAGCCATAATCATCAACATGAACAGAA
>JARQOD010000001.1:807854554-807921365 GCA_033576555.1 Oophaga sylvatica
GACCATTTGTCTGGGGATGGTAAGCGGAAGAGAGACAGACATTAATATTGAGTGCAGAGCAAAACCCCTTCCAGAATCTTGAAGTGAACTGTACTCCACGGTCAGAGATGATCTCATCCGGGACCCCATGCAGCGGAAAGACATTCTGTATAACCAAGTTCACTGTATCCTTAGCTGAGGGGAGGCCGGTGCATGGAACAAAATGAGCGGCTTTAGTCAGGCGATCAACTACCACCATGATCGTATTCATGCCCCCCGATTAAGGCAGCTCCACAATACAGTCCATTGATATAGACCCCCAAGGGCGGGACGGAACAGGTAATGGTTGCAGAAGACCCGTAGGTGCCACATGAGGAGTATTGTAACGAGCACATACCTCGCAAGAGAGAACATAGTCCTTGGTATCCTTCAGGCAAGTTGGCCACCAGAAAAATCGGCTTAGGAACTCTTGTGTCTTCTGTACCCCCCTGTGACCAGCCAACTTGGAGTCATGTACCAACTTGAGGATCTGCAGACGGACGGCTTCAGGGACGTAGATACGTCGATCTCTGAACCACATGCCACCCTTAAAGACAAGATTATTATCAACAGGTGGATTGGCCAGAAATACATCAAGGTCATAAGACTCCCTGCACTCCTTCCACAAGTCTTGATCATGGATAACTATCCGCAGCATGGATTCGGGATAAAGCATCAGCCTTCCCATTACGAGAACCTGGACGGTACGAGATAACAAAATTAAATTGATTTAAAAATAAATTCCAACGAGCCTGATGAGGAGAAAGACATCTAGCGGATCTAAGGAACTCTAAATTGCGATGGTCAGTTAGCACTACGATCTGTTGTGCAGCTTCTTGCAGAAGATGCCTCCATTCCTTGAAAGCCGCAATAATAGCCAGCAATTCCTTGTCTCCCACGTCATAATTCTTCTCTGCTGAGGTTAGTCTACGGGAAAAGAAAGCACAAGCATGTAGCAGCCCCTTCTCTCCAGTTCTTTGGGAGAGAATAGCCCCCAAAGCATTATCAGAAGCGTCCACCTCCACAATGAAAGAAAGTGTTAGATCTGGGTGTATCAACAGCGGTGCTGAGGTGAAACAGATCTTAAGCCGATCAAAAGCTTCTTGAGCCTGTGAAGACCACTTAAAGGGCCTTTCTTTCTTTGTCAAGGAAGTAATGGGTTGGACAATATCAGAAAAATTTCGAATGAAACGTCTGTAGAAATTTGCAAAACCAATAAAACGTTGGACCTCCTTAACGTTCTTGGGTACCGGCCAGTCAGGGATAGCCTGAATCTTACCAGATTCCATGTTCAGCTCCTGAGGAGAGATGATATAACCCAAGAACTGTATCTCAGAACGATGGAACTCGCATTTTTCCGGCTTGATATACAGATGGTTCTCTTTCAGACGTCTTAAAACCGCTTTGACATGTTCTTCATGTTCCTGTAGAGAGTCAGAAAAGATTAAAATATCGTCCAAATAGATAACCACAAATTGGTCCAACAAATCTCTGAAGATGTCATTAGCAAGGTGTTGAAACGTTGCAGGGGCGTTACAAAGCCCGAAGGGCATCACAAGATATTCAAAGTGTCCATACCGGCATCTGAATGCTGTCTTCCACTCATCCCCTGGACGAATACGCACCAAATTATAAGCCCCACGAAGATCCAGTTTAGAGAACACCTTAGCATGGCGGACTCTTTCCAGTAATTCGGGAATCAGAGGCAAAGGGTAACGGTTTCGTATGGTTACCTTATTGAGTTCCCGATAGTCTACACAGGGTCTCAAGGTCCCATCCTTTTTTTTACAAAAAATATAGGTGCCCCTGCTGGTGAGGAAGAAGGACATATGAAGCCTTTGGCCAGGTTTTCATCAATATACTCCTTTAAGGCTTGGAGCTCAGGTGCCGCCAAAGGGTATACGTTGCCAAAAGGAATAGCTGCCCCAGGAAGCAGCTCAATGGGACAGTCATAATGCCTGTGTGGAAGAAGCTGATCTGCATTCTTCTTGTCACAGATGTCAGAGAACTCTTTATATGCTGACGGTAAAGTAAATACCTGTACAGGTGGTTCCGTAGCCGTGGACTCAGGGACAACTTCAGTTGATGCTGGGTTGCTCCTTGTTGGAAAGATAATCTCCTTGGTCTCCCAGTTGATAGTTGGATTCTGAGAACGCAGCCAAGGGATGCCTAAAATCACAGGAAAATGAGGAGAAGAAATTAGCAAGAAAGAGAGTTGCTCCTGATGATTAGGTTCCAACAAAATCTCAAGGGTGCGGTCTCCTGATCCACAGGCCCGGAGATTAAAGGTGACCCATCCACTGTTTCCATGAGGCTCTTGCTGAATTCAATACCATGTTCCTTGGCAATGCGATATCCATAAAATTGCCACCTGCACCAGAGTCAATCATAGCTGCACTGGAAATCCACTGCCCAGAACACAGGATCTTATAGGAGAGAACAAAAAAATATTTAGACTTGAGAGTCTCAGTGGTTGATACCTTTAATGGCTAACTGAAAGATGGTACAATTGCAAGCTTCGAGACTACTCCGTTCTTCATCAGGCAAAGACTAAAACAAAAACTGAAGAATCACATATATTTATATATATAATACACAAGAGGACACAGGATAGTGCAATAGGTAAGACAAGTGACGTGACAGACTCATATGGCAAGGAATGAACATAAATATTGAACAGATCATGAAGAGAGAGTTTATTACCCTCTGATGGTCTGGTGTTGTGTTGATGCCCTAGAAGTCAGAGACGCAGATTCCTTAATTGATATAGAATGACATGAATCCATGTGACACGGAGAGACCGAGTAGTCTCGAAAGCTTCAATTTGTTACCATCTTTCAGTTAGCCATTTAAAGGTATCACCACTGAGACTCTCAGTCAAATATTTTCTATCTACTGGCTAACACGGTACGAAGATACACATCTTTCTATAGGAAGAACATGAGAGTTCTTTTCCTTCAGCTCTTGGTGGTGAAGTCATAGAAAGTGAATGGAATACAGCATTTAAAGGCAGGCTACATTCAGAGATGTCAGATTCATCATCACAGTTGTCATACTCTCCTACCGCTGCTAGCACCTTGTTAGACCACTTGGGACACTTGGGACAGTTGATTAAAAAGTGGTCAGACTGGCCGCAGTAGAAACATAGACTTTCACGAAGTCGATGCTCCCGGCGCTCATTACTCTCGCGCCTCTGAACAGAATCAATTTGCATGGGCACCTCCTCCACCTCCCGAGATGTTTTACCTGCAGGCTCTCTGGAAAGAAGGGAAAAGTTAGAGATACGGTTCAAGGCAGAAAACTTCTCCTGCCTACACTCAGTAAGGCGAATGTCAATGCGCACACAATGCTGTATAAATGTCTCTAGCTCTTGTGGTGATTCAGAGCGAGCTAATTCGTCCTTTACAATGCTAGACAGACCCCTTTTAAAAATAGGCAATTGTGCATAACTGTCCCAATTGGTATCTACTGCTAATCTCCTGAATTCGGTAGCATACTCAATAACAGAACGTTTAGCCTGGCATAAAGACAATAAAGCAGATTCAGCAATTGCACGGTGATTAGGATCATCAAACATTAATGCCACAGCGGCCAAGAAATCATCCAAATTATTTAACCGCGGGTCACGAGACTCAATCATCGGATTCGCCCAGGCGAGCGCTCGTGCGGTCAGCAGCATTATTACACACAATACTTTAGATCTATCATTAGGGAAATGGTCAGCATGCACATCAAAATATAGCATACATTAATTGACAAAGCCACGAAATTTGTCGCGATCACCATTAAATCTGAATGGGGGCAACTTAGGTGGGCTAGCTGGTGGTGGTTGCCCAGAAGGTTGTGCCGCTATTTGCGTGCTTATGTCCTGTAAAGCCCGTCCATACTGGGACTCCATGCCAGCAAGTTTGTTTTCCTGGGCTGCCATGCCGGTGCTTAAGTCCTGCAAAGTTTGTCCAAGCACTTGTTCATTGCGTTCAAAGCTTCCAAACTTCTTTTGCAGACCTTCCACATCTTTCTATAGTGATCTAATTATGGAGAACACCTGCTCTAATCTGCCTTCTGCAGTCATTGCTCCAGCAGTCTCTTTTGAGGCTAGAGTATCCTGTAATGATTATAGGAGATAACTCAGGAGACTCTTGCGTGGAACAAGACAACTACAGGACACAGTTTTATAAGTGGTAAAGTCTATATTATCACACGGTGATTCAAACAGGTGCAGAGCAAAGCTCAAGTCCACAACACTTGGTGCAGATATTAAATGCAGCTTAACAGGTGTGGTGTAGTGACTAATGTGGCACCTAGGGGGCGCTGTATAAGTTGCTCAAATTATGCATGGAGGCATGAGATGGATGGGAAACCAGTCCCTGGTATGGTGCTAAATGGAAAGTATGTGTCACAGAGCTATTCTGTGCTGTAGGTCAGTAATGTTGTTCTGGGACTTGTAGTCCCATAAGAGTTCTGGTTATCGGTAAGGGTGAACCTACAGGGTTAGCTTGTGAGCTGGGTGGGACATGCTAACCACACATACACCGCCCACTGGTGGTGGGAGAATGAATGTTACATACTGGTGATTGTATGTGTTGTGAAGGACCTGTGATGAGGTCATGAACAGGTGACCAGATCATGTGCTTCATGCCTGGGCTGGGGGAGTGGCTACAGGTATGAAAGGCAGTGCTGGGTACATGATGAGGAGCAGGGCCGGCGTCAGCACCCGGCACACCCGGGCAAGTGCCGGGGCCCCGAGCAGGCGGGGGGCCCACTTGCCGTCGGGCACCCCGGCGCCCGTTAGCGGTGTCAGCGCCGCCACTGGGCCCCCCCCGCTTGCTCAGGGCACCTCTCACCTCTCCCCGTGCCTCTGTTGCCGCAGCTCCGAGCTCCAGGGGGTGCCTGTGCCGGCGCTTCCTCTCTCACAGCAGCGCCGCTGAATGACGTCATCATTCAGCGGCCGGCTGTGGCAGAGAGAGCGCGGACGCCGGACAGGTGAGATCGGTGTGTGTGTGTGTGTGTCTGCCTGTGTGCATGTGAGAGAGTGCTGCCTGCGGTGCTGTATGTGTGATGGTGGTGGGGGAGGCAGGCAGTGATGGTGGTGAGGAGGCGATGATGATGATGATGGGGAGGCAAAGATAATGGGAAGGCGATGATGATGATATTAATGGGGAGGCAATGATAATGATGATGATGGGGAGGCAGTGATAATGGGAAGGCAATGATGATGATATTAATGGGGAGGCAATGATATTGATGGGGACGCAATGATAATGGGAAGGCAATGATGATGATATTAATGGGGAGGCAATGATGATGATGGGGAGGCAATGATAATGGGAAGGCAATGATGATTATATTAATGGGGAGGCAATGATGATAATAGGGAGGCAATGATGATGATGATGGGCAGGCAATGATGATGAGGGGAGGCAATGATGATGATAATGGGGAGTCTTTCCACAGCGCCCTTTCCTTAGCCGTAACAGTGCAGAATGCAGCACAGTGTAGAGGAGAGCTCCATATTTTGTATGGAGCATTATATTGGGTCCAGTATCCTGTATGGAGCATTATATTGGGTCCAGTATTCTGTATGGAGCATTATATGGGGGATGGCGCGGTGACATCCTGCATGGGGTATTATATGGGTGATGAGGGGGAGACTATGTGGTGCCCATAATATTGTATGGAGGACTGTACTGTCCAGTCTGTACTGTGCTGTGAGGATTTGGCGGTTTTTGAGCTATTGTACAATTTACAATAGGTATCAGTCATGTAATGGAAGAAGAGAAGTGTTTGGCGTTGTGCTATACCCATATTTCTCTGCAGTATCTGTGCATCATGAATCGTGGTCTGTGTTAAGGGGGCCCACTGAGACTCTTTCGCCCGGGGCCCATAAAAACCTGGAGCCGCCCTGATGAGGAGAATGTGTTATAGACTAAGGAGTCTCTGAGATTGAGTTGGAGTCTGTGGAGAGTGTGTCCTGCATAGGGCTGCCTGGAAGGTTCCTGGAAGGTCTATTGGTGTTGGAAGATCCTGGGGTAGGATCGGATTCCTGGAAGCACGTGGTGAGACTTGGAACTTGGTGGCCGGGTGTTGGACGGGGTCCAGAATAGCACCTGGACAGGACACATGTGTGTGCGGAGCCTATGTCGGTCCCACACTGAGAACCACGCGGTTCTGTTGAGGAGTTTGGCTGGAGTCAGCCTGGAAGTGTGACTTTCTGTTACAGTGTGTCAGTGAGCATCGGAAGCGAGTCCAGATGCCCGGGAATGGCACCTGGCGGTCCCTGCTGGCCTGCAGCCGCTTAGTCAAGCCCTCCCATGCAAGGGTGAGTCTGGGAACAGTGATATTGAAAGCTGGAATGCATTTATGTTTTGTGATGTTTTGTTACCTGGTGTTAAAGAGACAGTAAACAATTGATTTTTGGACTTAAAGCCTGTGTATTGCCTCGTTACTGCGTGCCGGGCCCTTGCCTACCAGAGCGAATCCCTACAATTGGTTGGAGAATGCGGGCACATGCAGTGAGGTCAGGCTGTTTTTTTTTTGGATGGGTTTTTTTGGATGTTTTTTTTTCTGCATGACAAATAACCAGGTGAAGACGTCTGGCTGTAACCCGGTGGGGTTACGAAGGTGACAAGCGGCTGGCCGTAACCCGATGGAGAACTGTCCGGAGATGGAGAGCACGGTAAAGATGCTTGTGGAGGCCGTGCGACAGCAACAGCAGGCTATGCAGCAGCAACAGGCTATACAGCAGCAGGCTATGCAGCAGCAACGGGAGACCAACACACTATTGATGCAGCACATTACAGCGCCGCAGACAGCAGGAGCTGCCCAGGGACACCGGGATGTCCGGCGAGTGGTGCGTGCAGCGATTCCAGAAATGGAGAAATCAGATGACGTCGAGGTGTACCTGGAGGTGCAGCCGAACGGTTGCCAGGGGAAAATATATGCGTGTCCAATTTGTCTTATGAACTATCCACCTGGCGCAAGGCTACGGGGGTGTGACCTGCCGATAAATAGTGAAGATATGGTTGGACTGATCGACCCGGGGAGTCCGGTGACTTTAGTGAGAGTTGCACCTAAGGGGTCTCAAATACCCGGTAGAAAGGTCGGAGTCACCTGCATTCATGGGAACACTAAGGAGCATTCCGTGGCCGGGGTAACTTTGGGGACAGGCTGGGACATGAGGGAACAGGAGGTCGCTATAGTCCCAAATTTGGCGTATCCTGTAGTTATAGGACGGGACTCTGAACTGTTCTCCGACTTGCAGGAGGAGGGAGATCTCTCTACTGTTGGGATGGTGGGTAGTAGTACAGTGACACCTCCCAAAGAGGACGGGTCTGACCAACTCGGTGACGTAGCAGGCGCTGACACAAGTGGAAAGGGTGCGGCTACCCAACGGACAGACCTGAAGTCTCTTGACGGGTGCCAGACGGGAGGTGACTCAGACGGTGACTCTAATAGAGAAAGGGAGTACAGTGATGAAAAGCCCCACAAGAAAAAAAAATCCTCCCGTAGTCGGAGACACAAAGGGCGCAAGGCGCCGGAACACAATGTATGTACTAAGGAGGGTAATAAAGAAACCTATGACTGATGCGATTGTGCAAGATGTGAGTATGCTTCCAGACCCTGAAGAGCCGGAGAGGGTGGAGCCTCAAGAAAGCTTGACGGGGTCAGATACGGAAGGCGCCAACGCCGTACAGTTGGAGCAGGTGCGCCACCTGGAGGCCGAGGTTGCGGCCATAAAGCAGAACACGGTTAACAAATTGTCTGGTGAGAAGCAAAAGTCGGCTGAACTAAAGACCATGAAGGAGCAGATCAAACAAGAAAAGGCCCTGAGGCAAACTGCGGAACATAGAGTGGATGACCTGGAGAAGGTAGTCACTGAGCTCTGAGGTCACCAGTCTATGTGGCAAAGTGGAAATAAGGCCTTAAGGGAATATGTGATTGTGCTCGGAGAAGCAGTAAGAGGTATTCTGCAGGAGGAGAAGGTGGGTGAAGACTTACAGCGGCTGTGCCCGAGTGATAACCAGGCGGAAGTGCCAGTGCCCATCTTGGCAAGGGGTCATGAAGAAGATGAGTCTCAGGAAGAGGGTGAGGTTTCACTCTTTAGGTGTGTGATAAACGTACCTGCAGACATGCGAGAAGCCTGTGCCAGTGACGGGGTGCATGAGGCCTTTAAAAAGGCGACAGAAGCCGATAGTGTGAACTGGGCACCAGAGATGAACCAGTTGGTGATCCTGGCAGAGGGGGAAGACACAGAGAAGCTGGTGGTTGTCCTGAAGGATATGCATCTGCAGTGTCTCCACGCGAAACAGATGATTATGTTGAGTAACATTAAAGCTGCTCGACGTCTGGAGCAGGCGAAGGAAGATCAAAATCGGCTGGGCTTGGTAGAAGAGGTAATTCCGGTACCCAGAAATCTGGTGGGGAGAGTCGTTGGAAGACTTGGAAAAGTGATGCAGAAGATGGTGGATAGATCCGGTGTAAGGAGAGTGAGGATTCCAGCTGATGGCGAGATCAAGGTGGCTGGAGAAGAAGACATGGTTCCATTCATTGGTGTGGGCTCAGTGGAGAGCCTGAAGAACATCCGAACGCTCCTGGAGTATCGAGTGACGTACCTACGAGAAGTAGAGCAGCTGATCTCAGGAAGAAAGCAGATAAAGGAACAGCTGCAGGAGTTGAAACGAAGATGGCGACTGCTTCCAGCCCAAGATATAGAGAAACAAGAGGCTTTTCTGGGGACTGGCAGTAGACGAGCTGAAACACTGAGGGGTAGAGATGACGATTCTGTTAGCTCAGGGCTGAGTGACCTAAGTGTGAGACCCGGTGACGGACAAAGAGATAGAGAGTCCGACTCAGACCAACCAGTGAGCTTGACTGGACGATGGACTCAGGACCGCAACAACCATAGGAGACGGTACTGGAGGGGTCTGGTGACGGAAAAACAAGGCCGACATTCTGACCGCTGGGGGCGGGGAAGGCCTAACCAAGAGGTAATGTTACAGGATGCCCAAAATCGACTGAGACGGTCCCCTCGACTTGTAGGGCAAGGTGACATGGGTGACCTGTCTCGGGGTCCTCGGGTTGGAACAGGTGTTCAACCTCACAAGTTTGAACAGAGGGGGAAGGTATGTGGTGTAGTGACTAATGTGGCACCTAGGGGGCGCTGTATAAGTTGCTCAAATTATGCATGGAGGCATGAGATGGATGGGAAACCAGTCCCTGGTATGGTGCTAAATGGAAAGTATGTGTCGCAGAGCTATTCTGTGCTGTAGGTCAGTAATGTTGTTCTGGGACTTGTAGTCCCATAAGAGTTCTGATTATCGGTAAGGGTGAACCTACAGGGTTAGCTTGTGAGCTGGGTGGGACATGCTAACCACACATACACCGCTCACTGATGGTGGGAGAATGAATGTTACATACTGGTGATTGTATGTGTTGTGAAGGACCTGTGATGAGGTCATGAACAGGTGACCAGATCATGTGCTTCATGCCTGGGCTGGGGGAGTGGCTACAGGTATGAAAGGCAGCGCTGGGCACATGATGAGGAGCAGGGCCGGCGTCAGCACCCGGCACACCCGGGCAAGTGCCCGGGCCCCGAGCAGGCGGGGGGCCCACTCGCCGTCGGGCACCCCGGCGCCCGTTAGCGGTGTCAGCGCCGCCACTGGGCCCGCCCGCTTGCTCAGGGCCCCGGCGGCAGCCGGCGCAATACTCACCTCTCCCCGTGCCTCTGTTGCCGCAGCTCCGAGCTCCAGGGGGTGCCTGTGCCGGCGCTTCCTCTCTCACAGCAGCGCCGTTGAATGACGTCATCATTCAGCGGCCGGCTGTGGCAGAGAGAGCGCGGACGCCGGACAGGTGAGATCGGTGTGTGTGTGTGTCTGCCTGTGTGTATGTGAGAGAGTGCTGCCTGCGGTGCTGTATGTGTGATGGTGGTGGGGGGAGGTAGGCAGTGATGGTGGTGAGGAGGCGATGATGATGATGGGGAGGCAATGATAATGGGAAGGCGATGATGATGATATTAATGGGGAGGCAATGATGATGATGGGGAGGCAATGATAATGGGAAGGCAATGATGATGATATTAATGGGGAGGCAATGATGATGATGGGGAGACAATGATAATGGGAAGGCAATGATGATGATATTAATGGGGAGGCAATGATGATGATGGGGAGGCAATGATAATGGGAAGGCAATGATGATTATATTAATGGGGAGGCAATGATGATAATAGGGAGGCAATGATGATGATGATGGGCAGGCAATGATGATGAGGGGAGGCAATGATGATGATAATGGGGAGTCTTTCCACAGCGCCCTTTCCTGAGCCGTAACAGTGCAGAACGCAGCACAGTGTAGAGGAGAGCTCCATATTTTGTATGGAGCATTATATTGGGTCCAGTATCCTGTATGGAGCATTATATTGGGTCCAGTATTCTGTATGGAGCATTATATGGGGGATGGCGGGGTGACATCCTGCATGGGGTATTATATGGGTGATGAGGGGGAGACTATGTGGTGCCCATAATATTGTATGGAGGACTGTACTGTCCAGTCTGTACTGTGCTGTGAGGATTTGGCGGTTTTTGAGCTATTGTACAATTTACAATAGGTATCAGTCATGTAATGGAAGAAGAGAAGTGTTTGGCGTTGTGCTATACCCATATTTCTCTGCAGTATCTGTGCATCATGAATCGTGGTCTGTGTTAAGGGGGCCCACTGAGACTCTTTCGCCCAGGGCCCATAAAAACCTGGAGCCGGCCCTGATGAGGAGAATGTGTTATAGACTAAGGAGTCTCTGAGATTGAGTTGGAGTCTGTGGAGAGTGTGTCCTGCATAGGGCTGCCTAGAAGGTTCCTGGAAGGTCTATCGGTGTTGGAAGATCCTGGGGTAGGATCGGATTCCTGGAAGCACGTGGTGAGACTTGGAACTTGGTGGCCGGGTGTTGGAAGGGGGTCCTGAATAGCACCTGGACAGGACACATGTGTGGGCGGAGCCTTAAAGCCTGTGTATTGCCTCGTTACTGTGTGCCCGGCCCTTGCCTACCAGAGTGAATCCCTACACAGTCTATAGGAAACTTCAGAGAGAAATGCAATCAAGCAGAGATCTATGAAGCACAGTTATACTTGAGGATACTTGACACGAATAAGTCTTAGTTTAGTCCAAGCACTGGTAGATATGCTTATAAGGCAGTTCAAATAATATCTTTAGCTCAACCAGGGAGGCCTGGGTGATAGTCTCAGGTTAAAGCAGCGCAGAGCTGCAACAGCTTACATGTCCAGCAAATGCAGGAGGGAGTAACACAAGCAGCCAGATGAAGGAGGATTACTGGAAACCGGTGTATGCAGCAGGAACTCAGAGCAGAGTAGCAGGATCACAAACAGGTTCACAGGAGCAGGTACAAAGCCAGGGAGCCACCAGAGGTTAGAAGCTGGATGCAAGGCAGAATACTCTAGCACAGACTAAAGGCTGGGGTGGAGTTATATAGCAGGAAGACACAGTGCACATGAGACCAAAGATGCCATCTTGGAAAAGGGCAGTAATGCACAAAAGGTGATCAAAAATGTTCAGAGTCCTGACACAGCTGTCTGCTTGGTTATTAACAAGGAGTGACTCCCCAAAAAATGACATGGGATCCCCCTATAATTAATAACCAACAAAGACTAGGCAGACAGCTGTGGGCTGTGTGGTAAATTGGCTCACTCGACTGCACATGGAAGTAGAAACAGGCACACTGTGGCTTTAGGAATGCACTTGGTTTATTAGATATGGCATAAACCAATCTGAAGTACAAAATAAACACGGCCCTCTGGCAAAACAGAACGGTAGCACTAGGCACAGTCTTTGCATTAGCGGGGATCAGCCTGCTCAGGGTAGCAAGACCCACGGTTCAGGCATAGACAAAACACTTCTCTGGAGTGTTCCTCTGCAGACTTTCTTAGGGATCTCTCGACCACCTGGTACTGTTCCATTAGGCCCACTGGTTCGTCTGCATTCCGGGGATCTCCCTGAGCAACCGAGGTCTGCACCAGCCTAGGAAGGGAGTGCAGGAATCTGTCCATGATGTCCCGCTTGACCATCTGGGCTGGAGTGGAGGATTCCTGCTGCAACCATTTTTGCTCAAGATGCAGTAGATCAAACATTTGGTATCGAGGTGGGTTGTCAACATAATACGCCCAGTGATGAACCCTTTGTGCTCTGACCGACATAGTGACTCCCGCACATGCCAACATTCAGTTTTTAATTTAGCATACTACTGCGTATCCTGTAGCACCAAATCATAATAAGTCTTCTGGGGTTCACCAGTCAAGTAGGGGGCTAGCACCTCCGCCGACTTCTCTGGTGGTAGCTTCTGACACTCTGCTACACAGTCAAAAATTTCTCTACATCATCACGCGGGGTCATTATTTGCATGTCTCGTCTTACCGCCTTCCAGACGTACTTGTCGTCTCCTGGACTTACGGGAGGAGCCGCCGGCCTTCCACAAACTCCCTCTGCAAGCAAGTCAATCTGCCTCTGGTGCGGCTGTTCGTTCCATTTGTTGTATAAGCAGATTACTGGTCTGTTGTTGTGCCATCTGTTGCTGCTGTAATTGCTGCTGGTGCTGCTGTTGCTGTGCTTGTACCAGATGCGTAAGCAGGTCCTCCATTTTGCCTGACGTATGCTGGCTTGTGGTCGTCACACGTGTTCGCTCTGAACTTCGCAAGCACTTCTAACACCACCTGTGGTAGATCGGCTCACTTGGTTGCACATGGAGGTAGACACGGGAACACTACGGCTTTAGGAATGCACTTGGTTTATTAGGTACAGCATAAACCAAGCTAAAGCACAAAATAAACACAGCCCTCTGGGCAAAACAGCAAAACAAAACGGTAGCACTAGGCACAGTCCTTGCATTAACGAGGATCAGCACGCTCAGGGTTAGCAAGACCCACGGTTCAGGCATTACACAAAACCAAAACACTTCTGGAGTGTTCCTTTCTCGACACTGTACCCTGCTGCCTTTGGAGCTGCTTAAGCCCCAAAACACACCCTCGGGTGGAGATAAGGGGGACATCCTCCCACCCACTCTATGGATATCCACATAAAAGTCAGCCCATTATGTTAATTAGATTAACACCGCACTTAGTGTGCTGGAGGAAAAACTCTGGGTTTTATATCACTGACGCCATTAAGAGTAGTGAAACATATCTCCCCTCCAGCACTTTACCAGTGAATTTGTCTCAGGTGATATTAATAACCTAGGATGGGGCCATTGATATTAGTCCCGTCCCAGGCTAAGAACATCAGTCTTCAGCCCCCCAGAAATGGTACATCCATTAGAAGTGCCAATTTTGGCGCTTAGCCTTGGCTTTTCCCCCTTGCCCTGGTGCCGTGGCATGTGGGGTAATAGTATTGGGGTTGATGTCAGCTTTGTATTGTCAGCTGACATCAAGCCCAGAGGTTAGTAATGGGGAAGCATCTATAAGACGCCCCATTACTAATCCCATAGTTAAATATAATAAAAACACACACAGAGTAAAGTACTTTAGTTTAAATAAAGACACATGCTCCTTTATTTGAAATAAACACCCTCCGCTTTCTTTTACCCATTTGTTAAAGGGAACATGTCAGCAGGATTATGCATAGTAACATACAGACAGTGTCAGGTCGGCGCTGTTATACTGAAAAAAATGATACCTTGGTTAATGAAAACCGTCTTGTGGCTGTTTCTTAATCTTTATTTTCAGTTTTGTGTTAATGATATGCTTGTGTCCTAAGACGGGGTTCATGTACTGTATGTGGTGCTCTGACTAGGTATTCATAATGCAGACTGCTGACAGGTCACTGATCCCTGACCTGACCCCTAGTCTGCATAATGAATACCATCACATACTGAATAAAAAAAAAAAAAAACTTCTGCAGGCAGGTGCCAGCCGTGACACATGTGCTGCAGCATAATCGCATGGTTACCGTGCACTTAATCCCTTTTGCAGATTTTCTCGAGCAAGGAAAAAAAGTCATTTTGAAAATGGCGCCCTCCACGCCTATCGGTTTGTATACAGATCCGATAGCTGCTGTTGCGCAGGCGCCGGCGGTGCCATCTTGCTGGAGAAGAAAAGAAAAATGTCCTCCTCCAAGATGACGCCACATGCGCAGTAGCAGCTCTCGGAGATCGCCGACTGCATATGCATAGTTTGTGTGCCTTGTGATTTTTTTTTTTCTCTCACACAAGTGAGCGATAGCTCTGCCCTCATCGTGGACAGACTGCCTGAGCAGTCTGGAAACTGGAAGAGGACAATTGCGTCCATGGCAAGTATTCCTAACATCGTGAAATCAGTAAACTGACCGCTCACCACTGCCGCTGGAACACATTGAGAGTAGCGTGAGAACCACTAGCAGTGAGGAGAGGTGACATCATTAAAGTTACCACAGTTCACAGCTGGCACTTCACACAGAGGTTACCTTGAGAACCGTCAGCTGTCTGAAAGACACCTATTTATTACTAACCCCCTGGGCTTTATATCACCAGACATTACACAGCTGACATCAACCCCAAAACCATTACCCTGATTGCCAACACACTAGGGCAATTGAGAAAAGCTGAGGCTAAGCGCCGGAATTGGCACATCTTTTGAATGCACCATTTCAGGGGCAGCTGAAGAATTGTGACATTAGTCTGGGAAGGGGCCAATATCTATAGTCCATTCCCAGTCTATTAATATCTGCCCGCAGCTGTCTGTTTAGACTTTGTTAAAAATAGAGGGATCCCCACATCATTTTTGTTGGATCCCCCTTGTGGAGAATCGAGGGTCAGGGGGTGCTCTAGTCCACTAACCGAAACCACATGGATCAGAGCTCATCCCACCGAACGTATTCATTGCTTTTATCTTGGGCATAATGCTACTCATATAACGCAGGGTGAGAGTTAAATACTGTGGCAATACTTTTTATAAACACAAAACAGGCAAATAACACAGAGCAATCCCAGCAAAATACCCAAGATGGTGCAAAATTACAGAGTCTCACCATTCTGCTGACATGTTGGGATAAGAGCAGCTGTGACTTCAGAGCTTCCAAGGCCAACTACCCCCACCTGTGGTACCCACAAAGAGGAGGTAATAAAGCTTAGGAAGCTGACAGTCCATTGAGGTACAAGGCCAGGTGACCAGAGGGTCACAGCCTGGCTTTCCCAAATGTATCCTTGGGGCCCAGGTGACCGGTGGACCCAAATCCTGACTACCCCAAACATATCCATGGGTTCAGTGATGGTCAATGGAGCAGATCTCTTTGAACTAGGGCCGTGGTCCTGTAGAATGTCGAATCTGTTCACCTCGTGATGGAGCCATGATGTCTTGGAGGCTAGCTTGTAGAGTGTTCCCGGCTGTAGTTTGGTAAAGAGTCTTTGATTCTTTGGATCTCTGGAAGTCTTGGAAGACTTCGATAACCTGTTACAGAGGCATATTCCACTTATATACTTCACAACTGTTGTTCTTCAAGCCATGATCCACAGTTCAAGGGGAAGAGGTGATGAGGTTAACCTGCATTGTTTGATTATTTATAGTTTGTCCTTCAATGTTTGCAAGTCAACAGACTGCTCGGCCTGGTATAATGTGTAATCGACATATCAGCAAACATCATTGTTCAGTGACCCTGCATCTCTGTTTTTCAAAGATAGCAGTACAATAGACTGTAGGAGCTGACATAAAATGTAAATTACAACGATTCATCAATTTACAAATATCAGTTCAACCTAATAATAATAATTTTATTTCTATAGCGCCAACATATTCCGAAGTGCTTTACATTATAGAGGGGACTTGTACAGACAATAGACATTACAGCATAACAATAAACACAGATCAAAGTAGATACCAAGAGGAATGAGGGCCCTGCTCACAAGCTTACAATCTATGAGGAAAAAGGGGAGACACGAAAGGTAGATGGTAACAATTGCTTTCATTGTTCGAACCAGCCATAGTGTTCAAATCTGGTGTTCATGTAATTCTGCATGAACCAGTTAACAGCCAAAGTATGTAACAGTAGAGACACAGAGGGCTACTAAATGCATACAGTGGGTGAGAACATAATACGAGGTACCTGATTATAGTAAAAAAAATTTGAATGGGCCAACAGGGATAGTTAAGTTAATGCGTTGAGGCGGTAGGCCAGTCTGAACAAATGCGTTTTTAGGGCACGCTTAAAACTGTGGGGATTGGGGATTAATTGTATTAACCTGGGTAGTGTATCCCAAAGAATTGGCGCAGCAAGTGAAAAGTCTTACAGACGGTAATGGGAGGTTCTGATTATTGAGGATGCTAACCTCAGGTCATTAGCAGAACGGAGGGCACGGGTAGGATGGTAGGCTGAGACAAGGGAGGAGATGTAGGGTGGTGCTGAGCTATGGAGTGTTTTGTGGGTGAGGGTAATAAGTTTGTACTGTATTCTGTAGTGGATGGGTAACCAGTGTAATGCTGCTTTCCCTCAGCTGGTTATTAAAAATAGGGAGACCTTACGCCATTTTTTAAATTTATTTAATTATTAGCTAAGAACAAGTATAGAAAACTACACTCGCAAATCTCTGATTATATGTATCTCACTGATATATTTCTATCTGTTCTATTCTGACAGTTCAGGCTGTACTTTGAGATCTGTGTGTAAAAATCAGGCAGCATATGCATGGTTTGTGTGCCTTGTGATTTATTTTTTTCCTCACACCCATTGACTTGCATTGATGAGTGCAATCCGATTCTCGCAGACAATCACAGCATGCTACAATTTTTTCTCAGTTCCATCCAAACTAAGAAAAATCTCACAGATGAGCACTGACTCATTGCCTAAGATCTGTCAGAGTGCAATGCAATTTTTTCTCGCATTGCACTTGTCCGATTTATACGCAAGTAGGAGTGAGCCCTTATTCAGTAGCAGTGCCTGTCCCAGGATGGAAAGGTGTTTGTGATCATAGTGATCACAAGGATCTTGACAAAGGTTTGACTGCCTTGTTCTCAAGGTATCAGGACCTGGAAAGCAAAGTGCCCACATACACTTTGCCCCCTTATGTCTGAAAGCAGCTGAGTAAGATTATGAAATCTGTAAACTGTATACCTCGCCCAGCTACTATATACACAGCTCTGGCAAAAATTAAGAGACCACTGCAACATTTTCATTTTGTCTGATTTTTCTCTTTATAGGTATATTTTTGAGTAAATGTAAATTGCTCTTTTATTCTATAAACTACTGACAACATGTCTCTGAATTTTCAAGCAATATATTTTGTATTTCTTTTCAGAAAATGAGAAATGATCAAAATAACAAAAAAAATTCAGTACTTGCAGACCTCAAATAATGCTAAGAAAAAAAGTTCATAATCATTTAGAAACAATACTAATGTTTAAATTCAGGAAGAGTTCCGAAATCAATATTTTGTGGAATAACCATGATTATTAATCACAGCTTTCATGCCTCTTGGCATGCTTTCCACCAGTCTTTCACACTGCTATTGAGTTACCTTATGTCACTCCTGGTATAAAAATTTAAGCAGTTCTTCTTTGTTTGATGGCTTGTGACTATCCATCTTCCTCTTGATTACATTCCAGAGGTTTTCAATGGGGTTCAGGTCTGGAGATTGGGCTGGCCATGACAGCGATTTGATGTGGTGGTCCTTCATCCACACATTGATTGACCTAGCTGTGTGACATGGCGCATTGTCCTGCTGGAAAAACCAGGCCTCAGAGTTGGGGAACATTGCCTTGAGCAGAAGGAATCAACTGTTTTTCCAGGATAACCTTGTATGCGGCTTGATTCATACATCCTTCGCAAAGATTAACCTGCCCAATTCCAGACTTGCTGAAGCATCCCCAGATCATCACCGATCCTTCACCAAATTTCACAGTGGGTGCAAGACACTGTGTCTTGTACACCTCTCCAGGTCTCCGTCTAACCATTAGATGACCAGGCAAAGATGAAACTTAGACTCATCAGAGAAGATTACCTTACTCCAGTCCTCTCTGGTCCAATCCTTATGGTCTTTGGCAAACTTCAGCCTGGCTCTCCTTTGCTTCTCATTGATGAAAGGCTTTTTTCTAGATTTTATTACTTATACCAAAACTATGGGTGACATGTAGAATCATAGTTCCAAAATCAGGAACAGGGCAACTCCCTACATATTCAGAAAACACGAAATACCAGAGCCTCAAGCCCAACAACAAATGTCAACACTATCTTGTGAGTATAAAAATCTATCTTTATTGAAGAAAATCTAATAAAACATAACAACAATGAATGTACACAGATGGTAGTATCGGTGAAAGAGCAAAACAAAGCCTGGTGCACATTAAATAGCACACTGAATTGGATGTAAGGTCTAACAATAGTATATAATCACATATATATGACTAAATGCAAACATAGGGGCCACATCTCAATCGAAAAAGTGCCAAACATTGGCGTGTACACATAAATAGTGTGTGTCCCTGTATTGTAATACAGCGGCAACGTAAAATCATGAGATGCAGACCTTAGTTGCACAGTCACATAAAACGTTTCCCAATTTCAATAGCGCAATGAAGTATATATGCATCTTTAAAGTGCATCGTATATAACATCCCATAAAGTGCATAAGTGCTTACCCATGTATGGACAATGTGACACCAGGAACGTGCCCCTTTTTTCTAGATTTACATGACTTGAGGCCTGCCTCTAGAAGCCTGTTACGAACTGTTCTTACCATGCACTTCACCCCAGCTGCCTTTTGCCATTCCTTTTGTAGGTCACTTGATGTCATCCTGCGGTTGCTGAATAACATTTGAATAAGATGACGGTCATCCCGGTCAGTGGAGAGTCGTTTTCGTCCTCTGCCGGTCTGTAGCTTTGTTGTCCCCAATGTCTGCTGCTTGACCTTGTTGTAATGGACTGCCGTCTTAGAAATTTTAAGGATGGAGGCAACATGACGCTCACTGTATCCCTCTGCTAGTAAAGCCAGAATTGAGCCCTTCTTTTCCTCACTCAAGTATTTTCTTTTCAACTCCTTTGGCATGGTTAAAAGTTATTTTTTCATTCCTATTAGTTTTGGGATATTACTAGCACTTGCTTTACCATCCAGCTTGTCCTATTGCAAGAGGATTGTGACCACCACAGCAGTGTTTTTTTATATTTTCCTTCCTTAAATAAGATTTGGTTCAGGTGATCACCTAATTAGAAGCACATTAAGTAGAATGAGGAGTATTCTGGTTGGAATTCAACTGACACTGGAATGGAATGGCTGTCAGACATGTAGAGAAGCTGATTTTTATAAAACTGTGAAGTGGTCTCTTAATTTTTGCCAGAGCTGTATATAATTCTGCCAATGACTGCTTTATTTTTTGACTACATTGAATGGGCTGTCTTTAAAGATAGACTTCCAACTGAATTTTTTAATAACTTATAATTACAGTATATACGGTAATTGCAAAACCTTTCAGTCCTAGAATTTTTTAATAAACACCTTGGTCTCTGAAATCATCATCCTGGGACCCTGTTAGCTTCACTTCCATTTTAATATTCATGTACTGAATCCTTAGAGATCCTTAGTCTTGCTTATCTCATGAGTCCTGATGCATCATAGGCCTTAGGTGTAAGACAATATGCTCAGGGACTCCTAGGATTCCTGTAATAAAAGCCCAGTTACATAAAAGTCCTACATCTGCATGGAGCAATGAAACATTAGATTGTTTATGTGGGTTTAACCATGAGGAATACCAGCTGTAAGGGGAGGTCTGGAGAGATAACAGACAGGTAGCGAAGATTGAAGAAATACATGACGCTGTTAGTAAATATAAATTGTTAAGTAGGTAAATTCTATATACAGATGGAAAAAAAGAGTAACGACGGTGCAACAGGGAAAAGCATATAAGTGGTAGAGAACCAACTTGGAAAGAAAGCTGAATGACCAGCTGGGAAGCATACCTGATTAATGTAATAGATAGATATTCCTTTTCATTAGTCTAGTTGGAATGTGGCCAGGAGTGTGCATATCGAATACATAACCGCTGTTCCTGGCGCCAGAACTGGAGAAACCACACAATGTGCAGTATGACTGCAGACTTGTAGTTTAAGACCAGACAGCCCCTTTAAAAGGGAACCTTATAGCAGAAAAAAATGCTATTAATCTGCAGATATGAAAGCTACAAGGAGAAAAATAACTTTATTCCCCCAGGCAGCATTCTGGTTCCAGTTACTGGGGCGGGGCCGGCGCTAGTTCAGTCCAAACTCTGTGTATAGAAAGTGGCTGCTGTAACCGTGCCCCCAGCACTGACTAACAACAGGCCCCAATGCAGAGCGAGTGTCAGTCAGAGCCATTGGTGCGATTACATCAGCCGGTCTCTATACACAGAGCACTGACTGATCCAGCAACGGTGCCGCCCCCATGACTGAAACCGGAATATAGCTATATATATAAAATTGAATGTGTGTATGTGTGTATCACCAACCAATCACGGAGTATCTTACATTTAACCAGAGCTGTTTAAAAGAAGCTGAGCTGTGATTGGTTGCTATGAGCAACAGTTTTCCTTGCAACCAATCCCTAAGCATCTTTCATTTCACCAGAGCTGTTTAATAGAAGCTGAGCTGTGATTGGTTGCTATGAGCAACAGTTTTCCTTGCAACCAATCCCTAAGCATCTTTCATTTCACCAGAGCTGTTTAATAGAAGCTGAGCTGTGATTGGTTGCTATGAGCAACAGTTTTCTCACTCCACGACAACACCTCAGCTGACACTGACCAGGTGGGAGAAATCTAGCATCCTGGGAACATAAGCTCCAGCCATTGTCTGCCCCCCAAAAAGGAGCAGAGCACACATGACAGAACTGAATCCCCCCTCCCATTCCCATATACCCATCACACATCATCCATCCCATATGCACATCTTCCCTCTTAAAGGGATCTCCGATATGGAAGTCAGGGCAAATCCATCCTGCGCTTTGGTTTGACCCCAGGCCTCTCTTAAAGGGGTCCCCGGTACGGAAGTGAGGGCAACTCCACTCTGCGCTTTGGTACTGACCCCAGGCCTCTCTTAACCCCTTCAAGACCCAGCCTATTTTGACCTCAAAGACCTTGCCATTTTTTGCAATTCTGACCAGTGTCCCTTTATGAGGTAATAACTCAGGAACGCTTCAACGGATCCTAGCGATTCTGAGATTGTTTTTTCGTGACATATTGGGCTTCATGTTAGTGGTAAATTTAGGTCGATAATTTTTGCGTTTATTTGTGAAAAAAATGGAAATTTGGCGAAAATTCTGAAAATTTTGTAATTTTCAAATTTTTAATTTTTATTCTGTTAAACCAGAGAGTTATGTGGCACAAAATAGTTAATAAATAACATTTCCCACATGTCTACTTTACATCAGCACAATTTTGGGAACAACATTTTTTTTTGTTAGGAAGTTATAAGGGTTAAAAGTTGACCAGCGATTTCTCATTTTTACAGCAAAATTTACAAAACCATTTTTTTTAGGGACCACCTCACATTTGAAGTCACTTTGAGGGGTCTATATGGCAGAAAATACCCAAAAGTGACACCTTTATAAAAACTGCACCCCTCAAGCTACTCAAAACTACATTCAAGAAGATTATTAACCCTTCAGGTGCGACACAGGAACTAAAGCAACGTGGAAGGAAAAAATGGACATTTTAATTTTTCCAACAAAAATTTTCTTTTAGCATCAATTTTTTCATTTTTACATGGGCATCAGGATAAAATGGATCCTAAAATTTGTTGGGCAATTTCTCCTGAGTACACAGATACCTCATATGTGGTCATAAACCACTGTATGGGCGCACGGCAGGGCTCAGAAGGGAAGGAGCGCCATTTGACTTTTTGAATGGAAAATATGCTGGAATATTTAGCGGTTGCCATGTCGCATTTGGAGAGTTCCTGTGTGCCTAAACATTGGAGCTCCCCACAAGTGACCCCATTTTGGAAACTAGACCCCTAAGGAACTTATCTAGATGCATAGTGATCACTTTGAACCCCAGGTGCTTCACAAATTGATCTGTAAAAAAAAAAAAGTACTTTTTTTTCACAAAAATTTTCTTTTAGCCTCAGTTTTTTCATTTTCACATGGGCAACAGTATAAATTGGATCCTAAAATTTGTTGGGCAATTTCTCCTGAGTACACAGATACCTCATATGTGGTCATAAACCACTGTTTGGGCGCACGGCAGGGCTCAGAAGGAAGGAGCGCCATTTGACTTTTTGAATGGAAAATATGCTGGAATATTTAGCGGTTGCTATGTCGCATTTGGAGAGTCCCTGTGTGCCTAAACATTGGAGCTCCCCCACAAGTGACCCCATTTTGGAAACTAGACCCCCTAAGGAACTTATCTAGATGCATAGTGAGCACTTTGAACCCCCAGGTGCTTCACAAATTGATCCGTAAAAAAAAGAAAGTACTTTTTTTTCACAAAAATTTTCTTTTAGCCTCAGTTTTTTTCATTTTCACATGGGCAACAGTATAAATTGGATCCTAAAATTTGTTGGGCAATTTCTCCTGAGTACACAGATACCTCATATGTGGTCATAAACCACTGTTTGGGCGCACGGCAGGGCTCAGAAGGGAAGGAGCGCCATTTGACTTTTTGAATGGAAAATATGCTGGAATATTTAGCGGTTGCTATGTCGCATTTGGAGAGTCCCTGTGTGCCTAAACATTGGAGCTCCCCCACAAGTGACCCCATTTTGGAAACTAGACCCCTAAGGAACTTATCTAGATGCATAGTGAGCACTTTGAACCCCAGGTGCTTCACAAATTGATCCGTAAAAAAAAGAAAGTACTTTTTTTTCACAAAAATTTTCTTTTAGCCTCAGTTTTTTTCATTTTCACATGGGCAACAGTATAAATTGGATCCTAAAATTTGTTGGGCAATTTCTCCTGAGTACACAGATACCTCATATGTGGTCATAAACCACTGTTTGGGTGCACTGCAGGGCTCAGAAGGGAAGGAGCGCCATTTGACTTTTTGAATGGAAAATATGCTGGAATATTTAGCGGTTGCCATGTCGCATTTGGAGAGTTCCTGTGTGCCTAAACATTGGAGCTCCCCCACAAGTGACCCCATTTTGGAAACTAGACGCCCTAAGGAACTTATCTAGATGCATAGTGAGCACTTTGAACCCCAGGTGCTTCACAGAAGTTTATAACGCAGAGCCGCGAAAATAAAAAATCATTTTTTTTTCTCAAAAAATGATTTTTTAGCCCACTGTTTTTTATTTTCACAATGGTTACAGGAGAAATTGGACCCCAAAAGTTGTTGTCCAGTTTCTCCTGAGTACGCTAGTACCCCATATGTGGGGGGGAACCACTGTTTGGGCACACGTCAGGGCTCGGAAGGGATGTAGTGACGCTTTGAAATGCCGACTTGATGGAATGGTCTGCGGGCATCTTGTTACGTTTGCAGAGCCCCTGATGTGCCTAAACAGTAGAAACTCCCCACAAGTGACCCCATTTTGGAAACTAGACCCGGCAAAGAACTTATCTAGATGTGTGGTGAGCACTTTGAACCCCAAGGGCTACACAGAAGTTTATAACGCCCGGGCATGAAAATAAAAAAATCATATTTTTTCCACAATCAGGATCTTTTAGTCCCCAATTTTTTTTTTTCCCAAGGGTAACATGAGAAATTAGACCCAAAAGTTGTTGTCCAATTTGTCCTGAGTATGCTGATATCCCATATGTGGGAGAAAACTACTGTATGGGCACACGTCGGGGCTCGGATGGGAAGTAGCGACGTTTTGAAATGCCCACTTGATGGAATGGTCTTCGGGCGTCATGTTACGTTTGCAGAGTCCCTGATGTGCCTAAACAGTAGAAACTCCCCACAAGTGACCCCATTTTGGAAACTAGATCCCCAAGGAACTCCTATAGATGTGTGATAAGCACTTTGAATCTCCAAGTCCTTCACAGAAGTTTATAACGCAGAGCCGTGAAAATATAAAATCATTTTTTTTCCACAAAAATAATTTTTAGTCCCCAATTTTTTTCCCAATGTTAACAGGAGAAATTAGAACCCCAAAGTTGTTGTGCAATTTTTCCCGAGTACGCTGATACCCCATATGTTGGGATAAACCACTGTTTGGGCATACGTCGGGGCTTGGAATAAAGGGAGCACTGTTTGACTTTTTGAACGCAAAATTTGCAGGAATCAATGGTGGCTCCATGTCGCGTATGGAGACCCCCTGATGTGCCTAAATAGTGGAAACCCTCATTCTAACTCACCTACCCAACCTAACCCAACCCTAACCCCACACACACCCCTAATCAACCCTAATCATACCCTAACCCCTAACACACCCCTAACCCTAATCCAACTCTAATCATAACCTAACAACAAGCCTAACCCTAATTCCAACCCTAACCAAATTCCAACCTAACCGTAATTCTAACCTAACCCATAATGCTAACCCTAACCCTAGTTCTAACCCTAAGCTGGGTTCAATGCGTTTACCAGCCCGTTCAACACGTAGCGGTGCGGTGTAACGGTATGCGTTAACGCGATCGCGTTATCTATACCCGTAGCACGATGAATCAGCGATAATCAGCGCGGATCCGTAGCAAAATCCGCGCGGATCTGCACGCGAATCAGCAGCGAAATCCGCCGCGGATCAGCAGCGAAAATCAGCCGCGGATCATGCAGCGAATCAGCGCGGATCAGCGCGAAATCCGCTGCGGTCCGCAGAATCAGCAGCAAAATCAGTCGCGATCAGCAGTGAAATCCGCCGTGGATCAGCAGCAAAATCAGCCGCGGATCCGCAGCGAATCAGCAGCGAAAATCCGTCGGGGATCAGCAGCGAAATCCGCCACGGATCAGCAGCGAAATCAGCCGCGGATCAGCAGCGAAATCAGTGCCGCGGATCAGCAGCGAAATCCGCTGCGGATCCAGCATCAGCGGATCTGCAGCGAAATCACCGCGGATCAGCAGCGAAATCCGCTGCGGATCGCAGCGAATCAGCAGCAAAATCAGTCGGGGATCAGCAGCGAAATCCGCCGCGAATCAGCAGCGAAATCCGCCGCGGATAAGCAGCGAAATCAGCAGCGGATCAGCAGCGAAATCAGCCGCGGATCAGCAGCGAAATCCGCTGCGGATTCGCAGCGAATCAGCAGCAAAATCAGTCGGGGATCAGCAGCGAAATCCGCCGCGAATCAGCAGCGAAATCCGCCGCGAATCAGCAGCGAAATCAGCCGCGGATCAGCAGCGACATCCGCCGGCGCGCAAATCAGCAGCGGAAATCCGCCGCGGATCAGCAGCGAAATCCGCCGCGAATCCGCAGCGAAATCCACCGCGGATCAGCAGCGAAATCCGCCGCGGATCAGCAGCGAAATCAGCCGCGGATCAGCAGCGAAATCAGCCGCGGATCAGCAACGAAATCAGCCGCGGATCAGTAGCGAAATCAGCCGCGGATCAGCAGCGAAATCAGCCGCGGATCAGCAGCGAAATCCGCCGCGGATCCGCAGCGAATCAGCAGCGAAATCAGCCGCGGATCAGCAGCGAAATCCACCGCGGATCCGCAGCGAAATCCGCCACACGTTGCGGATTTTGCTGCGGATCCGCGGCGGATTTCGCTGCTGATCTGCGGCGGATATCGCTGCGCATCCGCGGCAAAATCCGCAACGTGTGCACAGGGCCTAATAGGAAAAAAAAAAAAAAATCTTTATTTTTTTTTATTTGTCCCTACCTATGATAAAGGGGGGGTTCATTTACTTTTTTTTATTTTGATCACTGTGACAGTTTATCACAGTGATCAAAATAAATTTTTGGACACTGGGGGGCGCACTGCGCATGCGCCGGCCGGCGGGCGCACTGCGCATGCGCCCGCCATTTTCCAAGATGGCGGCGCCCATGAAGAGGCCCGGGCGGACGCCGGGACCGATCCAGGGACATCGGTGGATCGGGAGAGGTGAGTAGGGGGGTCGGATGGTTAGGGGGGGGGATCGGAAGGTGGGGGCACCGGAGCAAAGGAGGAGGGGAGCTGTTAGTGACGGCGGTGACCGATCGCTGCCATCTTTCGGTGGCGGCGGCCGATCGCCGCCGTGACTCGGTGTGGGGGGGTCAGGTCTCGGTGTCCAGCCATGGCAGATGCTATTGCAGCATCGGCCATGGCTGGATTGTAATATTTCACCAATTAAATTGGTGAAATATTACAGATTGCTCTGATTGGCTGTTTCACTTTTAACAGCCAATCAGAGCGATCGTGGCCACGTGGGGGTTAAGCCAACCCACCTGTGGTGAAGCACAAAGGGTCCTGTAACTGCGGGTCGGGTGACCTTTGAGTGACCCCGGTCTCCCGGCCCGCAGGAACGCGATCCTTTCATGACGCAGGGTATGCGTCATAGGTCGGAATGGCACCGACTTTCATGACGCATACGCTGTGTCAAAGGTCGGGAAGGGGTTAAAGGGATCTCCTGTATGGAAGTTAGGGTAAATCCCTCAGCGCTCTGATTCTGACTAGGGATGAGCTTTCCGATATTGCAATATCGGAAATCGGCCCGATATTTGCTTTATCGGAATTCCGATTTCCGATTCCGATATTTTTTTCACATCGGAAATCGGAAATCCCATAATCCTTCAGCCTCTGAGCGCTCCGTGGAGCCAATCAGGAGCTGAAGAATTGCTGACAACATTGTGTAACTCCCCTAAGCTTGGTAGGAGGCGTCCAAAATTGCTAGCTAGGGGCTGCGCTGTGATTGGCTGGCTGGATGGTGTGATCAGGCAGTATAAAAGGCTGCGCCTGCCATTTTAGCCTCACTCTACTGTGAAAGCAGATAGGGATAGGTTGCTGTTGGAGATAGGGAGAGATCTCGAATCTAAGGGCTCATACTCACTTGCGCCGAAAACGGATGATATTCAGCCGAAAAAAAATCGGATTCAAATCTGACCAATGTTATTCAATAGGTGACATCTCATTTGCGATTTTTTTCTCAGCCGAAATTGGTGTGAGAAAAAAATCGCAGCATGCTGCGATTTGATGCGATTTTGGCATGATAATCGCCAATGCAAGTCAATGGGTGCGAGAAATCATCGCACAGCACTTGCACCATGCGAGTGCTGTCCGATTTATACGCACCAGTCTCCTTTGAAAAGCCGACAATTCATCCCCGGCTACTGTAAAATCACACTGACAGCTCACAAAACACTAGATACATACACATAGAATATATATATATATATACATATATATATATATATATATATACATGTCATTGTGACACATACATATATATATATATATTTATAGTTCATACACTTCTACATACTGTAATAGCCATTAATTCAATTGCCGGCTTTTGTGAAATCACAGAAGCCGACATGAAATGATACATTGTTTACACACAGTTAACCATGTCATTTCATGTATTTTGATATATGGTTTTAACTTACAATTACATAAGTGTATGTGTGCAAAATTTCAGACATGTAGGGGTTAATTAAAGGTGTAAATTCGTTGAAAAAAAATGTGTGAGCTCCCGCTGTATTTTCTCCACCAGACAGACAAAGCCAGCGAGTGGGGGCAGATAATAATAGCCTAGGGAGGGTACATTTTTTTTGTGCCCCCTGGCTACTAACATCTGCCCCCAAACACCCTAGAAAAGGCAAATCTCTAATTAGATTAGCCCTTTCTGGCACTTTGCCTGTCTATTCCCATTGCCCTGTAGCGTTGGCGAATGGGTTAATAAGGGGTTAAAGCCACCTTGCAATTGAAAGGTGACTTTAAGCCAGGTTAATAATTGAGAGCTGTCAATTAGACAACTATCAATTATTAATCCTATGTTATGAAAGAAAAATCAAACACACACACTTTAATAAAAAAGAAGTTTAATGAAATAATCAAAGTTTTTGACTATATTTTATTTTCCTGCTAAAACCATTTCCTGTAATAAAAATAAAATAAAAAAGCAAAATTATTCTTACCTATCCGATGCACAGTCAGGTCCCACGCTGTAATCCATCAGAAAGGGTTAACAGGTTACAGCTAGCAGGGAGCTAATGCTGCCTGCTGAGCTGTTAACCCCTGAATGAATAAGTTCCTCTCCCAGCGAAAGGAGAGGAAGTGATTAATGAGTGGAGCCTAATTGATTTATTCCCACTTTCACTTCAGGTCAGGTCACCCTGACCTGACCTGAAGTGAAAGTGTGAAGCAATCAATTAAGCTTCATTCATTAATCGCATCCTCTCCTGTCGGCCGGAGATAAGCTCAATCATTCACGAGCTTTCAGCTGAGCAGGCAGCATTACTTGCGCTGCTTGGCTGAAAGCTAGTTAACCCTTTGTGAAGGATTATAGCGTGGGACGTGACAGATCACCGGATAGGTAAGAATAATGTTGTTTTATTATTTTTTCTTTATTATAGGAGATCAAGGGCTTCGCAGGGATTAAGAGTTAAATAAAAGATGGTCAAAAAAATGTGTTTTATTTCATTAAAATTATTTATTCTTAAAGTGTGTGTGTTTTTTTATTTACTTCAATAGGATTAATAATTGATAGTTGTCTAATTGACAGCTCTCAATTATTAAGGCTACTTTCACACTTGCGTTTTTTTGCGCTGCGTTTCGAGCTCACATGAAGCGCATTAAAAAAACGCATGCAAACGCTTGTAAACGCTGCGATTTTTAGTCGCATCAGTATGCGCATTTCGACAAAAAAACGCAGCGTTTGTCTGCGATTTCATGCGTTTTTGCATGCGTTTGCGTTTTTTTGGTGCATGCGTTGTCGATGTGTCACATTTCTATCATCTCTGTCTCCATCATCTCTGTCTCCATCATCTCTGTCTCCACCATCTCTGTCTGTCTCCATCATCTCTGTCTCCATCCATCATCTCTGTCTCCATCATCTCTGTCTGTCTCCATCATCTCTGTCTCCATCCATCATCTCTGTCTCCATCATCTCTGTCTGTCTCCATCATCTCTGTCTCCATCCATCATCTCTGTCTCCATCCATCATCTCTGTCTCCATCATCTCTGTCTGTCTCCATCATCTCTGTCTGTCTCCATCATCTCTGTCTCCATCCATCATCTCTGTCTCCATCATCTCTGTCTGTCTCCATCATCTCTGTCTGTCTCCATCATCTCTGTCTCCATCCATCATCTCTGTCTCCATCATCTCTGTCTGTCTCCATCATCTCTGTCTGTCTCCATCATCTCTGTCTCCATCCATCATCTCTGTCTCCATCATCTCTGTCTGTCTCCATCATCTCTGTCTGTCTCCATCATCTCTGTCTCCATCCATCATCTCTGTCTCCATCATCTCTGTCTGTCTCCATCTTCTCTGGCTCCATTATTTACAGAAAAATCGCGTGCATGCAAAAGCGCTGACGAGCGCAGAGACATGCGCACGCCAGCACCCCATAGACTGCAATGTTATTTTTTGTGCATAGCATGCGCACACGTGCGCACGTGTTTTTTTAAAGCGGTTGACCGAAAAAAAAAATGCAACATGTAGCGTCTAGCGCGTATGGGCGCACACCGGGAAAATGCGCAGCACACATGAACGCGTGCAAGCGCTAGACCCTGCGCCCGCCATGTTAAAGATAGGGGAACATTGCGCATGCGTCCGATAGCGCAAGATGCGCTGCGCGATAAAACGCAAGTGTGAAAGTAGCCTAACCTGGCTTAAAGTCACCTTTCAATTGCAAGGTGGCTTTAACCCCTTATTAACCCATTCGCCAACGCTACAGGGCAATGGGAATAGACAGGCAAAGTGCCAGAAAGGGCTAATCTAATTAGAGATTTGCCTTTTCTAGGGTGTTTGGGGGCAGATGTTAGTAGCCAGGGGGGGCACAAAAAAAATGTACCCTCCCTAGGCTATTATTATCTGCCCCCACTCGCTGGCTTTGTCTGTCTGGTGGAGAAAATACAGCGGGAGCCCACGCATTTTTTTTCAACGAATTTACACCTTTAATTAACCCCTACATGTCTGCAATTTTGCACACATACACTTATGTAATTGTAAGTTAAAACCATATATCAAAATACATGAAATGACATGGTTAACTGTGTGTAAACAATATATCATTTCATGTCGGGTTCTGTGATTTCACAAAAGCCAGCAATTGAATTAGCGGCTTTTACAGTATGTAGAAGGGTATGAACTATAAATATATGTATATATATATATCTATATATATATGTCACAATTACATATTATATATTATATATTATATATATATATGTATTCTATGTGTGTATATGTATTGTTTCTATTCTTTATTAAAGCTGTCAGTGTGATTTTACAGTATAGCCGGGGATGAATTATCGGCTATTATACTATGTAGAAGTGTATGACCTATATATATATATTATATATATTATATATATATATATATATACATATATATATATATGTATATATATATATAATTATTTGCTTTTTGTGTACATTTTTTTTTACAATGTGATTCTTACATGACTTTTTACATAGAGATAACTGCTCTATGTAAAACTTCATGTTAAAATCGCATTGCATACAGATGGAAAACTGATGGAAAACGCATGGAAAACGCATGGTGCGATTTAAAATCACATGCAAATCGCATGACATTTTACTAGAATCGTACCGTTTTTTCCATCCAGAAAACGGACCGATTTTTTTCCCACTAGTGGGTATGAGCCCTAACAGTGAAATTGCCGTTCTGAATCCATCAATAGAGATGAAGGCAGGGAGTAAGGGACGTCCCCGTGGCGGCCACGGAAGAGGTGCATCAGCAGCTAGACATCCAGAGCAAGCAGCAGGCCCAAGTCACTCAGCACCTACTTTCACCCGGCAGCAGTCATTTATGCGCAGCTTGTTAGGAGCACAGAGCCATAGGCTGATAAGAGAGGATCAAGTAGAAACCGTTGTTGGTTGGATGGCCGCTGAGGCATCCACCTCAATGAGCGCAGCATCCTCCCAGGACCTCTCCACCACATCGGGTCAGGCCACTGAAGAGCAGCACCCATTTGCTTCTTCATCACCCACTAAATTGCCCAGACATTCAGAAGGCCAGGAGCCAACCTTAATCCTCTTCTCAGAATCTGTTGGCTTGGAATCTGTGTGCCAGCCAGACAGCATTCCTTCAGCTGAAGAAGAGGTAGTGTGCACAGATGCGCAACCACTGTGTGCGTCTGAGGAAGAAGTGGAGGGTGGGCCAGTGCCCACAGTGACCAGACCCCAGTCAGCAGATGATGATGAAACTCAGCTGCCAGTTTCTGCTGATGAAAGTGTATTGGATGACGAGGTCCTTGACCCATCATGGCATGCTGAGGGGCAGCAAGCAAGTAGGGATAGCTCAGAGGAAGAGCTTGCAGGTGTGGCGCAGCGTGGCCGTCCACGTGGGAGAGGAAGAGGGAAAAATTTGTTGTCTGCTCCCTCAACTTCAGCACCCGTTAGGAGCAGGGCTCTTTTAAAGAGCACAAGGGGTGCGCCCAAGAGTTGTGGTGCATGGGCCTTTTTCAACCAAGTTGCAGATGACGTTACAGTAGTCAGATGCAAGCTTTGTCGACAAACTGTGTGGAGAGGGAAGAACGTCAGCAACCTTAATACCACCAACATGTTGACGCATGTCAGGAAGAGGCACCCTGTGGACTGGCAGCATCACACCCAAGATGATTCGCCACCTGCAGCTGGTCCCCCACCTTCCATCTCTTCAGCCACCTCTTCCTCCAGCTCGCAAACAGCTGCTCCCGCTTCCTCGCCAGAATGCCAGGGTGCATCTGCAGGCAGTGTTGTACTGTCTGTACTTCATCAGCATCAGCATCCCAATCGCTGGCATCCTCACACTCCCAATCCAGTGTGCAGCCATCTGTCACACAGGTGTGGGAGAAAAGGCGCCCGTACTCGGCAAACCACCCACGAGCACAGGGCATGAATTCTTGCATTGCCAAACTGCTTGCAGTGGAAATGCTACCATTCTGGCTGGTGAGCAAGCCAGCCTTTATCGATATGTTGGGGTTTGCAATCCCACAATACAGTGTTCCCAGCCGCTTCTACTTCAGCAGGCAAGCCGTCCCCGCCCTGCAACAGCATGTGGAGCGTAAAATTAAGCATGCGCTACAAAATGCAGTTAGTAGCAAGGTCCACCTGACCACCGATGCGTGGACCAGTCTGCATGGCCTGGGACGCTACATTTCCATCACCGCCCATTGGGTAAATGTAGTTGAGCCTGGAACTGAAGTAGACAGTGCAAGTGCGCGGGTCCTGCCAACTCCACAGATTGCAGGCCTCTCCTCCGTACAAATTGACTCCTCCTCATACTCCTCGTCAGACTCGCCTGCACCCAGACGTACCACAACAACCGATTTCAGCACTGCATCGGCCAAACATCAACAGGCCGTGTTGAAATTGGTTTATCTAGGTAATGTTAGCCACACTGCAACCGAGCTGTGGAACACGCTCAAGGAGCAGGGCGACATGTGGCTTGCGCCGCTCAACCTCCAGCCAGGTATAGTGGTGTGTGACAACGGCCGAAACCTGGTCGCGGCTCTGGGCCTAGGTGGTCTGACTCACATTCCATGTCTTGCCCATGTCCTAACCTTGGTGGTGCAGAGTTTCCTATCCTATCCTGACCTTGAGGAGCTGCTGCACAAAGTCAGATACGAGTGCTCTGATTTGCGGCGTTCAAGCATGGCTGCATCGTGCCTTTCAGCCATGCAGCGCAGATTGGGCCTGCCCGAGCACCGCATCAATGTTGACCTCCCCACAAGGTGGAATTCGACTTTGCATATGCTGCGGAGGTTGTGTGAGCAGCAACCTGCAATTATGGAGTTGCAGCTGCAGCAGGCGCAAAGTAGGCGACACACATCTCAGCCCTCCCACTTTACAACCACAGAGTGGGCAACCATGAAGGACATATGCACCATTTTGAAGTGCTTCGAGGACTCCACTCTGATGGTGAGCGCGGATGCTGCCCTACTCAGCCTGACTATTCCCCTTATATGCCTTATAGAATCATCACTTAAAGGACTAGGGAATGAGGTTTCTCAGGAGGAGGAGTATGATGAGACACTTGCACCAACCAGGCAATCTTCATCGGCCCAGTTGGTACAAAGCTCTGTGGGTGCCTCACAAAGGTCCAGGCAGGACACAGCAAGCGAGGAGGATGAGGAGGACTATGAGAATGAGCTAGAGGAGGAAAGTACACAGCGCTCTACTAGTAGTCACCAGATAGAGCATGGATGGGGTGATGTAGATCAGCCAGAGCACATTCCTCCAGCTGGTGACAGCAATGCATGGCCAGTTGGCAGCCTTCAGCACATGAGTGACTTCATGCTGCAGTGTCTGAGAAAAGACCCACGCGTGGCTCGTATTCTCCACACAAATGACTACTGGGTGGCCACCCTCTTAGATCCACGTTACCTGGACAGCCTTGAAAGCCTAATTACACCGTTGAACCGGGCACGTAAAATGCAGGAGTACCAAGAAGCACTGGTTAATTCACTCATGTACTCTTTTCCACCGCATAGCAGTGATGCACGTGCACTAGCAGGCACCTCAGTGTGTCCTGGGCCCAGCGGAATCCGTTCAGAAGCCGGTAGCAGAAGCAGTACATCTGCTACTGACAGGTTCAGTATACCCAACCTGTTCCAACGGTTTCTGAACCCGCAAACAGTTCGGGCACCATCAGCACAGACAGTGCAACGCACTAGGAGGCAACGTTACCGTGACATGGTGACACAATACCTCTTCACCCCTGTCAGTGGGCTTCAGGATGGATCTGCCCCCTTCAAGTTTTGGGTCTCCAAGTTGGATACATGGCCCGAGCTTAGCCAGTATGCCTTGGAGGTCCTGGCTTGTCCTGGTGCCAGTCTGATTTCTGAACGCGTCTTTAGTGCAGCTGGCAATGTACTAACAGACCAACGTACCAGACTATCCGCTGCAAATGTGGACCGGCTTACATTCCTAAAAATGAACCAGGCCTGGATTTCTGGTGACTTTTGCTGCCCTGGGCCACAGTACACAGGTTACATGCATGGTTGGCAGCAGTATACATGCCCTGTCATGTGCCTATGTTGCAAACAGCGTAATCTGTTATGCCCGTGATCTGGCCTCTACTTGGTAGCACCCGGTTCTATGACTGACTCTTTCACCTCATACTGTTTTCCATTGGCTCTAGTACCGCCAGCTAGTGCATATTTCTGTGACTGCCACTTTCACAGCATGCCGTGTTTCTGGGCTCTAGTACCGCCAGCTAGTGCCCATTTCCGTGACTGCCACTTTCACAGCATGCCGTGTTTCTGGGCTCTAGTACCGCCAGCTAGTGCCCATTTCCGTGACTGCCACTTTCACAGCATGCCGTGTTTCTGGGCTCTAGTACCGCCAGCTAGTGCCCATTTCCGTGACTGCCACTTTCACAGCATGCTGTGTTTCTGGGCAACAGTACCGCCAGCTGTACCTCGTTAGACCAAAGTGGAAAAAAAGGACGACAGATGCCAAACACCTTTAGGCAGAAGCACAAGAGGAGGGATCCAGCCACGCCGGCTGTTTTGTGGCAGTGAAGTGCGGACACAGGTGCCTCCCCCAAAGGGTAAACCGAGTTCCAGCATCGCCAGCTGGTTCTCGGGAGTGCCCAAGGGCACGGGTACCTCCTGCTCCAAACCATGTTTCAACAACGCTCGCTCTAACCCTTACCCTACTAACCATAAACCCTAACCCTACCCCAACTAATCCTAACCCAAAGAAAAAACACCGCTGTTAAGAAGGTGGCGACCAGTTTTCCTGCTACAGTTTTCGCTCTGTGCATTTTTCTAGCGATTTTTTTTCTCCTCTGCCTCTGCATACTCCTTCCCCATTATCCTGAGGTGTTTCCCCTCCATTTTATCCATTATATAGCACTGTAGTGGTCATTTTGTAATTCCGATTTTTTTCTCCCATTGACTTGCATTGATATCGGAAATCGGAAATTCCGATATCCGATATTTTTCCAATATCGGAAATCGGAATTCCGATACGATTTCGGGCAATATCGCTCATCCCTAATTTTGACCCCAGGCTCTCTTAAAGGGATCCCCGGTACGGAAGTTAGGGCAAATCCACTCTGCGCTTAGGTACTGACCACAGGCCTCTCTTAAAGGGATCCCCGGTATGGAATTTAGGGTAAATCCCTCAGTGTTCTGATTCTCACCCCAGGCTTCTATTAAAGGGATCATTGGTATGGAAGTCAGGGCAAATCCACTCAGCGCTTTGGTTCTGACCCCAGGCTGACGGGATGATGTGGGATATTAGGGGGAGTAGTCCGGTGGCTCTGGCTGACGGGATGATGTGGGATATTAGGGGTACTAGTCCGGTGGCTCTGGCTGACGGGATGATGTGGGATATTGGGGTAGTAGTCTGGCGGCTGTGACGGGATGATGTGGGATATTAGGGATAGTAGTCTGGTGGCTCTGGCTGCTGGGATGATGTGGGATATTAGGGGTAGTAGTCTGGCGGCTGTGACGGGATGATGTGGGATATTAGGGGATGTAGTCTGGTGGCTCTGGCTGACGGGATGATGTGGGATATTAGTAGTAGTAGTCCGGTGGCTCTGGCTGACGGGATGATGTGGGATATTAAGGGGAGTAGTCTGGTGGCTCTGGCTGACGGGATGATGTGGGATATTAGTAGTCTGGTGGCTCTGGCTGACTGAATGATGTGGGATATTAGTAGTCTGGTGGGTCTAGCTGACGGGATGATGTGGGATATTAGTAGTCCGTGGCTCTGACTGACAGGATGATGTGGGATAGTAGTAGTCCGGTGGCTCTGGCTGACGGGATGATGTGGGATATTAGTAGTCCGGTGGCTCTAGCTGACTGGATAATTTGGGATATTAGGGGTAGTAGTCTGGCGGCTGTGATGGGATGATGTGGGATATTAGGCCGGGATCACACATGCGATGAAAACGTCCGACGCTCGCATGTGAAATCCCAGCTCTGGCCTCGGCACTCGGGAGTGGAGTGCGCGGCTGCATGTATTTCTATGCAGCCGCTCGCTCCACTCCCGAGTGCCGGCGCCAGAGCTGGGATTTCACATGCGAGCGTCGGACGTTTTCATTGCATGTGTGATCCCGGCCTTAGTAGTCCGGTGGCTCTGGTTGACAGGATGATGTGGGATATTAGGGGTAGTAGTCTGGCGGCTGTGACGGGATGATGTGGGATATTAGTAATATCCGGTGGCTCTGGCTGATGGGATGATGTGGGTATATTAGTAGTCCGGTGGCTCTGGCTGACGGGATGATGTGGGATATTAGGAGTAGTAGTCCGGTGGCTCTGGCTGACGGGATGATGTGGAATATTAGGGGTAGTAGTCTGGCGGCTGTGACGGGATGATGTGGGATATTAGTAGTCCGGTGGCTCTGGCTGACGGGATGATGTGGGATATTAGGAGTAGTAGTCCGGTGGCTCTGGCTGACGGGATTGTGTGGGATATTATAGTGAATGTGTCTATGCGGAGTGGGCAGGGCTCTACACTCAGCTTTATATTTATAATCATTATAATTTGTTATAACTAACCGTAGTTAGTTACTATGCCCGGGCAGCGCCGGGCTCTTCAGCTAGTATATATATAAAGCTGAGTGTATGTACGTGTGTATGTATGTATCAAGCCCACTCCACAGAGCCCCACCCACTCCGCATAGCCACAGGGAAAGAGCCCCTGGTCCAGGGACAACCGACAATAGTTGTGACACACAGCTTGGCCTCACATACATTGCACACACAGCTCTGCTGCAGTGACCCTCTGATCCCATGTATACAGGGTTACCATACTTCTCCCAGTGATGTGATATAAGACCCTGCTCTGTGACATGAATGGGTTAACAGGGGGAGTGAAAAATACATGAGTATACAGTAATGTCTATAAATCAACACCACTCCAAAATATAATTGTATCAGTTTCCATAACAGAAATAAATATAATATGAATGTAAATATACATGTAAATATTCAATTCACATTCTGAGGAAAAAAAAAGCCACTCTCCCTGAGAACCAAATCAAACCTCAGTACCATACAAATACTGTATTATATAAAACAAATGTATGTATCAATACAAATCAGATATAAATCACCGACTGAAAGAAATAGATGGGAGCACATGTATTTTTCACTCCCCCTGTTAACCCATTCATTCCTTATTTTGAGTCGTTATAATAATACTGACTGCTTGTAGAACATATGTGAATATCTTTGTACACACATTTCCCTTGCCTGCTTTCCTTTTCTTTGCATGTTGCTCCACAATGGTTTTAATTGTTTTTAATTGTGATGTTCTGTCTGTCTGGCACTGTTGTTGATAGTAAAGCCTTTTATCATACATTATTGCCTTGTGTGCACTACATTTTGCGCTTTCTTTTCTTGGTTTATTGCATTCTTGTTTGCGCATTCAGTAGCACCTGGCTCTATGGATTATTTATCATAGATTAAGTGGTGCCCACTATATTTTTCTATATTCTTGCTTATTGGATTACATACACATGTTAAAGCAGGGTGGGGAATCTTTTTGTCTGCCATAGGCCATTTGGATATTTATAACATCCTTTGGGGGGGCCGTAGAAAATCCGCTTTAATTACGCCCACAAAGTATGTCCTGGCACTGGTATCAGCACATAATCTTTCATTGCACGCTTCTCAGTGTTAGGCCGGGGTCACACTTGCGAGTGCAATGCGAGAAACTTCCGCGAGTCTCTCGCATCAATACCCAACACTGCTGACGGTACTTGGGACCGGAGTGTGCGGAAGCATGTATTTCTATGCAGCCGCACACTCTGGTCCGAGTGTCGGCGGCAGTGCCGGGAATTGATGCGAGAGACTCGCGCGAGTTTCTCGCATCACAATCGCAAGTGTGACCCCTGCCTTAAGTAGTGAATTGCGTACACGTGCTCACAGAGCAAGAAGAAAGTAAAAGGCCAGAGGCCGTCAAAATACTGCTGCCAGCCCAAGCACTGCTGTCCCTGGGAATCTGCCCGTGGGGCTGGATAAAAGGTAATCGAAGGTCATAAACGACCCTCGTGCATGAGGTTCCCAAACCCCTGCATTAAAGAGAAAACAGTAAGCAATATTAGGGGTGTAAAAGCTTATCCAATTACAAACAGGTTAGCAACTGCAATGAAACACTGATGATCTCTAAAGTATGTATAGGTACAAACTAATATACAAAAATAATATTTTATCAATGCAACACCTAATTTAATGTATTAAACAGTTATGATAATTAGTGATATGTAGTGCTAAATTCACACATTTCCAACTATTTTTTAAAGACATTTTTAAACATTTGATTTGAAATAACTTGCTTGTCTTACAATTATTTCTGTTTTATACCCAAGTGTATTTTATACCCAAGTGTATCAAACTTAAGGGGCATCTTAGCATCCGTAACTATGAGGGTACACATATGCTGTCAAACAAGTCAGAAACCAAACATGGTTTCTGAGGTCTCACATGTCCAAGCAGGCACAGAAGATATGCGAGTGTGATTGTGGGAGTCAGTATATGTAAAAAATATAATGATAGGGCACAAAGCAGAAATGTTTTTAATTTCCTGTGCATGTGCCTGTACTACAACCCCTGGCAAAAATTATGGAATCACCGGCCTTAAGGATGTTCATTCAGTTGTTTTATGTTGTTGAAAAAAAACAGATCACAGACATGGCACAAAACTGAAGTCATTTCAAATGGCAACTTTCTGGCTTTAAGAAACACTAAAAGAAAACAAGAACAAAATAATGTGGTAGTCAGTAATGGTTATTTTTTTAACCAAGCATAGGGCAAAAATTATGGAATCACTCAATTCTGAGAGAAAAAATTATGGAATCACCCTGTAAATTGTCATTCCCAAAACTAACACCTGCATCAATTAGATCTGCTCGTTAGTCTGCATCTAAAAAGGAGTGATCACATCTTGGAGAGCTGTTGCACCAAGTGGACTGACATGAATCATGGCTCCAACACCAGAGATGTCAATTGAAACAAAGGAGAGGATTATCAAACTCTTAAAAGAGGGTAAATCATCACGCAATGTTGCAAAAGATGTTGGTTGTTCACATTCAGCTGTGTCTAAAATCTGGACCAAATACAAACAACATGGGATGGTTGTTAAAGGCAAACATACTGGTAGACCAAAGAAGACATCAAAGCGTCAAGACCGGAAATTTAAAGCAATATGTCTCCAAAACAGTAAATGCACAACAAAACAAATGAGGAACGAATGGGTGGAAACTGGAGTCAACGTCTGTGACTGAACTGTAAGAAACTGCCTGAAGGAAATGGGATTTACATACAGAAAAGCTAAATGAAAGCCATCATTAACACCTAAACAGAATAAAACAAGGTTACAATGGGCTAAGGAAAAGCAATCGTGGACTTTGGATGACTAGATTACATTTCATATTCATTTCAGTGTAAATCGCGAATCTGCAATGGGCAAGGTGATGATTCTGGAACTTTTGTTTGGTGCCATTCCAATGAGATTTATAAAGATGACTGTCTGAAGAGAACATGCAAATTTCCACAGTCATTGATGATATGGGGCTGCATGTCAGGTAAAGGCACTGGGGAGATGGTTTATGTTGATATTTTGACACTTTTTATCCCATCAATTAAAAGGAAGTTTGGGGATGATGAAATCATTTTTCAAGATGATAATGCATCCTGCCATAAAGCAAAAACTGTGAAAACATTCCTTGAAAAAAGACACATAAGGTCAATGTCATGGCCTGCAAATAGTCTGGATCTCAATCCAATTGAAAATCTTCGGTAGAAGTTGAAGAAAATGGTCCATGACAGACTCCAACCTGCAAAGCTGATCTGGCAGCAGGAATCAGAGAAAGTTGGAGCCACATTGATGAAGAGTACTGTGTGACATTCATTAAGACCGTGCCTCAGAGATTGCAAGCTGTTGTAAAAGCCAGAGGTGGTGCAACAAAATACTAGTGATGTGTTGGAGTGTTTTTTTGTTGTTTGTTTTTCATGATTCCATAATTTTTTCCCTCAGAATTGAGTGATTCCATAATTTTTGCCCATGCTTGGTTAAAAAAATAACCATTACTGACTACCACGTTATTTTGTTCTTGATTTCTTTTAGTGTTTCTTAAAGCCAGAAAGTTGCCATTTGAAATGACTTCAGTTTTGTGCCATGTCTGTGATCTGTTCAACAAAATAAAACAACTGAATGAACATCCTCCAAGGCCGGTGATTCAATAATTTTTGCCAGGGGTTGTAGAATTAGTGACGAGAAATGCCTGTAAATTCTTTAGCAACTTGGCACAGTGCACAGTAGTTATACTGGTGAATGCTCCCACTTTACAACTCTCAGGACCAGAGTCTGAAGGCCCATGTATTATGGCTAGCATCCAGCTATAAATTATATTTGAAGAAGTATTGTGAGGACAACTATGCCAACAAATAAAATTCTCCTAGCCAACTAGCATTGCCAGAAATTTACTCAACAATTCTGTTGGGCTGAGAGACCCCCCTAGAACTGTGTTAATATGACTTTTAGAATATTGATGGCCATAGTAAGATTACTTCTGTAGTTTTAGGAATTTTTCCACCTTGGGAGGAAAAGCAATGGCATGAGTGAAAATCTTTATAATCACTGACTGTCACAATTGGGGCTCAGTTGTTATTTCAATCCCACAATCAAAAAGTTTGAATCCGACCAGAAGCCACTGCTTTGGTCTTTTCAAATAATACCTATAGATTACTTCACATCCTATGATATAAGTTTGGCTGCCTCAATGGTAACTGGTATTGGTCTTATAATCTGTGTATAGCAATATATAAGTAGCCAAATAATAAGAACTGGAATCTATGATAAATAGGTGTGCCAATAGTATAAGCAGAAGTGAGATTGAAAACACATAAGGATCTGAAAGTAGCACACCATGCCATATACTGGGTTGTACTCCTCCTCTTCCTGGAAATTATATTAGTCCATTTGAAAAAGTTTTTTTTCCTATTACAGTATGTCCATTTTATTGCAGCTGCTACAAAGCATATACTGTATGCTGCAGCATCTATACTGACAATACAACATAGGTGCGAATGTACCACTAATGTACCTTTGGACAACCATAAAACAGAAATAAAATAAAAAACGCAAACGGCAAACCATTATTTTGACATAATTTTAATGGAATGGGATAAACATGATAAATAATGTACTTTAAAACTTTCCTTTAAAGTATCTATTCATATAGAAGTGCATTTTTACTCATCCACATAGGTGGTATACACACATCTATTGTACCTTGTACAGCAAGGAACAGCTTACTTTGTCAAGAAATACTGTCCATAAATAGCTGATGACCAAATCCACCGAACCGCAAACATACCAAAGAACAAACTCTGAAAACAGCAGGATGCCTATTGTGGTTACTCACATCCACACAGTTGGATATGATACAGAAAATTGCCAGGGATATGTGACCCATACTAATGATGGATTTCATATTCACTATCACTGATTTACCTTCTTTTGCTTTCTGAAAAACACATTTTTTGGAAATGCATCATCAAAATATGCAGCTACAATGCTCTTTAATGATAGATGATGCAGGAGTTACATGCACAGGTAATGGTAACAGTAGGTAATGGTAACTTGGCCAGATGCACTAATGCTGCAAACCAAAGAATCAATAGATTCTGCAAATATCAAAGTATCAAGAGAATCAATGCACTATATTAACAGTAATTGCAACAGTTTGCATACGGAAAAGTAGAGAAATGGAGTTTTGAAGCTGCAATCTGATTGGAAAACCCCAGGACAAACAATCAAGGTATTCACTAGTATTCACCTTATATCCCTTAGGGTATGTTTCCACGTTCCGGAATTGCAGCGCTTTGGACGCAGCGGATACCCGCTCCGCCCAAAGTGCCGCCCCCTTGTGAACGCGTGGTGATTCTGCATGTGTTCATTAAACACATGCGCAATCACCGCATCCTATACATAGACTGTGCTATTTATCTTGCGGAGACGGAGAGCCGCATGTCCAGATATGCAGGTCTGCCACCTGCGTGTTTTTACTCATAGTGGAGATGGGATTTCATAAAATCCCCTCCACTATGCTATAACATCTGGACGCTGCGGATTGGACACTGCGGCTGTACGCAGCGTCCAATCCGCAGCAAATACTGACTGAATACACCATGTGGAAACATACCCATATGCAGGGATCTGGGTTTCATACTAGTGAATCCCCAGGTTTTTAATTCACAATGGTCTGGCTACTGTTGTGAGCAGGAAAGAAAAGTGTGGGGTTTATCAACAAGCAGACTGGCAGGTAGAGTTTGGCTAACAGCTGTAGTCAAAGGCTAATCAGGGAACAGAACAGAACAAAAACTATTCTATGCTAAGATATTTTGGTGAAGAATGAGACAGGGGTCTGGATTTAGGAGGTCGTACAAGAACCAGTCAGATGAGCGAAAGCAAAATTAAGGTCAGCAACACAGTCAAAGTATGGAGTTGATAAATATAACAATACAGAATTGCAAACTGAAATGTAGAGGCCCTGGCGAATGCTAACATTTTGTGACTCAATTCACTTTAGCCTGCAAAAAAAATGCTTATGCCATTTTGTACATTGTCAATGGTTGCATAATCTTCGCCAAAACCATTTGGGCTTCCCAATAATGCAGGTGTCATGATTCGACTGGTGAGTGACCTGGGACCAGGGACACCTTTCCTGGCCCTAACACTACAGGGCGCCCTAGCTCGTCCTATTCCCGGGATATTCCAGATGGCATTGACTACGGGGCCTTCACCTTTGCCGTATCTCCTAGAACAGCCCTTTGTCTGTCCCCTTCCCCCACCCAGGGAAGAGAGGCACTACTGTGCACCGCAGTAGATTAACCCGACAGACAGGGTAACAAAGACAAGGGTAAACTGAAAACTCCACAGACACACAAAATATACACTCACATATAACAGAGGTATTTACCAGGGTGTGTAGGAAGGGGGAAGAAAGCTAAACAGGGAAGGATAAGGAATTTCCAAGCGTACAAACCAAACAACAGTTGCTAATAAACTCCTCCAGCTCTCCTTCTCAAAACCAACTTCTCCCATTCCAGTATCATGCAGCAAATGCTAACTCTGAAGAGGACTTGGTAATTGAGCCCAAATTTTATAGGGAAAAGGAGTAGCTAACAAAGCACAGCTGAAAGTAGGAGTTTTCCAATATGGCCGATTAACCTCTGTTCTGCTGGAAGAAATAAACAAGTTTAATACACTGGAGAAGTTCTTCTCAGCATAGTAAAAGCAACCAGATGCTGCGGTCTTCTGGCTCCACGCCATTGTGGTAACCTCGTAACAGCAGGACTGCAGTAGGATGTTGAGCAGCCCGCGGAGCTGTCCAGGATGCGATGTCTCCATTCAGATGTGAATACATTTGAACACTGTCCCTGCCCCGACGTGCAGCGGTTTGATGATGTAAGCACGCTGCTGACATCATCACACTGCTGCCAGCCCTGGGGCTACACAGGCAGAGGAGACATCAGTCACTGGTAGGCGCTCCATTGAGGAGCCGAAAGCTAAATGTCATGTTATTTTAGATGAGGAGATGGGGTGGGTAGGATTGTTCTACTACGATGGCATGTGCTGTTAAAATTTGGGATATTATGGAGGACATTATGGGGCAAATTGGAACATTATGGGGCAGTTTGTGGGTTTGTGAAAGGGGGCATAGTATAGTGAGGGGGAGTTGTATAGAGGCAGTTTAGGGGAGATATGGAAAGTGGCAGTATGTGGGGGGTCATACAATATAGAGGGGCAATGTGGAGGTATATTTTGGAGAGGGGCAATGTGGGGGTATATTTTGGAGAGGGACTGACAGTGTTTTGGGTGCTGCATTCATGTACTGATGGTGTTTCTGGCATTGAATTCATGTACTGACGATGGTTCTGGCTCTGTATTCATGTACTGATAGTTCTGGTGCTGCATTCATATAATGATGGTGGTTCTGGCAGTGCATTAATATACTGACGGTGATTCTGGTGCTGAAATCATGTACTGATGGTTTTTCTGCCTCTGCATTCATGTACTGACAGTGTTTCTGCTCTGCATTCATATACTGAGGGTGTTTCTGGAGCTGCATTCATGTAGTGATAATGGTTCTGACTCTGCATTCATATACTGATGGTGGTTATGGTGCTGCATTCATGCAATGATGGTTGTTCTGATGCTGCATTCATGTACTGATGGTTCTGGTTCTGCATTAATGTACTGACCGTAGTTCAGATCTTGTACGCATATAGCAATTCATAACTTGTTTCATAGTTATGTTAAAACTTAAAAAAGTATCAAAACTTAGAGATATGAGATTATGAGGAGGATTTGGTGAGTTTCTGCTCCAAAAAACTCAGTTTAAGTTAGTGTGTGATCACACTGATTTATTTTTGGAGCAGAAACTGAGCAGAAACTCTTCAAATCCTTCAGAAATACTAAAATATGGTTCAGGTGATGTATTAATGCACTGCTGGTGGTTTTAGCGATGTATTCATGCAACTATCACTTTAAAAAAAATTCCAGCCCTTGGGATTGGATCAGTATGACTTTGTGGCCCTTGGACTGAAAAATATTGTGTGTTGTGAACACTTTGGAGATGACTTCTGAGTTGGGGCTCCCTCTGGTGGTTGTTGATGGTATTGAAGCTGTGTTGAATAACAGAGCTCCATCACCTGGGAGCGAGGAGTGGCAATCAGGGGGGACGGACTGAGCAGATATAAGTGAGCTGCCTTCCCATGATCCTCGCCGGTGATTAGTTTCTCTTCCTGGTCCAGTTTGGAAGTCAGCTTGTTTTCTGCTGTCTCCTGCAAAAATTCAGATAAGTTATTTTCTGCTTGCTTCTGTGGTTTTGCTTTTCTTTGTTTTTGCTGCCCTTCTGAGTGAGGTCAGCCGGGTCCCCCTGTGTTGTGAATGGGTTTGAGATGAGTTCTGAGCGGAGGCTTCCTCTGGTGGTTGCAGGCGGTGCTGGTCTGTCCAGTGGAGATTGTGAGGACTGGGAATCAGGTGTTACTGACTGGTCTTATATAAGGGAGTCACCTTCCCATCAGGGTTGCCGGTGATCAATTGTTCTGGTCTGAATCCTTCTTTCCTGTTTCCCTTGTAGCCTGCTGTGTCGTGTCTGCATCTCCTGCTAACAGATAAGACATTTTCTTCTTTTTGTTTTTGTGCTATTTTTTTGCATTTTGTCCTGCACTTCTGTGGGGGCCTTCAGGGTCCCCTCCGGGGGCTTTTGCCCTCTCAGTTTAGTTCAGCCACTGATGTTTGTACTTTTGCTTTTTCCAGTTTTTTCAGTGGCTGCTGTTTTGATTTTGTTACACCAGAGAACTAATTTAGGTGGAAGAGGTCGTGTGATCTCAGGTGTTTTTGAAATTAGTAGAGTTGGTGCTTTTCAGGGTTTTCTGGGATTGCAGTAAGTACCCTTCCTATCCTTTTCTATTTAGTTAGTTTGGGCCCCAGCGTTTGCTCATACTATTTTCTTTCTGTGTCTGTATTTCATCTTGTCTAACCGCCATTACATGTTTGGGGGCTTTCTATTATCTTTGGGTTCTGCTCCGGGGCAGATAGCTTTCCTATTTCTATCTTTAGGTGTAGTTAGTTTCTCAGGCTGTGACGAGGCGTCTAGGACCAACGTAGGAACGCTCCACGGCTGCCTCTAGTTGTGGTGGTTAGTCAGGGTACTGCAATCTCAAAGATTCCAACTGTTTTTAGGGGATCGAGCTAAGTTTCAGAATTTCAAAAATAATTGTAAATTGTTTTTTGCCTTAAAATCTAAGTCCTCAGGGAACGCAGCGCAGCAGGTTCAAATTATCATCTCTCTCCTGCGCGGCGATCCTCAGGATTGGGCTTTTTCCCTGACACCTGGGGATCCTGTTTTGAGTGATGTTGATGCATTTTTTCAGGCTTTGGGGTTATTGTACGATGAGCCTAATGTCACTGATCAAGCTGAAAAAGCCTTGTTGGCATTAAATCAGGGGCTTTATGACGCTGAGTTATACTGTCAGAGATTCCGTAGGTGGGCAGTCCTGACCAAATGGAATGACGACGCTTTGGCAGCCCTTTTCCGGAAGGGTCTGTCAGATAATGTAAAGGATGTTATGGTGGGATTCCCTGTCCCCTCTGGTCTCAATGATTCTATGTCATTAGCGATTCAAATTGACAGACGTTTGCGTGAGCGGAGAAGTATGCGTGGAATGGTGTTGCCTTGTGAACCAGCTTCTGAACCCATGCAGTGTGATAGAGTGGTGTCTGGGGCACAGCGTCATGAGTTTCGAAAGCGCAATGGGTTATGTTTCTACTGTGGTGATGCCTCTCATGCTATTTCAGTCTGCCCTAAGCGGGGAAGACGTTTTGCACGCTCAGTTGTCTTGGGTAGTGTTCAGACTAAGTTTTTATTAACTGTCACTCTGATATGCTCTCTGTCCTCATTTTCTGCTCAGGCTTTCGTTGATTCTGGAGCAGCTATTAACCTGATGGATTATGATTTTGCTAAACGTTGTGGGTTTCCCTTGATACCCCTACAGAAGTCTATTCCCCTACTGGGGATCGATTCTACCCCTTTGGCTGAGAATAAACCCCAGTTTTCTACTCAGGTGATAATGAGGGTTGAACCTGATCACCAGGAGTGCTGCAAATTTTTGGTTCTGTATAATCTGCATGACATTATCGTGCTGGGTTTCCCTTGGTTACAGTCTCATAATCCTGTTTTGGATTTGAAATCTGTGTCTGTAACCAGTTGGGGCTGCCAATGTGTTAATACCCACACTCCTGTTTTTTTCTGCCTCCCCCCAGGCTCAGGATGTTCCTGACTTTTTGATTGATTTTTCTGATGTGTTTAGCGAAAGTAAATCTGCATCCTTGCCTCCCCATAGGAGCTATGACTGCGCTATTGAATTAGTGCCGGGTAGTAAATTCCCTAAAGGTCGCCTTTTTAACTTGTCTGTACCTGAACATGACGCTATGCGGTCTTATATCAAGGAATCATTGGAGAAGGGTCATATCAGACCATCCTCTTCACCCTTAGGTGCCGGTTTTTTCTTTGTGGCCAAAAAGGATGGTTCATTAAGGCCGTGTATTGATTATCGTCTCTTGAACAATATTACTGTGAAATATCAATACCCGTTACCCTTGATTTCTGACCTGTTTTCTAGGGTGAAAAACGCTACTTGGTTTACCAAGCTTGACCTCAGGGGGGCGTATAACCTTATTCGCATTAAGCACGGGGATGAATGGAAGACGGCATTCAATACCCCTGAAGGGCATTTTGAGTACCTAGTGATGCCCTTTGGGCTCACTAATGCTCCTTCCGTCTTCCAGTCCTTCATGAATGACATTTTCAGGGATTTTGTGGACAAATTTCTGATTGTTTATTTTGCAAATTGCCTCTTCAAACAAAGAGGACTTGTACTCTATAGCGCCACCTATTGGAAGTAGCGATCCTACAAGTCACAATCAACCCTTTAACGAGTCTTGTAATATGACTTAGGATAAAAGCCAAATCAGAATCTCCATTTGCAGACACGGTGTTTCGGACTGTTGGTCCTCGTCAGTGCAAAGTAGGAGAGTATCTGATTTGGCTAGATGAGAGGCTCTGACTGGGGTTGGGGTAAGTTTATCCTTGTGGAGTGCATACAGCTCCTGCGTGTCGAGTTAAGAAGCTTTTCGCCAGTGCAATGTCCTCTGGAATTTTTATTATGCAAATTGCCTCTTCAAACAAAGAGGACTTGTACTCTATAGCGCCACCTATTGGAAGTAGCGATCCTACAAGTCACAATCAACCCTTTAACGAGTCTTGTAATATGACTTAGGATAAAAGCCAAATCAGAATCTCCATTTGCAGACACGGTGTTAGGACTGTTGGTCCTCGTCAGTGCAAAGTAGGAGAGATCTGATTTGGCTAGATGAGAGGCTCTGGACTGGGGTCTGGGGGTAAGGTTACTCCTTGTGGAGAGTGACATACCAGCTCTGGCGTGTCGAGGTAAGGAGGCTTATTCGCCGTGCAATGCTCCTCTGGGAAATTTTAATATGCAAATTGCCTCTTCAAACAAAGAGGACTTGTACTCTATAGCGCCACCTATTGGAAGTAGCGATCCTACAAGTCACAATCAACCCTTTAACGAGTCTTGTAATATGACTTAGGATAAAAGCCAAATCAGAATCTCCATTTGCAGACACGGTGTTTCGGACTGTTGGTCCTCGTCAGTGCAAAGTAGGAGAGATCTGATTTGGCTAGATGAGAGGCTCTGGACTGGGGTCTGGGGGGTAAGGTTACTCCTTGTGGAGAGTGACATACCAGCTCTGGCGTGTCGAGGTAAGGAGGCTTATTCGCCGTGCAATGCTCCTCTGGGAAATTTTAATATGCAAATTGCCTCTTCAAACAAAGAGGACTTGTACTCTATAGCGCCACCTATTGGAAGTAGCGATCCTACAAGTCACAATCAACCTTTAACGAGTCTTGTAATATGACTTAGGATAAAAGCCAAATCAGAATCTCCATTTGCAGACACGGTGTTAGGACTGTTGGTCCTCGTCAGTGCAAAGTAGGAGAGATCTGATTTGGCTAGATGAGAGGCTCTGGACTGGGTCTGGGGGGTAAGGTTACTCCTTGTGGAGAGTGACATACCAGCTCTGGCGTGTCGAGGTAAGGAGGCTTATTCGCCGTGCAATGCTCCTCTGGGAAATTTTAATATGCAAATTGCCTCTTCAAACAAAGAGGACTTGTACTCTATAGCGCCACCTATTGGAAGTAGCGATCCTACAAGTCACAATCAACCCTTTAACGAGTCTTGTAATATGACTTAGGATAAAAGCCAAATCAGAATCTCCATTTGCAGACACGGTGTTTCGGACTGTTGGTCCTCGTCAGTGCAAAGTAGGAGAGATCTGATTTGGCTAGATGAGAGGCTCTGGACTGGGGTCTGGGGGGTAAGGTTACTCCTTGTGGAGAGTGACATACCAGCTCTGGCGTGTCGAGGTAAGGAGGCTTATTCGCCGTGCAATGCTCCTCTGGGAAATTTTAATATGCAAATTGCCTCTTCAAACAAAGAGGACTTGTACTCTATAGCGCCACCTATTGGAAGTAGCGATCCTACAAGTCACAATCAACCCTTTAACGAGTCTTGTAATATGACTTAGGATAAAAGCCAAATCAGAATCTCCATTTGCAGACACGGTGTTTCGGACTGTTGGTCCTCGTCAGTGCAAAGTAGGAGAGATCTGATTTGGCTAGATGAGAGGCTCTGGACTGGGGTCTGGGGGGTAAGGTTACTCCTTGTGGAGAGTGACATACCAGCTCTGGCGTGTCGAGGTAAGGAGGCTTATTCGCCGTGCAATGCTCCTCTGGGAAATTTTAATATGCAAATTGCCTCTTCAAACAAAGAGGACTTGTACTCTATAGCGCCACCTATTGGAAGTAGCGATCCTACAAGTCACAATCAACCCTTTAACGAGTCTTGTAATATGACTTAGGATAAAAGCCAAATCAGAATCTCCATTTGCAGACACGGTGTTTCGGACTGTTGGTCCTCGTCAGTGCAAAGTAGGAGAGATCTGATTTGGCTAGATGAGAGGCTCTGGACTGGGGTCTGGGGGGTAAGGTTACTCCTTGTGGAGAGTGACATACCAGCTCTGGCGTAAGGTTTATTTGGATGATATCTTGATTTTTTCTAATGACTGGGACTCTCATGTGAAACATGTTCGAACTGTATTCCAGATTTTGAGAGAGAATGCTCTGTATGTGAAGGGATCAAAGTGTCTTTTTGGCGTACAGAGGATCTCATTTCTGGGATTCATTTTGTCCCCATCTGTTATTGAAATGGACCCGGTCAAGGTTCAGGCCATCTGTGATTGGGTCCAACCTACTTCATTAAAGGCTCTTCAGAGATTTTTGGGTTTTGCCAATTTTTATCGTAAATTTATTGGTAATTTCTCGGTTACTGTTAAACCATTAACTGATTTGACCAGAAAGGGTTCTGATGTGGTGAATTGGCCTCCTGAGGCAGTCTCTGCATTTCAGGAACTTAAGCAGAGATTCACTTCTGCTCCTGTTCTACGGCAGCCTGATGTTTCTCTGCCATTTCAGGTGGAGGTTGATGCCTCTGAAATTGGGGCAGGTGCCGTTTTGTCCCAAAAAGATCCAGAGACCTCTAAAAGTAACCCTTGTGCCTTTTTCTCTCGAAAATTTTCTCCTACTGAACGTAATTATGACGTGGGTAATCGGGAGTTATTGGCCATGAAGTGGGCTTTTGAAGAGTGGAGACATTGGCTGGAGGGAGCCAAACATCAGGTGGTGGTCCTTACGGACCATAAGAATCTGGTCTATCTGGAATCTGCCAAGCGACTCAATCCTAGACAGGCCAGGTGGGCCTTGTTTTTCACACGTTTTAATTTTGTGGTTTCCTTTCTTCCTGGCACTAAGAATGTTAAGGCGGATGCCCTCTCGAGGAGTTTCCTTGCGGACTCTCCTGAGTTATCTGATCCTTCTGTTATTTTGAAAGAGGGTGTAGTTCTTTCCGCCATCTCGCCCAATTTGAGACTTGCTCTGGAGGGGTGTCAGGAGGATAGGCCCGAGTGCTGCCCTGTTGGAAAATTGTTTGTCCCGGACCAGTGGAAAAAGAGTGTGATGTCTGAGATTCATTGTTCCGCATTGGCTGGGCATCCCGGAATTTTTGGTACCAGAGACTTGGTTAGTCGTCCTTTTGGTGGCCTACCTTGTCTCGTGATGTCAGGGAATTTGTGCAGTCCTGCGGGACTTGCTCTCGCTCCAAGCCTTGCTCTCGCTCTAGTGGTTTGTTGATGCCATTGCCTGTGCCCAAGAGACCATGGACCCATATCTCTATGGATTTCATTTCCGACCTTCCTGTTTCTCAGAGAATGACCACCATCTGGGTAATTTGTGATAGGTTTTCCAAAATGATACATCTTGTGCCATTACCTAAGTTGCCTTCCTCCTCTGAATTGGTGCCGTTGTTCCTTCAGCACGTGGTTCGTTTACACGGCATTTCTGAGAACATTGTGTCTGACAGAGGAGTCCAGTTTGTTTCCAGATTTTGGAGGACTTTTTGTTCTAAACTGGGTGTTCAATTGTCTTTCTCCTCGGCATTTCATCCTCAGACCAATGGTCAAACTGAGAGAACAAACCAGACATTGGAGACTTATCTAAGATGCTTTGTGTCTGCTGATCAGGATGACTGGGTCTCTTTTTTGCCTTTGGCTGAGTTTGCTCTTAATAATAGGGCTAGCTCTGCCACTTTGATGTCTCCGTTTTTCTGTAATTCTGGGTTTCACCCTCGATTTTCTTCAGGACAGACGGAGGCTTCTGTCTGTCCAGGTGTTGACTCTGTTGTGGAGCGTATGCAACAGATTTGGGACCAGGTAGTGGAGAGGTTGTCCCTCTCTCAGGAGAAGGCCCAGCGGTTTGCTAACTGGCATAGGACTGATGGTCCTCGGTTTAAAGTGGGGGACTTGGTCTGGTTGTCCTCAAAGAATATTCCTATGAGAGTAGCATCTCCTAAATTTAAGCCTAGGTTCATTGGACCTTATAAGATCATGGAGATTATTAATCCTGTTTCTTTTCGTTTGCTTCTTCCAGGGACATTTAAGATCCATAACGTGTTCCACAAGTCCTTGTTGAAGAGGTTTGTTGAGCCAGTGGTTCCTGCTGCTGTGCCTCCTGACCCTGTTTTGGTTGAGGGCAATCTGGAGTATGTGGTTGAGAAAATATTAGATTCTCGTTTTTCTAGACGGAAACTCCAGTATTTGGTTAAATGGAGAGGTTATGGTCAGGAAGACAATTCTTGGGTGTTTGCTTCGGACATCCATGCTAGGAGACTTATCCGTGCGTATCATAGAACTCATCCTGACCGACCTGGTTGCTCAAATGAGGGTTCGGTGACCCCTCCTCAAGGGGGGGTACTGTTGTGAATGGGTTTGAGATGAGTTCTGAGCGGAGGCTTCCTCTGGTGGTTGCAGGCGGTGCTGGTCTGTCCAGTGGAGATTGTGAGGACTGGGAATCAGGTGTTACTGACTGGTCTTATATAAGGGAGTCACCTTCCCATCAGGGTTGCCGGTGATCAATTGTTCTGGTCTGAATCCTTCTTTCCTGTTTCCCTTGTAGCCTGCTGTGTCGTGTCTGCATCTCCTGCTAACAGATAAGACATTTTCTTCTTTTTGTTTTTGTGCTATTTTTTTGCATTTTGTCCTGCACTTCTGTGGGGGCCTTCAGGGTCCCCTCCGGGGGCTTTTGCCCTCTCAGTTTAGTTCAGCCACTGATGTTTGTACTTTTGCTTTTTCCAGTTTTTTCAGTGGCTGCTGTTTTGATTTTGTTACACCAGAGAACTAATTTAGGTGGAAGAGGTCGTGTGATCTCAGGTGTTTTTGAAATTAGTAGAGTTGGTGCTTTTCAGGGTTTTCTGGGATTGCAGTAAGTACCCTTCCTATCCTTTTCTATTTAGGTAGTTTGGGCCCCAGCGTTTGCTCATACTATTTTCTTTCTGTGTCAGTATTTCATCTTGTCTAACCGCCATTACATGTTTGGAGGCTTTCTATTATCTTTGGGGTTCTGCTCCGGGGCAGATAGCTTTCCTATTTCTATCTTTAGGTGTAGTTAGTTTCTCAGGCTGTGACGAGGCGTCTAGGACCAACGTAGGAACGCTCCACGGCTGCCTCTAGTTGTGGTGGTTAGTCAGGGTACTGCAATCTCATAGATTCCAACTGCTCTGGTGTATTGCCTTTTTTGCCTGCACTCCTCAGCTGCCGAAACATAACACCCCTGCCTGGTCTCTGTTTCGCATTTATTTTTGTTCATTTGCTCTGTCCCTGTTATTTCAGTGACTGCTGGGTAGCTGCTTGTTCACACCAGAGTTCTGTTCTAGCGGGGCGAGATCGTGTGGTCTCAGCATTTTTGGAATCAGAAGTGTTGGAATTTTTCCTAGGGTTTTGCTGGGTTGCAGACAGTATTCTTTCCTGTTCTGTCCTATCTACACAGTTTTGGGCCCCAGGGTTTGCTTACTCTATTTTCTGCCTGTGTTTGTATTTCATCTTGTCTAACCGCCATTATATGTGTAGGCTACCTATTCCTTTGGGGCGCTACTCCGGGGCAGTTAGCTTTCCCCTTTCTATCTTTAGGCTTAGCTAACTCTCTGGCTGTGTTGAGGCGTCTAGTTCATCGTAGGTATGTCCACGGCTGCTTCTAGTTGTGCTTTTAGTTTAGGGGTCTGCAACCCATTAGTTCCCAACCTCTCTGTGTGTTTTGCTGCCTTGGCTATTATTGTTAATGTCCTCCTCGGCCACCAAATCATAACAGAATCATCGGCCTGACTGTAAATTCTTAAAAAGGTTGTCAGAATTTTTTTTTTGTGTGTATTTTTTCCTCTTTATCTCTGGGGGCCGTAGGAGGAGTTTTTCTTCAATGGAAGTTAAGCATTTGTCCGATCGTGTTGAGCAGCTTGCTGCTGAAGTTCGGAGTATTTCTACCTATCTCACTTGCTTGTCTACTGTAGAACCTAAGATCCCATTCCAGATTTATTTTTTGGGGATCGGTCTAATTTTTGAACTTTAAAAATAATTGTAAGTTGTTTTTTGCCTTGAAACTTAACTCCTCGGGGAACGCAGTGCAGCAGGTTCAAAATGTCATCTATCTGTTGCGGGCGACCCTCAGGATTGGGCCTTTTCCCTGACACCTGGAAATCCTGTTTTGCCTAATGTTGATGTGTTTTTTCAAGCTCTGGGGTTATTGTATGATGAACCTAATGTTACTGATCAAGCTGAGAAAACCTTGTTGGCATTGAACCAGGGTCAGGAAGCCGCACAGCTATATTGTCCGAAATTCCGAAAGTGGGCAGTCCTTACTAAATGGAACAATGATGCCCTGGCAGCTCTTTTTCTGAAGGGTCTGGCTGAGACAGTAAAGGACGTTATGGTGGGATTTTCATGTCCCCTTTGGTCTCAATGACTCTATGTCATTAGCTATTCAAATTGACAGATGTTTACGTGAGCGTAGAAATATAGGAGAGGTGGTGATGCCTTGCGAGCAAACCTCTGAGCCCATGCAATGTGATGGAGTTGTTACTAAGGCTCAGCATCGAGAGTTTCAAAAGCGTAATAAGTTGTGCTTCTATTGTGGGGACGCTTCTCATACTATTTCCGTCTGCCTTAAGCAGGGAGGACGTTTTGCGCGCTCATTTGTTTTGGGTAATGTTCAGGCTAAATTTCTCTTGACTGTTACCTTGATCTGCTCTGTGTCCACAGTTTCTGCTCAGGCTTTTGTTGATTCAGGAGCAGCCCTAAACCTGATAGATTTTGATTTTGCCAAACGTTGTGGTTTTCCCTTGGTACCCCTGCGGAGGTCTATTCCTTTGCTGGGCATTGATTCTACCCTTTGGCGGAGAATAAACCCCAGTTTTCGACCCAGGTGATAATGCGGGTATCCCGGACCACCAAGAGAATTGTAAATTTTTGGTGTTATATAATTTACATGACATCATTGTATTGGGTTTTCCTTGGTTGCAGACCCATAATCCTGTTTTGGATTGGAAGTCTGTGTCTATGGTCAGTTGGGGTTGTCATTGTGTTCGTAGTGACACTCCTGTTTTTTCTACCTCTCCCCAGTCTAAGGATGTCCCTGACTATTTGGCTGATTTTTCTGATGTGTTTAGTGAAAGTAAGTCTGCATCCTTACCTCCCCACAGGAGCTATAATTGCGCGATTGAGTTAGTACCCGGTTGTAAATTTCCCAAGGGTCGGCTCTTCAATTTGTCGGTACCTGAGCATGATGCTATGCGATCTTATATCAAAGAGTCTTTGGAGAAGGGTCATATCAGACCATCCTCTTCACCCTTGGGCACCGGCTTTTTCTTTGTGGCCAAAAAGGATGGTTCATTGAGGCCATGTATTGACTATCGTCTCCTTAATAAAATCTCTGTTAAATATCAATATCCTTTACCCTGATTTCTTATTTATTTTCCAGAGAGAAAGGTGCTAGTTGGTTTACCAAGCTTGACCTTAGGGGGGGCATATAATCTTATTCGCATCAAGCACGTGATGAATGGAAGACGACGTTCAGGGGCATTTTGAGTACCTAGTGATGCCTTTTGGGCTCACTAATGCACCTTCCGTCTTCCAATCTCTCATGAACGTTATTTTCCAGGATTTTGTGGATAAATATCTGATCGTTTATTTGGACGATATCTTGATATTTTCCAATGACTGGGATTCTCATGTGGAACATGTTCGGATGGTATTCTGGATTTTGAGAGAAAATGCCTTGTATGTTAAGGGATCAAAATGTCTCTTTGGCGTACAGAAGGTTTAGTTTTTGGGATTCATTTTGTCTCCATCTGCTATTGAAATGGACCCGGTCAAGGTTCAGGCCATTTGTGATTGGGTTCAACCCACTTCATTGAAAACTCTTCAGAGATTTTTGGGTTTTGCTAATTTTTACCGTAAATTTAAAAGTAATTTCTCTGGTATTGTGAAACCACTGACTGATTTGACCAAAAAGGGTTCTGATATAGTGAATTGGTCTTCTGAGGCAGTTTCTGCGTTTCAGGAGCTTAAGCAGAGATTCACTTCTGCTCCTGTTCTACGGCAACCTGATGTTTCTCTACCATTTCAGGTGGAGATAGATGCTTCTGAGATTGGTGCAGGAGCCATTTTGTCCCAAAGGGATCCTGAGACCTCTAAGAGTAACCCTTGTGCCTTCTTCTCTGAGAAATTTTCCCCAGCTGAACGTAATTATGATGTGGGGAATCGGGAGTTATTGGCTATGAAGTGGGCTTTTGAAGAGTGGAGATGTTGCCTGGAAGGAGCCAAACATCAAGTGGTGGTCCTCACGGACCATAAGAACCTGATCTATCTCGAATCAGCCAAGCGACTTAATCCTAGACAGGCCAGGTGGGCCTTGTTTTTCACGCGTTTTAATTTTGTGGTCTCCTTTCTCCCGGGCACTAAGAATGTTAAGGCGGATGCCCTTTCTAGGAGTTTTTTGGCAGATTCTCCTGATGTGACTGAGCCTACTGTCATTCTGAAGGAGGGTGTGGTTCTTTCCGCTATCTCGCCCGATTTGAGACTGGCTCTGGAGGAATTTCAGGGGGATAAACCTGAACGCTGCCCTGTTGGGAAATTGTTTGTCCCAGACCAATGGAGGAAGAATGTAATGTCTGAGATTCATTGCTCCGCGTTGGCTGGTCATCCCGGTATTTTTGGTACCAGAGAATTAGTGAGTTGGTCCTTTTGGTGGCCCACTTTATCTCGTGATGTCAGGAATTTTGTGAAGTCCTGTGGGACTTGTTCTCGGTCCAAACCCTGTTCTCGCTCTAGTGGATTGTTAATGCCACTGCCGGTGCCCAGGAGACCATGGACCCATATCTCTATGGATTTTATCTCCGACCTCCCTGTCTCTCAGAGAATGACTGTCATTTTAGTGATCTGTGATAGATTTTCCAAGATGGTCCATCTTGTGCCACTGCCGAAGTTACCATCCTTTTCCGAGTTGGTGCCCTTGTTTTTTCAGCAGGTGGTTAGTTTGCACGGCATTCCAGAGAACATTGTGTCTGACAGAGGAGTCCAGTTTGTTTCCAGATTTTGGAGAGCCTTTTGTTCTAAACTGGGAATTCAGTTGTCTTTCTCCTCCGCGTTTCACCCTCAGACCAATGGGCAGACTGAGAGAACAAACCAGACTTTGGAAACTTATCTGAGATGTTTTGTGTCTTCTGATCAAGGTGACTGGGTCTCTTTTTTGCCCTTGGCTGAATTCGCTCTAAATAATAGGACCAGTTCTGCCACTTTGATGTCCCCTTTTTACTGCAATTTTGAGTTTCATCCTCGGTTTTCTTCGGGGCAGGTGGAGGCTTCTGTCTGTCTGGGTGTTGACTCTATGGTAGAGAGAATGCAGCAGATTTGTGATCAAGTAGTGGATAAGTTGTCTCTCTCTCAGGAGAGTGCCCAGAGGTTTGCCAACTGGCATAGGACTGATGGTCCTCGGTTTAAAGTGGGTGACTTGGTTTGGTTGTCTTCAAAAAATATCCCTATGAAGGTTGCTTCTCCAAAGTTTAAACCAAGGTTCATTGGACCTTATAAGATCTTGGAAATCCTTAATCCAGTTTCTTACCATTTGACTCTTCCTGGGACGTTTAGATTCACAACGTCTTCCATAAATCTTTATTGAAAAGGTTTGTTGAGCCAGTAGTTCCTATGGCTACGCCTCCTGAGCCTGTTTTGGTTGAGGGCAATCAGGAGTATGAAGTGGAGAAGATATTGGATTCTCGTCTGTCTAGACGGAGACTCCAGTACTTGGTCAAGTGGAAGGGTTATGGTCAGGAGGACAATTCTTGGGTGTTTGCTTCGGACATTCATGCTAAGAGATTGGTTCTCGCCTTTCACAGGGCTCATCCTGATCGGCCTGGTGGTGCAGGTGAGGGTTCGGTGACCCCTTCTCAAGGGGGGGTACTGTTGTGAACACTTTGGAGATGACTTCTGAGTTGGGGCTCCCTCTGGTGGTTGCTGATGGTATTGAAGCTGTGTTGAATAACAGAGGTCCATCACCTGGGAGCGAGGAGTGGCAATCGGGGGGACGGACTGGGCAGATATAAGTGAGCTGCCTTCTCATGATCCTCGCCGGTGATAAATTTCTCTTCCTGGTCTAGTTTGGAAGTCAGCTGGTTTTCTGCTGTCTCCTGCGAAAAATTCAGATAAGTTATTTTCTGCTTGCTTCTGTGGTTTTGCTTTTCTTTGTTTTTGCTGCCCTTCTGAGTGAGGTCAGCTGGGTCCCCCTGCTTGGGGCCTGCGCTGGTCTCTGTTTCACATTTACTTCTGTTCATTTGCTCTGTCCCTGTTATTTCAGTGGCTGCTGGGTAGCTGCTTGTTCACACCAGAGTTCTGTTCTGGCGGGGGCGAGATCGTGTGATCTCAGCATTTTTGGAATCAGAAGTGTTGGAATTTTTCCTAGGGTTTTGCTGGGTTGCAGACAGTATTCCTTCCTGTCCTGTCCTATCTAGACAGTTTTGGGCCCCAGGGTTTGCCTACTCTATTTTCTGCCTGCTTTGTATTTCATCTTGTCTAACCGCCATTATATGTGTGGGCTGCCTATTCCTTTGGGGCGCTACTCCAGGGTAGTTAGCTTTCCCCTTTCTATCTTTAGGCTTAGCTAACTCTCCGGCTGTGTCGAGGCGTCTAGGTCATCGTAGGTACGTCCCACGGCTGCTTCTAGTTGTGCTTTTAGTTTAGGGGTCTGCAACCCATTAGTTCCCAACCTCTCTGTGTTTTGCTGCCTTGGATATTTTTGTTAATGTCCTCCTCGGCCACCAAATCATAACAGTTGTGCACTCTCACCATAATGCCTTGCAGCTATCACATCACACAGTATAAAGCAGCCAATCAGGAGGCACTGTAAGAGCCACTATAAAAGCTGACGCAGGAAATGCAGCAGCTGTTTTAGAATGCTACAGACTATAGAGAGGAGGACCTTAGTGCATACAATTCAGCATTAGAGGTAGGGAGCAAAAGGCCTAAATTATTGCACAACTACTCGAGAGATTGTGGTGCACAACTGCAGCTCTGAACAATGCAGTAGTAGTCTGCAAATAATACCAAGATTTCATTGATAGAGATAGGAAAGGTGCCGGGGCAAACATAGAAATCAGGGTGCCCAATAGCAGACGTTCTAATGTCCCCCATCCCACCCCAAAAAATAAATATAAAAATAATATTCGGTGGGGCACAGAAGAGCATATTTCACAACTTTCCTGCCTTTACAGAGTAATTTTATTCCTATTCAAGCCCTAAATTCCCCTTTCATTGCCCCATAAGATATGATGCCAACAAAAGTGCTCCCAAACACACTCTGCTATCCACACATTGAATTCCTACACAACACCCTCCAGATGCACAGTATGATGACCCTACTGTCTTTACCCGGCAAAGTATGGTGACCCTAACGCAGTATGATGTCCCATCTGTGACCACAACGCAGCCCTCCACACTGTATGATGGCCCTACACAAACCTCCACACTGTATTAAGCCCACCACATAGCCATCCTAATAGTATAATGGCCCCCTCATAGCCCTCCAAACAGTATAATGTTCCCCAAATAGCCTTCCAAACAGTATAATGGTCCCCAAATAGCCTTCCAAACAGTATAATGGTCCCCACATAGCCCTCCAAAAAGTATAATGGTCCCCAAGTAGCCCTCCAAAAAGTATAATGGCCCCGACAGAGCCCTCCACACAGTATAATGACCCCATATAGCCTTCCATATAATATAATGGCCCTCACATGGTTACATAGTTACATAAATTGAAATAAGACTTAGGTCCAGTTTATTCAACCTTTCTCCATCAATTGTACATTTTTTCACTAAATTAACTATAACTCACAATGTTATGTGGATTGAGGAAATTATCAGGCCCTTTTTTAAGGGTTGTTATTGTGTCTGCCATTACTAACTCTTGTGGTAGAGCATTCTACATTCTGACTGTTCTAACTGTAAAGAACCCTTTCATATTTAACTGCTGGAATCATTATTCTTCCACCCGTAATGAGTGCCCCCTGGTCCTTAGTATGGTCTATGGAAGCTATAAGTCATGTGCCAGTCCCTCGTATAGACCACACATATATTTATTGTGAGACAGTGAAGGGGTGCGTACTGGACGGGGTGTACAGTGTTGTGAATGGGTTTGAGATGAGTTCTGAGCAGAGGCTCCCTCTGGTGGTTACAAGCGGTACTAGTGAGGATTGTGAGGACTGGGAATCAGGTGTTACTGATTGGTCTTATATAAGGGAGTCATTTTCCCATCAGGGTTGCCGGTGATCAATTGTTCTGGTCTGAATCCTTCTTTCCAGTTTCCCTTGTAGCCTGCTGTGTCGTGTCTGCATCTCCTGCTATCAGATAAGACAATTTCTTATTTTGTGTTTTTGCTATATTTTTGCATTTTGTCCTGCACTTCTGTGGGGGCCTTCAGGGTCCCCTCCGGGGGCTTTTGCCCTCTCAGTTTAGTCCAGCCACTGTGTTTTGTACTTTTGCTTTTTCCAGTTTTTTTTCAGTGGCTGCTGTTTTGTTTTTGTTACACCAGAGAACTAATTTAGGTGGTAGAGGTCGTGTGATCTCAGGTGATTTTGAAATTAGTAGAGTTGGTGTTTTTTCAGGGTTTTCTGAGATTGCAGTAAGTGCCCTTCCTATCCTTTTCTATTTGGATAGTTTGGGCCCCAGCGTTTGCTCATGCTATTTTCTTTCTGTGTCAGTATTTCCTCTTGTCTAACCGCCATTACATGTTTGGGGGCTTTCTATTATCTTTGGGGTTCTGCTCCGGGGCAGATAGCTTTCCTATTTCTATCTTTAGGTGTAGTTAGTTTCTCAGGCTATGACGAGGCGTCTAGGACCAACGTAGGAACGCTCCACGGCTGCCTCTAGTTGCGGTGGTTAGTCAGGGTACTGCAATCTCATAGATTCCAACTGCTCTGGTGTATTTCCTTTTTTACCTGCACTCCTCAGCTACCGTAACATAACAGTATCACCGGCCATAAAAATTGTATGGTACTCACAGAAGGGAAAAAATATTTTGAAGGAAGAAAAGTTGTCAGAGATATTTTTCTGTTTGTTGCATTTTTTTTTTTTTTTCCCTCTGTATCTCTGGGTGCTGGGGAGGATCTTTTCTCCCAATGGAGTTTGCACAGTTGTCTGGCCGTGTGGATCAGCTTGCCACTGAGGTTCAGAGTATTGCTGCATATCTTGCTAGGTTGCCTGTTGTGGAACCTAGGATCCCCATGCCAGATTTGTTTTTAGGGGATCGAGCTAAGTTTCAGAATTTCAAAAATAATTGTAAATTGTTTCTTGCCTTAAAATCTAAGTCCTCAGGAAACGCAGCGCAGCAGGTTCAAATTATCATCTCTCTCCTGCGCGGCGATCCTCAGGATTGGGCTTTTTCCCTGATACCTGGGGATCCTGTTTTGAGTGATGTTGATGCATTTTTTCAGGCTTTGGGGTTATTGTACGATGAGCCTAATGTCACTGATCAAGCTGAAAAAGCCTTGTTGGCATTAAATCAGGGGCTTGATGACGCTGAGTTATACTGTCAGAGATTCCGTAGGTGGGCAGTCCTGACCAAGTGGAATGACGACGCTTTGGCGGCCCTTTTCCGGAAGGGTCTGTCGGATAATGTAAAGGATGTTATGGTGGGATTCCCTGTCCCCTCTGGTCTCAATGATTCTATGTCATTAGCGATTCAAATTGACAGACGTTTGCGTGAGCGGAGAAGTATGCGTGGAGTGGTGTTGCCTTGTGAGCCAGCTGCTGAGCCCATGCAGTGTGATGGAGTGGTGTCTGGGGCACAGCGTCATGAGTTTTGAAAGCGCAATGGGTTATGTTTCTACTGTGCTGATGCCTCTCATGCTATTTCAGTCTGCCCTAAGTGGGGAAGACATTTTGCACGCTCAGTTGTCTTGGGTAGTGTTCAGACTAAGTTTTTATTAACTGTCACTCTGATATGCTCTCTGTCCTCATTTTCTGCTCAGGCTTTCGTTGATTCTGGAGCAGTTATTAACCTGATGGATTATGATTTTGCTAAACGTTGTGGGTTTCCCTTGATACCCCTACAGAAGTCTATTCCTTTACTGGGGATCGATTCTACCCCTTTGGCTGAGAATAAACCCCAGTTTTCTACTCAGGTGATAATGAGGGTTGAACCTGATCACCAGGAGTGCTGCAAATGTTTGGTTCTATATAATCTGCATGACATTATAGTGCTGGGTTTCCCTTGGTTACAGTCTCATAATCCTGTTTTGGATTGGAAATCTGTGTCTGTAACCAGTTGGGGCTGCCAATGTGTTAATACCAACACTCCTGTTTTTTCTGCCTCCCCCAGGCTGAGGATGTTCCTGACTTTTTGTTTGATTTTTCTGATGTGTTTAGCGAAAGTAAATCTGCATCCTTACCTCCCCATAGGAGCTATGACTGCGCTATTGAATTAGTGCCAGGTAGTAAATTCCCTAAAGGTCGCCTTTTTAACTTGTCTGTACCTGAACATGACGCTATGCGGTCTTATATCAAGGAATCATTGGAGAAGGGTCATATCAGACCATCCTCTTCACCCTTAGGTGCCGGTTTTTTCTTTGTGGCCAAAAAAGATGGTTCATTAAGGCCGTGTATTGATTATCGTCTCTTGAACAATATTACTGTGAAATATCAATACCCGTTACCCTTGATTTCTGACCTGTTTTCCAGGGTGAAAAACGCTACTTGGTTTACCAAGCTTGACCTCAGGGGGGCGTATAACCTTATTCGCATTAAGCACTGGGATGAATGGAAGACGGCATTTAACACCCCTGAAGGGCATTTTGAGTACCTTGTGATGCCCTTTGGGCTCACTAATGCTCCTTCCGTCTTCCAGTCCTTCATGAATGACATTTTCAGGGATTTTGTGGACAAGTTTCTGATTGTTTATTTGGATGATATCTTGATTTTTTCTAATGACTGGGACTCTCATGTGAAACATGTTCGAACTGTATTCCAGATTTTGAGAGAGAATGCTCTGTATGTGAAGGGATCAAAGTGTCTTTTTGGCGTACAGAAGATCTCATTTCTGGGATTCATTTTGTCCCCATCTGTTATTGAAATGGACCCGGTCAAGGTTCAGGCCATCTGTGATTGGGTCCAACCTACTTCATTAAAGGCTCTTCAGAGATTTTTGGGTTTTGCCAATTTTTATCGTAAATTTATTGGTAATTTCTCGGTTATTGTTAAACCATTAACTGATTTGACCAGAAAGGGTTCTGATGTGGTGAATTGGCCTCCTGAGGCAGTCTCTGCGTTTCAGGAACTTAAGCAGAGATTCACTTCTGCTCCTGTTCTACGGCAGCCTGATGTTTCTCTGCCATTTCAGGTGGAGGTTGATGCCTCTGAAATTGGGGCAGGTGCCGTTTTGTCCCAAAAAGATCCAGAGACCTCTAAAAGTAACCCTTGTGCCTTTTTCTCTCGAAAATTTTCTCCTACTGAACGTAATTATGACGTGGGTAATCGGGAGTTATTGGCCATGAAGTGGGCTTTTGAAGAGTGGAGACATTGGCTGGAGGGAGCCAAACATCAGGTGGTGGTCCTTACAGACCATAAGAATCTGGTCTATCTGGAATCTGCCAAGCGACTCAATCCTAGACAGGCCAGGTGGGCCTTGTTTTTCACACGTTTTAATTTTGTGGTTTCCTTTCTTCCTGGCACTAAGAATGTTAAGGCGGATGCCCTCTCGAGGAGTTTCCTTGCGGACTCTCCTGAGCTATCTGATCCCTCTGTTATTTTGAAGGAGGGTGTAGTTCTTTCCGCCATCTCGCCCAATTTGAGACTTGCTCTGGAGGGGTGTCAGGAGGATAGGCCCGAGCGCTGCCCTGTTGGAAAATTGTTTGTCCCGGACCAATGGAAAAAGAGTGTGATGTCTGAGATTCATTGTTCCGCATTGGCTGGGCATCCCGGAATTTTTGGTACCAGAGACTTGGTTAGTCGGTCCTTTTGGTGGCCTACCTTGTCTCGCGATGTCAGGGAATTTGTGCAGTCCTGCGGGACTTGCTCTCGCTCCAAGCCTTGCTCTCGCTCTAGTGGTTTGTTGATGCCATTGCCTGTGCCCAAGAGACCATGGACCCATATCTCTATGGATTTCATTTCCGATCTTCCTGTTTCTCAGAGAATGACCACCATCTGGGTAATTTGTGATAGGTTTTCCAAAATGATACATCTTGTGCCATTACCTAAGTTTCCTTCCTCCTCTGAATTGGTGCCGTTGTTCCTTCAGCATGTGGTTCGTTTACACGGCATTCCTGAGAACATTGTGTCTGACAGAGGAGTCCAGTTTGTTTCCAGATTTTGGAGGACTTTTTGTTCTAAACTGGGTGTTCAATTGTCTTTCTCCTCGGCATTTCATCCTCAGACCAATGGTCAAACTGAGAGAACAAACCAGACATTGGAGACTTATCTAAGATGCTTTGTGTCTGCTGATCAGGATGACTGGGTCTCTTTTTTGCCTTTGGCTGAGTTTGCTCTTAATAATAGGGCTAGCTCTGCCACTTTGATGTCTCCGTTTTTCTGTAATTCTGGGTTTCACCCTCGATTTTCTTCAGGACAGACGGAGGCTTCTGTCTGTCCAGGTGTTGACTCTGTTGTGGAGCGTATGCAACAGATTTGGGACCAGGTAGTGGAGAGGTTGTCCCTCTCTCAGGAGAGGGCCCAGCGGTTTGCTAACCGGCATAGGACTGATGGTCCTCGGTTTAAAGTGGGGGACTTGGTCTGGTTGTCCTCAAAGAATATTCCTATGAGAGTAGCATCTCCTAAATTTAAGCCTAGGTTCATTGGACCTTATAAGATCATGGAGATTATTAATCCTGTTTCTTTTCGTTTGCTTCTTCCAGGGACATTTAAGATCCATAACGTGTTCCACAAGTCCTTGTTGAAGAGGTTTGTTGAGCCAGTGGTTCCTGCTGCTGTGCCTCCTGACCCTGTTTTGGTTGAGGGCAATCTGGAGTATGTGGTTGAGAAAATATTGGATTCTCGTTTTTCTAGACGAAGACTCCAGTATTTGGTTAAATGGAGAGGTTATGGTCAGGAAGACAATTCTTGGGTGTTTGCTTCGGACATCCATGCTAGGAGACTTATCCGTGCGTATCATAGAACTCATCCTGACCGACCTGGTTGCTCAAATGAGGGTTCGGTGACCCCTCCTCAAGGGGGGGGTACTGTTGTGAATGGGTTTGAGATGAGTTCTGAGCAGAGGCTCCCTCTGGTGGTTACAAGCGGTACTAGTGAGGATTGTGAGGACTGGGAATCAGGTGTTACTGATTGGTCTTATATAAGGGAGTCATTTTCCCATCAGGGTTGCCGGTGATCAATTGTTCTGGTCTGAATCCTTCTTTCCAGTTTCCCTTGTAGCCTGCTGTGTCGTGTCTGCATCTCCTGCTATCAGATAAGACAATTTCTTATTTTGTGTTTTTGCTATATTTTTGCATTTTGTCCTGCACTTCTGTGGGGGCCTTCAGGGTCCCCTCCGGGGGCTTTTGCCCTCTCAGTTTAGTCCAGCCACTGTGTTTTGTACTTTTGCTTTTTCCAGTTTTTTTTCAGTGGCTGCTGTTTTGTTTTAGTTACACCAGAGAACTAATTTAGGTGGTAGAGGTCGTGTGATCTCAGGTGATTTTGAAATTAGTAGAGTTGGTGTTTTTTCAGGGTTTTCTGAGATTGCAGTAAGTGCCCTTCCTATCCTTTTCTATTTGGATAGTTTGGGCCCCAGCGTTTGCTCATGCTATTTTCTTTCTGTGTCAGTATTTCCTCTTGTCTAACCGCCATTACATGTTTGGGGGCTTTCTATTATCTTTGGGGTTCTGCTCCGGGGCAGATAGCTTTCCTATTTCTATCTTTAGGTGTAGTTAGTTTCTCAGGCTGTGACGAGGCGTCTAGGACCAACGTAGGAACGCTCCACGGCTGCCTCTAGTTGTGGTGGTTAGTCAGGGTACTGCAATCTCATAGATTCCAACTGCTCTGGTGTATTTCTTTTTTTACCTGCACTCCTCAGCTACCGTAACATAACAGTACAGTATATCTCGCCCAGGTTTCTTAGCTGGGTCGCATAAGGAATATAGGAGTGAAGGTAGGATGGCAGTACGACGTTCACTCCACTCCCCATCCAGTACAGGCTTGCAGCTCAACCCTGAGTACACACAGCTGCCTAATTAAGCAGCCAGAAATAGGTGGTAGAGTTACACAGACAGAGCTCTCAGTCTGATTCTGGCTTCAGACGCTGCTGGAGTCTCCTGCAAGCCCATCTCCGGTAATTACAAATTTGTGTTGTTGTGGCCAGGCTGCTAGAGCCTAGTTCACAGTAGTGAGGTAACTGACTGTGTTTAGTTAGCAGCCTGACTGGCTTAGGATTTTGGTTTATGATTTGGTTTATGTTTTGTTGCTGTGGGCTTTAATAAAACTGGTTGCGGCCAGTTTGCACCAGTACTGCTGTCTGTGCTTTTCTATGCCACTTCGTTACCGAGACGGCGATCCAGAGCTTTATACCCCTGAACTGGCTACAATTGGTGGAGAATGCAGGCAGCACAGTGGCTAAGCAGCAGCACAGGAAAATGTCTGTTAAAGCAGCCTTAAAGAGACAGTAGCCCTAATAGTGTCTGCACAGAAAATAAAAAAAGGCTGAACTTGCTGTGGAAAAGACTTTTGAGTGTGCATGTCCTGGGTAAAAGCTGCCGGTGTTGGGACAGACAAGTCTGACAGCATGGAGGAGCTGCTTAAACATATGGCGAGAGCTAGTGTGCAACAGCAGGAGACTAACCCATTGCTAATGGAGCAGATTGCAGCACTACGCCAGGCTCTCAGCACCTCGTCCCAGAGTGATGACGCAAGGTCACCTGCGTTGTCCGCTGTAAGAAGGCGGTAAAACAGACCCTGCAAAAGATGACGCCTCATGACGATGTGGAGGCATATCTCGCTATATATGAAAGACTGGCAGAGAAGGAGAATGTCACGCTGTATAGCAGATATATATATGTGATGTCAGTAATCTATATCAAAAGGGCAACATACTATATAACATGCGCATAGATATATGATAACATAGATTTACCTGACAGAATGTCCAGTGGGTCAAAACGGAATCGTTATAGCTGTCTCCGGCTAGAGGGTGACCGGGGTCTAAGCTGACCCTAAACTGGGGTCCTAACTAATCCCTCAACCTGGAGGTACTGTTAAAGGTACAGAGGTCCAGGCCACCAGCGTAAACCCTGTCTCCTATCAATCCCTGCCAACTGTATTCTAGTCCTAAGAAGGACCCTGAATACCACCAAAGGGAATGAACAGGTAACGGTTAATGAACAGAAA
>JARQOD010000001.1:807921465-808029824 GCA_033576555.1 Oophaga sylvatica
TATTGCCCTGAACTCAGAGTGCCATGTAAGATGAGGTTAACAAGAACAATTCATAGCCTCATGTGGAATAAAAGAAAATTCCTTGGATTGTTTTTTTTTATAAAATGTATATATAAATAAAGAATTAAGATTTAAAAAAATAATTTGAACATATTGACTTAATAAATAAAAACTGCACATACTTTCTGTCTGGATTTGGATTTATTATATGGGATACCAGCAACACAGATTATCCACAAATCCTCCTTATCTGTGTTTTTCACAGTCTGATAACCCGTTGGACCTGCAGCAGCTGGATTTATAAGTGATGAAAATGTGTATACACAACTAAGTCAGGTTAGTATAACCTTATTTAACACCCTTATCTCCATTGGATAGAACCCTATTGCCCTGTCTTTTTCCTCCTAGATTTATTCCATTTCAAGGTACTAGCAGAACAACACTGCTGCAGTATATACCATGGAGTATGCAATGCTGGCTAAAAGAGAGCGTCAGACATAGAGGTGCTCAACTGTGCGGCAATACAATCTTCAAAAATTACAACAGTAGAAGAAAAAAAATAAGTGGTATTCACCATTGACATTTTGTGCTTTTTAATTCCAAGGTCATATGAGAATACAGAGTTAGGGCACAGTCTGGGCTGCAGCTTTCTTTGCGTCTAATTACGTTTCATCTGGCCCTAGATGAAGCTTGATATGACATAAACAGCTGTAGCCCAGACTGTGTCCGAACTCTGTATTCTCATATGACCTTGTAATTAAAAAGCACAAAATAATGTGCTGACGTTACAATTTTAACACTGGTTTCAGGGTTCTTGAAGGCCGACTTCTATATGTGTTTCAACACAGCAGAGAGTTCTTCCCTCCTTCTTGGTGTGTTGCTGACCTGTAAGGAGGCTGACTGGCTAGCTCATGAGTTCATTAGCTAAGCCAAATCCCTTCCTGACCTTTGCAGTAGCCATGAAGAAAAAAGGTCTGGCTAGCTAATAATCTGCACCTTACAGCTAGACAACTACATCACTTGTCATAAAGAGCCGGGGAGGATACTCTCTACATGATACATTTGTTCCCCACAGGCAGAATGATATAAGGGGTCCTTTTTTTGGTTAACCACCTGCTGTACTTATCTTGGACACTTTGGACAGCAATATCCAATGAGCCAGTTGGCCAGGATCAAAGTTATCTTCACAATCCAAGGAGTACCATCAAGTTATCAACCCTCTATTCTGCGGCTCAATAAGGGTTTCTTGCAGGGGAACCACCACTAATACATACATGGGTAGGAAATGAATTTGAAGTCCTGATAAATATCTGTGGAACGCAGTTCTTAATAACTGATTTTGGCAATAATGACTACAGGCATAATGGATTTCTTTGTGTATTTACATACTTTGCATAAACCTGAGACAACTCTTTCCTTTGCTTCTTCTGGTCCATGTTCAGTGTGATACACACCATGTCACCAAAGTATGACATGGCAGCGTATCTGTAGCTCTCTATACAGGCCCACTCACTGATTCCAAAATTGTAGACACCTGTGATGCTAATTAGTGGACACAAATTGATTTAACATGTCCCTTTTGTCACATTATTTTCAGCGGTACCATCATTTCTGTCCAGGCCTATTTCTGAGTTTTATTTTTTTTTTAATTTTGTGGAAGCATGGTTGAAAAGCAATGTCTGACTTTCATTTGTTAATTTTCATAGATTTTTGATTTACTATTACTTTTGTCAGATTCAAGTTATTTCTGTGACCATTGTGGGTTTTTCTGTCATTAAACGAGGGGTACCAACAATTTCGACCACATGTGTATATACTGACTGACATAGATCTCTCGCTTAGACAGGATATCTACGCAGTTTCAATGGAAGCATTTCAGCATGTATGAGCAAAGACAAATTAATAAATCCTTGTGATCAGCTCTATGCACCACTTTTTATCATACGGCATATAGAAACACTAGAGTACTATAGGTACTCAGCTAAGCAGTACTTTTCTGAACATTTAGAACCCATTAATGAGAATTATATTTATTTGTGCACTTAATATAAGTTTAGGACTTCTCACCAGTTAGTTTGTAAAGCTACTAATCTGAACCCACAGAAATGTTAATCTTCTAGAGAATGTAGGCTAATTTCAGCATCTACACTTTGAACACTGTGCTGTATTATATTTTCTTTATTTTCTTAAAAGACGTGGACTTTCAGACACCTGACTGGCACAATCAAGCTCTTTGTAAGCCACAAACACCGGTATGAGTAAGGCAGCAGCTGTCTGTCTACTATAAACCTGTCCTTTTAAATTTGCATTGGGTTTTCAGAACAAGCTATTTTCTATCAATAGATACCCTTGTTACATTTTATTCAGCACCTTGGCTTTTAATGGTCTAACCTTTAAAATGATTAGCAGATACTTTTCAGTCGCAGTTCTGTAACTGTGCTTCATGTTTTCATTTCTAATGTTAATAACAGTGAACAATTTGCAGTCAGGCTACAATTTGCAAATTTTCCATGATTAATTTTAGATAAATAGATTAAAAGGCTTGATATTTTCTTTACTGAAGACTTGTTTTATGTGCGCTTTTCCAGGCAGTATAAACATAAATATTCCTGGATAGTAAGCAATTTAGTACAAACCAAACACCTGTGCAGCCTTTTTCAGTTGTAATCATGGATTAATAAGATAGTCCTGGATGCTAATAATGTATTTTATATCACTAGTCTAAGCTTGATCAAGAAATATATTGCTTATAACCTGTTACATCAGCGCTAATACAGCTGCACAGGTCCCCTTCCTTGTCCCAGCAGGGATGCTGGTGTGTTAACTTACCCACCTGCGCTCCCTCAGCGTCTGTTTTCTCCCAGGACCTGCGCACGGCATGCAGGTCTCCTGGGAGTGTGCTTTGGGCACACGCTCCCTGCCTCTTAAAGGGGCAACACACTTCTATAAACATCCCTGATATTTAAGGCACCCTGTCCTTTTGGGAGGTGCCTTAGCAACTTTAGTTATCAGTGTGTAACCTGATACCTAGTTGTATGGTCCCTGTACCTGTGCTCCCTGAACCATATCCTGTCCGTACTGTTTGCATCTGATTCTGTTTGTACTGTCCGCATCTGATCTTGTCCGTATCGTCTGCAACCTGTTCCTGAGTCCATCCTGGCGTTCCCCAGTCCTGAACCTGACCCACCTCTGCACCTATACTGCTATCCTCACCTGTCCAGTCTAAACCTGCACCTGTGATCCTGCACCTGAGTTCGTCCTGTGTTCCTGAACCTATCCTGTCCATTCCTGATCCAGAACCTGGTCTGTCTACCAACCGTGCAGTCCTATACAGAACCTGCTCTGTCTACCAGCCGTGTAGTCCTGATCCTAAACCTATTCTGTCTATGAGCGTGCAGTCCTGATCTTGAACCTATTCTGTCTACAAGCCGTGCAGTCCTGATCCTGAACCTCTTCTGTCTATGAGCTGCCCAGGTCTATAAGGAACATGTTTTGTGTAAAGAGCCACATGTCCTCCTGTTAACCAGTTCTTGGCCGGTCCTGTCCCATGCCCCTTTGGGGTTAGCTGCTGGAGCTCCACGGTCTGTCTTGGAGTAGAACCTGGCATCCACTTGATTTCAAATCTAACCACACCATCAGGGGTTTTAGTGAAGAACCAGGTGGTCGCTTAGTTAAACTCCTCCCATTTTATTGTGTAAAGTGGCAAAACATAAAAAAAAAAATGGTATATTTCTGTAACCGTACTGATCCAAAGAATAAAGCTGCCTTTCCACTTTTACCACAAGGCAAATGGCAAAAAGAAAACAAAACACAATTCCTTATTTCCTAGTTTTTGTTCATTCTGTCTACCAATAGTCGGAATAGAAAGCGATCAAAAAATGTTATGTGCCCGAAAATGGTACATCCAATGCACTGTGTCCAAAATGCTGCATTCTAGGTTACTATCACATTGGATGGGATTTCTATTAATCCCATGCCCACTGTGCTTCTATTTGATGCTGCAAAAAACTCACCCACGGTACGGGTTTACGAGTATGTCAATTATCTGCAGTAAATTTCTAAAATACGTGATTCGGACGAAACCTCCGGCAGAAGATTCCCTATAATGAGGCCAACAATACACTTTGGACTCTCAATAGAAGAAAAAAAAGTGAACTGCAGCAGAGCCAAACAGTGGTTTCATGCCTTTTAACTAATGGTCCTCTGTTTAACTGAATTCCTTCAGCACATGCAACAATATTATGGTGCTCAGCAATGAAATCGACATGTCCTTGCAAATGCTTACAAGAAAAAAATTGCAGCACTCACCATGTTGCAGAAAGTCTCAAAAAATCCTGGACCCATTGAAGTGGTAACACGCGAAACGGCTGTCGACCATTCCTGCACTCCTCACATTCCTGCCTAGCCAACTTTCCAGACTCAAATGCTTCCAGCCTAAAGGTGAAATAAAGGATTTTTTTAGACTTTCTGCAACATGGTAAGTGCTGCAATTTTTTTCTTCTAAGCATTTGCAATGACACATTGGACTTTCACTGGCCTATGATCCAGCACTGTCCACTTTTTTAAGCCTGAATAAAAGTGTGCTCGACCACAGTTTTGTGCACTTCTGAAAAAATGATGAACAGAGGCCGGATGGAGTCCAGAGTAACCCTGCTGCCTCATTATAGTGAATTGATCCCACATCATTCAGAGTTTTAGATAGAAACCACAATGTACCGTATTTTCGGACTATAAGATGCACCGGACTATAAGACGCACCCAGGTTTTAGAGGTGGAAAATAGGGGAAAATATATTTGAAGCAAAAAATGTAGTAATATATTTAATAACAATAAATAACATACTATTAAATGTGGTGCTATTATATATAATAGTATGTTATTATGTTGGAAGCTATGGGTAGAAGATAGTGCTGCGGGACAAGTGTGGTGTCTATAAAGTACTATGTGAAGACGCTGGAGGGTGAGTATAAAGCCGGGGTCATACATGCGAGAAACTCACACGATTCTCGTGCGAATCTCTTGCATGAATACCCGGCACTGCCGCTGGCACTCAGACTGGAGCATGCGGCTGCATAGAAATACATGCAGCCGCACCCTCTGGTCTAAGTGCAGTGCCGGGTATTCATGCAAGAGACTCGCACGAGAATCGTACGATTTTCTCGCATGTGTGACCCCGGCCTAAGAATGGGGGCATAGGGTTTATATTTAAAGCCCACTCCAGCACTGAAAAATAACACTGGAGTACTGCTTTAAGATCCCATGGGAGAACTTTAACTACCAGCATGCCCTGCAGATCCTATGGCATGCTGGGAGTTGTAGTCCACCACAGGATGGCAGAGTGCTTTTTTATGTGCTGTAATTACTAACCTTTTAATTATTTTTTTCTTGTACAGTGTGTCTGCAGGACCTGTGATGACATCATGAAGAGGCAGGGCTTTGTGTGGTCATGTGATGCTCCAGCCCGCCCTCTTCATGACCTCATCACAGGTCCTCCACAGGAGCATTCAGCCTAGCATCAACACAGCCCCCAGGCTGTCAGGTATGCGATGCCTCCTGCTGCACTCTGCTCCTGCCGCCTCCTTCTACTTCGGACACAGATCTCCCCAGTTGCTGCAGGAATCCAGCGCTGGGAAACCATGTGGGTCTATCATTTGCAGCTCCCCATTCACTGCTCAGCTGACAGGTGGGTGGGGAAGCAGCTAATGAATATTCACTAAGTATTGGGACCAGTGGTTTCCCCAGCTCCGGTTTCCTGCAGCGGGGATATTTTCCTGCCTCCTGCATCCCAGTGCGCCCCTGCCCCCTCCCCACATGTTACATTCCGACCATAAGACGCACCCACATACTTTCCTCCCAAATTTGGAGGAAAGAAAGTGCGTCTTATGGTCCGAAAAATACAGTAAGTGCTCAGCACCGAGCACAGGATAAATGGGATCTAAAATCTTATGTAAAATGTTCCCAATAAACACTTTAACTCAATCCATAAAAAAAGCAAGTCCCACTCAGGTCTGTCATCTGTCAATGGAAATATTGCCACATTACTGGTAGCATAAAGGCTCTGGAAAAGAGAAATGGTTCCTTAGAGGGACAAGGGAGAATCCATTTGGGATTTTAAGTTCAGGACAACTCTTTCCACTCCTGAAATGTGCCACCACCCTTGTATTCCCCAAGGCCATAAAAAGCCATGCAGTGTATATCTTTAATAAAAAACCAAGAACAAGCCTTTGAAGCTGATAACACCAATGTGTGAAAACTTCTGCAGCTGCAAGCCAGCTGGCCCTTTTGTGTGGCGAAGCACACGGATATAACTCGTCTTACAACAAATCACAGCAAGGCTATGAGGTATTGAATCTGGAAAATGACCTATAATAACAGAATGCAATATCTCTGAGCCTAGCCGAGCACATCATCCTAATCAACGTTCCTTCCCCCATACACCTGTGCCCGGCAGCCAATTGTAGCACTCTGTGCTGTGGAGTTATAAAGCTTAGCCACCAGGAATTACATACGGTAGGCAAATTTGGACTTTATGCGCAGATAAAATCCAGCCAAATCCAGTGGCACTGCTGCCATTCTATTCAAAGCTTTAGACGGAAATTTGTGGGCCATTCACGGTTCTGGACTGAAAATCATACTCTCAGAGACGGGAGAAGAGAGGTTGCACAAGCCCAGGGGTGGTTGCAGAGCGTGGGAGGAGCAGCCAAGGAGATAAGAGTCAGCTCCTCACTTGGAGCTCAGTTTGTAGTTTTCTTTTGGCCGGAGGACCCGTTATCAGATGGAGCTAAGAAAGCCTGTAACTAAGATTTGGACCTGTGATCCATCAGCACCTCCCTGTGGTCACATGCTGCATAACACGGTAATTACATCCTATCTATACCCTATCCTTTGTACTACACTCCTGACTGCATACCTGTATATTGTTCTGTAAATATATGCTTGTATATTTCTAGTGAGCCTTTTAGGCGATTAAGTACAAAATTAATCTTGGGCTGCTCTTTTATCTCGATCCACGAATCCCCACGTCCTCACACTCGGTTGGGTATATGATACGCTACCTGGGTGGGTTCCTGACCCGATAAAAGCCTGCTGTTAGACGGGGATTATTTCAAACGAGGAACTGGTGGCAGAATACCGTATTGTTTTAGTGAGGAACTCTGGCAGTGACGTCCGGGAGGTTTATATATATATATATCCCCATCCTGGACTGGTGATATATATCCCCACTCACTGGTGTGCCTCACTAAGGCCGGCGTCACACTAAGGAGGAATACGGACAAGTGAGAGGCATGAAAACCACGCATTACACACGGACCCATATTTCTCTATGGGGCAGCTTTGATCATGCGTATTTTTCTCGGCCGTATCTTACGGTGCGAGACACCCGCAGCATGCTGCGATTGTATGCGTATTACGCCCGTTGTACGCCAATGAAAGTCTATGGGTGTGTAATCCGTTGTTTTCTCGCACCCATAGACTTTCATTGGCGTACAACGGGCGTAATACGCATACAATCTCAGCATGCTGCGGGTGTCTCGCACCGTAAGATACGTAAGCCACGGAGTCGGCCATGATTTCTACGCTGATCAATGTGGAGATGTTGATTGTTTTGGTGCAGGAGAGGCCAGAAATATGGGACCAAAGAGATGCACATTACGCTGACCGAGCAAGGAAAAAGACAGCATGGAGGCGCATCTGTGGGCATATTTTTCCACACTTTGGCGACAGCCCACGCGAGGAGCAGCAGCGAATCAGTAAGTTACTTGGTTTTTTTTTCAAACTTCTTAATGATCAGAGCGTATTTCTAACGCTGATTTTCTGCAAAATTTTTTTTTTTTTTGGCCCCAAAAATGTTAGTATACTTACATCCTACTAGGCCCCCATGACTATATTACGTGTATGTGAAAGAATTAGGCTTTGTGCAGCTAGCTAATTGATTAAATTATATGTGTCATTGCAGTGGATGATGTTATGAGAAGATGGAGAAGCATCCGCGACCAGTACCGGCGGGAACAGCAGCAGAGGTCCAGGAGCGGGTCTGCGGCACCGACAAAAAGAAAATATGTATACGTTGACCGCCTTGGCTTTCTGGCTCCTATTCTGGATCTGAGACGGTAAGTACATACATCACACCACATAACACATATGCAGTTTAGGCTCACCTCTCCTACATGTTCTAATCCCCTTTCATTTCCCAACAGAACTCAATCCAACCTCACTGAGAGGGAGACAGGCTCAGACTCAGAGGCCATTATTGACCCGGTTGGGGGAGGTGAAAACTCAGAGGTGACTGGCCCATCATCTGAACCTCCCATCAGCATCCCCCAAGGTTCCCAAGGACCACAGCAACCCCCTCCTCCTCTACCTGTACAGAGGCACCCACTGCAGCAGGATCCGCCATTGGGGATGAAGCTGCAAACAGCAGCAGCCCCACTGTACCTCTGGGAGAAGACGGTGCCATGGGAGAAGACGGCGAGACATCACTGGATCAGACACACGTAGCCATGTACTGGGGTACTCAATTACCATTCAAGGGCAGCTGTGGATGAAGGTGAGGAGGCCTATGCCCATAGCCTTGCCCGCTACCTTCGTCCCCTACCCAGTGAGCTCAGGCTCCGTGTGCGAGGATCAATGCACATCCTAATTGATGCATGCACACCCCCCAATACCCCATATGAGGGGTTTGAATTCCTTGAGAGGTGGCAGCTCTCACCCCGTAACCTTCTGCGCCTTGCCCTTCACCAAATGTGCATGCTCAATTAGGATCTGATGATCCTCCTGCACGGGCGCCTACACCTCAACCCATTCCCCCACCCAACCAACCTTGGCAACAACAGGGTCAAATGGCTGGCTATAATCCGACTTCCCAATATGGCCACTTGTACAGATCCAGTGTTGGAGGCTGGTCCCAACCTGGATGTGCTCAACATGGTCATATTGGGGGGTATGATTCTCGGGGGTATCATCTTACACAGGAATATAATCTCCCTTGTCTGTATGGCAATGTGCCCACACACCAACCTGACCGTGGGCAAATGTTACCTCACGGCCCAGAAAATCCACCCCAACAGGATGATGGTCAAGGTGGTCATCCAAGCCAACCACACAGAGATGCTGGGAACCCCCAACCCCACCACCCACATACCACCAGCTGTGATTTTGTAGTTTATATATTATGATATATTAGCACTTTTTATATTTCGTATATTTACTTTACACTCATGTTGTGCAAAAGACATGTGCACTATTCTATATGCATGTAAGAAACATATGGTTCCAATATGCTCTTGAGTAGGCATACTCAACGTTTGTAATTTTGGTAAATTTATTTTTACCATGTTGTGTAATGCAAATTTGCACTCATCTGAATGCCTACAAGCACCATATGGTACTTTAGCTGGTGGGATGTGGCCAAGGTGACCATTTATTATTTTGTTAGATATTATAATTTATACCAATGTTTGTTATTTTTCCCCATCCATTTTAAAAATTGTTGACTTATGCATCATTGCATTAGTCTAGTCTTATAACCCAACCATATGGGGCAGATATGGTGCTCACTAGTGATAGTGAAAGTTTGTTATTTTGCTTCTTTAGTCTGATTTATGGCAAAGTTTGTGATTTTTGGGGTCATTTTTTTAATCCATGATGTCTATTGCATATTTGCATATCAAAAAACTGACCGGCAATCCAAACATAGATTCAGTGTAAACAGGTGCTAAACCTAGAGTCACCAATCATATACATACAAGAGAAAAAGGTAGCACACTGTAGCGCTATAGCTTGCAAACACGAAATATGAAAAATATGAAAAATGAATTGCATCATTACCTTAGAAATATGAAAAAATTGAGAAGTCTTAGCGCATTGCAAGCTATAGCGCTACAGTGTGCTACCTTTTTCTCTTGTATGTATATGAGTTGGTGACTCTAGGTTTAGCACCTGTTCACACTGAATCTATGTTTGGATGTGCCGGTCAGTTTTTTGATATGTATTAATTTACCTTCTACCTGAGCACTCCACCTGGTGGTCACAGGCTTTTTAATTACAACAGGTTCATCACCCCTCCACAGAGATGTAGATTTTAGTCTGAAGAGAGGATTCATACGTTCCCATGCAGACAGACTTTTCTAAGCGAGGATAGGCATTAGTTAGGACCTGATATACGAGAAGAGCCTTGACGTGGCTATCAGGCTCACATAATTTGGCCATCTTATGCGCTAAGACTTCTCAATTTTTCATATTTCTAAGGTAATGATGCAATTCATTTTTCATATTTTTCATATTTCGTGTTTGCAAGCTATAGCGCTACAGTGTGCTACCTTTTTCTCTTGTATTGCATATTTTCAGTAGTGTAATCTTGTGGAACAAACATATGGGTAACATATGGTCTTCACTATACATAGTGAAGGTATGTTCTTTTGATAGATTTAATTTAACTGACAGTTGTCAAATGCATCTTTGCACTTGTGTAATGTGACCAATCACACTATAGGTCACATATGATCAGCACTAGCCATATTGAGTATTGGTTTTTGTCTTTATATACTATTATGTATAGAAACTTTTGTAATTGTGTCATGCCTTATTTTGGTACTTGTGTAAGAATGCACACTTACACTATTGTGCTGTAAATACATATACCATATGAAGCAAATTGGTAGTCACTACCTCAAGTGGCAGTTTGCACATATAATATCTATTTTTCTAAAAAGTTTGGATTCTTTTTTCATAAGTTGTTTGTACTCAACCAACAACACATGTGTTATGACCATTAACACCAGACAGAGACTATGTGTACAAGAAATAGTTTACTTAAATACACACACACCAACATTACAGCATAGATATTGCATTATCTTGCCATGTTGTAGTACCTTCAGGTGACACAAAATATTGGGTTTTGAGTCCTGACAGTGGGCAACGTAAAGGATGACATGGGGCGTAGGCATATCCACATTGGTCACCACACTTTCACAAACATCTGATGGGCCACAATCATGCATTCTGGTGAAATTATGTAGAACAACACATGCTTTTATGACCTCATTTACGTTGGCTTCACTCAGCTGAATAGCAGACTGGAGAACCCGCCATTTTGCACACAGAATGCCAAAGGCACACTCCACCGGGCGCCTGGCCCGTGATAGGTGCAAGTTGAAGATCCGACGACGGTGGTCAAGGTGTCGTCGTGGATATGGCCTCATCACATTCCTTGATAGCTGGAAGGCCTCATCCCCAACTACTACATATGGGACAGGTTCTAGATTGGAGCCAGGAAGTTGGCGTGCTGGTGGTAGGTGCAACTCGTTATTGCGAAGTTGTTCTTCCATAGGCCCCAATGTCTACAATTATAAACCTGTAGTTACTGTCAACCAGAGCCAACAGCACAGCAGAAAAATATTGTTTGTAATTATAGAATTGGGACCCTGAGTTTGGCGGCTTACGCACACGGATGTGCTTCCCATCAAGGGCTCCTATACAATTTGGGAACTGGCATTGGTCCTCAAATCCCCTGGCAATCCTCTTCAGTCTTCCATCTTTGGCTCATACATTCACCAGTTGATGAAGTCTGTCCCAGAGTTCTGAGCAGATATCACGCACAATGCCAGAGATGGTGGACCTCCCAATCAAAAACTCCAGATGGACTGTGTGGTGCCCCTGTGGGTCCAGTCGCCACAGAGGTATTGCATCTCAGCAGAGATGTGGTATTTCAACTCTCAGGTAAGGTGGAGACATTACACCTCGCTCTGTCAACACTGCATCCATCACTCACACTAGTTGAGTTCACTTAGCACGCCTCAGCTAGCAAAGGGTGTAGATGGTGGGTGGAGTTTGTGGGGCAGAGCAGGAGTTAGAAGGAAGTTGGAGGAGTTCCCCTTTGGGTGAGGAAGAGAGCAGACGTGTTTCAGAGAGCTCTCCCTGTGGGGAGAGGGGACGAAGAGAGGATTTTGGAGCAGGCTCCAGTCCTAGGGAGCTGCTCAGAGAAAGAAGGAAGAGAGGTTCTCTGGAGGAGAAAAGGGATTCTTAGAGAGGGACACGGCTGAGCCGAGAGCTACAAGTGGGCCCATTCCATGGCCTGGCGGATGCCGGCTGGGAGAATCCAGGTCGCAGAGAGGGAACTCGACCCCTTAGCTGTTATGTTCGGTAGCTGAGGAGTGCAGGCAAAAAAGGCAATACACCAGAGCAGTTGGAATCTATGAGATTGCAGTATCCTGACTAACCACCACAACTAGAGGCAGCCGTGGAGCGTTCCTACGTTGGTCCTAGACGCCTCGTCACAGCCTGAGAAACTAACTACACCTAAAGACAGATATAGGAAAGCTATTTGCCCCGGAGCAGAACCCCAAAGACAATAGAAAGCCCCCAAACATGAAATGGCGGTTAGACAAGATGAAATACTGACACAGAAAGAAAATAGTATGAGCAAACGCTGGGGCCCAAACTAACTAAATTGAAAAGGATAGGAAGGGTACTTACTGCAATCCCAGAAAAACCCTGAAAAGCACCAACTCTACTAATTTCAAAAACACCTGAGATCACACGACCTCTACCACCTAAATTAGCTCTCTGGTGTAACAAAATAAAAACAGCAGCCACTGAAAAAACTGGAAAAAGCAAAAGTACAAACACCAGTGGCTGAACAAAACTGAGAGGGCAGAAGCCCCCGGAGGGGACCCTGAAGGCCCCAAAGAAGTGCAGGACAAAATGCAAAAATATAGCACAAACACAAAAGAAGAAAATGTCTTATCTGTTAGCAGGAGATGCAGACACGACACAGCAGGCTACAAGGGAAACTGGAATAAAGGATTCAGACCAGAACAATTGATCACCGGCAACCCTGATGGAAGGTGACTCCCTTATATAAGACCAGTCAGTAACACCTGATTCCCAGTCCTCACAATCTTCACTGGACAGACTAGCACCGCTTGTAACCACCAGAGGGAGCCTCTGCTCAGAACTCATCTCAAACCCATTCACAACAGTACCCCCCCCCTTGAGGAGGGGTCACCGAACCCTCATTTGAGCAACCAGGTCGGTCAGGATGAGTTCTATGATACGCACGAATAAGTCTCCTAGGATGGATGTCCGAAGCAAACACCAAGAATTGTCCTCCTGACCATAACCTCTCCATTTAACCAAATACTGGAGTTTCCGTCTAGAAAAACGAGAATCTAATATTTTCTCAACCACATACTCCAGATTGCCCTCAACCAAAACAGGGTCAGGAGGCACAGCAGCAGGAACCACTGGCTCAACAAACCTCTTCAACAAGGACTTGTGGAACACGTTATGGATCTTAAATGTCCCTGGAAGAAGCAAACGAAAAGAAACAGGATTAATAATCTCCATGATCTTATAAGGTCCAATGAACCTAGGCTTAAATTTAGGAGATGCTACTCTCATAGGAATATTCTTTGAGGACAACCAGACCAAGTCCCCCACTTTAAACCGAGGACCATCAGTCCTATGCCGGTTAGCAAACCGCTGGGCCCTCTCCTGAGAGAGGGACAACCTCTCCACTACCTGGTCCCAAATCAGTTGCATACGCTCCACAACAGAGTCAACACTTGGACAGACAGAAGCCTCCGTCTGTCCTGAAGAAAATCGAGGGTGAAATCCAGAATTACAGAAAACGGAGACATCAAAGTAGCAGAGCTAGCCCTATTATTAAGAGCAAACTCAGCCAAAGGCAAAAAGAGACCCAGTCATCCTGATCAGCAGACACAAAGCATCTTAGATAAGTCTCCAATGTCTGGTTTGTTCTCTCAGTTTGACCATTGGTCTGAGGATGAAATGCCGAGGAGAAAGACAATTGAACACCTAGTTTAGAACAAAAAGTCCTCCAAAATCTGGAAACAAACTGGACTCCTCTGTCAGACACAATGTTCTCAGGAATGCCATGTAAACGAACCACGTGCTGAAGGAACAACGGCACCAATTCAGAGGAGGAAGGCAACTTAGGTAATGGCACAAGATGTATCATCTTGGAAAACCTATCACAAATTACCCAGATGGTGGTCATTCTCTGAGAAACAGGAAGGTCGGAAATGAAATCCATAGAGATATGGGTCCATGGTCTCTTGGGCACAGGCAATGGCATCAACAATCCACTAGAGCGAGAGCAAGGCTTGGAGCGAGAGCAAGTCCCGCAGGACTGCACAAATTCCCTGACATCACGAGACAAGGTAGGCCACCAAAAGGACCGACTAACCAAGTCTCTGGTACCAAAAATTCCGGGATGCCCAGCCAACGCGGAACAATGAATCTCAGACATCACACTCTTTTTCCACTGTCCAGGACAAACAATTTTCCAACAGGGCAGCACTCGGGCCTATCCTCCTGACACCCCTCCAGAGCAAGTCTCAAATTGGGCGAGATGGCGGAAAGAACTACACCCTCTTTCAAAATAACAGAAGGATCAGATAACTCAGGAGAGTCCGCAAGGAAACTCCTCGAGAGGGCATCCGCCTTACATTCTTAGTGCCAGGAAAAAAGGAAACCACAAAATTAAAACGTGTGAAAAACAAGGCCCACCTGGCCTGTCTAGGATTGAGTCGCTTGGCAGATTCCAGATAGACCAGATTCTTATGGTCCGTAAGGACCACCACCTGATGTTTGGCTCCCTCCAGCCAATGTCTCCACTCTTCAAAAGCCCACTTCATGGCCAATAACTCCCGATTACCCACGTCATAATTACGTTCAGTAGGAGAAAATTTTCGAGAGAAAAAGGCACAAGGGTTACTTTTAGAGGTCTCTGGTCTTTTTGGGACAAAACGGCACCTGCCCCAATTTCAGAGGCATCAACCTCCACCTGAAATGGCAGAGAAACTCAGGCTGCCGTTAGAACAGGAGCAGAAGTGAATCTCTGCTTAAGTTCCTGAAATGCAGAGACTGCCTCAGGAGGCCAATTCACCACATCAGAACCCTTTCTGGTCAAATCAGTTAATGGTTTAACAATAACCGAGAAATTACCAATAAATTTACGATAAAAATTGGCAAAACCCAAAAATCTCTGAAGAGCCTTTAATGAAGTAGGTTGGACCCAATCACAGATGGCCTGAACCTTGACCGGGTCCATTTCAATAACAGATGGGGACAAAATGAATCCCAGAAATGAGATCCTCTGTACGCCAAAAAGACACTTTGATCCCTTCACATACAGAGCATTCTCTCTCAAAATCTGGAATACAGTTCGAACATGTTTCACATGAGAGTCCCAGTCATTAGTAAAAATCAAGATATCATCCAAATAAACAATCAGAAATTTGTCCACAAAATCCCTGAAAATGTCATTCATGAAGGACTGGAAGACGGAAGGAGCATTAGTGAGCCCAAAGTGCATCACCAGGTACTCAAAATGCCCTTCAGGGGTATTGAATGCCATCTTCCATTCATCCCCGTGCTTAATGCGAATAAGGTTATACGCCCCCCTGAGGTCAAGCTTGGTAAACCAAGTAGCGTTTTTCACCCTGGAAAACAGGTCAGAAATCAAGGGTAACGGGTATTGATATTTCACAGTAATATTGTTCAAGAGACGATAATCAATACACGGCCTTAATGAACCATCCTTTTTGGCCACAAAGAAAAAACCGGCACCTAAGGGTGAAGAGGATGGTCTGATATGACCCTTCTCCATTGATTCCTTGATATAAGACCGCATAGCGTCATGTTCAGGTACAGACAAGTTAAAAAGGCGACCTTTAGGGAATTTACTACCCGGCACTAATTCAATAGCGCAGTCATAGCTCCTATGGGGAGGCAAGGATGCAGATTTACTTTCGCTAAACACATCAGAAAAATCAATCAAAAAGTCAGGAACATCCTGAGCCTGGGGGGAGGCAGAAAAAACAGGAGTGTTGGTATTAACACATTGGCAGCCCCAACTGGTTACAGACATAGATTTCCAATCCAAAACAGGATTATGAGACTGTAACCAAGGAAAACCCAGCACGATAATGTCATGCAGATTATACAGAACCAAAAATTTGCAGCACTCCTGGTGATCAGGTTCAACCCTCATTATCACCTGAGTAGAAAACTGGGGTTTATTCTCAGCCAAAGGGGTAGAATCGATCCCCAGTAGGGGAATAGACTTCTGTAGGGGTATCAAGGGAAATCCACAACGTTTAGCAAAATCATAATCCATCAGGTTAATAGCTGCTCCAGAATCAACGAAAGCCTGAGCAGAAAATGAGGACAGAGAGCATATCAGAGTGACAGTTAATAAAAACTTAGTCTGAACACTACCCAAGACAACTGAGCGTGCAAAACGTCTTCCCCGCTTAGGGCAGACTGAAATAGCATGAGAGGCATCACCATAGTAGAAACATAACCCATTGCGCTTTCGAAACTCATGACGCTGTGCCCCAGACACCACTCTATCACACTGCATGGGTTCAGAAGCTGGTTCACAAGGCAACACCATTCCACGCATACTTCTCCGCTCACGCAAACGTCTGTCAATTTGAATCGCTAATGACATAGAATTATTGAGACCAGAGGGGACAGGGAATCCCACCATAACATCCTTTACATTATCTGACAGACCCTAACGGAAAAGGGCTGCCAAAGCGTCGTCATTCCATTTGGTCAGGACTGCCCACCTACGGAATCTCTGACAGTATAACTCAGCGTCATCAAGCCCTGATTTAATGCCAACAAGGCTTTCTCAGCTTGATCAGTGACATTAGGCTCATCGTACAATAACCCAAGGCCTGAAAAAATGCATCAACATCACTCAAAACAGGATCCCCAGGTATCAGGGAAAAAGCCCAATCCTGAGGATCGCCGCGCAGGAGAGAGATGATAATTTGAACCTGCTGCGCTGCGTTCCCTGAGGACTTAGATTTTAAGGCAAAAAACAATTTACAATTATTTTTGAAATTCTGAAACTTAGCTCGATCCCCTAAAAACAAATCTGGCATGGGAATCCTAGGTTCCACAACAGGCAACCCAGCAAGATAGATAGCAATACTCCGAACCTCAGTGGCAAGCTGATCCACACGGCCAGACAACTGTGCAAACTCCATTGAGAGAAAAGATCCTCCCCAGCACCCAGAGATACAGAGGGAAAAAAAAAAAAAATGCAACAAACAGAAAAATATCTCTGACACTATTTTTTCCCTTCTGTGAGTACCATACAATTTTCAATTTTTATGTCCGGTGATACTGTTATGTTTCGGTAGCTGAGGAGTGCAGGCAAAAAAGGCAATACACCAGAGCAGTTGGAATCTATGAGATTGCAGTACCCTGACTAACCACCACAACTAGAGGCAGCCGTGGAGCGTTCCTACGTTGGTCCTAGACGCCTCGTCACAGCCTGAGAAACTAACTACACCTAAAGATAGAAATAGGAAAGCTATCTGCCCCGGAGCAGAACCCCAAAGACAATAGAAAGCCCCCAAACATGTAATGGCGGTTAGACAAGATGAAATACTGACACAGAAAGAAAATAGTATGAGCAAACGCTGGGGCCCAAACTAACTAAATAGAAAAGGATAGGAAGGGTACTTACTGCAATCCCAGAAAACCCTGAAAAGCACCAACTCTACTAATTTCAAAAACACCTGAGATCACACGACCTCTACCACCTAAATTAGCTCTCTGGTGTAACAAAATAAAAACAGCAGCCACTGAAAAAACTGGAAAAAGCAAAAGTACAAACACCAGTGGCTGAACAAAACTGAGAGGGCAGAAGCCCCGGAGGGGACCCTGAAGGCCCCAAAGAAGTGCAGGACAAAATGCAAAAATATAGCACAAACACAAAAGAAGAAAATGTCTTATCTGTTAGCAGGAGATGCAGACACGACACAGCAGGCTACAAGGGAAACTGGAATAAAGGATTCAGACCAGAACAATTGATCACCGGCAACCCTGATGGGAAGGTGACTCCCTTATATAAGACCAGTCAGTAACACCTGATTCCCAGTCCTCACAATCTTCACTGGACAGACTAGCACCGCTTGTAACCACCAGAGGGAGCCTCTGCTCAGAACTCATCTCAAACCCATTCACAACACTTAGCCTAGTGGAGAACTTTATGACTCAGCTAGGAAGTCGACTGCTGTGATAACATAGGGATCACAGACAAAACCACAAATATCTTCTCCGGAGAGGTAGCTACATAGAATCAAGAGGAACGCAGAAGTAAGACGTTGTCCTAGAGGATTCGCAGCTGCTGATCTGGGACACTGTTTGTGTGGGTGCTGGAAGGAGAGACGGTGGGACAATCAGCACAGAGAGATGGCCAGAGAAGGCATACACTGACAGGGAGCCTCGGACTAGTGTTCTTCATCCACCTGGGAGTTGGCTGGACTCCTCACCTGGAGGACGTGGCACCAAGCGGGCCTCTGTGAACATTTGAACTGTGAGTAAAGCTTTGGAAACTGCAACTCACTGACTGGTTCTCAGTTTATTCTTGCGTCACCCATTGCACTCAGCTACATCTCCCAGCACCATTACTACCTATCACTACATCTACCTGCCCTGGTATCCCATAGTCTCACCTGTGGGAGACTGTATCAACTCTGCTGCATCTCACTATCTATCCCAGAGGATCTGCATCGCAGCGCTGGTCACCATTGACCAGATACCACAGGTGTCGTCACGAATACCTACACTACAAACTATTCATTCCCCTGTGAATAATTCCCCTTTCATTGGACGCCCAGGGCCACGGACCGGGTCATTGCCGCTGTGACACATCCCCTCAATACACCTGCCCGGTACCGAGTATCCCACTGCCCTGGCGGGCCATCCAAGCATAGGATATGCCAGTAGTTAGGAACCTACAAGTAACCAAATGTAGAGAAAGCTATCATTACACATGCACAAAGGTAGAACAAACGCACTATACATAACCGGTCAATCTTTTCATTTACAAACAATCCTAAGTTCTATTTACCACAAGTCAAAGGTTTGACACATTTTTACATCCACATAATAGTTCTGGTAGTTCTAGGTTATATATGTGATAGATTATGAGGATATTTCAGCAACAGCCATAAGGGTAAATGCAAACTTGTGGGAAAACACATCATCAACAGACAGTATGGAGTTGAGGAATACATACCGTAGCGTAAAGAGAAGGCGCTCCTCTGCAGAGATTGCTTTCTGCATCCTGGTATCCTGGTAGGTGATCCCAGGGTGCACAATCTCCAGCAAAACATCAAAGGTGGAAATGGTCATCCGACGAAACTGTCTGGATGAATCCGCAGAGATGCATAAAGGCGGTGAAAATGGCCTTTAGTGAGGCGTTGTCTCAAATGCGGATGCACCCACATTCGCCTCCTCCTCGGCGGATCAACGATCACTGAGTAAGGCTGGCCAAAGCGGCCAGACAAAACCCAGTTGTACAACACTCGATCAGTTGGGGTGAACTGAAGAGTGTCAGCAAGCAGCAGGACTCCAACACAAGCACACCACAAAAATGGCAAGATTGGGGGTTGCAACCTGATGCAGAGCCAATAAATAGCCTTGCTGATGATGATTTGAATGAGTTTCAGGCCTAAAAACGTTAAATGTCCATTTTGCAAGGTGGCGAGAAAAAAAACGCTGTACGGATGCCATACGGATTGCATACGGATGCTTACATGCGCAAAATACGCAGCCGCACCCTGACAACGGATGAAATACGGATTGTTGTGCCGGCAACATTTTGGCGTATTACGCTCGTACAATACGGTTCGTATTTTTCTACGGTGAGTGTGACGCCGGCCTAACTCGTACCTATAAGGGAAGCCTTTCTGGCGACTATTTGCCCTCAGTCCAGTTCCCTGACTGATCTGGGGCAAGTGGTGGCACCAGAGAGCTGACCCCTGCTAGGTCCTTCTCTCCCCTCCCCCCGAGGTGAGCGAAGTTGATCCCCCCTTCCCCTGTGAGATCCCTCACAGTTCCCCAGAAGAAATCCAGAAAATTCAGCACTCCCTTACCCAAATGCCCAGCTCTCTTCTAAGCCCCAGTGTGCCCAAATCACATTTAGGAGCCACATGTTTGGCATTTCTGTAGCTATAAAAACCCGCTTAATTTATGGGTGCGTGTCTCTAGAAGCACAATAAGAGCACAATATATGGGCACTACAACGTACTAGGCACTACAGTGATTGATCATATAGCAACCTAATACTGCAAGGTGCTATGTAATTTCATTTTTTGTATAATCATGTATTCTGACTATGTCTAATTGGGACTATATTTACCTATATATGTTCCCAGCACAACCCATATTGAGATATTATTATTACTTGTTAGCTGATCACTTACCGTATTTTTCGGATTATAAGACACACTTTTGTTCCCCCAAATTTGGGGGGTAAAATGGGAGTGCATCTTATAATGCGTATATACCTTACCAGTACCGTTGCTGCAGGCCGCAGGCTGGGATGAGGGTGTTTCTGGCGCTGGTGCAGGTGTCCCGCACTGCTGCAGGTGTCTGGTGCTGCTGGTGCCCGGCAGTGCTACAGGGGTGTCTGGCGCTGCTGCCCGATGCTGCTGTGGGTGCCCGGCAGTGCTATGGAGGTCTCCAGCGCTGCGAGGGGCTCTGCTGAAATTTTGTGAAAGGCCAGAGCCCCCCGCAGTTCCATGGTTTCCTCCTGTGCGGTGGACTCCTGGAAATGGCTAGCGGGGGCGGCGCATGCGCAAATGAAGATCTCGGCACACAAGATCTCGGGAGATGAGATTTCAGCGCTGAGATCTTGGTGCTAAGATCTCATCTGCGCATGCGCCGCCCCCGCTAGCCATTTCCGGAGTCCACCGCACAGGAGGAAACCATGGAACTGCGGGGGGCTCTGGCCTTTCACAAAATGTCGGCAGAGCCCCCCGCAGTGCCGGAGACCCCCGTAGCACAGCCAGGTACCCGCAGCACCGGAGACACCTGCAGCAGCACCAGGCAGCAGCGCCGGACACCCGCAGCAGCGCGCCACACATCGGAACACCCCCTCATCCCAGCCTACGGCATCACCCCACTCTTACCTCCTCCAGCAGCGACCCTGAGAACCCGCTTCACCGCAGCCACCACCCCCGGTAAGCAATAAGACACATGCATTATAAGAAGCACCACCATTTTATAAAAAAAAATCCTATTTTTCTCCTCAAAATTTGGGGTGCGTCTTATAATCCTGAGCGTCTTATAATCTGAAAAATACGGTAATTTAATTACCGTTTTTGTGATGTGTCCCACAATTTGGTTCAGATGATTTTTACATATTTTAATAATCATTTCTTCAATAAAATGGTATTTTTAATTATTTTTTGGTTATGGTCTGTTATTGCACCAATTTTTCTATAAGATCAATCTAAATTCTTGTGCATGACTTTTGGTCCTATACTATATACTATACTTTACAGATTTGTAACTTTCACACAGCAACATCCATTGCTGCTTGCTTCTGGAAAACATCAATGGAATCAAAATCGTTACTAAACCTGTAAATTCGTAGAAAGGTGTAATTAACAAAATGGGGCCACTTGAGGTGGGATTCTGCTCTTCTGGAACTTAGAGGCTCTGTATATGGTGTTCTCAAACTATTTTATGAAAAATTGTTCTTCAAGAGTCAAATAGCGATCTGTTCCTCCCGAGTCTCACCGTGTAAGGCTGGTTTTACACTTGCCGTGTTTTTTCGGCAAGTTTTTGCGGCCCCAATGTAAGGCCATAAGGGCTGTATTTATGGCCGTGAAGAAAATATGAGCTTGCTCGATATATTTCACAGCTTACGGACATGGGCCCCATTGAATATCAATGGTGCCGCAAAAACAACAGAAGGTTGTCCAGTGTGTTCATTTTGCAGTCCGCCATGAAGACCGTATTTGTGGAACGCCGTATTTTAACTAGGACACTCCTATGTACTTCCTGTTTATCACTTTGTAAGTTCACTCCATGCCTGAAGCACAAAAGATGGACATTGAAAGGATCATAGCTCTTGTTCAGGTATGTAGGGGTGCTGAAAATCACCCCCGCACCCACCCTTCGGTGTAGAGGAGTGTAGGGAATGCAGCAGGATATGGGGGATCGTGGCAAAAGAGGGGTGGCAGAGTGTGCAAAAAAGAGGGGTGGCAGAGTATGTAAAAAAGAGGGGTGGCAAAGTGTGTAAAACAGAGGGGTGGCAGAGTGTGCAAAAAAGAGGGATGGCAGAGTGTGCAAAAAAGAGGGATGGCAAGTGCAAAAAAGAGGGGTGGCAGAGTGTGCAAAAAAGAGGGGTGGCAGAGAGTGCAAAAAAGAGGGGTGGCAGAGAGTGCAAAAAAGAGGGATGGCAGAGAGTGCAAAAGAGGGATGGCAGAGTGTGCAAAAAAGTGGGGTGGCAGAGTGTGCAAAAGAGGGGTGGCAGAGTGTGCAAAAAAGGGGTGGCAGAGAGTGCAAAAGAGGGGTGGCGGAGTAGTCATTTTATTTCAGTGCTGTTTTTTTTCAAAAATATGCTATTGCTGATAACCCCCCTTTTTTTGCTTCAGGATCATCCCTGCATATGGGATACACGTCGTTATTCTTATCATGATCGGGCCATGAAAGAGCGGGCATGGAGGATGTGTCCAAATCACTGATCCCGAAACGCTGGCAGCAGGTGGTTTTAAATGAGCAAGAATCTCTATGTAAGTACTCGGCACATGACAAATCATTTTTTTTTTGAAAATTTAAAACATGTGAAATTGAGTTGGGTGTCTTGTCTTACAATACAGTAAAATCAGTTAAGAAAAAGTGGGGATCTGCGAGGGACCAGTTCATGCGGGAACTAAAGGCAAAAGCCGAGAGGGATGGTTCTGGAGAGGCTGCTGGAAAGGAGAAGAAGCCGTACCGATTTACCAAACAGCTTCAATTTCTCCTTCCTATCAGTGAGTTGTGCGAGTAAGTATACAGTCATGGCCAAAAGTTTTGAGAATGACACAAATATTATATTTTCACATGATCTGCTGCCCTCTGGTTTTTATGTGTGTGTAAGGTTCTTTGTCTCTGTTGACATGTTCCTTGAAACTCAGTTTTTCGTCGGCCATTTTGCTTTCTGTCTTTCTGCAGCTCTTGCCCTCAGTTAATATGGAGTTTCCAGTTTTCATGTTCTCGCCCTGATTCTTCCTCTTGCTTCTTAAGCAGCCTCAGCTGAACAATCAGTGCTCCTGAATCAAGCCTCAGTCAGTCTGTGACCTGACTCCTGGAAGCCTTGGACTTGTACTCCAGCTATTCCCTTCTGAGGAACCTTGGAACACTTTTGGACTCTGGAAACCTGCTGTTTGGTGAATCCATGTTTGCAGAGGAATTACGGTACAGAGAAGAGATCCTGAACCTGCTTTGGAGATTTATTGTAGTGCTTGAAGTTACTCTGGCCTGCTGTGTGCATGCTTGTATGAAGTAATACAAGTCATTTCATATCAACCTATGTCTCCTGTGTTTTCCTCGCACCCAAGCACAAGACGCTATAGGAACTGTACACTATACATGACAAGATTCAGGAGCCAATGTTTAGTGTCTGCTGGGTCTGGGAAAGCCGTGTCTGCTGTGACTGTGGATATCAGATGTCCGTTTAATACCTTATGTGATGACAGTGGTTGTGACTTCTCACAACCATTCCAGGTGAGCGCATTCCCTTAAAATTTTACTCTGGAGTGTTACCACAGGTAAACACTATTGTTTTTTTTTTTTTTTTCCTTTCCTCTTCCAGCACTTCTGCCTTAAAAGATCTGGAAGATGGAGGCCCGCATAAAGGAACTTTGCGGAGTGACTGATACAATCCTTTCAGATGTACAGACTTTAAAAACCCGTTTTGCAAGCCTACAGGACCTCACTAATCATAATTTGCAAGTGTTTGGACAGACTACCCAGGAATTGCGAGCCAGGATTGAGGCTCTAGAGGAATGAGCCCAGGCTCCTGCCATAACCCCGAGTTCTGGGATCCCCAAATTACCTCCTTTTCGTTTTGGCGGTGAACTGAGAAATTCAGGGGATTTATTAATCAATGCAATTTATTTTTCTCTGCACATGCTTCACAATTTCCCACTGAACGATCCAAAGTGCTTACAATAATCATGTTGCTTACCAATAAGGCTTTGATGTGGGCAAACCCTCTGATTGAGACTGAGGATGATTGTTTGAATCACCTTGATGCTTTTATTTCAGCCATGGGGCAGGTGTTTGATGACCCAATCGAGGTGCAACAGCTGAAGCAGCCATGTTAACTTTGCCCAAGGTAAGCGTTCAGTAGCCGAATATGCCCTGGATTTCAGGAGATGGGCTCTTGATACCACTTGGGACACTTCCGCTAAAAAATCTATTTTTCGGAAAGGGTTGTCTCCACTGATTAAGGATGAACTTGCTCGTGCCGACCCTCCCACTGCGTTAGGTGACTTTATTAACTATTGTATCCGTATTGATGCTCGTCTGACTGAACGCAGACAAGAGAGATGGTTCGAAAATAATCGCACTAACCTTTTACTACCTCCCTCCTCAGCTAAGGAACCTTTGAGTAGGATCACAAGGGAACCAGAACCTGAACCCATGCAGGTGGACTCTTTACAAAGACGGGTTAGTGATGCACGCAAAGAACATCGTATAAAGGAAAATCTATGTTTCTACTGTGGTAAGTCAGGGCACTTCATTATAAACTGCCCCAGCCGTTCTCGTAAGACTACTGCAGCAGTCATTCACTGTGAGTGTTGCGAGAGGAGCTCTGTCATGTCCGAGCCTCAGGCTCCAGAGAGATCTGCTGCAAGAGATCTTGATTTCTCGGACTTAAACTCTGTTAGTTCTGGGGACGATGACGGTATAAACGCTGCAATTTTTCAAGTTTCCTCAGCGGTGTCCCAGCTGAGTTGTAAAAGAAACAATTCTCATTGCTTCCTTTCCATCAAACTCTGGGTTGACTCAGTCTGGGTGTCTAGCTCTGCTATGATCGACTCAGGAGCAAGTGGAAATTTCAGGGATATCTCCTTTGCTCTGAAACAGGGGATACGTTCAGTGAAGAAGGCTACTCCAGTACAGATGGAGACTGTGGATGGCTCTCTACTGACTTCTGGACCAGTGGATCAAGAAACAGAGCCTTTGAGGGTCCTTATGGGCAAAGATCATCAGGAGAAAATGTCTTTTTTGCTTATCTCTTCTCCCCACTTTCCCATTATTCTAGGGCTACCATGGCTGCAGGCGCAGAATCCTACGATTAACTGGGAGACCAAGGAATTACACTTTCCGGAGAAACAGATGAGTCAAGGAGTTTCAGCTTGCTCTGTTCCTAAAGGAACCATGTCAGTCCCTGAACTACCAGCTGTATACCAGGACTATGTGGATTTATGTGACAAGAAGAACGCTGATCAGCTTCCTCCTCACCGTCCATATGATTGTCCAATTGAATTATTGCCTGGAGCCGAGATACCTTTTGGTAAGATCTACCCCCTAGCGGGGCCCGAGCTAAAAGCTTTGAAGGTATTATATAGACGAAAATTTAGCCAAGGGCTTCATACGCCCCTCTTCATCTCCCGCAGGTGCACCCATCTTCTTTGTGAAGAAGAAAGATGGATCTCTGAGACCCTGCATAGACTATAGGGAACTCAGTAAGGTTACTATTAGAAACCGTTATCCATTGCCTTTAATCCCTGAGTTGTTGGAGAGAGTGCGGCATGCCAAAATTTTCTCTAAATTGGATCTCCGTGGGGCCTATAACTTGGTCCGTATTAGACCTGGGGATGAATGGAAGACTGCTTTCAGGTCACGCTATGGACACTTTGAATATCTAGTTATGCCTTTTGGTCTGAGTACCGCCCCAGCCACTTTCCAACACTTCGTGAATGATATCTTCAGGGATCTCCTAGATACATTTGTGGTGATTTATCTGGATGATATTCTAATTTTTTCTAACTCCACAGAGGAACATCATGGACATGTGAGAAATGGTCTTAGAACCTTAAGACAAAACCATCTCTACATCAAACTTGAAAAATGTGAATTCCATAGGACCGAAATTCAATTTCTGGGGTATGTACTATCTACGCAAGGGATTAGTATGGATGGAAGCAAGACCCAAGCCATCAAGGATTGGCCAATTCCTAGAAATGTGAAGGAGGTGCAGCGTTTCATCGGGTTTGCCAACTTCTATAGACGTTTCATTAAGAATTTTTCTGAGGTAGTGTCACCTATCACCCAACTTACCCGGAAACAGTCTAGGTTCTCCTGGACCCCGCAAGCTCAGGAAGCATTTTCCTGTTTAAAGGATAAATTTACCACCGCACCTATCTTAGTACATCCCAACCCCGAGCTTGCCTTCATAATAGAGGTGGATGCTTCAGACTCTGCCGTTGGAGCTATACTCTCTCAGAGAACAGGTGAGAAGAATGTCTTGCATCCCTGTGCCTTCTTTTCCCAGCAGTTGTCTTCGGCTGAGAGGAACTACGATGTGGGCAATAGAGAATTGTTGGCCATTATTGCCGCCTTCAAGGAATGGAGACACCTTCTTCAGGGAGCTGCACAGCAAATAGTCGTCCTGACAGACCATCGTAACCTTGAATTTATCAGGTCGGCTCAGTGCCTGACTCCTCGCCAGGCTCGCTGGAATCTTTTCCTAAACCAATTTAATTTTGTCATTTCTTATAGACCAGGATCGCGCAATGGAAAGGCTGATGCACTCTCTAGGATTCATTCAGCAGAGACACGTCCACTTACTCCTCCTAAGACTATTCTTCCTGACTCTAGATTCCTGGGAGTGATTCATAATCAAGACCTACTTAAGGACATCAAGGAAGCATACCATGCGGATTCTTTGTTGGCTCAACCCCCAAGGGACGTAAGTCTTGTCTTTAAGAATGGTGTGTGGATTCAGGGACAACGTCTGTATATACCTGAAACAGTCAGATTGAGAGTATTGCAACTCATCCACGATTCCAAGATAGCCGGGCATAGGGGAATTCTAAAGACACAAGAATTTCTTTCTCGTTTCTTTTGGTGGCCCACTTACAGGAAAGATGTCTTAAACTATGTCACTTCATGTGAAGTCTGTGCAAGATGCAAAACACCTCGCTCCTCACCAACTGGTCTGTTGCAACCTCTTCTCACCCCGTCCCGCCCGTGGGGATCCATTTCTATGGACTTCATTGTGGAGTTACCAACCTCTCAAGGGAAGAACACCATTCTAGTGGTGGTTGACCGTCTAACAAAGGCAGCTCATTTTATCCCTTGTGTCGGCTTACCCACTGCAAAACAGACATCAGACTTGATGATTAAGAATGTGTTTCGCTTACATGGAGTACCGGATGAGGTCATTTCGGATCGAGGGATGCAATTCACTTCAAGGTTTTGGCAAAATTTCTGTGCAGCATTGGACATTAAAGTAAACCTTTCTTCTGCTTTTCATCCCCAGACTAATGGACAGACAGAACGAACCAATCAGACTCTGGAGCAGTATCTCCGCTGTTTTATCTGCCACCTACAGGATGATTGGGTGGATCTACTTCCACTGGCTGAGTTCTCTTATAACAACTCTCAGAGCGCCTCCACTAAGCAGTCTCCTTTTTACTCCAATCTAGGTTATCATCCTAACATTCTTCCTCGATTTCCCATAGATACGCCCTTGCCGGCAGTGGCTGAAAGAATCACTTCTTTACAAAAGAATATGGATCTTCTAAAGGAAAATCTAGAATTGGCTCAGGAAAGGTACAAGAAAGCAGCAGATAAATTTCGTAAACCTGCACCAGCTTTCAAGGTAGGAGATTTGGTCTGGCTGTCAACCAGAAATCTTAAATTAAAGATTCCATCGTCTAAATTGGGACATAAGTACATTGGACCTTATAAGATCAATAAGATTATAAGTGCTGTTGTTTGTCGTCTTCAACTGCCCAGAACTATGAGAATCCACCCTGTCTTTCATGTATCCCTACTAAAGGCTGCAACACCCAATACGTTTCCTGGACGTTCTTCTCCTTGCCCTGACCTGGTCGATGGTCAGGAAGAATTTATGGTGGAAAGGATTCTAGATTCCAGGTTGTACAGAAATCAGTTGCAATATTTGATTAAATGGCAGGGTTACCCAGTGGAGGACAACTCATGGGAACCAGTCAATAATGTAAATGCTCCTCGCCTGCTCCGCCAGTTTCATCAGAGGTACCCTGACAAGCCTGGTCTGAGGTCATCCGGAGGTTGTCCCTAAGGGGGGAGTAATGTAAGGTTCTTTGTCTCTGTTGACATGTTCCTTGAAACTCAGTTTTTCGTCGGCCATTTTGCTTTGTCTTTCTGCAGCTCTTGCCCTCAGTTAATATGGAGTTTCCAGTTTTCATGTTCCCGCCCTGATTCTTCCCTCTTGCTTCTTAAGCAGCCTCAGTTGAACAATCAGTGCTCCTGAATCAAGCCTCAGTCAGTCTGTGACCTGACTCCTGGAAGCCTTGGACTTGTACTCCAGCTATTCCCTACTGAGGAACCTTGGAACACTTTTGGACTCTGGAAACCTGCTGTTTGGTGAATCCATGTTTGCAAAGGAATTACGGTACAGAGAAGAGATCCTGAACCTGCTTTGGAGATTTATTGTAGTGCTTGAAGTTACTCTGGCCTGCTGTGTCTCCTGTCGCTGTTCCTGCAAACTGTGTGAACTTTTCAGCATGCTTGTATGAAGTAATACAAGTCATTTCATATCAACCTATGTCTCCTGTGTTTTCCTCGCACCCAAGCACAAGACGCTATAGGAACTGTACACTATACATGACAGTGTGTTTGAAGATGTTTTTATCACAGACAAAAAATATAATTGCAAACATATGAGTAACAAAAGCTTATATTGACAGTTAGAATGAGTTAATGCAGCAAGTCAATATTTGCAGTGTTGACCCTTCTTCTTCAGGACCTCTGCAATTCTCCCTGGCATGCTCTCAATCAACTTCTGGACAAAATCCTGACTGATAGCAGTCCATTCTTGCACAATCAATGCTTTCATTTTGTCAGAATTTTTAGGTTTTTGTTTGTCCACCCGTCTCTTGATGATTGACCACAAGTTCTCAATGGGATTAAGATCTGGGGAGTTTCCAGGCCATGGACCCAAAATCTCTTGTTTTGTTCCCTGAGCCATTTAGTTATCACCTTTGCTTTATGGCAAGGTGCTCCATCAGCTGGAAAAGGCATTGTTGATCGCCAAACTTCTCTTGGAGGGTTGGGAGAAGTTGCTCTTGGAGGAATTCTGGTACCATTCTTTATTCATGGCTGTGTTTTAGGCAAGACTGTGAGAGAGCCGATTCCCTTGGCTGAGAAGCAACCCCACACATGAATGGTTTCAGGATGCTTAACAGTTGGCATGAGACAATGACTGATGGTTGCGCTCACCTTGTCTTCTCCGAATGAGGCGTTTTTCTGATGTCCGAAACAAACGAAAAGGGGATTCATCAGAGAAAATAACTTTACCCCAGTCCTCAGCAGTCCACTGCCTGTACCTTTTGCAGAATATCAGTCTGTCCATGATGTTTTTTCTGGAGAGAAGTGGCTTCTTTGCTGCCCTCCTTGAGACCAGGCCTTGCTCCAGAAGTCTCCGCCTCACAGTGCATGCAGATGCACTCACACCTGCCTGCTGCCATTCCTGAGCAAGCTCTGCACTGCTGGTAGCCCGATCCCGCAGCTGAAACACTTTTAAGAGATGATCCTGGCGCTTGCTGGTCTTTCTTGGGCGCCCTGGAGCCTTTTTGACAACAATGGAACCTCTCTCCTTGAAGTTCTTGATGATGCGATAGATTGTTGACTGAGGTGCAATCTTTCTAGCTGCGATACTCTTCCCTGTTAGGCCATTTTTGTGCATTGCAATGATGACTGCACGTGTTTCTTTAGAGATAACCATGGTTAACAGAAGAGAAACAATGATGCCAAGCACCAGCCTCCTTTTAAAGTGTTCAGTGGTGTCATTCTTACTTAATCATGACAGATTGATCTCCAGCCATGTCCTCATCAACACCCACACCTGTGTTAATGGAGCAATCACTGAAAAGAGGTTAGCTGGTCCTTTTAAGGCAGGGCTGCAATGATGTTGAAATGTGTTTTGGGGGATAAAGTTCATTTTCTAGCCAAATATTGACTTTGCAAGTAATTGCTGTTAAGCTGATCACTCTTTATAACATTCTGGAGTATATGCAAATTGCCATTAGAAAAAGTGAAGCAGTAGACTTTGTAAAAATTAATATTTGTGTCATTCTCAAAACTTTTGGCCATGACTGTATATACATATGTATGTATCTCCATGTTGATGTTTTTTGTCTAGCTTCTCTAATTCTGTTCTCATTTGCCGAACTGAAGAAACTCTTCTTGTGGAGTCTGGAATTCACAGGAGCAGTCAACCCACAGTGGTGTAAGTTCGTCAATGGATTCTGCTGAAGTTTTAGAACAGAGCTCAGAATGTGCTCCGGAAACTATACTGCTGTACACATAACGACGCAGCTAAGCATTAGTGCAGCTAGCTGTGCAAAGCGGAAAGCTGCTGCTGCCTCTGCTGCTGCTTCTGCTGCTGCAGCGCTTGAAGTGATGCCTTGGTCTGAGATCTCCCAAGAAATACTGCAATTTTTCCGCAAAAAAACCCAAGAAGGCCCAGATGATGAGCTGTTACGTAGCTTTAGCCAATTTTTTAGCGCTGTGCTCCCTGAAAACAAACAGAGCTGCAACAGCATGATAAATAGTGTCATTTATATCTGTAGTCACGAACCCCAACCCATCGATTTGGAGGAGGCTATAGTGTGTTTAAGCAGGAAACAAGACATAGAGTACGTGACTCTTTCATGCACGCGTCAGATAACAGCCACAGTCTTCCAGGGGCACAGTGGCATTTCCAGGTTCATCTACTTTGTTCAGCAGTCTTCAATCTTCTGAAGCTTCTCAGACGGGGATGCTTAACCTTGACATCCCCATGTTTCTGAACATCTGATTTTATTTTAGTTTTTATATATTTGTAATGAGAAAAGGTGAGGGATTATCTATTTTTTTTGTTTCTTGTGTTTCTATTTTTGGGCGTTTCAAAAATGTTATATAAAATAAATTATTTTACAAATTAACAACATTTTGCTAAATAAAATTTAGACACCAAACGTTGTGAGAATGTTTTTTCATTAGCAGTAAGATGATCATATGCTTTTACACACACACTGGGACACAAATCATGTAACTGTTCTAATGAGGCATTAGAAAGAATATTAAAGGTTGCATAGCCTCTTTATTGATTATACATAGATGTATGATCAGTAAAGATTGACTTCCAACCATATTAACATCCTTTAGCCCACAAGACAGCGTCAAGGCTCCTCATTGTGTTGTGGGTCCCTAACCTAACAAAAGAACGTGAATGCTCTAAACTAACTCTAAACTATTTTAAATTGTTTTGCAAACTTTTGATCCTAATAATCATTTTGTGAAATGGCTGCCTGCTGCCAGGAAGACACAAAATAATCAGCAAAATGCTCTCGAATTGCAATTGCGGCTGCAGAAGGGCGTCCACAATTAACTTGCTGATCCAAGGTGTTGACAGTGTTGTCCGATGGAGTTTCAACAGAAAGCAAGTTGTCTTCAGAAAGAAAGTTTTCTTGGTTAACTTCATGACGCCAAACAAAGTTGTGTAACACCACACACGCCTTTACAATATTAGTTGCACTCTCTGGTCCAACTTCCATGCAGCTCATGAGTACACGCCACTTTCCCGACAGGATCCCAAAGGCACACTCAACGTATCTTCATGCTCTTGTGAGTCTATAATTAAAGATCCTCTTGCGTGAATCTAAAGTTCTTCTGGGAAAAGGCCGCATTACATTTGGGACAGTCCAAATCCCTCATCCAGGGCCGCCATAAGGGCATTACAGCCCTGACTGGTGTGTGGGGCCCGATCAGCAGAGGGGGCCCGCGCCGGGCCCCGTCTCTTCTGCTGATCGGGCCCCAGCAGAAGAGATGGGGCCCGATGCGGTCCCCCTCTGCTGATCGGGCCCAAGGGACAGTATTCTGCGGCAAAGTAACTGAACCTGCGTGACTTCCGAGACGCAGGTTCAGTTACTCGTGCGGGCCCGCAAGTCAATAGTTAAAGCCGCCAGCCGATCGGAGGCTGGCAGCTGACGTCAGCGCGCACGGCGCCGGCGTATGACGTCATTGTCATTCGCCGGCAAGTGCACGCTTGAAACGTCGGGACTCGCGGCCAGGTAAGAAGAACATTTTTTTTTTATTTATTTATTTATTGATCGGCAATGTGGGCAGGATGGAATCGCTGGGGGCAGGATGGAATCACTGGGGGCAGTATGGAATCGCTGGGGGCAGGATGGAATCACTGGGGGCAGGATGGAATCGCTGGGGGGCAGGATGGAATCGCTGGGGGGCAGGATGGAATCGCTGGGGGGCAGGATGGAATCACTGGGGGCAGGATGGAATCGCTGGGGGCAGGATGGAATCACTGGGGGCAGGATGGAATCGCTGGGGGCAGGATGGAATCACTGGGGCAGGATGGAATCGCTCGGGGCAGGATGGAATCACTGGGGCTGGGGGCAGGATGGAATCGCTGGGGCTGGGGGCAGGATGGAATCACTGGGGGCAGGATGGAATCGCTGGGGTCTGGGGGCAGGATGGAATCGCTGGGGCTGGGGGCAGGATGGAATCACTGGGGTGGGGGCAGGATGGAATCACTGGGGGCAGGATGGAATCACTGGGGCTGGGGGCAGGATGGAATCGCTGGGGCAGGATGGAATCACTGGGGCTGGGGGCAGGATGCAATCGCTGGGCTGGGGGCAGGATGGAATCACTGGGGGCAGGATGGAATCACTGGGGCTGGTGGCAGGATGGAATCACTGGGGGCAGGATGGAATCACTGGGGCTGGGGGCAGGATGGAATCGCTGGGGGCAGGATGGAATCACTGGGGCTGGGGGCAGGATGGAATCACTGGGGGCAGGATGGAATCGCTGGGGGCAGGATGGAATCACTGGGGCAGGATGGAATCGCTGGGGGCAGGATGGAATCACTGGGGCAGGATGGAATCGCTCGGGGCAGGATGGAATCACTGGGGCTGGGGGCAGGATGGAATCGCTGGGGCTGGGGGCAGGATGGAATCACTGGGGGCAGGATGGAATCGCTGGGTCTGGGGGCAGGATGGAATCGCTGGGGCTGGGGGCAGGATGGAATCACTGGGGGCAGGATGGAATCACTGGGGCTGGGGGCAGGATGGAATCACTGGGGGCAGGATGGAATCACTGGGGCTGGGGCAGGATGGAATCGCTGGGGGCAGGATGGAATCACTGGGGCTGGGGGCAGGATGCAATCGCTGGGGCTGGGGGCAGGATGGAATCACTGGGGGCAGGATGGAATCACTGGGGCTGGTGGCAGGATGGAATCACTGGGGGCAGGATGGAATCACTGGGGGCAGGATGGAATCACTGGGGCTGGGGGCAGGATGGAATTGCTGGGGGCAGGATGGAATCACTGGGGCTGGGGCAGATGGAATCGCTGGGCTGGGGCAGATGGAATCACTGGGGGCAGGATGGAATCGCTTGGGGCAGGATGGAATCACTGGGCCTGGGGGCAGGATGGAATCGCTGGGGCTGGGGGCAGGATGGAATCACTGGGGGCAGGATGGAATCGCTTGGGGCAGGATGGAATCACTGGGCCTGGGGGCAGGATGGAATCGCTGGGGCCTGGGGGCAGGATGGAATCGCTGGGGCTGGGGGCAGGATGGAATCACTGGGGGCAGGATGGAATCACTGGGGGCAGGATGGAATCGCTGGGGCTGGGGGCAGGATGGAATCACTGGGGGCAGGATGGAATCACTGGGGCTGGGGGCAGGATGGAATCACTGGGGCTGGTGGCAGGATGGAATCACTGGGGCTGGTGGCAGGATGGAATCACTGGGGGCGGGATGGAATCACTGGGGGCAGAGTGGAATCACTGGGAGGGCAGGATGGAATCACTGGGGGCAAGATGGAATCACTGGGGGCAGGATGGAATCACTGGGAGGGCAGGATGGGATCACTGGGGCTGGTGGCAGGATGGAATCACTGGGGCTGGGGGCAGGATGGAATCACTGGGGCTGGTGGCAGGATGGAATCACTGGGCCTGGGGGCAGGATGGAATCGCTGGGCTGGGGCAGGATGGAATCACTGGGGGCAGGATGGAATCACTGGGGCTGGGGGCAGGATGGAATCACTGGGGGCAGGATGGAATCACTGGGGGCAGGATGGAATCACTGGGGCTGGGGGCAGGATGGAATCACTGGGGGCAGGATGGAATCACTGGGGCTGGTGGCAGGATGGAATCACTGGGCTGGTGGCAGGATGGAATCACTGGGGGCAGGATGGAATCACTGGGGGCAGGGTGGAATCACTGGGAGGGCAGGATGGAATCACTGGGGCAGGATGGAATCACTGGGGGCAGGATGGAATCACTGGGAGGGCAGGATGGGATCACTGGGGCTGGTGGCAGGATGGAATCACTGGGGCTGGGGCAGGATGGAATCACTGGGGCTGGTGGCAGGATATATCACTGGGGCTGGGGCAGGATGGAATCACTGGGGCTGGTGGCAGGATGGAATCACTGGGGCTGGTGGCAGGATGGAATCACTGGGGGCAGGATGGAATCACTGGGGCTGGTGGCAGGATGGAATCACTGGGGCCTGGGGGCAGGATGGAGTCACTGGGGGCAGGATGGAGTCACTGGGGGGCAGGATGGAATCACTGGGGGCAGGATGGAATCACTGGGGGGCAGGATGGAGTCACTGGGGCAGGATGGAATAGGGCAATGGGGCAGGATGGAGTCACGGGGGGAAGGATGGAGTCACGGGGCAGGATGGAGTCACGGGGGCAGGATGGAGACACGGGGCAGGATGGAGACACGGGGGCAGGATGGAGACACGGGGCAGGATGGAGACAGGGGTGCATGATGGAGACAGATGGGGCAGGATCATGGGACAATGGTCTGGGGCAGGATCATGGGACAGATGGAGCAGGATCATTGGGCAAGATGGAGACAGATGGTGCAGGATCATGGGGCAGGATGGATACGATGGGGACAGATGGGGCAGGATGGATACGATGGGGACAGATGGGGCAGGGTCATGGGACAGATGGTCTGGGGCAGGATCATGGGGCATGATGGAGACAGGTGGTGCAGGATCATGGGACTGGATGTATACGATGGAGACAGATGGGACACGATCATGGGGCAGGATGAGACATCACATGGTGGCAGGATAGGAGAACATATGGCTGGAGCCAGAAATGAGACACACAGGGGCCAGGATGGGAGATATTATTACAATAGGGGCTAATTTAGGGATATTATTACTGCAGTGATGTATTTATTTTATTTTTGAGGATACTGTTTTAAGTGGGAGGGCGGTACTGTTACTGTGCAGAGTGACACTGTTGACTTTTTTTTCTTCATCTGGTGTAGTTTACAATTTGGGAAAAAAAAGTAATGTGTTCTGCAAGCGGTTCTCTAGATAACTGTGTTATTTCCTGCAGAGATGAGCCCTGGCTGGAAGAAGTGACGGCGGTCTGTGCTGGATGAAGATTAAAAGCGAAGATGAAAGACTTCACCTAGAGACGTCACAGGTGAGTCAGTGTGTTACCTGTATACTGACACTATACACTGTATACTATATACAGCGGTCATGTGTAAAATGTCACCAGTGATCACTGTATTACCTTTACATTATACACTATATACAGAGCTCCTGTGTATAATGTCACTGGCGATCACTATTACTTGTACACAGACACTGCATCAGTATTGTAGTGTTCAGTCACTATGTGGTGGTAATATGTTGTCCGTCCATGGTGTGGTCGTATTTGTTCCTTGTATGTGCTATTTGGTCACTATGTGGTGGTAATATGTGGCCTGGTCATGGTGTGGTGGTATTTTTTCCTTGTATGTGATATTATTGGTCACCATACGGTGGTAATATGTGGTCTGGACATGGTGTGGTGGTATTTGTTCCTTGTATGTGCTATTATTTGGTCACTATGTGGTGGTAATATGGTGTCTAGTCATGGTGCGGTGGTATTTGTCCACTGTATGTGATATTATTGGTCATTTTAAAAATTGAAAAATAAATAAAAATATACCTAAATTGTATTGGATATTTTAACAAATGTTTAATGGGTTAGACAAATAAAACGATAGATCAACATATCAGTTACTATGTGAACCATATCATAAAAAATATATTGACATAGTGTCAAAAGTTAGTAAACTGAATATATGCCGGACCATACTAGACCAACTGCGTATATAATATATAGCAACACCGAGAGAAATGAGCAGTCAAAGGTCAAATATAGAAAAAGTGTAAATAGTCGATGGTGATGCAGTACATACCAATATGGTCACAATGTGACACCACACAGGCTGCCCCTGCCACCCCATACCGTATTGGTATGTACTGCATCACCATCGACTATTTACATTTGTATGCACATCTATCTACCTTCATATGTACATTTATCTACCTCTGTATGTGCATCTATGCATTGTAACTATGTCAAATACTATCTGTTACAAGTAGTATTAAGGGTATGCCACACTGAACAACATCGCTAACGGGATCGCTAAAAAACGTCACTATTTAGCGATCCCGTTAGCGATGTTGTTCTGTGCGGCATCTGCCAGCGACGAGCTTCCTGCTGTGATCTCGCTCGTCGCTGGAATCGTTCCGGACCCTATTTTATCGTCGGCGCTCCCGCTGGGTAAGTATAATCGCTAAGTGTAGCACCTTTTCTTAGCGATTTAGCGGTACTTTTGTACCGCTAAAGTCGTTAAGGAGATCGCTAACCGCGATAGCGTCCTTAACGACATCGCTAAGTTAGGTAGCTACTAGCGATATAAAAACAATCCCGCTAGCGATCTCATTAGTATGCGACGCTAACGAGATCGCTAGCGGGATTGTGTAGTGTGGCAGTACCTTTAGCTATTAGCGTTTTTGTTTACCACATGCGGCTTCCCTTGCTTTTTGTATTTGCACTGGGGCACATGCAGGATTCATCTGCTGTGCTATTCTTTTATCCTATTACATTAACCCCTTCACCCCCAAGGGTGGTTTGCACGTTAATGACCGGGCCAATTTTTACAATTCTGACCACTGTCTCGTTATGAGGTTATTACTCTGGAACGCTTCAACGGATCTTCGCGATTCTGAGATTGTTTTCTCGTGACATATTGTACTTCACGTTAGAAGTAAAATTTCTTCGATATAACTTGCGTTTATTTTTGAAAAAAACGCAAATATGGCGAAAATTTTTTAAATTTTGCAATTTTCAAACTTTGAATTTTTATTCCCTTAAAACAGAGAAATATGTCACATAAAATAGTTAAGAAATAACATTTCCCACATGTCTACTTTACATCAGCACAATTTTGGAACCAAAATTTTTTTTTGTTAGGAAGTTATAAGGGTTAAAAGTTGACCAGCGATTTCTCATTTTTACAACAAAATTTACAAAGCCATTTTTTTTAGGGACCACCTCTCATTTGAAGTCACTTTGAGGGGTCTATATGGCAGAAAATACCCAAAAGTGACACCATTCTAAAAACTGCACCCCTCAAGGTACTCAAAACCACATTCAAGAAGATTATTAACCCTTCAGGTGCTTCACAGGAACTAAAGCAACGTGGAAGGAAAAAATGAATATTTAACTTTTTAGCCACAAAAATGATCTTTTACAAACTTTTTTTTTATTTTCACAAGGGTAAAAGGAGAAAATGGACAGATAAGGTTGTTATGCAATTTCTCCTGAGTACGCCAATACCCAATATGTGGGGGAAAACCACTGTTTGGGCACACGGCAGAGCTCGTAAGGGAAGGAGCGCCGTTTGACTTTTTCAAACTAAAATTGGCTGGAATTGAGATTGGACGCCATGTCGTGTTTGGAGAGCCCCTGATGCGCCTAAACAGTGGAAACCCCCACAAGTGACACCATTTTGGAAACTAGACCCCCTAAGGTACTTATCTAGATCTGTTGTGAGCACTTTAAACCCCCAAGTGTTTCACAAAAGCTTATAATGCCTGGGTGTGAAAAAAAAAAAACAATTTTCCACAAAAATGATTTTTTAGTCCCAAATTTTTGAATTTTCCAAGGAAATTGGACCCCAAAAGTTGTTGTCCAATTTGTCCTGAGTACGCTGATACCCCATATGTGGGGGGAGGAAACTGTTTGGGTGCACGGCAGGGCTTGGAAAGGAAGTAGTAACGTTTTGGAATGCAGACGTTGATGGGGGTCATGTTCCGTTTGCAGTGCCCCAGATGAGCCTAAATAGTGGAAACCCCCCACAAGTGACCCCATTTTGGAAACTAGACCCCTAAGGAACTTATCTAGATCTTTGGTGAGCACTTTGAACCCCCAAGTGCTTCACACAAGTTTATAATGCCCGGGCATGAAAATAAAAAATCCTATTTTTTTCCCACAAAAATTATCTTTTAGTCACTAATTTTTTATTTTCCCAAGGGTAACAGGAGAAATTGGACCACATAAGTTGTTGTCCAATTTGTCCTGAGTACGCTGATACCCCATATGTGGGGGGGAACCACTGTTCGGGCTCACGGCAGAGCTCGGAATGGAAGGAGCACCATTTGACTTTTTCCAACCAAAATTGGCTGGAATTGAGATTGGATGCCATGTTGCATTTGGAGAGCCCCTGATGTGCCTAAACAGTGGAAACCCCCACAAATGACCCCATTTGGGAAACTAGACCCCTAAGGAACTTTTCTAGATCTTTGGTGAGCAATTTGAACCCCCAAGTGCTTCACACAAGTTTATAATGTAGAGCTGTAAAATTTAAAAATCATATTTTTTCCACAAAAATGATCTTTTCACCCCAATTTTTATTTTTCCAAGGGTAACAAGACTCCAAAAGTTATTGTGCAATTTGTCCTGAGTGCGCTGATACCCCATATGTGGGGGTAAACCACTGTTTGGGTGCATGGCAGAGTTTGGAAGGGAAGGAGCGCCGTCTGACTTTTTCAACGCAGAATTGGCTGGACGCCATGTCGTGTTTGGAGAGCTCCTGATCTGCCTAAACAGTGGAAACCCCATAAATGACACCATTTTGGAAACTAGACCCCTCAAGGAACTTATCTAGATGTGTGGTGAGAACTTTTAACCCCAGGTGTTTCACTAAAGTTTATAACGTACAGCCGTAAAATAAAAAATCCTTTTTTTTTTTACAAAAATGATTTTTTCGCCCCCAATATTTTATTTTCACAAGGGTAACAGAAGAAATTGGAACCCAAAAGTTGTTGTCCAATTTGTCCTGAGTACGCTGATACCCAATATGTGGGAGAAAACTACTGTATGGGTGCACGTCAGGGCTCGGAAGGGAAGTAGTGACGTTTTGGATTGCAGACTTTGATGGAATGGTCTGGGGCGTCATGTCACATTTGGAGAGCCCCTGATGCACCTATACAGTGGAAACCCCCCACAAGTGACCCCATTTTGGCAAATAGACCCCACAAGGAACTTATCTAGATGTGTGGTGAGCACTTTGAACCCCGAAGTGCTTCACAGAAGTTTATAACGTACAGCCGAAAAAATAAAACATCTTTTTTTTTTTACAAAAATGATTTTTTCGCCCCCAATATTTTATTTTCACAAGGTTAACAGGAGAAATTGGACCCCAAAAGTTGTTGTCCAATTTGTCCTGAGTACGCTGATACCCAATATGTGGGAGAAAACTACTGTATGGGCGCACGTCAGGGCTCGGAAGGGAAGTAGTGACGTTTTGGATTGCAGACTTTGATGGAATGGTCTGGGGGCGTCATGTCACATTTGGAGAGCCCCTGATGCACCTATACAGTGGAAACCCCCCACAAGTGACCCCATTTTGGCAAATAGACCCCACAAGGAACTTATCTAGATGTGTGGTGAGCACTTTGAACCCCGAAGTGCTTCACAGAAGTTTATAACGTACAGCCGTAAAAATAAAAAATCCTTTTTTTTTTACAAAAATGATTTTTTCGCCCCCCATATTTTATTTTCACAAGGGTAACAGGAGAAATTGGACCCCAAAAGTTGTTGTCCAATTTGTCCTGAGTACGCTGATACCCAATATGTGGGAGAAAACTACTGTATGGGCGCACGTCAGGGCTCGGAAGGGAAGTAGTGACGTTTTGGATTGCAGACTTTGATGGAATGGTCTGGGGGCGTCATGTCGCATTTGGAGAGCCCCTGATGCGCCTAAACAGTGGAAACCCCCCACAAGTGACCCCATTTTGGAAAATAGACCCCACAAGGAACTTATCTAGATGTGTGGTGAGCGCTATGAAGCCCCAAGTGCTTCACAGAAGTTTATAATGTACAGCCGTAAAAACAAAAAAATAATTTTTTTTGTGCAAAAATTATATTTTCGCCCCCAGTTTTTTATTTTCCCAAGGGTAACAGAAGAAATAGGACAAATTGCACAATAACTCTTGGGGTCCAGACTACGCTGATACCCCATATGTGGGGATAAAACTACTGTTTGGACGCATGGCAGAGCTGAGAAGTGAAGGAGCACCGTTTGACTTTTTCAACGCAGAATTGGCTGGAATTGAGATCAGACGCCATGTCACATTTGGAGAGCCCCTGATGTGCCTAAACAGCGGAAACCCCCCAATTCTAACTCCAACCCTAACCCCAACACACCCCTAACCCTAGTCCAACCCTAACCACAAACCTAACCCTAACACACCCCTAATCCCAACCCTAATCCTAACTTTAGCGCCAACCCTAACCCTAACTTTAGCCGCAACCCTAACCCTAACCCTAATGGGAAAATGGAAATAAATACTTTTTTTTAATTTTATTATTTTTCCCTTACTAAGGGGGTGATAAAGGGGGGTTTGATTTACTATTTATAGCTGGTTTTTATGATTGGCAGCTGTCACGCTAAAAGACGCTTTTTATTGCAAAAATAGTTTTTGCATCATCACATTTTGAGAGCTATAATTTTTGCATATTTTGGCCCACAGAGTCATGTGAGGTCTTATTTTTTGGCGGACGAGTTGACGTTTTTATTGGTACCATTTTTGAGCACGTGACGTTTTTTGATCGCTTTTTATTTCGATTTTTGGGAGGTTAGAATGAACAAAAATCAGCAATTCATGAATTTCTTTAGGGGGAGGCGTTTATACCGTTCCGCGTGTGGTAAAATTGATAAAGCAGTTTTATTCTTCGGGTCAGTACGATTATGGCGATACCTCATTTATATCATTTTTTTATGTTTTGGCGCTTTTATAGAATAAAAACAATTTTATATAAAAAATAATTATTTTTGCATCGCTTTATTCTGCGAGCTATAACTTTTTTATTTTTTCGCTGATGATGCTGTATGATGGCTCGTTTTTTGCGGGACAAGATGACGTTTTCAGCGGTACCATGATTTTTTATATCAGTCTTTTTGATCGCGTGTTATTCCACTTTTTGTTCGGCGGTATGATGATAAAGCATTGATTTTTTGCTTCGTTTTTTTTTTTTTTTTTTTTAAGGGGTTCACTAAAGGGGTTAACTAGTGGGACAATTTTATAGAGGGGGTCGTTACGGACGCGGCGATACCAAATATGTGTACTTTTATTGCTTTGTTTTTTTTATTTACAGGAAGAAGTGAATTTATTGGGGAATATTTATTTATTTTTTTTATTTATTTTGGATTTTTTTTTAAAACATGTTTATTTTTATTTTTTTAACTTTTTTACTTTGTCCCAGGGTGGGACATCACTGTATTTTGTCAGATCGCTGGTGTGACAGTGTGCACAGCACTCTGTCACACCAGCGATCGCTCAGGCAGTGCAGCAGGCTTCTCAGTGCCTGCTCTCAGCAGGCACTGAGGAAGCCGCCTCCCTCCAGGACCCCGGCGCCATCTTGGATCCGGGTCCTGGGAGGGAGGAAGCCCTCAGAACAGCGCGATCACATCGCGCTGCTCTGAGGGTCTCAGGGGGGCGAGGAGGGAGCCCCCACCCTGCGCGATCCTCCCCTGTGCCCCCAGTACACCGCGATCATGTTTGATCGCGGTGTGCAAGGGGTTAATGTGCCGGGAGCGGTCCGTGACCGCTCCTGACACACAGTCATGGGTGTCAGCTGTGATAATCAGCTGACACCCGGCCGCGATCAGCTGCGCTCCCCCCGGGAGCGCGTCCGATCGCACGAGACGTACTATCCCGTCCATGGTCATACGGGCCCAGGTACCATGGACGGGATAGTACGTCCGATGGCAGTAAGGGGTTAATAAAGTGTTTTCTACTTTTTCTATATTTGACCTTTGACTGCTCATTTCTCTCGGTGTTGCTATGGGTTAGAGTAGAGTAGGGCCCGGCCAAAAGAGTCTACCTTGTCGTGGTGGCGGCTTAAAAAATCTTTTGACTGTGGACAGTTCAAGGGGTGGAGGCGGGGCTGGGTGGAGCCTGGGCGGAGTCTCAAGGGGGCCCCGAAAAGTTTGCCAGTATGGGGCCCCGAAATTCCTAGTGGCAGCCCTGCCCTCATCAGCAACCAGGACATATGGAAATTGGTGGTTGGTGTAGTCCCATAATGCAGAAGGTTCGGGGACATTTAATTGGTTGGTCTTCAATTTATATTCAATTCGAGGGCAATTCCAGATCCTTGCATCAGATGTGTTCCTATAAGCCCCAATGCTGACCATTACAAAATTGTAATTGCTGTCAGCAATAGCCATTAGAACAATGGAAAATAATGTTTGTAATTGAAAAATTTGGATATGCTTCCCATCCAGCGCGCTGAAACAGTGTGGAAAGTGTGTGTTTTTTTGGAAGTCCGCTGATATAGCTAGCCAATCTTCCTGCTTTGGTGGAGCTAAGACAATTTCCTTTAGGCGCTCCCACAATACCAAACAGGTATGTGCGACAATCTTGGACACTGAATTTTAACAAGAAAAAGGAGCGTCAAGCCAAACTAATTAGAATATAAAAAATATCAATTTTTATTGAAACACATAAATACAGACATGAATAAAAAACGTTCACAAGTGTGAATGACGTGTGTCTAGATAAAAGTATAGTGGCGATGCAGCAAGATAACGTACCTAAAGTGCACAACAAAGAAAGACGGTTCTGCTGGACAGATGAGTCAGGCTATCACCATCACAAAGCACAATCTGTATGTATGTAACAGCTGAAAAATGTGCTGTGCTACCTCCAAAAGGATGTGATATCTCTAATCTGGAGGAAGTGGTGGTGATGGGTTTAAGCTACATAACCCATAATCGCAAGTCCCCAGTGGGAATATTCAATGTGGACCGCCCCCCGAGGAAGCTAAAAGAAAAGCGAAACGTGCGTCGGGGCACGTTCCTGACACTGCACAACATGGGTAAGCACGGTCACTTTTTATGCTGTAGTTAGTCTGGCACTCACTTTGAGAGGTTAGCCTTCAAGCTGCTGTTTACCTGTCTTCCCATTGAATATTCCCACTGGGGACTTGCGATTATGGGTTATGTAGCTTAAACCCATCACCACCACTTCCTCCAGATTAGAGATATCACATCCTTTTGGAGGTAGCACAGCACATTTTTCAGCTGTTACATACATACAGATTGTGCTTTGTGATGGTGATAGCCTGACTCATCTGTCCAGCAGAACCGTCTTTCTTTTGTTGTGCACTTTAGGTACGTTATCTTGCTGCATCGCCACTATACTTTTATCTAGACACACGTCATTCACACTTGTGAACGTTTTTTATTCATGTCTGTATTTATGTGTTTCAATAAAAATTGATATTTTTTATATTCTAATTAGTTTGGCTTGACGCTCCTTTTTCTTGTTAAAATTCATTATGCAGGGAGTTGCCTTGTTTCCTTTGTGAGACTATGTATACTTTTGTTACCCACGGTTCTGGTTTAAGTTATATAATCTTGGACACTGTAGTAATCCCTAACAGGAACTCAAAATGAAGTGCCGAGAAAGAGTTGCCTGTTGCAAGGAATCTGTAATTTAAAAAAGGGGAAGTAGATATTAGTAATCTATTATGAAACATTATACGCCTAAATTTGTAATTTAAAATAAGGTTGGCCTTACTTTAATGTCACAAGAAGCCGCTGTTCCGAAGAAATGCAGCGACGCATTCTGGTATCCTTGAATGTTATCCATGGTCGCACCTCTGACAACAGCAAATCAAAAGTTGCCATGGACATATGGCAGTATTTAAAGAATTTCTCCGGGTGCTGACGCAAGTCACTGTGCAGTGTATGGAAATGACCCTTCCACGTTCGCTGCAACAGAATTGGGTGCACACACAGTCTCCTTGGTGCAAGAGCAGCGCTGCTCTCCGCTCATGTTCTAAATGCTGGTTAACCCTGCTGTGGAACCATGGGGTAATATAGACCCCAGACCCCATGGTACCAAAGCAGTGATTTTTTTCATGTTTCCACAGCAGGGTTAAGCAACCAACAAACCAACACAGAACATCATCTTCAAAACTTCTCGACATATTCAGAAAACTGAAATCCAAAGTTTGCGACAAACGAAGGACACATCTCTGCACACTGTGAAGACCAGAAGAAAATGGCACTGGAGAAAGGGCGGAATCTTTTTTTTTATTGTTCCTTGACAACTTGGGGGGCTTCTTCTAAAGATTATTTCAGCACAGGAACATTTTATTTAAACACATCCAATTGTGGAAATTATTATAATTGCAAGATCTATTCATTAAAATGAACTTTTATCAGTGGGAGAACCCCAAACATGATCGCAGCGTTCCGGTGGCATAGGGAAGCATCGCGCAGGGAGGGGGCTCCCTGCGTGCTTTCCTGAGACTCTCAGAGCAACGAGATGTGATCACGTTGTTCCGAGGGCCTCCTCCCTGCAGGCACCCGGATTTCAAAGTTTGAAAATTGCTAAATTTCCTAAATTTTTGCCATATTTCTGTTTTTTTCATAAATAAATGCAAGTTATATCGAAGAAATTTTAGCACTAACAATCTGTCATGAGAATGAAGTACAATATGTCACAATCTCAGAATCGCTAAGATCCGTTGAAACATTCCAGAGTTATAACCTCATAAAGGGACAGTGGTCAGAATTGTAAAAATTGGCCCGGTCATTAATGTGCAAACCACCCTTTGGGGGTTAAGCGGTTAAAGATGAAGGTTCACTTATAATACCACATGGCAGCAATAAATATATGTCATGAAATATAGATTGGTAGTTGGACTACGCCAAAAGTAAGAGCAGGTGCTTGTTATTGGCCTTCACAAAAAGAGTGCAAAGCAGGAGATGCTCTTCTATGATGTCAATATATCAAAAAGATATGTGAGCAAGGGTTGTCCTAACTCAACAACACTTTATACACCATTCTAAAATGCATTTAAAAATTTACAGCCCTATTGGGCCCATGTTTCACAGAAGTATCTCAAGCTCCTACCTGCTATAAGTAATGTGTAAGTTCAGAGTACCATGCTCATGATACATTGTAGTAGAAAAGTGAGAATTTGTCCAGTTACAAGATTCATTATTCTATCTATGGAACAGGAGAACTTAATATAAGATTTTGGTATGTGGAGATGGTCCTTTAAACTTATGAGAAAGGCTGAATTTACACTAGCAAAGTGCATTTTATGTATTCCTTTATGTTATGTTTCGGTAGCTGAGGAGGACAGGAACAACAGCAGGGCAACCGAACACCTGAGATGTTGGTAACTGATGGGTTGCAGATTCCTAAACTAATGACACAACTAGAGGTAGCCGTGGAGCGTTCCTACGTTGATCCTAGACGCCTCGTCACAGCCTGAGAGATAACTACACCTAAAGGCAGAAAGATGAAAGCTATCTGCCCCGGAGCAGATCCCCAAAGAAAATAGGAAGCCCCCAAACATATAATGGCGGTTAGACAAGATGAAAATACAAACATAGGCAGAAAATAGACTGAGCAAACGCTTGGGCCACAAGCTGACTAAATAGGATAGGACAGGAGAGATTACTTTCTGCAACCCAGAAAACCCTACAAAAATCCAACAATTCTGATTGCAAAAATACTGAGATCACACGATCTCGCCACCCACTAAATCAGATCTCAGTGTGAACAAAAACCAAGCCGCAGCCGCTGAAAAAACAGGAAAAAGCAAATGAGCAAATAACAGTGGCTGCAGATAAACTGTGAGGAGCTCAGGCCCCAGGAGGGGACCTGGCTGACCTCCACAAAAGTGCAGAAAACAATGCAAAAAGCAAGCACAAAAAGAAAAGCAAAAAATATCTTATCTGAAAGCAGGAGATGCAGGCAAGACTCCAGCAAACTTCCAGACCAGAACACAATGAGACAAGAACAATTGATCACCGGCAACCATCATGGGAGGGAACCTCCCTTATATCAGACCAGTCAGTGAACCCAGACTGCCACTCCTCGCTGAAAGGTTCAGTACTGTCTGTAACCACCAGAGGGAGCCTCTGCTCAGAAACCATCTCTAACACATTCATAACACCTTTATTTTTAATTAAAGCGAGAAAGGTTGAGCTTGAGGGACCTTTGCCTTGTCTCATGCTTTGCAAATGTGTACAAATGTATCTGTATCTCATGGAGTTTTGCTTTATCTGCATCTTGTAGATCTTCTTTTCCTGTTATTAAATACAATATAGAATAAAAAGAAAGACAGTACAGTAAATGAAAACAAATTCCAGTGTGACCCAAACCTATTATATTTGCCTGGGAAGAATGGAATAGCAGAGCAGAACACACAAGAAGTTCTGGGAGATACTAAAACAGGACTTGGTTGGCTCACAATGTAGCACCAGCGTTAATAAAGGACCCAGTTGGAGAGATTCAGATTCTCACTCATTAAAATTCCAGTTATATTAACCACTGTCTTAAATAAAGACAAAAATGTACATTGAGGTAAAGGTCCCATTTTCCTTGATGTTTCCATACAATGGATGAGTCTCAGACTGTCTTTTATAAGCTATTATGGAGGATAAAAGAGGATGCTTTGAAGTAACCACTTTCCCTTTGAGAGTGAGCCAGTAGCATGGAAATAATTAATTCAGAAGAAGTTGGTCATTTGTGTTCCCTATCTTGGTGTGACTAATGTGTTGGTACATATCATTGCCAGTCACTGAAATCCAAGTTAGACACAACAGAACTGTGCCTGTTTTCTTTTATTCAATGTGACCGGAGGACAATATGCTCTGAATTGTAGAAACAGAAAATTCCAGCATCCCTTTTAAACACTTCCATGTTTTACTAGGAGAGTGATAGCATCACTGGAAGTTACATATGGTCTCATTTATCCTTTAAATGGTTTGCTTTTTGTCTTTTTTAACAACAGAAATGTTAATCTTAATTAAAATGTTCTTCTCAAAAACCAAGTTATGCTCGTTCAGTAGGAGAGAGTATAATTTGTTGATCACTGGGGCTCCAACTGCTGGAATCCCCAGCAATCATGAACTCGGGGTTCTGGGGCCCAAAAAGTGAATTGTGAAGGACCCTCCTGATTAGACTGGAAATGTGCATGCCTCTGATCCATTTATTGTCAATGATAAATAGCCAACCCATACATAATGAATTTAGAAGAGGCCAAAGCATGCACATTTCCATTTCATTTAGGTGGGCTGCAGGGGATTACAAAGTGCCGACCTTGGGATTGTTGGGGCTACTGAATTCTGTAGAAAAACATATTTAGGCCAGATTTACACATCCAACATTCACAGTCATAGTGCATATCACAATGTATACACTAATTGCAGGTCTCCTGACCCGAATAAGGGTGTTAAATTTAGGGAATTTTCAATTTAAATTTACTGATTGGTAACAAAAATGTAACATTGCTTTTGAATTGTCGTTCAACAGAAAAATGTAAAAAAAAAAAAAAACTAATGAAAATGGCCCGGATAAAAATGATAGTCCCCCCAGAAAAGATTGAAAATAATTTAATCATAGGAACATGTTAAACTAACGGGTATCCTACAATTAACATCACAGGTGCCTACAAACTTGTAATTAGTAAGTTTGCCAGTTTAAGGGGTGAAAAGTAATCACTATGCTGTGTCACCTCATGGTGTGTTCTACACTGAATAAGTGCCAAAGAAAGCTAAGGAGAGAGTTGTCTCGCAAAATTAAAAAGAAAATTATAGATAAACATGTTAAAGGTAAAGGATATACTGTAAGACCATCTCCAAACAGCTTGATGTTCTGTTACTACACTTGTGTAAGCAGGTGACCGATTGCAATGCACAGAAGGCAAGAGGCGGGAACAGTCCATGAACAGCAGTAAACCATACAACAGTACACATGCAATAGATTTTGGAATACAATTTGATTAACAGAAAAGTTTCACAGGCATTATACTTGTGTCCTTCTTACAAGGGTGGTACACTTGTTCCTTGGGAGCTACTATGTTAGCTCTTCCTGCAACAATAGCCCTGGTGGGGGTCACCTGGTTAATTCCACTAGGCTTTAAAGGCTATCTAGGAACGTTGCGCTCCAACCAGCCCCCACCTGTTGTCCTAACTCAGGCCAACCCCTATACCCTACGTTATCGATGGAAGTGATCGCCCAGCTCACTTGTGTCATCCTCAGTAGGCGTCCTCATCTGGTCAACATCTCTTTGTGGATTTTGAGTGCTTGACAGATGTCAGGTATCCAGGGCTGGCCGCCTGATGGCTATGGAGCACCCGCCAGGGCAGTGGGGTACTCGGTACTGGGCCGGTGTCTTAAAGGGATGTGTCACAGCAGCAGTGCCCCGGTCCATGGCCCTGGGCGTCCAATAAAAGGGGATTATTTACAGGGATGATAGAGTTTGTAGTAAAGTGTTTGTGATGCTACCTGTGGTTTCTGGTCAGAGGTGACCAGCGCTGCAGGGTAGATCCTCTGGGACAGATTGGTGTGATGCAGCAGAGTTGGAATAACTTCCAACAGGTGAAGCTTGTGAGCCGCCCGCCAGGGCCGTGGGGTACTCGGCACTGAGCCCGTCAACTTCTATGGGGGATGTCACGGGCAGCCACGGCTCGGTCCGTGGCCCTGGGCGCTCACCAAAAATGGGGGATATTTACAGGGCATGAGTGTTTGTAGGTTTATTCATGACACCACCTGTAGTACCTGGTCAGGGTGACCAGCGCTGCTGTGCAGGTCCTCTGGAAGGGATGGTGTTGTGCAGCTAGTTGTTAAGTCTCCCACAGGTGAGACGGAGTCCTTCCAGGGCAGATAGATGAAAGGTGTAGTAATGGTGTAGGAGGGATGTAGCAGAGGGGAGTGTGCGTCGCTGGAATAATCAGGAAACAGTTCTGTTGCATTTTCAGGGTTTTACTCACAGTTCTGTCCCGGTAATACAGATGCCAGCCGGGCGCTGTGTCCTCCAAGAGAGTGGTCCAGCAACCCTCAGGTAAGTTAGTCGCACTTCCAAAGACTTCCTTTCAATATGTTCCTTTCCGGCTTCTTCTCTAGGTGCTACTCTCCTAACTTCCATGCACCCCGCCACCACAGAGCCCTCAGACGAGGGAGTATTGGGTCCTTTCAGTTACCAGACCAGACCAGTGGTTCGACCGGCCACTTGGTACGAAGGTTCTGGACGTACTTGACCCCTAAGCTTCCTCCCGGTGAGATTATGGTGGCTAGTGGCCCCGTGAAGAGACCCACTGTTCTCGGTGTTACTAGTGGAGCTGAACTTTCTCACTAGTCTAGGGACCGTTCCCCGATGTTTGCCTGGTCCTCCTTTCTTCAGAATGGGGCACAGCCTCAGTTGCTGTCTCGCCCTGGACCCTTTCTCTCTCTCAGTACGGCTCCCTGAGGTGGACTCAGAGGAGCAGCAGGACAGTCCAGTACCCACACACTGACTGCCTGTCTCAAACTGTTCTGACACGCTGCTGCAGCAGCTCCTTCTTGAGGAAAACTGACTACAGACTCTCTGTCTGCTCTCTCTCATACACAGCCTAAGTGCTGCCTAAGCTCCACCCACCAACTAACTACACCCTTTCCTAACCAGCCTGAGTCAGACCATCCTCCCGAAGGGTCCGCCTGTGCTCAGCCAGCATAGTGTATGTTGGATGCAGGTGGTGGGAGTCAATGGGGTGCTTCCTCCTTACCTGAGAGTCAGGTGTCACACCGCTGGGTGCGATGCAGCATCTCTGTGGCGACTGGACCCTCAGGGCGCCACACTTGTCCCAGGCAGAGAGGTGTTGTAGAGAGTAATGGTGCTGTGAGATGTAGCAGAGTGGAGTGTGTGCTGCAGGAAGAATTTGAGAGGTCACAGTCAGATGCAGTTTCCAAGGCTTTACTCACAGTTCTGTCTGCAGCACAGATGCCTGCTTGGTACAGTGTCCTCCAGGTGAGGGGCTCAGCAAACTCCCAGGTAGTTTGGGATACACCTTTCCAGGACTCCTCTCAATGTGTTCCTTTCACTGGCCGTCTCTCTGTGCTGATTCCCACTCGTGCTTCCTTTCCAGCACCCCACAAACAGTGTCCCAGATCGGCTGCTGCGCATCCTGTCGGATAACGTGACCCAGGCATTTCCTTGATTCTATATAGCTGCCTGTCGAAGATGAATGTGGTAATTGGCTGTGACCCCTAAAGTTGCCACAGCTGTCGGCTTGCTAGCTGAGTCTTAAAGTTCTCCACTAGGCTAGGGGCCGAGTCCCTTCTGCGACCTGGTCCTCCACAATTGGATTGGGCCCCACGGATGGATCACTCACTATCCGTGCCACTAGGACCCCTTTTATCCTTCCAGAAGCTTCTCTCTATGCTTCTCTCTCTCACGTTCTCTGTCTGGGGCCGAGCTCCTATCAGCTCCAGGTCCCCTCGCAGACTGTCTGATTAGACTCTGTGTCTTGCTTCCTAAAGTCTCATTTCCCCTCCTTTTTACTTTCTCCACCCACCACCCATGAACTCCTTCCTACCCAGCCTGGGATGAGTCCATCCTCCCTTAGGGTATGTCCAGGGTGCCCGGCTGCTATAGTCTATGTTGGGTGCAGGTGTTAGAGTCCTTGGTGGTGTTCCCTCCTACCTGAGAGTGGAGTATCACACCTCTGGATGAGGTGCAATACCTCTGTGGCGACTGAACCCTCAGGGGCGCCACAGCAACGCTGCGCACAGCAAATTGTGCGCGGCCGTGTCCGCAGTACTGTGACGCAGCCGGCAGCAGAACCAGCCGCAACACAGTCTGCGTCGGGGCCGGGAGCTGTGCACAGCCGTCTAACTTTCACGGCTGGGCAGCTCCCGCTCCCTCCATGTTCTCTTTACTTCCGGGTAAGGTGTCGGGCATGCGCGATGACCATCGCACACGCGCCGACATGTCCTGGACGCTGGAAGCAGAGAGGCGCTGCAGGGGAGCGACTGTGAGGTAAGTATGAAAAACTTTTGTTTTCTTTATAAAATGAATTCAATGGGTGAGGGGGTGAGGGTAACTGCAAATGATGAAGTGGGTGGGTGTAAGGAGGACTGCACATGATGGAGTTTGGGGGTTAAAGGAGCTGTACATGATGGAGTGGGGGGTATGTGGGCTGCACATGATGGAGTTTGGGGGTTAAAGGAGGCTTCACATGATGGAGTAGGAGGTATGTGGGGCTGCACATGATGGAGTGTAGGGGTTAAAGGAGGCTGCACATGATGGAGTGGGGGGTATGAGAGCCTGCACAAGATGGAGTTTGGGGGTTAAAGGAGGACTGCACATGATGGAGTTTGGGGGTTAAAGGAGGCCGCCCATGATGGAGTGGGGGGTAAGTGGGGCTGCACATGATGGAGTTTGGGTTTAAAGGAGGCTGCACATGGTGAAGTTTGGGGGTTAAAGGAGACTGCACATAATGAAGTGGAGGGGTAAGTGGGGCAGCACATGATGAAGTGCAAGTGGGGCTGCACATGATGGCGTTTGGGGGTTAAAGGAGACTGTACATTATGAAGTGGGGGGTAAGTGGGGCTGCACATGATGAAGGGCAAGTGGGGCTGCACATGATGGATTTTGGGGGTTAAAGGAGACTGTACATGATGGAGTGGGGGTATTTGGGCTGCACATGATGAAGGGGAGTGGGGCTGCACATGATGGAGTTTGGGGGTTAGAGAAGACTGCACATGATGGAGTGGGGGGTAAGTGGGGCTGCACATGATGAAGGGGGAGTGGGGCTGCACATGATGGAGTTTGGTGGGTTAAAGGAGACTGCAAATGATGAAGTGGGGGGAGTGGGGCCTCACATGATGACATGCAGGTAAGGGGGATTGCACATGATGAAGGGGGAGTGGGGCTGCACATGAAGTGGGGGGTAAGGGGGACTGCACTTGATTAAGTGGGGGAGTAAGGGGGACTGCACATGATGAAAGGGGAGTGGAGCTGCACATGATGAAGTGGGGGGAGTGGGGATGCACATGATGAAGTGGGGTAAGGGGAACTGCACATGAAGTGGGGGCAAGGGGGACTGCATATGAAGTGGGGGTAAGGGGGACTGCACATGAAAGGGGGTAAGAGGGACTGCATATGATGAATTGGGGGTTAAGGGGGACAGCCATGATGAAGTGGGGAATGGGGCTGCACATGATGAAGTGGGGGGTAAGGGAGACTGCACATGATGAATTGGGGGTTAAGGGGGACTGCACATGAAGTGGGGGGTAAGATGGAATGCACATGATGAAGGGAAGTGGGGCTGCACATGAAATGGGGGGTAAGGGGGACTGCACATGATGAAGTGGGAGGGAGTAAGGGGGACTGCACATGATGAAGGGGGAATGGGGCTGCACAAGTTGAAGTGGGGGTAAGGGGGACTGAACATGATGAATTGGGGGTTAAGGGGGACTGCACATGATGATGCAGGGGTAAGGTGGACTGCACATGAAGTGCGGGTTAAGGGAGACTGCACATGATGAAGCAGGGGGTAAGGGGACTGCACATGATGAAGTGGGGGTAAGGGGGACTGCACATGATGAATTGGGGGTAAGGGGGACTGCACATGATGAATTGGGGGTTAAGGGTTGTGTGGGGAGAGTAAATGATCAATTGAAAGGGGTGGAAAGAGCAAATGATGATCTAGGGGGAGAACAAATAATGAATTTTGAGGGTGGGGAGTAAATGATGCATTGAATGTGGGGTAGAGCAGTTGATAATGAATAGAGGGTGGGAGAGAAAGACATGACAATGAATTGGGGTGAGGGGCATGTAAATATAATGAATCGGGGTTAGGGTTAGAGCGGGAGGTACATTGTGGGGGGCGTTGATGATGAAGTGACTGGTAATGAATTGGGGAAAGAGTACAGGTGCTCATTAATTTATAGATTAAATGGGGAAAGTGGCTATTTATAGTTAGTGGGTGCACAGTGGTGGATTATAATTTATATTTGGAATGTGGGTATATAATAATAATAATTTTATTTCCATAGCGCCAACATATTCCGCAGCACTTTACATTTTAAAGTGGACTTGTACAGACAATGGACATTAAGCATAACAATAAACACATAGATCAACAGATACCAAAAGGAATGAGGGCCCCACTCGCAAGCTTACAATCTATGAGGTTGCATAATAACCAATTATATATTGATTGTGGGTGCATCTCTGTATTCAGATGTGTAGAAGAAAGGGAAAAAAGGGGAATGGGCTTTGGAAGCGGTGCTCTAAGTAACTGTGTTATTTTATGCAGAGACGAGTCCTGGCTGGAAGAAGTGATGGCGGTCTGTGCTGAATGAAAAACAAAAGCAAAGATGAAGGACTTCAGCTAGAGACGTCACTGGTGATTCAGTGTGTTACTTGTACACTGACACTATACACTGTATACTATTGTAGTGATAGTAAGACTTCACTATACCTTTGTATGTGGTTTGAGGGCCTGTGATGAGGTCACTGCCATGTGACCTGTCATGTGCTCTGAGTGAGCTGAATACCTTTGTGTGTGGTTTGAGGACCTGTGATGAGGTCACTGCCATGTGACCTGTCATGTGCTCTGTGTTAGCTGAATGCTGGTGTATATAAGTGAGCCTGCTGCTGACCACAGGTGTGAGTGGCTGGAGGGGTGGAAACCTCCAGTGTGGGAGTTCTGAGGAGACCTCCAGTCTGGTTGCTGAAAAGGTTGCTCAGTTAGAGTACCAGGACTTTATATCTGTTTTGTTCTTTGTGCCAGAGAAGGCTGTTTTGTTTTCTGTTTTACAGCAAGTTTATGAAGTTCTAATAAACTTGCTTAAAGAACTTGGAAGAGTCGCCCTCCTGCTTACCTCCGGTCGCACACCAGCGAGACCACATCCTTACAATTGGTGGCGTAAATGCGGGCAGCGTTCCCAGCAGAGAAGTGAGACTGGTTACTGCATGTCGTGGGTCAAGGCTATAGCAATCCAGCCAGCATTGCCGGAGAAAATGGAAGACCTGCTGAAACACTTGGTCCAGGCACAGGTACAGCAGCAACAGGCACAGGAACAGCAGCAAGAAGCAACAGGATGTTCTTGCAGCAGATGCAGCAGGAGCATCGGCAGCAGATGCAGCTTTTGACAGCCGCCATCCAGGGCAGGACGAGCGCCCCAACCCCAGGTCTGGCTGATGACAACCACGTCAGAAAGGCGGTAAGACGCACATTACAAAAAATGACCCCCGGGGATGATGTGGAAGCCTTCCTGGCTGTATTTGAGAGGGTTGCTGAGAGGGAAAGACTTCCCCCAGGGCAGTGGGCAGAGATATTGGCCCCATACCTGACAGGTGAACCCCAGAAGGCATATTACGATTTGACTGTGCAGGACGCTCAGGAATATCCTAAGCTAAAGGTAGAGATCCTCGCACGTATGGGGGTAACAATGACTATCAGGGCACAGAGGGTGCACTGCTGGGCTTATCACCGGGACAAACCACCTCGCTCCCAAATGTTTGACTTACTGCACCTGGTCCAGAAATGGCTACAGCCAGAGTCCGCTACGCCGGCACAGATGGTAGAAAGAGTCTCATGGATCGGTTTGTGCACTCCCTGCCAAAATCCCTACAGACTTGGGTTGCCCAGGGTGATCCCCGGGATGCTGATGAACTGGTCGGACTGGTCGAGAGGTACCAGGGAATGGAAGGTGCCTTGGGGAAGCAGCCTATTCCGTACTGGCGGCCCCAACAGGGGGCAGAGTCCCAAAAAGGGGTGGGGAGCCCAAGGTCAAAATGGCGGGGGGAGGTGGTGCCCAAGGTCACTGCGGGTGATATTATTTGTTGGAGGTGCCGGAGCCAGGACATATAGCTGCCCGGTGACCGCAGACCACTGAGCAGATGGACTGCAGCCTAGGACACAGTATTTCATGGTATGCATATCCAGCCTGCAGTGGAAACCCGTTTCCCAATCAGGGTCCTCAAGTATGTCCCGTGAAGGTGAACGGTGAAGCAGTAACGGCGCTGCTAGACTCTGGGAGCTTAGTGACCCTGATTAGGGCCACTTTTCCTCTCAACATACTACCATGGAAAAAGGTTGGTGTTCAATGCATACATGGTGATGTAAAAGACTACCCTATGGCCAGAGTGGACATTGAAACGACGCATGGCACTGAGTCCCATGAAGTCGGCGTCGTTCGGGACTTGGTGCCGAACGACGCCGACTTCATGGCGGCGTCGGCGTCGGCACCAAGTCCCGAACGACGCCGACTTCATGGGCGTCGGCGTCGCCGCCGCCCATGAAGTCGGCGTCGTTCGGGACTTGGTGCCGACGCCGCCATGAAGTCGGCGTTGTTCGGGACTTGGTGCGTCCTATAATTATAGGCCGGGATTTCTGTCTGTTTTGGGATCTGTGGAGAAAGGGTTCTGAGGTCCCTAGCGAGAATGGGGAACCAGTAAACCCTAACAAACTACTACCACACTCAGAAGGGGCAGAGTCTCAATCTGAGTCAATGAGGAGAAAAGAGGTGGCGGCGGATGAGCCGAGGAACTGTTGCCGGGTTCAGGGTTTGAACAGTGTATGTCGCGAATGGTGTACTGACTTTACATCTGACCGGGGGGCACTGAACTATTCTCTGATAGTGAATGGAGAGTGTGTGAGTGGACTTCTAGACTCAGGAAGCCAGGTGACCCTACTGAGCGACACACTCCCTGTATATCTGATTCCCGGAAGGAAGATGGAAGTCCCTTGTGTTCATGGGATCACTAGGGAGTATCAGGTAACCAGGGTAATCATTGAGACGGACACTATTATTTCTACCCAGGATGTCCCTGTAGTCCCAGACTTACCATATCCTATAATAATAGGCCAGGATTGTAAACGGTTTTGGGAGGTGTGGGACGAAGCACTGGCTAATTGCTCAGAAGGGAACCAGAATGACCCTAAGAGAGGCCCACCCCTGCAGGAGGCTGTAGTGGTTGCTGATAGTGTGGTGGGTAAAACAGAGGTAGCCACCCCTAAAGTCAAAGATACCCAGTGCCTGGTAGCCGTAAGAAAGGGTGGCTCAGACCAAAGTGAGGACTTTGGGGTGACCAAATATAGGTCCGCAGAAAACTGGGTCGCCCCAGGAATAGGGGCCGACACCTGGTTAAGTGGGGACTTGCCGTTCCAAGATGACAGAGGGAGTGGGAATGACTCCTATGCAGACTGTAACTTAACCGCAAGTGAAAGCGAGTGCAGCAAGGTGGAGTCAGGTACAAGTGGCAGACCTTTTCCTCACCGCAGGGGCTGCAGGAAGGCCAGACAGCCTATGCTCTCTAAGAAGAGAAAAAAGGGGAGAAGGATGGTGCCACATGTAATGGATAAAAGAGAGCAGGGCCATGAGATAGAGCTGCTTAAAGAGACAGTCATGCGAGAAAAGATACGGGGACAAGAGATTGAGCAACGAATGAAGGACCTGGAGAAAGAACTCTCTAAAGTCCAAGGTCAACTATCAGCGTGCCTGACGGCGAACCAAGTCCTAGTGAAAGATACGGAGATGCTCAGAGAGGCCCAGGAGAAGCATCAGCAGGAACTTCTACGGAGAGAAGAAGAGCACCGATGCTGGGCAGAGGAGCAAGAGAAAATTCTCCAAAAACTCCAGATAGAGAAGGAAGCTAACACGACAGACCAGGAAATCGAACGGTGCGCTCTCCGTCGTGATACGGGAAGAGAGTGAACTGAAGAGGTTGACCAAAGAAGGGGCCTCGACAGCGAAAGAAAGCCAGCAAGGGAACCGCCACCCAGATGGCCACACCCGGAAAGTCACAGTGAAGCGGGAGCGGACATAAGAGCTATGCCACTACAATACCTCCACGAGAAGCAGAGATGTCGGGAGCCAACAAGAAAACCTCCAAGTCGGAGGGCGTTGGTGGAAAGCCTTGGGAAGATCCGGATGCTCTTGGAGGTGAACCAAGGAAGAATAGAGCAGCTAAAACTTGAGAAGAAGCAGACCAACAGACAGCTGCAAGAGTTGAGAAAAAAAAGGCAGTCACCTTCAACCCACAATATTAGAAAGGCGCAGAGGTTCGCTGCAGAATGAAGGTCATCAAAGTGAAACTAAGACAGAATATAGATGGCCTGAAATGAGAGCTAGAGGCAGTGACACCTCAATTAGATCAGGACTCAGTGACCTAAGGCAAACGGTGACAGACCGGCTGATTGTGGAGACGACTGAAAGGAGTTCTAGTCGGTGAATGAAATGTGCCAAGCCCACGGCTTTAGGCAGAGGGGGGAGGTATGTAGTGATAGTAAGACTTCACTATACCTTTGTATGTGGTTTGAGGACCTGTGATGAGGTCACTGCCATGTGACCTGTCATGTGCTCTGTGTTAGCTGAATGGCTGGTGTATATAAGTGAGCCTGCTGCTGACCACAGGTGTGAGTGGCTGGAGGGTGGAAACCTCCAGTGTGGGAGTTCTGAGGAGACCTCCAGTCTGGTTGCTGAAAGAGTGCTCAGTTAGAGTACCAGGACTTTATATCTGTTTTGTTACTTTGTGCCAGAGAAGGCTGTTTTGTTTTCTGTTTTACAGCAAGTTTATGAAGTTCTAATAAACTTGCTTAAAGAACCTGGAAGAGTCGCCCTCCTGCTTACCTCCGGTCGCACACCAGCGAGACCACATCCTTACAATATATACAGAGCTCCTGTGTATAATGTCACTGGTGATCCCTGTATTACCTGTACACTGACACTATATAGAGAGCTCCTGTGTATGATGTCACCAGTGATCACTGTATTACCTGTAGACTGACAGTAAATACAAAGTTCCTGTGTACCATGGCACTTAGTATTGTGTTTTGTAGTATTCAGTCACTATATGGTGGTAATATGTGATCTGGTCATGGTGTGGCGTATTTGTTCCTTGTATGTGGTATTCAGTCACTATGTGGTGGTAATATGTGGTTTGGTCATGGTGTGGCGGTATTTGTTCCTTGCATGTGGTATTATTCGGTCACTATGTGGTGGTAATATATGGTCTGGCCATGGTGTCGCGGTATTTGTTCCTTGTATGTGGTATTATTCAGTCACTATGTGGTGGTAATATGTGGTCTGGTCATGATGTGACGATATTTGTCCCTTGTATGTGGTATTAATGGTTGTTTAACCCCTTAATGTGCATTGACGTGCACAGTCAGTTATGGAAGGGTGTAAGTTCCCGAACCAAGACGGAATGTGCACGTCATGCATTAGAACTGTCACTGCGTATCATGATAACCCCCGGGTCATCCAGCTACAGAAAGCCTCTGAGACCAAGCTCACAGCATGGTCTCAGAAGCTTTCACCATAGGGGTATAATACATTGCAATGCTCCAGCATTGCAATATATTATACCTGCAACAAAAGTGAAAGTGAAAGTCCCATAAAGATACTAGGTAAAAAAAACATTTTTAAAAAAAATATGTAAAAAAAATATTAAAAAATAATATTAAAAAATCCCCTAATAAATACACATTTTTATGTAAAAAAATAAAATAAACAAAAAAATACACATTTTGGTATCGTCCGTAAAAATCCCATCTATAAAAGAGTCACCCTAGTTAACCCCTTCAGTGAACGCCGAAAAAAAAAACACATAAAAGCAGCAAATTATACTTTTTCCAAGCGGTATCATCATACCGCTTGGAAAAAGTGCAATAACACACGATCAAAAAGACAGATATAAATAAACATGGTATCACTGAAAACGTCATATTGTCCCGCAAAAAACAAGCTACTATACAGCATCATCAGCGAAAAAATAAAAAAGTTATAGCTCGCACAATAAAGCAATGCAAAAATAATTATTTTTTCTATGAAAGTTTTTATTGTGTAAAAAACGCCAAAACATAAAAAACGATATAAATGAGGTATCGTTGTAATCGTAGTGACCTGCAGAATAAAGCTGCCTTGCCAATTCTACCACACGCGGAATGAAAAAAAAAAAAACAATTCCTGAATTGCTGGTTTTTGTTCATTCTGCCGCCACAAAAATCGGAATAGAAAGCGATCAAAAAACGTTATGTGCCCGAAAATGGAACCAATAAAAACGTCAGCTCGTTCCGCAAAAAACAAGCCTGCACATGACTCTGTCAGCTGAAATGTGAATTATAGCTCTCAAAATACGGCAAAGCAAAAATTTCTTACTAAAAATCTTACAAAAAAAGTGTCTTTTAGTGTGTGACAGAAGCTAAACATGAAAAAAGGATATAAATCTGGTATCGCTGTAATCGCACCGACCCGAAGAATAAAATCGCCTAATCATTAATACCGCACGAGGAACGGCCTAAAAAATAAAACCAATTCTTCACCTTTTGTGGATTTGTTCATTCTGCCTCCCAAAGATCGCAGTAAGGCGATCACAGTGGTTTACCCCCACATATGGGGTATCAGCATACTCAGGACAAATTTCACAACTTTGGGGGTCTAATTTCTCCTGTTACCTTTGTGTAAATAAAAATTTTGGGGCAAAAAGATCATTTTTGTTGAAAAAATATGATTTTTTATTTTCATGGGTCTACGTTATAGACTTCTGTGAAGCACTTGGGGGTTCAAAGTGCTCACCACACATCTAGATAAGTTCCTTGGGGGGTCTAGTTTCCAAAATGGGGTCACTTGTGGGGGATTTCTACTGTTTAGGCACATCAGGCGCTCTGCAAACGCAACATGACGCCCGCAGACCATTCCATCAAAGTCTGCATTCCAAAACGGCGCTCCTTCCCTTCCGAGTTTTGCCATGCGCCCAAACCGTGGTTCAACCCCACATATGGGGTATCAGCATATTCAGGACAAATTGCACAACAACTTTTGGGGTCCTATTTCTCCTGTTATCCTTGTGAAAATAAAAATTTGGGGGCAAAAATATCATTTTTGTGGAAAAAAATTATTTTTTATTTTCACGGCTCTATGTTATAAAGTTCTGTGAAGTACTTAGGGGTTCAAAGTGCTCACCACACATCTAGATAAGCTCCTTGAAGGGTCTAGTTTCCAAAATGGTGTCACTTGTGGGGGGTTTCCGCTGTTTAGGCACATCAGGGGCTCTCCAAACACGACATGGCATCTCAATTCCAGCCAATTTGACATTCAAAATCTCAAATGATGGTCCTTCCCTTCTCAGCTCTGCCATGTGCCTAAAGATTGGTCTTCCTCCACACATGGGGTATCGGTGTACTCAGGAGAAATTGCACAACAAATATTGTGCTTCATTTTCTTTTGATACCCTTGACAAAATGAAAAAAATTGTGTCCGAAGAAAAATTTGGGGGAAGACAAGTTAAATGTTCATTTTTTCTTTCCACATTGCTTCAATTCTTATGAAGTACCTAAAGGGTTAATAAACTTCTTGAATGTGGTGTCACTTTTGGGTATTTTCTGTCATATTGACCCCTCAAAGTGACTTCAAATGTGAGGTGGTCCCTAAAAAAAATGGTTTTGTAAATTTTGTTGGAAAAATGAGAAATCGCTGGTCAACTTTTAACCTTTATAACTTCCTAACAAAAAAAAATTTTGGTTCCAAAATTGTGCTGATGTAAAGTAGACATGTGGGAAATGTTATTTATTAACTATTTTTTGTGACATATCTCTCTGATTTAAGGGCATAAAAATTATAACTTTGAAAGTTGCAAAATTTTAAAAATGTTCATCATATTTCAGTTTTTTTCATAAATAAACGCAGGTTACATCGTAGCAATTTTACCACTAACATGACGTACAATATGTCATGAAAAAACAATCCCAGAATAAGCGGGATCCGTTGAAGCGTTCCAGAGTTATAAGCTCATAAAGTTACAGTGGTCCGATTTCAAAATTAAGGCCTGGTCATTAACCTACAAAATGGCTTGGTCCTAAATGGGTTAAAAAATGTAAATGTATGTCACTCATTCCCTTAAAGAAAAATACATAAAAATATATTTATTTTTAATAGAGTACAGTAGGGCCCGGCCAAAAGAGTCTTCCGTGTTGTGGTGTCAGCTTAAAAATTATTTTGGCCAGAACAAAAGCTGCTGATTATGAATGTGATCTGGTGTTTGATGAGAACTGTTAATACAGTATCTGATCGGTGAGGATGTGGTGTTGAGTTTTCCCAAGAGTGGGCGGTGGAGGGGGAGTTGGTGTGGAGCCTGGGCGGAGTCTCAAGGGAACCTGAAAATTTTCATAGTAGGGGACCCTGAAATTCCTAGTGGAAGCCCTGCTCTGTCTCATAAGCTGCAGACCGCAGCTTCCTGAGACTTCAGTGTGCTCACACAGGCGGCACAATGACATTATTGCCTCATGCCTCTCTGTGGACCGGAAAAGAAAATGGAGACTGCAGTGCCAGGAATCAGGATGAAGAAAGTATCAACTTCATTATTTTTAATATGGAGAACTGGGGCCATCATACTATATATATATATATATATATATATATATATATATATATATATATATGCATACAGTGCCTTGCGAAAGTTATTTTAAATTTTTGTGGAAATACAAAAACTGAAAAGTGGGGCGTGCAATATTATTCGGCCCCTTTAACTTAATACTTTGTTGCGCCATCTTTTGCTGCAATTACAGCTGCAAGTCACTTGGGGTATGTCTCTATCAGTTTTATACATCGAGAGACTGAAATTCTTGCCCATTCTTCCTTGGCAAACAGCTTGTGCTCAGTGAGGTTGGATAGAGATCGTTTGTGAACAGCAGTTTTCAACTCTTTCCACAGATTCTCGATTGGATTCAGGTCTGGACTTTGACTTGGCCATTCTAACACCTGGATACATTTATTTGTGAACAATTCCATTGTAGATTTTGCTTTATGTTTGGGATCATTGTCTTGTTGAAAGACAAATCTTCGTCCCAGTCTCAGGTCTTTTGCAGACTCCAACAGGTTTTCTTCAAGAATGGTCTTGTATTTGGCTCCATCCATCTTCCATCAATTTTAACCATCTTCCCTGTCCCTGCTGAAGAAAAGCAGGCCCAACCATGATGCTGCCACCACCATGTTTGACAGTGGGGATGGTTTGTTCAGGGTGATGAGCTGTGTTGCCTTTACGCCAAACATAGAAACCCGATGTGTACCTTGGTTACCAGCTCCCCTGCAGCAGCGTGCTGGTATCCAACATACACATCGGGTTTCCAGGCGCCGCCCGGAGCCTGGAAACCCGCTGTGTACCTTGGTTACCAGCGGATCGCTGGTCTCCTGCCTGCCACACGCAGCGATGCGTGCTGGCCAGCAGGAGACCAACGATCAAAAAAATGTCCACGACATTTAGCAACGATCAGCGATACCCAGCAGGGGGCTGATCTTCGCTGAATGTCACACACAGCAATATCGCTGGGGAGATCGCTGTTGCGTCACAAAACTATTGACTCAGCAGCTATCTCGCTAGCGAGATAGCTGTGTGTGACGGGGCTTTAGCTTGGTTCTGCTCCCATATCTATACAGCAAGCTCCGTTCTGTTCCCATATCTATGTACCAGCCTGTTTTTAAAACCTGTTATCTCTGCTGCTTTAATGCAATGGCCAGAGATAAGCAGGGAAAAGGAGGGCCACCGCAACTCGATGGCCAGTGCCTTATGATTGCCCCTCCAAGTGCCAGCCATCCCCTGCAGGTATCTCCTAGGTCTGATGAAGAGGAAGAGAAGGCTGGGTCCCAGCTCTTGACAATCGTCGTCTGAGCTCTGGAACTTAACCGGCATAGGGCAAAGATTCTGATCTTGACTGGCACAGTCTGGGCTCTGGGTCTTGACTGGCGCAGGTTCGTGTCTTCGGATCTTGACCGGCATAGTCAGGTCTCTGGATCTCATTGGGCATCGTCCGGGATCTGTCTGAAGGCAGCCAGCACCCTGCTGGCACTCGCTCACTGCTGAGATCTACCGCGCTTCAGCATTATCTCTGGCCCACGTCCGCATTGCTCCTCTCTTTGGCACCAAACCCTGACGCACTTTGATGAGCAAGACTTTTATATCTGGGAACTCCGTCATCCCAGACACCTAACCGGGTCATGCACATGAACTCGCTCTCTATGCAACTCTGCAACTCTTCTGGTGCCAGTAAGTTCCGCATGGTTTCGTCCAGCCAGCAGATGGCCGTCTCTCCTCACTAATGCCACATCATGCAGGGGCACTTCAGAGGTAACATAACCTCCTCTTACACTTGCACACATTATTTAGAAGTTTACACTCTATGGGACTGTAGCCAACCTAATTAGACGTGGTAACAAAAAGTAAACTTATAACAAATTGAAGCGACAGATAATTCGAATGGTAACTAAAGAGCCCAGAACAACTTCCAAAGAGATTAGAGGTGATCTCCTAGGTCAAGGTACATCAGTGTCAGATTGCACAATCCGTTGCAGTCTTGGCCAAAGTGATCTCCATGCATGATGACCGAGGAGGAAACCTCTGTTGAAAGCAAATCATAAAAATGTGAGACCGGTATTTCCTAAATGCATATTGACAAAGCACAAAGCTTCTGGGAGAATGTCCTTTGGGCAGATGTGATAAAACTGGAGCTATTTGGTAAGTCATTTCAGCTCTATGTTTACAGACACAAAAATGAAGAATACAAAGAAAAAAACATTGTACCTATTGTGAAATATGAATGAAGTCTAAGTTATGTTTTGGAGCTGATGTGCTGCTTCTAGCAGGGTCTCTTAAAACTGTGCAGGGTACAATGAAATCTAAAGATTGTCAGGTCATTCTGGAGAAAAATATGCTGCCCAGTGTCAGAAAGTTTTGTATGAGTTGCCCATCCTGGATTTTACAACAGAACAATGATGCAAGACAAACAGCTAAAATTGTTTAAGTTCCAGTCCGTAGGAACAGCTAGACCAAAATGGAAGCATTCTTTTCTGCACAGTGTTTATGGGAAATCCGACCCTTCTCTAAGGGCAACATGCCTGTAATTGCTGGGATTGTTTGCTGGATATTCTGGAAAGATTTGGGACTATTGCAGTGTCTATTTTATAAAATAAGCTTAGGCACCTACTGTCCGGCAAATCAAAGCAAAACATAGTCCCTACCAAACCTTTAAGGTATTGATGATGACTCACCAGCCTTGGCACACCTTTCCTTAGAATGGTAGCATTATGTGATAGACTCTTTTTATTTTTTTAAAGGAGCCATCTCAACTGGCTGGTAATGAGCTTAATTAGAAAGCTCATGACATGGATGGGTGTAGTGGGAGCCCACCCTTCTCAGCCCAAGTTCCAACAACAAGGCCCTATTCTGGACTTTAGAGTAAACCCTTTTAAGAGAAAGGCCTCTTTCTCTGCTGAACACACCCTGTTCCTGTTTGTCTGAAATGTTACACTTTAAGGGATACTGTCACCAACAAAAAACGCTATTAACCTGCAGATAATGCCTATTGTGAAATATTCAGAATTGAGAGTCCTCAGTGGTTGATACCTTTTAATGGCTAACTGAAAACATAGTAACAATTGCAAGCTTTCGAGACTACTCAGGTCTCTTCATCATTGACTAATACAAAATCTGAAGAATCACATATTTATGCACAGCACAGAAAAAATGCAATAGATAAGACAAGTGACGTGAATCAGAACTATCATTATGGGAGAGTGATATCAGTCTTATCACTCTCCCATAATTAATTAATTTTCTCCCAGCAGCATTAGTCTACATGCAGGGACTGGTTAGGTTAGTAACACTATTAACCCCTTCCCGACCCAGGACGCCTACGTAGGTGTCATGCTATAAATCATGTTCCTGCGGGTCGGGTGACCGGGGTCACTGAAAGGTCACCCGACCCGCAGGCACAAGACCCTTTGTGTATCACCACAGTGGGGGTGGCTTAACCCCCACGTGGCTACGATCGCTCTGATTGGCTGTTAAAAGTGAAACAGCCAATCAGACCGATTTGTAATATTTCACCAATGAAATTGTGTGAAATATTACAATCCAGCCATGGCCGATGCTGCAATAGCATCTGCCATGGCTGGACACCGAGTTCTGACCCCCCCCCCACACCGAGTGACGGGGGCGATAGGCCGCCGCCACCGATAAATGGCGACGATCGGTCGCCGCCGTCACTATCTGCTCCCCTCTTCCTTGCCTCCGCTCCCCCCACCTTCCGATCCCCCCCCTTACCTTCCGACCCCCCCTACTCACCTCTCCCGGTCCTCCGATGTCCCTGGGACCGTCCCGGCGTCGGTCCAGGATTCTTCATGGGCGCTGCCATCTTGGAAAATGGCGGGCGCATGCGCAGTGCACCCTCTAGTGTCAAAAAATTTATTTTGATCACTGTGATACTCTCTCACAGTGATCAAAATAAAAAAACTGTAAATAAACGCCCCATTTATCACCCCCATAGGTAGGGACAAACAATAAAATAAAGAAAAAATTTTTTTTCCTGTGCACATGTTCCTTTTTTTGCTGCGGATCTACAGCAGATACGGAAACCATGTACAGTACAATGTAAATAAATGGTAAAAAAAATGCTGTGCACATGCTGCGGATTTTTCCGTGCAGATTTGGTGCGGTTTTAAATCCGCAGTATGTCAATTCTTTGTGCGGATTCCGCAGCGTTTTTACACCTATTCCATTATAGGTGTAAAACCGCAGGGCAAATCCGCACAAAAACCTGCAGCAAAACCGCAGTAAATCCGCAACGTGTGCACAGGCCCTTAATCCGCGCTAAATCAGCAGGTAAAATGCAGGTAATTTTACCTGCAGATTTAGCAAAATCCGCACGGAAAAATCGGCAAGTGAATCCGCAATGTGTGCACGGGGCCTTAGGGTTAGGGTTAGGCTGGGTTCATATTGCGTTATGGCAGTCCGTTAGACAGACTGCGTTATACCACGGTATAACGCGGTGTAACGCAGTCCATAAACGCTGCCCTTCACCCCCATTGTCGGACGCATCGCGACGCATGCCGTAAAGCGGCATGCGTTCGCGAAGTGCCGTCATTCAGTGACGGAGCCTCGGATGCGGGCTGCAGCGTCTGGGCTCCGTCACCGCTAGCACAGATGAATCATCTGCTGATTCATCTGCGCTAGCAGGTATAGCATAACGCGATCGCGTTATGCTATACCGTTACCAGCCCGTCAACGCTATGTGTTGAACGGGCTGGTAAAACGCAATATGAACCTAACCTTAGGGTTAGCATTAGGGTTAGAATTAGGGTTACGGTTAGAATTAGGGTTAGGGTTGGAATTAGGGTTAGGGTTGGAATTAGGGTTAGGGTTGGAATTAGGGTTGGGATTAGGGTTAGGTTTGTGGTTAGGGTTAGAGTTAGGATAAGTGTTAGGGGTGTTTTTGGGTTAGGGTTTGGATTAAGGTTAGGCTTTTGGTTAGGGTTATGGTTAGAGTTGGGATTAGGGTTAGGGGTGTGTTGGGGTTAGGTTTATGGTTAGGGTTTGGATTAGGGTTAGGGGTGTGTAGGGGTTAGGGTTGGGGTTAGGGGTGTGTTGGGGTTAGGGTTGGAGTTAGAATTGAGGGATTTCCACTATTTAGGCACATCAGGGGGTCTCCATACGCGACATGGCGCCACCATTGATTGCTGCAAATTTTGCATTCAAAAAGTCAAACAGTGCTCCCTTTATTCCGAGCCCCGACGTGTGCCCAGTGGTTTACCCCCACATATGGGGTATCAGAATACTCAGGAAAAATTGCACAACAACTTTGGGGGTCTAATTTCTCCTTTTACTCTTGGGAAAAAAATTGGGGACTAATAAAATTATTTTTGTGGAAAAAAAATGATTTTTTATTTTCACAGCTTTGCGTTATAAACTTCTGTGATGAACTTGGAGATTCAAAGTGCTCACCACACATCTAGAGGAGTTCCTTGGGGGATCTAGTTTCCAAAATGGGGTCACTTGGGGGGGTTTCTACTGTATAGGCACATCATGGGCTCTGCAAACGTAACATGATGCCCGCAGACCATTCCATCAAGTCGGCATTTCAAAACGTCACTACTTCCCTTTCGAGCCCCGACGTGTGCCCATACAGTAGTTTTCTCCCACATGTAGGATATCAGCGTACTCAGGACAAATTGTACAACAACATTTGGTGTCTAATTTCTCCTGTTACCCTTGGAAAAATAAAAAAATTGGGGACTAAAAGATCATGTTTGTGGAAAAAATATGATTTTTTTATTTTCATGCCCGGGCATTATAAACTTCTGTGTAGCCCTTGGGGGTTCAAAGTGCTCACCACACATCTAGATAAGTTCCTTGCGGGGTCTAGTTTCCAAAATGGGGTCACTTGTGGGGAGTTTCTACTGTTTAGGCACATCAGGGGCTCTGCAAACGTAACATGACGCTTGCAGAACATTCCATCAAAGTCGGCATTTCAAAACGTTACTACTTCCCTTCCGAGCCCCAACGTGTGCCCATACAGTAGTTTTCTCCCACATGTAGGATATCAGCGTACTCAGGACAAATTGTACAACAACATTTGGTGTCTAATTTCTCCTGTTACCCTTGGAAAAATAAAAAAATTGGGGACTAAAAGATCATGTTTGTGGAAAAAAATGATTTTTTTATTTTCATGCCCGGCATTATAAACTTCTGTGTAGCCCTTGGGGGTTCAAAGTGCTCACCACACATCTAGATAAGTTCCTTGCGGGGTCTAGTTTCCAAAATGGGGTCACTTGTGGGGAGTCTCTACTGTTTAGGCACATCAGGGGCTCTGCAAACGTAACATGACGCTTGCAGAACATTCCATCAAAGTCGGCATTTCAAAACGTTACTACTTCCCTTCCGAGCCCCAACGTGTGCCTGAACAGTGGTTCCCCCCACATATGGGGTACCAGTGTACTCAGGACAAACTGTACAACAACTTTTGGGGTCCAATATCTCCTGTTACCCTTGTGAAAATAAAAAATTGCGGGTTAAAAAAATCAGTTTTTGAGGAAAAAAATTATTTTTATTTTCACGGCTCTGCATTATAAACTTCTGTGAAGCACGTGGGGGTTCAAGGTGCTCACCACACATTTAGATAAGTTCCTTGCGGGGTCTAGTTTACAAAATGGGGTCACTTGTGGGGGGTTTCTACTGTTTAGGCACATCAGGGGCTCTGCAAACGAAACAAGATGCCCGCACACCATTCCATCAAGTCGGCATTTCAAAGCGTCACTACATCCCTTCCGAGCCCTGACGTGTGCCCAAACAGTGGTTCCCCCCCACATATGGGGTACCAGCGTACTCAGAACAAACTGGACAACTTTTGGGGTCCAATTTCTCCTGTAACCAATGTGAAAATAAAAAATAGGGGGCTAAAAAATCATTTTTTGAGAAAAAAAAATGATTTTTTATTTTCACGGCTCTGCGTTATAAACTTCTGTGAAGCACCTGGGGGTTCAAAGTGCTCACTGTGCATCTAGATAAGTTCCTTAGGGGGTCTAGTTTCCAAAATGGGGTCATTTGTGGGGGAGCTCCAAAGTTTAGGCACACAGGGGCTCTCCAAACACGACATGGTGTCCGCTAACGATTGGAGCTAATTTTCCATTAAAAAGTCAAATGGCGCTCCTTCCCTTCTGAGCCCTGCCGTGCACCCAAACAGTGGTCCCCCCAACATATGGGGCACCAGCGTACTCAAGAAAAACTGGACAACAACTTTTGGGGTCCAATTTATCCTGTTACCCTTGGGAAAATAAAAAATAGCGGGCTAAAAAATGATTTTTGAGAAACAAAAATTATTTTGTTATTTTCACTGCTCTGTGTTTATAAACTTCTGTGAAGCACTTGGGGGTTCAAAGTGCTCACTACACATCTAGATAAGCTCCATGGGGGGTCTAGTTTCCAAGATGGGGTCACTTGTGGGGGGTTTCTAATGTTTAGGCACATCAGGGGCTCTGCAAACGCAACATGACGCCCGCAGAACATTCCATCAAGTCTGCATTCCAAAATGGCGCTCCTTCCCTTCTGAGCTCTCGCATGCGCCAAAACAGTGGTTCCCCCCCACATATGGGGTATTGGTGTACTCAGGACAAATTGCACAACAACTTTTGGGTCAAATTTCTCCTGTTACCCTTGTGAAAATAAAAAATAGCGGGCTAAAAATCATTTTTGAGGAAAAAAATTATTTTTTTATTTTCACTGCTCTGCATTATAAACTTCTGTGAAGCACTTGAGGGTTCAGAGTGCTCACAACACATCTAGATAAGTTCCATAAGGGGTCTAGTTTCCAAAATGGTGTCAAATGTGGGGTTTTTCACTGTTTAGGCACATAGGGGCTCTAGAAACGCGTCATGGTGTCCGCTAACGATTGGAGCTAATTTTCCATTCAAAAAGTCAAATGGCGCTCCTTCCCTTCTGGACCCTACCGTGCACCTAAACAGTGGTTTATGACCACATATGAGGTATCTGTGTACTCAGGAGAATTTGCCCAACAAATTTTAGGATCCATTTTATCCTGTTGCCCATGTGAAAATGAAAAACTGAGGCTAAAAGAAAATTTTTGTGAAAAAAAAGTACTTTCTTTTTTTACGGATCAATTTGTGAAGCACCTGGGGGTTCAAAGTGCTCACTATGCATCTAGATAAGTTCCTTGGGGGGTCTAGTTTCCAAAATGGGGTCACTTGTGGGGGATCTCCAATGTTTAGGCACACAGGGACTCTCCAAATGCGACATGGCAACCGCTAAATATTCCAGCATATTTTCCATTCAAAAAGTCAAATGGCGCTCCTTCCCTTCTGGGCCCTACCGTGCACCCAGACAGTGGTTTATGACCACATATTAGGTATCTGTGTACTCAGGAGAAATTGCCCAACAAATTTTAGGATCCATTTTATCCTGTTGCCCATGTGAAAATGAAAAAACTGAGGCTAAAAGAAAATTTTTGTGAAAAAAAAGTACTTTCTTTTTTTTTTACGGATCAATTTGTGAAGCACCTGGGGTTCAAAGTGCTCACTATGCATCTAGATAAGTTCCTTGGGGGTCTAGTTTCCAAAATGGGGTCACTTGTGGGGGAGCTCCAATGTTTAGGCACACAGGGACTCTCCAAATGCGACATGGCAACCGCTAAATATTCCAGCATATTTTCCATTCAAAAAGTCAAATGGCGCTCCTTCCCTTCTGAGCCCTGCCGTGCGCCCAAACAGTGGTTTATGACCACATATTAGGTATCTGTGTACTCAGGAGAAATTGCCCAACAAATTTTAGGATCCATTTTATCCTGTTGCCCATGTAAAAATGAAAAAATTGATGCTAAAAGAAAATTTTTGTTGGAAAAATTAAAATGTCCATTTTTTACTTCCACGTTGTTTTAGTTCCTGTGAAGCACCTGAAGGGTTAATAATCTTCTTGAATGTAGTTTTGAGTAGCTTGAGGGGTGCAGTTTTTATAATGGTGTCACTTTTGGGTATTTTCTGCCATATAGACCCCTCAAAGTGACTTCAAATGTGAGGTGGTCCCTAAAAAAAAATGGTTTTGTAAATTTTGCTGTAAAAATGAGATATCGCTGGTCAACTTTTAACCCTTATAACTTCCTAACAAAAAAAAAATTTGTTTCCAAAATTGTGCTGATATAAAGTAGGCATGTGGGAAATGTTATTTATTAACTATTTTGTGTCACATAACTCTCTGGTTTAACAGAATAAAAATTCAAAATTTGAAAATTGCAAAATTTTCAAAATTTTCACCAAATTTCCATTTTTTTCACAAATAAACGCAAAAATTATCAACCTAAATTTACCACTAACATGAAGCCCAATAAGTCATGAAAAAACAATCTCAGAATCGCTAGGATCCGTTGAAGCGTTCCTGAGTTATTACCTCATAAAGGGACACTGGTCAGAATTGCAAAAAATGGCAAGGTCTTTAAGGTCAAAATAGGCTGGGTCATGAAGGGGTTAACTGCAGATTAAGCCCATATCTGCAGGTTAATAGCATTTTTTCTGGTGACAAGTTCCCTTTAAATAGTATAAAATACCCCTCCAGCACCTGCATTGCTATCCTAAGAAGCAAGAAGCAGCAAGGATTTATATTCCACACTACTTTTCTGAAAGCCCATCAACAGCTTCATCATTCAGTATATCCCTCTGGACATACAGTGAGTGCATAGTTAACATATACCTGTTAGTTCACCCAAAACCATAGTAAAAGCATGATCTGCTCCCATGATTCAAGTTAAACCCGCTTTTAGTAAGTTAACTACATCTACTATTTTTCTTGGGCCCTTTCATGCTCAGGTTGCTGGGGTGCAGGGCCAACGTTAGGGACAGGCAAACTAGGCATTTGCCTAGGGCTCCCACTTCGACAGGAGCCCCCAGACAGTGGCGTGCCACTAGTAGCGGCACAGCACACGGCAGCTAAGGGGTTCGTGAGTCAATTGGTCAAGGTGCCAGCACCGGCTCTGGTACCACCTACATTGTTTAGTCAACTGTATCAACATCATAGATGCCAATACAGTTGAAATCACTAATGGAGGTGACGCTCCCTCTCCCATCATTCCCCCTCTGCTTCTGACGCACAGCAGAGACCGGAGAAGCAGGGGAACGAGGAAAGGGGAGTATGTATTTATTTTTAAATCAGTGAGTATGTGGTTTCAATAAAACTGGAGGAATATGAGGTGTGCATTTTACTCTGTGGGAGCTCCATTATACCATATGGGGGCTACATTATACCATATGGGGCTGCATCATACTCTATGGAAGCTGCATTATACTCAATGGGGGCTGCATTATACTATTTGAGGCTGCATTATACTCTATGAGGCTGCATTATATTCTATAGGGGGCTGTGTTTTACTCTGTGGGGGCTGTGTTATACTTTATGGGGGCTGTGTTATACTTTATGGGGCAGTATTATACTCCATTGGGGCTGCATTATACTCTATGGGGAGTGCATTGTACTATATGGAGGATGCATTATACAATATGGAGGACTATGAGATGCATTATTTTTTATTGAGGACTATGAGGAATGTATTATACTATATGGAAGACTATGGGGAGTGCATTATACTGTATGGAGGAATATGGGGAGTGCATTATACTGTATGGAGGACTATGGGGTACATTATACTATATTGAAAACTATTGGCTGCATTATACTATATGGAAGGCTATGGGAGGCATTATACTATATGGAGAACTATGGGGAGTGTATTATACTATATGGAGGACTATGGGAAGTGTATTATATGTATTATACTATATGGAGGTCTATGGGGAGTATATTATGCTATATGGAGGACTATGGGGCACATTATACTATGTGGAGAACTAAGGGGCACATTATACTATATTGATGACTATGCGGTGTACATTTTACTATATGGACGACTATGGGGTGCATTATATTATGAGGAAGAATATGGGGTGTATTATACTAAACAAACAAAATGCTGCCTATTCATCTGATTGGATTGTTTATGTGGGAACAGAAATCATTGTTCTCAGCAGCACATCGCCCTCGTAAAACTGCAGATATGCTGGTGATGACATGATACTGTATGGGGACAGATTGATCTACTAGTGATCATTCAGTGCCCATCATTCTTCCTCTGACGGTGTAAAGAGGCGGGGAAACAATCGAACGACTTCAATATTGTTGATCACGTCGTTTGATGGCTTGAACTCAGCGCATGTAAATACAACCAAAATGTTTCTGTGTGATGGTGCAATATGTTAGCATTTGGGGCCCAATTTGTTTTTTGCTTTTTATTATAGGAGAACGAGGGCGTCGCATGGATTGGGCGTGCATTAAAGATGGCAAACCGTGTTGTGTTTTACTTCATTAAAATACTTTATTCTTATGTGTGTTTTTTTTAACCATTTCAAACTATAAGATTAATAATGGTATCACTTACATGGAAACCAAACAGTATCAAAGGATGGTACCACACAATTGTATATCAATAGATAAAATTCCTCTCTTTATTGCAAAAATTAAAAAACAAAATACAAAAGAAAGGTGCAAGACAATATGAAGAGGGACAAACCTTCCATAGGAAACACCACTACAGCCATATGGTAAATGTTGTGTACAAACATAGAATTATAGAATAGTAGAGTTGGAAGGGACCTCCTGGGCCATCTGGTCCAACCCCCTGCTCAAAGCAGGATTCTCTAAATCATCCCAGACAGATGTCTGTCCAGCCTCTGTTTGAAGACTTCCATTGAAGGAGAACTCACCACCTCTCGTGGCAGCCTGTTCCACTCATTGATCACCCTAACTGTCAAAAAGTTTTTTCTAATATCTAATCTGTGTCTCCTCCCATTCAGTTTCATCCCATTGCTTCTAGTCTTTCCTTGTGCAAATGAGAATAAAGATGATCCTTCTACAATGTGACAACCCTTGAGATATTTGTAGACAGCTATTAAGTCTCCTCTCAGTCTTCTTTTTTGCAAGCTAAACATTCCCAAATCCTGCAACCGTTCCTCATAGGACATGGTTTGCAGACCGGTCACCATTCTGGTGGCTCTTCTCTGAACTTGCTCCAGTTTGTTGATGTCTTTTTTAAAATGTGGTGCCCAAAACTGGACACAGTATTCCAGATGAGATAGAAAATGAACTCGGCACTCAACTTTAGTATAGTGAGAATAAAGATTTTTATTCACAGTAGTAACACGAAACGTTTCGGTCCTATATCATGGACCTTCATCAGTCACAGATACTACTGGGAAGGGGTTGATCCACATAGGGAAGAAAGAAAGGGCTGGATATAGCCTGTGTTGGTGGGGTGAGATGAGGAAGAGGACAATGCCTCTATTGCACTAGTAACCTGTTGTGAAGGAGTCCGGTAGTGAGGATAGGTCTCTGCATTGGACGCGGTGTCCACCGCTAGTCTGAGTGCACTAGCGGTGGACACCGCGTCCAATGCAGAGACCTATCCTCACTACCGGACTCCTTCACAACAGGTTACTAGTGCAATAGAGGCATTGTCCTCTTCCTCATCTCACCCCACCAACACAGGCTATATCCAGCCCTTTCTTTCTTCCCTATGTGGATCAACCCCCTTCCCAGTAGTATCTGTGACTGATGAAGGTCCATGATATAGGACCGAAACGTTTCGTGTTACTACTGTGAATAAAAATCTTTATTCTCACTATACTAAAGTTGAGTGCCGAGTTCATTTTCTATTAGATACGGTTTGGGAACCTACTCTGGCACCTTCTTGGTTGTGCACACGGTTATTTTTTCATACAGTATTCCAGATGAGGTCTGACCAAAGAGGAGTAGAGGGCAATAATGACCTCACGTGATCTAGACTGTATGCTTCTGTTGATACATTCTAGAATTGCATTTGCCTTTTTTGCTGCTGCATCACACTGTTGACTCATGTTCAGTCTGTGATCAATTAGTATACCCAAGTCTTTTTCACATGTGCTGTTACTTAGCCCTATTCCTCCCATTTTGTATATGCTTTTTTCATTTTTTATTGCCCAGATGTAGTACTTTGCATTTTTCCCTGTTAAAATCCATTCTGTTAGTTGCTGCCCACTGCTCCAGTTTATTTATATCTTTTTGAATCCTCTCTCTCTCTCTCTCTCTCTTCTCTAGTATTAGCTACCCCTCCTAGCTTTGTGTCATCAGCAAATTTGATCAGTTTACCCTCAATTCCTTCATCTAAATCATTGATAAAGATGTTGAACAATACAGGGCCCAAAACAGAGCCTTGTGGTACCCCACTTGATACATTCTTCCAACTGGATGTGCAGCCATTTACGACCACTCTTTGGGTCCGATCACTAAGCCAGTTATGAATCCACCTAACAGTTGCCTTGTCCATTCCATACTTAGTCATTTTTTCAATAAGGATTGTGTGAGATACTTTGTCAAATGCTTTGCTGAAGTCAAGATATACTATATCTACAGCATTTCCCTGATCCACCCAGTCAGTGATTCTGTCATAGAAGGAAATTAAGTTAGTCTGACATGACTTATTAGTTACAAACCCATGCTGACTCTGTTTAATCACTTCATTCTTATCCAGGTACTTGCATACATGTTCTTTAATAATTTGTTCAAAGATCATTCCTGGTATAGAAGTCAGACTCACCGGCCTGTAGTTCCCTGGGTCCACCTTCTTCCCCTTTTTGAAGATAGGAACAACATTTGCTCTTCTCCAGTCTTCTGGGACTTCTCCTGTTCTCCAAGAATTTTCAAAGATTATGGACAGTGGTTCAAGAATTTCTTCTGCTATCTCCTTCAGTACTCTGGGGTGTAATTCATCTGGACCTGGAGACTTGAATTCATTTAGGTTAGCTAAGTGTTTCCTCACTGTCTTTCTGTTTATAGATATCCTGGATTCTTCTATTCTTTTAATAGGACAGTGAAGATCAGTTGATGTTACATTTCCTTTCTGAGAGAAAACAGATGCAAAATAGGAATTTAGCAGTTCAGCCTTCTCAACATCCTCTTACTATTTCATCATTTTCATCCTGTAAAAATCCTATAGCATCTTTGACTTTTCTTTTACTTTTGACGTATCCCCAAAATCCTTTTTTGTTTCTTTTGATGTCACTTGCAAGCCTTAATTCATTTTCAGCTTTAGATAATCTGATTTGTGCCCTGCAGGTTTTGCAGACGGCATTATATTACATAACATTACATTACATTATATTATATAACACCATTAAGAATAATTGCACAATCACCTGAATGTCATATGGAAAGCTAACAGCCACAATATCCAATTAGATCCAAACCGCCACAAAGGGGCATATGTTTGTAATATAAATACAGGCTGGTATACAGCAAATTGCCTATATGCTCTTCTGACAATGACACTAAATTGGGAATAGTGCTAAGGTGTATGAAGACTATAACTGGTACATACGAATATCAGCTGGTGGCGATCCTCGGACGTCCCTTGGGGCGATCCTCGGACGTCCATTGGGGCAGAGGGATGTCTGAGGATCGCCACCAGTTGATATTGGTATGTACCAGTTATAGTCTTCATACACCTTAGCACTATTCCCAATTTAGTGTCATCGTCAGGAAAGCATATAGGCAATTTCCTGTATACCATCCTGTATTTATATTACAAACATATGCCCCTTTGTGGCGGTTTGGATCTAATTGGATATTGTGGCTGTTAGCTTTCCATATGACATTCAGGTGATTGTGCAATTATTCTTAATGGTGTTATGTTTGTACACGACATTTACCATATGGCTGTAGTGGTGTTTCCTATGGAAGGTTTGTCCCTCGTCATATTGTCTTGCACCTTTCTTTTGTATTTTGTTTTTTAATTTTGTAATAAAGAGAGAAATTTTATCTATTGATATACCATTGTGTGGTACCATTCTTTGATACTGTTTGGTTTCCATATAAGTGATATTATTGTTCTGTGGCATATTACCCTTCATAGGGAATACTTAAATGTAATTTTTGGGGCAGTTTCTTGTGATTACAAGATTAATAATGGATTGTAGTCTTTTTGATGCCTCCATTATTAACCAGGCTTAATGTCACCTTACAATAGCAAGAGGAAGCTTGGAAGACAAAACCAAAGAATCTAGATGAACTCTAGGAGGCATGTAAGACTGCATTCTTTGCTATTCCTGATGACTTCATTAATAAATTGTATGAAGCATTGTTGAACCGCATGGATGCAGTCCTTCAAGCTCATGGAAATCACACAAAATATTAAATATGACTCTAATAGCACCACAACTTCATTCACCAATGTTATGCAACATATATTTGTATTTTAAGTTAATTATTTGTTTGAATATTTTGTCTTGCCATAATCTGACCATTCTGTGTCCATTAAATGATCAATATTTCTGCATTGATGCCAATTTATTTTCTTAACCTAAACCACATTTCGGAGGGTTTCAGCTTTCAAAAGAATAATTTATACAACCAATGGGTGAATTTAATGTCAGGTTATAAGCTTTTATTTACATAACATGGATAAGCGACATAACTTCTGTCAGGGAGTGTATACCTATCTATTATCTATCTATCTATCTAACTGTCTATCTAGCTATCTATTATGTATCCAAAAAAACAGGCAGCACTCCACAGACATATAGAGTAGTGGATATTTATTAGACCCACATCTTATGGCAACATTTGGGCTCCATGAGCCTTCCTCAAGCAATGTCATACACTCATATGCAGGTTCTTATAGGATCAGTGCTTAGATTGGGCATTTTTCTAGATAGACTACTTAATCCTATAGTTAAAAAACTTAAATCTTACATTTGGGATACTGTAGACTTCTTGAATAAATTGGAGGAAGTACAATTAGAGGACCAAACTATTTTGGTATCGTTTGACGTTATATCCCTCTATACGTCTATTGAGCATGACAGGGGATAATGGCAGTGACAAAAATGTTGGATAAAGAAAATATTTTTTCTGATAATGGTAAAAAATTCATTTTGAATATAATCTTGAGACAAAACTATTTCTTATTTGGTAACAACTACTATTTGCAATGCAGGGGAACTGCGATGGGGCAAATATGGCCCCCGCTTATGCTAATCTTGTTATGTGGGTCCTGGAGGAGGAGTTCGTCTATGTGTCCCACCACTTCCGACATGTGTCGAGGTGGTGGAGATGCATAGATGATATTTTCCTCCTCTGGACCGGAACCCAGCAAGAACTAGAGGCCTTCCATGTGTATCTTAACGAGATAGATGAAACTATCAAGTTTACAGTAAATTTTTCCAGGGAGGAAATTCAATTTTTGGATGTTTTGGTAAAACACAAAAATAATAAATTGGTGACGACTTTATATGTGAAAAAAACAGATAGGAATAATTTACTACTATATAGTAGTCAGCATCCAAAAAATATGATTAATTCTATTCCCCTTAGTCAACTATTAAGGGTGAGGCGTATAGTGCATGAGACAGAGAGTGTGGATGTGGCTTTGGATTCTATGATAAACAAGTTCTTGGATAGGGGCTATCCAAGGAACTTATTGGAATCAACTAGAAAAAGTGTGCTTCAGGTAACCAGATATGATTTATTGAGTAAGAGACGTTTGAATAAGGAATTGGTAAGGGTCCCGTTTGTCTCCAGATTTACGGAAGAGAGTGGCAGTATCTCCAGGATAATTAAGAAACACTGGGGAATGTTAACCAAATGTCTCCCGGGGATTGAAGGATATAAATTTCCCCCCCTTTTTTCATACAAGAGAGCCAAAAATATTAGAGATTACCTAATTAGATCTGACATCGGATCTCTTAAAAAGAGTATACAGATGTCGTTGACAGGTATTACTAAGAAGGGATGCTATCCCTGTTTAGGCTGCATTAACTGTAACCAAATGATTAAAGGGACGCAGTTCATGCATCCCATAACAAATAAGGTACCGTATATACTCATGTATAAGCCGACCCGTGTATAAGCCGACCCCCCTAATTTTGCCACAAAAAACTTGGAAAACTTATTGACTCGCGTATAAGCCGGGTGTATAAGTTGCCGTCCTGCTCTGTGCTCCCCCATCCAGCTCTGTGCGCCCCCATTCTCCTCTGTGCTCCCCTCCTCCTGCTCCATTATCCTGTCCTGCTCCGTGCTTTCCATCCTCCCCCATCCTGCTCCGTGCTCCCCTATCCAGCTCTGCACTCCCCCATTCTCCTCTGTGCCCACCCCCGTCCTGCTCCGTGCTCTCCGTCCTCCCCCCGTTCTGCTCCGTGCTCTCCGTCCTCCCCCGTTCTGCTCCGTGCACTCCGTCCTCCCCCCGTTCTGCTCCATGCTCTCCGTCCTCCCCCCGTTCTGCTCCGTGCTCTCCGTCCTCCCCCCGTTCTGCTCCGTGCTCTCCGTCCTCCCCCCCCATCCTGCTCCTTGTCCTCCTCCATGCTCCCCCCATCCTCCTCCATCATACTCACCCTCCCCGTGCCATCGCTGAACGTCCTGGCCGGCAATCCTGCGTTCTCCCCGGCTTCCTGCAGCTCTCCAGCGCTGAGCGGTGACGTAATACCGCTCATTAAGGCCATGAATATGGAGGCCACGGCCATGGGAGTGGCGTCACGTCCATATTACATGGCCTTAATGAGCGGGTATTACGTCACCGCTCAGCGCTGGAGAGCTGCAGGAAGCCGGGGAGAACGCAGGATTGCAGGGACGTTCAGCGATGGCACGGGGAGGGTGAGTATGATGTCTCAGCCACCGGCTCCTGCCGCCACATCCCCTCCCCCTCTGGTTTCTGCCCTATGACTCGTGTATAAGCCGAGGGGGCATTTTCAGCACAAAAAAAGGTGCTGAAAATCTCGGCTTATACACGAGTATATACGGTATATAAAATAGAACATTATTTAACGTTTACCTCTGACTATATATTTTATCTACTTGAATGCCCTTGCAAACTATGGTACGTGGGAGAGACGACGTGTGACTTCAAGACACGTATAAGTCACCATAAATATACCATTAGGAAGAAAAGAATGGACTTCCCGGTCTCTAAACATTTTACTGAGCTTAAACATACTGAGAAGCAATTGAAATTTAGATTGATTGATGCTGTTCCCTTACAGAGAAGAGGGGGAGATAGGGTTAGTCTCCTCAAGAAAAAGGAACTAAAATGGATTTACAAACTCAATACATTGAGACCAATGGGTCTCAATGTGGATTTTAAATTAAATTTCATTACCTAATATATCTTGGGGTGTCATCTCCTAGTTGGACTTGGTTATAATTATTGACTTATGGTGTTATATGGAATGCATTGTTAATTGTCAATTTTCTTTTCCTGTAGATATGAATACGATGAGGAAAGTCAAGTAACGGGTGAACTGGTTGTGAAATGGAGGACGCATATAAGAATAAATTATTGTTTTTTTGTGCCTTTAGTGCGCTGAGTCTCTGGCTATTAATTGTCTTTAAATAAATGTGTGGTTGCAGTGAATAAGGCTGTCTACCGTTTTTCTGTACCTTTTTAGTATTTGTCAAAGGGATTCGAGAACCTGGGAACGGGAATCTCCATCTTTATGGCATTGGGGTTGAGGGACCCATACCACCAGGTACGGACTACCTCCCTCTTGTATGCCATTGGTAGTGGGAGGTTGCCCATAAAAGGGAACCGTCCCATATACCAGGGTGGGCAGGAAGCCTTTTATTCCATATGGTATACGAACCCTGTTGTAGATCAATCTACTTTAGAGATATTCCTGTGCTTGGTTTAGACTCAGGAGTTTATTCTAGTATAATATTGTGGCTATTGTTTAACATAACTAAGATACATTGGTACAGAGGGTCTATAGATATGACCCACGCAGTGGCTATGAGGCTGTTAATGTGCTTTGTGGACTAGAATTGCGTTTTTATATCTTAAAATTGCTCTGCCACCCACAAGATGGCGCCGCGGAACTGACATGACCGCAGTGCGCATGCGCAAAGAGCGCAGTGACACAGAAGTGCTCAGATAGGCTGGAAGCCGAGATGACGTTTGAGACATGCGCAGATGGCTTATGTACATATTAGATTTAGCGTTTCTGGCGTCCTCCACGTGCAATGTGGTTTCACCTGTTATGTGAGTACCTCCATGAATAACTAATAATGCTAATCCCAGCTGTATGCACTTACATTATAGAAACAGTAAATGGATTGTATGTAAGTTCGTGACATAAGAGCTTATGTATCTACATCTGGTATAATCAGTTTTACTGATATGAGGTAACTAACAGTGCAATTTTATCCTATGAGATGTCACTGATATGGAAAATATAAGATTTATGTAACAATGTGCTAATTGGTTGTGAAATTACTGCTAAGCACTAATCCTATAAGAACCTGCATATGAGTGCATGACATTGCTTGAGGAAGGCTCATGGAGCCGAAACGTTGCCATAAGATGTGGGTCTAATAAATATCCACTACTCTATGTCTGTGGAATGCTGCCTGTTTTTTTGGATATTCAAGTTGGCAAGTATTGGATTATTGCTGAAGAGGATTTGCACCCTATTGTTATAGTATTCTGTGCTGCTCCAGTCTTTCTTTAAATATCTATTATGTATCTATCTATTGTCATCTGTCTATCCGTCTATCTGTGTGTGTAATGGAGTGTGGGTTGGACAAATGTAAAAGAGGAGGTTGGACAAGAAGTGACATAACAAATCTTTTTTTTTTGTTAAATATCACCTTTATTTAGCTTACAAAAACAAATACAAATCCGCATGAAAATCTGCAACAAAAACGCACCTGTGTTTTCTGCCAAAAGGTGCGGATTCTGTGCAGAAAATTCCGCAGGCAAATCTGCAACGTGTGCACATACCCTAAATCGGTTTTCACAAAATTATATATCAATCTTCTCAATTCCCCCGGCTCTATAACATGGTGCCTGCAGATTAGGCCTCTTTCACACATCCGTTTTGCGCCTGACGGCGCCACTGGCGTTTTGCCGGATCGCCGCATCCGGCAACTAGTATGTAAAACTGGATGAGACAAACAAAATCCGGATCCGTCTCATCCGGTGTATCCGTTTTTTTATCCGTATATCGACGGATTACGCCGGATCCGGTTTTTAAAAACACCCTTTTTTGGGGTTCCAAACATGATTGGCTACTGTAATCCTATATATACACTGTTCCTACAGCCCATCTTAGACAGGTTGTAGAGGAGCAAGTGCAGGTTGGAGAGAAGAGCAAGTAGCAAGTGATTGGCGAACATGGATGTTATTATTGGCAATATATTCAAGAATCTGGTGGATTTTACAGCGGAGGCGAATCGCTTGAAGGTTATCATTACGGAGAATGAGAGAAAGATAGAGCAGCGCATTATGCGTCAGCGCCAACGACGACGCCGTATGTGGATACACCCCATCACAGCACAGAGACTAACCCGTGGTGTGTATTCTACACTCAACATGGAGCTGAGAGAAAACCCTGAGAAATTTTTTGCCTATCTTCAGATGAAGAAAGAGAATTTTGACTTTTTGCTGGAGCGTGTTGGAGAACAAATCCGAAGATCCGACACCTATTGTCGCTTCTCGATTTCTCCGGCGGAGCGTCTCATGGTCACTATAAGGTAAGCTATATGTATTGGATCTGCTTGCTTGAGCACACTTGTATTGTTATTATTTTTTTAACATCACAGGACAACAAGGGAACCATATCAGTACAATAAAACATGGTCAAAAACAGTGTGTTTTTCCTTGATTTTTTTTTATTTTTGGTATCTCCAATAGTTATAGCTGAGTTCTGCTATGTAATGCTGTGATTGTGAACTAATTTATTTTTTCAATTTTGTTTACAGATTTCTGGCAACTGGAGAAACGCTGTCATCGCTCCATTTCCAGTATCGCCTTGGAATTTCTACGCTATCAGGCATCATTAAGTACACTTGTCGTGCTCTGTGGGACTCTTTGGTTGGAGAATTTCTTCCAGAGCCAACTACAGACCTTTGACTTGAAATAGCGGACCAGTTTCTCCGTATCTGCCAGTTTCCAAATTGCCTGGGCGCTGTGGATGGCAAACACATCCGCATTCAAAAGCCTGCAGGAACCGGATCAGAATCCTTTAACTACAAGAAATATTTTTCAGTCGTCCTGATGGCTATTGCTGATGCGGAGTACAAATTTATTGCTGTGGACATTGGGGCTTATGGACGGTCCAATGACTCTCAAGTGTTTAAACTTTCTGCTATGGGGCGGAGACTGTACGGAAACACTCTTCAGTTTCCACCCCTTAGGCCACTGTCTCAAACCTCTGGCCCACCTATGCCTTTCGTGTGTGTAGGTGATGAGTCATTCCAGCTGTCCGAACACCTCTTGAAGCCGTACGCCAGCAGAGGATCGACCCATACAAAAAAAATTTTCAACTACCGCCTCACAAGAGCCAGAAGGATGGTGGAGTGTGCGTTTGGGATTATGACAGCCAAATGGCGGCGTGTCCTTTTGACTGCGATAAACTTGAAGACAGAGACTATGGATGACGTTGTAAAAGCGTGCGTGGTCCTACATAATTTTGTGATCACCAAGGAACCGATTTCTATTGAGGACCACAATCAAGAAACAACTGTTATGATTTGGTAGCTGAGGAGAGCAGGCAAAAACGGCAATAGACCAGAGAAGTTGGAATCTACTGGATTGCAATACCCTGACTAACCACCACAACTAAAGGCAGCCGTAGAGCGTTCCTACGTTGGTCCTAGACGCCTCGTCACAGCCTGAGAGGTTAACTACACCTAAAGATAGAAAGAGGAAAGCTATCTGCCCCGGAGCAGATCCCCAAAGAACATAGGAAGCCCCCAAACATGTAATGGCGGTGAGACAAGAGGAAATACAGACACAGACAGAAAATAGTATGAGCAAACGTTGGGGCCCAATCTGCCTAGACAGAAAAGGATAGGAAGGATACTCACTGCAATCCACAAAAACCCTAAAAAATGCCAACGCTACTAATTGCAAAATCACCTGAGATCACACGACCTCCACCACCTAAATTAGTTCTCTGGTGTAACAAAACTAAGCCGCAGCCACTGAAAAAACTGGAAAAGGCAAATGAACAAATAACAGTGGCTCCTGAGGAACAGAGGAGCCCAAGCCCCCCCGGGGGGGAACCTGGCTAACCTCACAGAAATGCAGAGAAATATGCAAATGGTAAGCACAAAAACAAAAAACAGAAAATAGCTTATCTGAGAGCAGGAGAAGAGGCAAGACTCAGCAAGCTTCCAAGTGAACCAGGAAACAACGTTGAGACAAGAACAATTGATCACCGGCAACCATGAAGGGAGGGAACCTCCCTTATATCCAGCCAGTCAGTGATTCCTGATTGCCAATCCTCATTGAATGGTTCAGTACTGTTTGTAACCACCAGAGGGAGCTTCTGCTCAGAATTCATTTCTAAAACATTCACAACAAACAACCTTGCACGACTACAGCAACATTACCACTCGGCGTACACTGGCGGTTTCAATAATGAGGGACCATTTTGCCCAATACTTTGTGTCACCAGAAGGTAGAGTAGACTGGCAGGATGACAGAGTGTGATCAATTGATTATTTCTTTTAAAACTCTTTCTGTACCCACAATAAGGAAACTTTTCTACATTCTTGTGTGTTTTGTACTGTATGTTACATTTTGGCCATAGTTGTGTACCTGTCTTTTTTTAAATAACCCAAAGTATTTCACCTTTTTACAAAAAATGTGTACCTGCTAGGGGATAACCTCATATAGTACACAAGTTTTGGAAAAAGGTAAGATACTTTCTATACTCCACAACTCGGGACAAAACTTTGGCAAAAAGGTAAAATTTATGTTCCTCAAAGTTATGTAGATATTTTTGACATATTACCCTAACAGATGTTGGTGTTTGTCTACCCACGTTTACCTGGTTTAATACATTTGTTACTTAACATCCTATAAAGAAATGACAGACAACATTTGTAAACCATATTAACTTTTATTAAAAAAATTATTTTTAATATAATTTTTGGTAAATGTGGCCTTTTTGCCAACTGTTTCAATTTTAATAAACTTTATTTTTTTAATAAAATAGAATTTTTTTTAAGGGTAAAAAAAAAACACATATTTACAGGTCTGTGTATTGTGGGGTGGAAATAGTGCTGGAGGGGCTGCGGGACACTTCGACCGTCGGAGTGTGGAGGGATGACCGGGATGGTGGTGGTGAAGGAACAGGAAGAGGTGAAGAGGTGGAAAGAGTGAGAGAATGGGAAGACAAGTTAGAGGCAGAACAGGTGGGTGGTGGAGTGGAGGGTTTGGCAGGAGGAGCAGGTGACATGGTAGGGAATTGGAAGGGGAAGGAGATCGGTAAGAGGTAGCAGTGTGGTACGGGGTAGGTGGCTGGTAGTGGGGAGGTTGCTGGTACTGGGGAGGTGACTGCAATAGGGGAAGTGGCTGGCTTTGGGGAGGTGGCTGGTACTGGGGAAGTTGCTGGAGCTGGGGAGGTGGCTGGTATTGAATAGGAGGGGGAGGAGGAACGGCGGCTGGAGGGGGGAGAGGTGGAAGAACGACTGGGGTGGATGGAGGAGGTTGGGTGGTAACCTGCACTAGAGCAGCGTGGCACATATGCATTACATACATCTGCTGGTCAGCAGATAGCTCCACCACAGACCTAAAAAAGCTGTGATTAGGAGATGATCTTGCTTCCGACTGCATGGTTTGCAGAAGTGTCTTTACCTCCAAAATGCCGGAGGTTATCTGATTAAAGCCTGCGGCAAGTTGTTCAGATAATACTTTAAGACAGTTCTGGAAAGATGCATTCAAATGCAAGAACTCGGGCGCATAGCTCCTTTCCTGACCCCTCTGCCGCTGCCGCCCAGTACCCACAGCTGTACTAGAGGTGGCAGGGGCAGAAGGGTGGGGTAAAGGGAATGCTATCTCCTCACCAGCAGCTGCATGTAATGCAGGCGACCACGATGCTCAAGCGCTGGTGGATGGGAATGTGAGGGAAGGCTGGGAAGGTGCAGATGTACCGGGGCGGTCGAAGTGTCCCTCGGTGTCGGTCTCTTGAGGGATCGCCCCAGAAGGCGCCAACTCTGCGGGCGCCCGAGTGCTGGTCACCGTGCTGTGGAATAAAGAGAAAATATACAATTAATATATAGATGTGAAATGGCCCTGGCTGCAAAAAAACATTTGATAGATGTTAACATTTTATGGTAATATTTACCTTCTGGTGACCATAGTTTCCTGCAGGAGCGCCAGGGCGTACTTGTACTTGCTCTGGCGTCCTGCAGATGCACTCGGGGCCCGCATCTCCTTGTTGAACTCCTTCTTGAAGCGATCCCTCACAGACAGCCACCGCTTCACAATTCTCTCCCCTGAAACGAGAAAGCACACATTGGTTACTATACAACATCAGTGTTTCCCAAACTTCAGTCCTCGTGTCCCCCAGAGGTCATGTTTTCAGTATTTCCATAGTGTTGCACAAAAGGCAATCCTGAAAACATGAACCGTGGGAGACACGAGGACTGAAGTTTGGGAAACACAGCTTTACAGTCAGCAACCTGAACTATACTTACGGTGTTTAGTCTGGGACCGAACATCGAGGTCCTCCCAGCGGTCGACCATTGCTGATGCCACTTCCTCCCAGAGCCGTCGGGTCACTACTTGATCAGAATGGCGGCGGTCCACCATGTTCCACAGCGGCTCCCTTTCTCTGACCAGATCAATGAGGAGGTCGACGTCTATCCCCTCCTCACCGTCCAAATCGGGAGCATGCTGTGAAGCCTGTGAAATAAAAACAGAAAAAAAAAAACATTAGCCTCCACACTAGCAAGTGAAAAAGAAAAAAAGGAAAAATGTTTATCAAAATCCCAAAAAAAAATATATATATATATACAAAAATTCAAAAACTATTTAGAAAAAAGACAAAAAATATTAAAAAATTATGGAAAAATACTAAAAAAGTTAAAAGCAAACCAAAAAATTCGAAATTAAAAATGTAACAAAAAAAAATATTCCAAAACCAAAAAAAGGATTAATTTTTACGAAAAATTGAAATTGGAAGAAAAAAAAAAAAACTTACACACTGGTAACCGCCGCCGCTCTCACGACGACGACTCTGGGAGGCGCTGTGAGGACCCCTTTGTTGGCTACCAGATCTGAGAGACTAAAAAATGGTTTTCTATGTGTTGTGTGTAGTGTGATGTGTTTCTGCAATTGATGCAGGATACTTACGAATTGTGAGCCCACTCCGGGTATCTCTCCACCCCGTCCTTCTTCCTCTGGGAGCTTCTCTTCATCTTGCGATTCCTGTTATTAAAAAAAGACAATCAATACATATATCCCACAGATTGATTGTGGAGAAAAAATAAATGATATATTTTTACCACCAAATGCTGACGATGGGAAGGAGGGCTCCCAGAAGAAGATGTCTCCAATTCCTGCTGCAGCTCCACTGACTCCGGTTCAGCTGAAGCTGCAGTTTCAGCGGCTAAAGCCGCAAGTGCAGCTGCTGCCGACGCTGTTTGACGGTCTATGCTGAGGAAGAAAGACACAAAAAGGGCCAGTGAATATATGTATATTCCTTGGTCCTGGCTGAAAATGCAAAAATTTTTTTTTTTTTGGGAATGTGGGATGTCATATTTACTTTCTGCTGGCTGTCCTCCTCTCTTCAAGTAGATCCTCCTCTCCCCTTGCTGCTGCTGCCGCCTCTCTTGCCGCCTCTCTTTCTAGTCTTCTGCTGTTGAGTAAGGACACAAAAAGGGCCAGTGAATATATGTATATTCCTTGGCCCTGGCTGAAAGAGAAAAAAAATGATTAAATTTTTTGGGAAATGGGGGATGTCATATTTACTTTCTGCTGGCTGTTCTCCTCTCTGCAACTAGCTGCTCCTCTCCCCTTGCTGCTGCTGCTGCCGCCTCTCTTTGACATCTTCGGCTGTTGAATAAGGGCACAAAAAGGGCCAGTGAATATATGTATATTCCTTGGCCCTGGCTGAAAGAGAAAAAAAATGATTAAATTTTTTGGGAAATGGGGGATGTCATATTTACTTTCTTTTTTTTTGTTGAATATGTATTTATTAACACACATGTATAACACATATCAAGGGTATGAACAGTAACAAAACATGTCACATAATATAAGCCAAGCGTCATCATATCAAATCATGTTCAATAAAATAAAGCATCATATATCTGAATGAAACGGCGTGATCGAGGATCACTACTAGTATTGCGTGAGATTTGGCACACAAATTGGGTTCCCAAACCAACGAACCCCAATAACATTCTACAAGAACAAAAACTAAGACAAAAACATAACAAGAAGACACAGAAAATATAAGAGGAAATAAAGAAAAATAGGGGAAGGAAGAAGGAGAGGGGGGTCGCCCTTGGCCTCCGCCCACAGCACACCACGTGGCAGAGAATCTTACATACAAAAATAGTACTCCAATGAATCACTTACACTATGTAGGCGAAGGGGTACGAAAGGCAATCCACGGGGACCAGATGGTCTGGAATTTATCCCGGGTATGGTTGATCCATGCCGACAGGTCTTCCATGTCCCTGATATGGTCCACAGCAACAGTCCACTCCTCCAAAGAAGGCGCCACAGTAGACAGCCAATGCCTAGGCACTAGAAGTTTGGCAGCCGTCAACATAAAGGTCGCCAGTTTGTGCTTAATGGGGTTGTAACCCGTCGTCGGCACCCAAAAAAGGACTGAATCCCTGGGTAAATCACAAGGCAGGAGGCAGATATCTTTGATTTTTTGTCGTATCGCCTTCCAGAAGGGCACAATGAGGGGACAATCCCACCAGATGTGAACATAAGTTCCTGAACCCGCCTCACATCTCCAGCAAGTGTCAGAGGTCTGCAAGCCATGGCGAAATAGGAAGGACAGGGTTCGATACCACCTGGCAATCAGTTTATAAGAATTCTCTTTGGTGCGAACGCATCTAGAAAATCCCAGTGCGTGTCTCTTAATACACCTGGCGACTCGTAGAGACAACGGGTGTCCCAGTTCCCGTTCCCAGGCAGCAAGGTAAGTAGGTTCAGTATCAGAGCGAAGAGACATAAGCCATTTGTAAATGGTGGAGATCACGCCTTTGACAGGACTCCGCGCCAGCAACAGCCGTTCCAAGTTGGAGGCAGCCCTGTTATGATTTGGTAGCTGAGGAGAGCAGGCAAAAAGGAAATACACCAGAGCAGTTGGAAACTATGAGATTGCAGTACCCTGACTAACCACCACAACTAGAGGCAGCCGTGGAGCGTTCCTACGTTGGTCCTAGACGCCTCGTCACAGCCTGAGAAACTAACTACACCTAAAGATAGAAAGAGGAAAGCTATCTGCCCCAGAGCAGATCCCCAAAGAACATAGAAAGCCCCCAAACATGTAATGGCGGTTAGACAAGAAGAAATACTGACACAGACAGAAAATAGTATGAGCAAACGTTGGGGCCCAAACTTACTAAATAGAAAAGGATAGGAAGGGCACTTACTGCAATCCCAAAAAACCCTGAAAAGCACCAACTCTACTAATTTCAAAAACACCTGAGATCACACGACCTCTACCACCTAAATTAGTTCTCTGGTGTAACCAAAAACAAAACAGCAGCCACTGAAAAAACTGGAAAAAGCAAATGTACAAACATCAGTGGCTGAACTGAACTGAGAGGACAAAAGCCCCCGGAGGGGACCCTGAAGGCCCCCACAGAAGTACAGGACAAAATGCAAAAATAAAGCACAAAAACAAAAAGAAGAAAATGTCTTATCTGTTAGCAGGAGATTCAGACACGACACAGCAGGCTACCAAGGAAACAGGAATCACTGATTGAGACCAGAACAATTGATCACCGGCAACCCTGATGGGAAGGCGACTCCCTTATATAAGACCAGTCAGTAACACCTGATTCCCAATCCTCACAATCTTCACTGGACAGTCCAGTACCGTTTGTAACCACCAGAGGGAGCTTCTGCTCAGAACTCATTTCCAGCCTATTCACAACAGTATCCCCCCCTTGAGGAGGGGTCACCGAACCCTCATTTGAGCAACCAGGTCGGTCAGGATGAGTTCTATGATACGCACGGATGAGTCTCCTAGCATGGATGTCCGAAGCAAACACCCAAGAATTGTCTTCCTGACCATAACCTCTCCATTTAACCAAATACTGGAGTTTCCGTCTAGAAAAACGAGAATTCAATATTTTCTCAACCACATGCTCCAGATTGCCCTCAACCAAAACAGGGTCAGGAGGCACAGTAGTAGGAACCACTGGCTCAACAAACCTCTTCAACAAGGACTTGTGGAACACGTTATGGATCTTAAATGTCCCTGGAAGAAGCAAACAAAAAGAAACAGGATTAAGAATCTCCATGATCTTATAAGGTCCAATGAACCTAGGCTTAAATTTAGGAGATGCCACTCTCATAGGAATATTTCTTGAGGACAACCAGACCAAGTCCCCCACTTTAAACCGAGGACCATCAGTCCTATGCCGGTTAGCAAACCGCTGGGCCCTCTCCTGAGAGAGGGACAACCTCTCCACTACCTGGTCCCAAATCTGTTGCATACGCTCCACAACAGAGTCAACACCTGGACAGACAGAAGCCTCCATCTGTCCCGAAGAAAATCGAGGATGAAACCCAGAATTACAGAAAAATGGAGACATCAAAGTGGCAGAGCTAGCCCTATTATTAAGAGCAAACTCAGCCAAAGGCAAAAAAGAGACCCAGTCATCCTGATCAGCAGACACAAAGCATCTTAGATAAGTCTCCAATGTCTGGTTTGTTCTTTCAGTTTGACCATTGGTCTGAGGATGAAACGCCGAGGAGAAAGACAATTGAACACCAATTTTAGAACAAAAGGTCCTCCAAAATCTGGAAACAAACTGGACTCCTCTGTCAGACACAATGTTCTCAGGAATGCCGTGTAAACGAACCACGTGCTGAAGGAACAAAGGCACCAATTCAGAGGAGGAAGGCAACTTAGGTAATGGCACAAGATGTATCATCTTGGAAAACCTATCGCAAATCACCCAGATGACGGTCATTCTCTGAGAAACAGGGAGGTCGGAAATGAAATCCATAGAGATATGGGTCCATGGTCTCTTGGGCACAGGTAATGGCATCAACAAACCACCAGAACGAGAGCAAGGCTTGGAGCAAGAGCAAGTCCCGCAGGACTGCACAAACTCCCTGACATCACGAGACAAGGTAGACCACCAAAGGACCGACTAACCAAGTCTCTGGTACCAAAAATTCTGGGATGACCGGCCAACGTGGAACAATGAATCTCAGACATTACACTCTTTTTCCACTGGTCCGGGACAAACAATTTCCCAACAGGGCAGAGCTCGGGCTTATCCTCCTGACACCCCTCCAGAGCCAGTCTCAAATTGGGCGAGATGGCGGAAAGAACTACACCCTCTTTCAAAATAACAGAAGGATCAGATAACTCAGGAGAGTCCGCCAGGAAACTCCTCGAGAGGGCATCCGCCTTAACATTTTTAGTGCCAGGAAGAAATGAAACCACAAAATTAAAACGTGTGAAAAACAAGGCCCACCTGGCCTGTCTAGGATTAAGTCGCTTGGCAGATTCCAGATAAACTAGATTCTTATGGTCCGTAAGGACCACCACCTGATGTTTGGCTCCCTCCAGCCAATGTCTCCACTCTTCAAAAGCCCACTTCATGGCTAATAACTCCCGATTACCCACATCATAATTACGTTCAGTGGGAGAAAATTTTCGAGAGAAAAAGGCACAAGGGTTACTTTTAGAGGTCTCTGGATTTCTTTGGGACAAAACGGCACCTGCCCCAATTTCAGAGGCATTAACCTCCACCTGAAATGGTAGAGAAACATCAGGTTGCCGTAGAACAGGAGCAGAAGTGAATCTCTGCTTAAGTTCCTGAAATGCAGAGACTGCCTCAGGAGGCCAATTCAACACATCAGAACCCTTCTTGGTCAAATCAGTTAATGGTTTAACAATAACAGAGAAATTACCAATAAATTTACGATAAAAATTGGCAAAACCCAAGAATCTTTGAAGAGCCTTTAATGAAGTAGGCTGGACCCAATCACAGATGGCCTGAACCTTGACCGGGTCCATTTCAATAACAGATGGGGACAAAATGAATCCCAGAAATGAGATCCTCTGAACGCCAAAAAGACACTTTGATCCCTTCACATACAGAGCATTCTCTCTCAAAATCTGGAACACAGTCCGAACATGTTTTACATGAGAGTCCCAGTCATTGGAAAAAATCAAGATATCATCCAAATAAACAATCAGAAATTTATCCACAAAATCCATGAAAATGTCATTCATGAAGGACTGGAAGACAGAAGGAGCATTAGTGAGCCCAAAGGGCATCACAAGGTACTCAAAATGCCCTTCAGGGGTATTGAATGCCGTCTTCCATTCATCCCCGTGCTTAATGCGAATAAGGTTATATGCCCCCCTGAGGTCAAGCTTGGTAAACCAAGTAGCGTTTTTCACCCTGGAAAACAGATCAGAGATCAAGGGTAAAGGATATTGATATTTCACAGTAATATTGTTCAAGAGACGATAATCAATACACGGCCTTAATGAACCATCCTTTTTGGCCACAAAGAAAAAACCGGCACCTAAGGGTGAAGAGGATGGTCTGATATGACCCTTCTCCAATGACTCCTTGATATAAGACCGCATAGCATCATGTTCAGGTACAGACAAGTTAAAAAGGCGACCTTTAGGGAATTTACTACCAGGCACTAATTCAATAGCGCAGTCATAGCTCCTATGGGGAGGTAAGGATGCAGATTTACTTTCGCTAAACACATCAGAAAAATCAATCAAAAAGTCAGGAACATCCTGAGCCTGGGGGAGGCAGAAAAAACAGGCGTGTTGGTATTAACACATTGGCAGCCCCAACTGGTAACAGACACAGATTTCCAATCCAAAACAGGATTATGAGACTGTAACCAAGGGAAACCCAGTACGATAATGTCATGCAGATTATACAGAACCAAAAATTTGCAACTCTCCTGATGATCAGGTTCTACCCTCATTATCACCTGAGTAGAGAACTGAGGTTTATTCTCAGCCAAAGGGGTAGAATCGATCCCCAGTAGGGGAATAGACTTCCGTAGGGGTATCAAGGGAAACCCACAACGTTTAGCAAAATCAAAATCCATCAGGTTAATAGCTGCTCCAGAATCAACAAAAGCCTGAGCAGAAAATGAGGACAGAGAGCATATCAGGGTCACAGTTAATAAAAACTTAGTCTGAACACTACCCAAGACAACTGAGCGTGCAAAACGTCTTCCCCGCTTAGGGCAGACTGAAATAGCATGAGAGGCATCACCACAGTAGAAACATAACCCATTGCGCTTTCGAAATTCATGACGCTGTGCCCCAGAAACCACTCTATCACACTGCATGGATTCAGAAGCAGGTTCACAAGGCAACATTATTCCACGCATACCTTTCTGCTCACGCAAACGTCTGTCAATTTGAATCGCTAATGACATAGAATCATTGAGACCAGAGGGAACAGGGAATCCCACCATAACATCCTTTACATTATCTGACAGTCCCTTCCGAAAAAGAGCTGCCAAAGCGTCGTCATTCCATTTGGTCAGGACTGCCCACCTACGGAATTTCTGACAGTATAACTCAGCGTCCTCAAGCCCCTGACTTAACCCCTTCATGACCTGTGACCCAGCGTATGTGTCATGAAAGGATCGCGTTCCTGCGGGTCGGGTGACCGGGGTCACTGAAAGGTCACCCAACACGCAGGCACAAGACCCTTTGTGCTTCACCACAGGGGGTTGGCTTAACCCCTACGTGGCTATGATCGCTCTGATTGGCTGTTAAAAGTGAAACAGTGCTCCTTTATTCCGAGCCCCGACGTGTGCCCAAACAGTGATTTACCCCACATATGGGGTATCAGCGTACTCAGTAAAAATTGCACAACAACTTTGGGGTCTAATTTCTCCTGTTACTCTTGGGGAAAAAAATTGGGGACTAAAAAAATTATTTTTGTGGAAAAAAAATATTTTTTATTTTCACAGCTCTGCTTTTATAAACTTCTGTAAGAACTTGGAGATTCAAAGTGCTCACCACACATCTAGAGGAGTTCCTTGGGGGATCTAGTTTCCAAAATGGGTCACTTGGGGGGTTTCTACTGTTTAGGCACATCATGGGCTCTGCAAACGTAACATGACGCCCGCAGACCATTCCATCAAGTCGGCATTTCAAAACATCACTACTTCCCTTCCGAGCCCCGACGTGTGCCCATACAGTAGTTTTCTCCCACATATGGGGTACCAGTTACTCAGGACAAACTGGACAACAACTTTGGCATCCAATTTCTCCTGTAACCATTGTGAAAATAAAAAATAGGGGCTAAAAAAATCATTTTTTGAGAAAAAAAATGATTTTTTATTTTCAAGGCTGTGCGTTATAAGCTTCTGTATAGCACCTGGGGGTTCAAAGTGCTCACTGTGCATCTAAATAAGTTCCTTAGGGGGTCTTGTTTCCAAAATGGGTCATTTGTGGGGAGCTCCAAAGTTTAGGCACACAGGGGCTCTCTAAACACGACATGGTGTCCGCTAACGATTGGAGCTAATTTTCCATTAAAGTCAAATGGCGCTCCTTCCCTTCTGAGCCCTGCTGTGCACCCAAACAGTGGTTCCCCTCTTATATGGGACACCAGCATACTCAGAAAAAACTGGACAACAACATTTGGTGTCCAATTTATCCTGTTACCCTTGGGAAAATTAAAAATAGGCTAAAAAATCATTTTTGAGAAACAAAAATGATTTATTTTCACTGCTCTGCGTTTATAAACTTCTGTGAAGCACTTGGGGGTTCAAAGTGCTCACTACACATCTAGATAAGCTCCTTGGGGGGTCTAGTTTCCAAAATGGGGTCACTTGTGGGGGGTTTCTACTGTTTAGGCACATCAGGGCTCTGCAAACGCAACATGACGCCAGCAGAACATTCCATCAAGTCTGCATTCCAAAATGGCGCTCCTTCCCTTCTGAGCTCTCCCATGCGCCAAAACAGTGGTTCCCCCCCCACATATGGGGTATTGGTGTACTCAGGACAAATTGCACAACAATTTTGTGGTCCAATTTCTCCTGTTACCCTTGTAAAAATAAAAAATAGCGGGCTAAAAAATCATTTTTGAGGAAAAAAATGATTTTTTTATTTTCACTGCTCTGCGTTATAAACTTCTGTGAAGCACTTGGGGTTCAAAGTGCTCACAACACATCTAGATAAGTTCCATAAGAGGTCTAGTTTCCAAAATGGTGTCACATGTGGGTTTTTTTTTCATTGTTTAGGCACACAGGGGTTCTCCAAACGCGTCATGGTGTCCGCTAATGATTGGAGTTAATTTTCCATTCAAAAAGTCAAATGGCGCTCCTTCCCTTCTGAGCCCTGCCGTGCGCCCAAACAGTGGTTTATGACCACATATGAGTATCTGTGTACTCAGGAGAAATTGCCCAACAAATTTTAGGATCCATTTTATCCTTTGCCCATGCAAAAATGAAGAAATTGATGCTAAAATAAAATTAAAATGTCCATTTTTTCCTTCCACGTTGCTTTAGTTCCTGTGAAGCACCTGAAGGGTTAATCTTCTTAAATGTAGTTTTGAGTAGCTTGAGGGGTGCAGTTTTTATAATGGTGTCACTTTTGGGTATTTTCTACCATATAGACCCCTCAAAGTGTCTTCAAATGTGAGGTGGTCCCTAAAAAAATGGTTTTGAAAATTTTGCTGTAAAAATGAGAAATCGCTGGTCAACTTTTAACCCTTATAACTTCCTAAAAAAAAAAAAATTTTTGCTTCCAAAATTGTGCTGATGCAAAGAAGACAAGTGGGAAATGTTATTTATTAACTAATTTGTGTCACATAACTCTCTGGTTTAACGAATAAAAATTCAAAATTTGAAAATTGCGAAATTTTCAAAATTTTCACCAAATTTCCATTTTTTTTCACAAATAAATGCAAAAATTTTCGACCTAAATTTACCACTATCATGAAGCCCAATATGTCACGAAAAAACAATCTCAGAATCGCTAGGATCCGTTGAAGCGTTACTGAGTTATTACCTCATAAAGGGACACTGGTCAGAATTTAAAAAAATGGCAAGGTCATGAAGGGGTTAATGCCAACAAAGTTTTTTCAGCCTGATCAGTGACATTAGGCTCATCGTACAATAACCCCAAAGCCTGAAAAAACGCATCAACATCACTCAAAACAGGATCCCCAGGTGTCAGGGAAAAAGCCCAATCCTGAGGGTCGCCGCGCAGGAGAGAGATGACAATTTGAACCTGCTGCGCTGCGTTCCCTGAGGACTTAGATTTCAAGGCAAAAAACAATTTACAGTTATTTTTAAAATTCAGAAATTTAGCTCGATCCCCTAAAAACAAATCTGGCATGGGAATCTAGGTTCCACAACAGGCAACCCAGCAAGATAGGCAGCAATACTCCGAACCTCAGTGGCAAGCTGATCCACACGGCCAGACAACTGTGCAAACTCCATTGAGAGAGAAAAAAAATCCTCCTCAGCACCCAGAGATACAGAGGGAAAAAAAAATGCAACAAACAGAAAAAAAAAATAAAAATCTCTGACAACTCTGACAACTTTTTTTTTTTCCACAATATTTTTCCTTCTGTGAGTACCATATAATTTTCAGTTTAGGCCGGTGATACTGTCATGATTTGGTAGCTGAGGAGAGCAGGCAAAAAGGAAATACACCAGAGCAGTTTGGAAACTATGAGATTGCAGTACCCTGACTAACCACCACAACTAGAGGCAGCCGTGGAGCGTTCCTACGTTGGTCCTAGACGCCTCGTCACAGCCTGAAAAAACTAAAATACACCTAAAGATAGAAAGAGGAAAGCTATCTGCCCCGGAGCAGATCCCCAAAGAACATAGAAAGCCCCCAAACATGTAATGGCGGTTAGACAAGAGAAATACTGACACAGACAGAAAATAGTATGAGCAAACGTTGGGCCCAAACTTACTAAATAGAAAAGGATAGGAAGGGCACTTACTGCAATCCCAAAAAACCCTGAAAGCACCAACTCTACTAATTTCAAAAACACCTGAGATCACACGACCTCTACCACCTAAATTAGTTCTCTGGTGTAACCAAAAACAAAACAGCAGCCACTGAAAAAACTGGAAAAAGCAAATGTACAAACATCAGTGGCTGAACTGAACTGAGAGGGCAAAGCCCCCGGAGGGGACCCTGAAGGCCCCCACAGAATGCAGGACAAAATGCAAAAATAAAGCACAAAAACAAAAAGAAGAAAATGTCTTATCTGTTAGCAGAGATTCAGACACGACACAACAGGCTACCAAGGAAACAGGAATCACTGATTGAGACCAGAACAATTGATCACCGGCAACCCTGATGGGAAGGCGACTCCCTTATATAAGACCAGTCAGTAACACCTGATTCCCAATCCTCACAATCTTCACTGGACAGTCCAGTAACCGTTTGTAACCACCAGAGGAGCTTCTGCTCAGAACTCATTTCCAGCCTATTCACAACACAGCCCGTAAGGGACGATGTTTGCTCCAAAAAGGTCTGACAGACATGATGTACATGTGCTAGCGAATAACTCAAGTGCCTCCTTAGGCGAAAGAAGAGCCGTTTCTAGGAGGATAAGAAAGACCTTTTGTTCCAGCTTTTATCTCCACCCAACGACGAAGAGGCAACGAAGTAATAGTTCTTCAAGTCGGGCATACCCACTCCACCTGCATCTGTGGCAGAGTCAAAGTCGAAAAAGCGATACGAGCCGGACGTTGGTTCCAAGGAACCGTGAGAACAGAACGTGTAAGGCACGAAAAAAGGAATTGGGAAGGAATATAGGAGCTGCCTGAATAAGTAGAGGAATTTTTGGGACTATATATGTGGACAGATAATTTTTTTCGGCCCAACCAAGACATGAACGGTATTCGTAGACGTTGGAGCTGTGTCCTAACCGAGGAAGTAAGCGTGGGTGGTTCAAAGCGTATAGGCAAGAAATATCCCTCGGAATAAGAATGCCTAAATATTTTACATGGTCTGTCTTCCAGGTGAACGGTGACATTCGTTGGAGGCGGTTAGAGTGTCCCTGGAAAAGCCGATAGCAAACGCGACCGATTTATTATAATGATTTTGAAGTTTGAAAGAATACCAAAATGGTGAAAAAGATCCAGTACAGCGGGTATAGCGGTCTCCGGTTAGTAATACTAAGCATGATGTCATCAGCGTATGCGGATACGAGGGCCTCGCCTTTAGGCGTGGACGCGCCTCGGATGTCTGGGTGTGTACGAAAAGCCTGTAACAAAGGCTCCAGGCACAGAGCGAACAGACTGGGAGACAAGGGGCAGCCCTGACGGGTTCCATTGGATATAGAGAATGGAGCCGAAAAAGAATTGTTCACCTGACCCTGGCAGTGGGCGAAGTGTAAAGTGTAAAAATGGAGTCTATAAAACGATTGGGAAAATTAAATAGGCATAGGACTGACTTCATGTAAGACCAATCTATGCGGTCAAACGCCTTTTCGGCATCAGTACTTAACAACAAAGGCGTTTTTCGGGAAACTGCCCCATGGACTAGGTGTAAGATCTTTGTGGAGTTTTCCCTCCCCTCCCTACCCAAATACAAACCCAGCCTGATCGCTCTGCACCAGGAGGGGAACCAAGTGAGACACCCGGTTCGCCAGAACCTTCGCCCAGAGCTTCAAATCACAGTTACGAAGAGAAATCGGCCGATAACTACTACACTGTGCTGGATCTTTGTCCTCCTTATGGATTAAAGCTATATCCGCAGAAAGGGATTGGGGAGGAAAGGAGGAGCCAGTCATTAAGGCGTAAAAGTCGGGTGAGTGTGGGAGAAGGGTAGTTTTAAACTTTTTATAGTAAAGTATTGTCAGACCATCTGGGCCAGGAGATTTTCCCGTGGAGTAGACTTCAGAGCTTCCTCCACTTCCTCACTGTAATTGGAGATAACAATTCCGTGTGATGGGAAGGTTTCAATTTAGGGAGGTTCAGGGAGGAGACAAAGTCCACAATAGCAGGATGGGGGTCTACAGTAGGGCAAGATTCGTCATTTTACTTTCTGCTGGCTGTTCTCCTCTCTGCAACTAGCTGCTCCTCTCCCCTTGCTGCTGCTGCTGCCGCCTCTCTTTGACGTATTCGGCTGTTGAATAAGGACACAAAAGGGCTAGTGAATATATGTTTATTCCTTGGCCCTGGCTGAAAGAGAAAAAAAAAGGGATTAAATTTTTTGGAAATGGTGGATGTCAGATTTACTTTCTGCTGGCTGTCCTCCTCGCTTCAACTAGATCCTCCTCTCCCCTTGCTGCTGCTGCCGCCTCTCTTGCCCGCCTCTCTTCTAGTCTTCTGCTGTGGAATAAACAGACAAAAAGGGCCAGTGAATATATTATATTCCTTGGCCTGGCTGAAAAAAATAACGGAATACAACATCCCATCATGAATTGGACACATAAACAGTACCAGGGGGACCCACCCTATCACTGGAAAAAAATGCACACTTGATACAGTACCAGGGGGACCAACCCCATCACAGCAAAAAAAAAACATTCTACAGTACAAGGAGATCCACATTATCAATTGAAAACATGCACATTATACAGTACCAGGGGATCCACATTATCACTTCAAAACCATGCACATTTTAAAACAGTACCAGGGGATCCACTTCATCACAGTGAAAACATGCACACTTGATACAGTACCAGGGGGACCAACTTCATCACAGCAAAAAAAAACATTCTACAGTACCAGAGATCCACATTATCAATTGAAAACAAGCACATTATACAGTACCAGGGATCCACATTATCAGTTCAAAACCATGCACATTTAAACAGTACCAGGGATCCACCTCATCACAGTGAAAACATGCACACTTGATACAGTACCAGGGGGACCAACTTCATCACAGGGAAACCATGGTGACGCACATTATCACTTGAAAAACATGCACATTATACAGTACCAGGGGATCCACATTATCACTTCAAAAAACCATGCACATTTTAAACAGTACCAGGTGATCCACTTCATCACAGTGAAAACATGCACACTTGATACAGTACCAGGGGGACCAACCCCATCACAGCAAAAAAAAACATTCTACAGTACCAAGAGATCCACATTATCAATTGAAAACATGCACATTATACAGTACCAGGGGATCCACATTATCACTTCAAAACCATGCACATTTTAAACACTATCAGGGGATCCACTTATCACAGTGAAACATGCACACTTGATACAGTACCAGGGGACCAACTTCATCACAGGGAAACCATGGTGACGCACATTATCACTTGCAAAACATGCACATTATACAGTACCAGGGGATCCACATTATCACTTCAAAACCATGCACATTTTAAACAGTACCAGGGATCCACTTCATCAAGTGAAAACATGCACACTTGATACAGTACCAGGGTGACCAACCCCATCACAGCAAAAAAAACCACATTCTACAGTACCAAGAGATCCACATTATCACTTGAAAAAATGCACATTTATAAAGAGGCAGGGGATCAACCATTATCAATTGAAAACATGCACATTATACAGTAGCAGGGGATACACATTATCACTTGCTAACGATGCACATTTTAAACAGTACCAGGGGATCCACTTCATCACAGTGAAAACATGCACACTTGATACAGTACCAGGGGGACCAACCCCATCACAGCAAAAAAAAAACATTCTACAGTACCAAGAGATCCACATATCAATGAAAACATGCACATAATACAGTACCAGGGGATCCACATTATCACTTCAAAACCATGCACATTTTAAACAGTACCAGGGGATCCACTTCATCACAGTGAAAACTGCACACTTGATACAGTACCGGGGACCAACTTCATCACAGCAAAAAAAAAACATTCTACAGTACCAGGAGATCCACATTATCAATTGAAAACAAGCACATTTACAGTACCAGGGGATCCACATTATCAGTTCAAACCATGCACATTTTAAACAGTTCCAGGGGATCCACCTCATCACAGTGAAAACATGCACACTTGATACAGTACCAGGGGGACCAACTTCATCACAGGGAAACCATGGTGACTCACATTATCACTTGCAAAACATGCACATTATACAGTACCAGGGGATCCACATTATCACTTCAAAACCATGCACATTTTAAACAGTACCAGGGGATCCACTTACATCACAGTGAAAAACATGCACACTGATACAGTACCAGGGGACCAACCCCATCACAGCAAAAAAAAAAAAAACATTCTACAGTACCAAGAGATCCACATTATCAATTGAAAACATGCACATTATACAGTACCAGGGATCCACATTATCACTTCAAAACCATGCACATTTTAAACAGTACCAGGGGATCCACTTCATCACAGTGAAAACATGCACACTTGATACAGAACCAGGGGACCAACTTCACACAGGGAAACCATGGTGACACACATTAATCACTTGCAAAACATGCACATTATACAGTACCAGGGGATCCACATTATCACTTCAAAACCATGCACATTTTAAACAGTACCTGGGGATCTGTCATGGTGCATTGCCACGAAGATCGTCGCGGTTGCACATTTTGACTTCTCACAGCTGAGCTGCTGTTTCTTTGTGTTTGGCAGCTAGAGATTAATTCTGTCTGTGCTCGGTGCTGGGACTGGGTGCAGTTTCTCCCGGCTGCAATTGATTATTTGTTGATTGGTTTCCTTTAAATTCCTGGTTGTCTGCTTGGGAGTTGCCAGTGAAACCTTCATGCAGACCACAGATAGGAATGAATCTGTATAGACTTTAGTTGTGAGCTCCTTAGTTGTTTTAAGCTCAACTTGGTTAGAGTTTATTTCCCAGACCATTTATGTTCCTTTGGTGTTTGAGTGTGTATGCAGCGAGTGTTATCCTGTCTGTCTTATATGTCTAATCTGTGTATTTAGCTGAGATCAGCCCATATCCCTTTGGTGGTAGTCAGATCCTTCTTAGGACTGATTACAGGGTTCAGGGTCTGATAGGAGACAGGGTTAGGTTGGAGACTTGGACCTCTGAACCATTATCAGTACCTCCAAGGTGAGGGATTAGTTAGGACCCCAGTTTAGGGTCAGGTTGATTCCCGGTCCACCTCTTTCCTGTTTCAGCTCATCAAGTCCTCAAGATTAACCCTGAGTTCAGCAGATATCGTGTCAGGTAAATCTATTCTCTAACTTACATGCTGATGTTGCTATACTAGTTGTTGTATAGAGTGTTGTTCCTGTATTAATAGTTTACTGACATTGTATACATATCATTAGACAGCGTGACATTTTCACTGGCCATAAAAATTATCTCCAGTTACCATGGATCCAGTAGCCCAGCTGGCTCTGCAGTTGCAGGGATTTATCCATGGAGCTGACGGACATTAAGTCCAAAGTTTTGTCTCCCCTGGAGCAAACCAGAGTTGAACCTAAAGTAGCTCTCCCGGACAGGTTCACTGTGGGGCGAGACAAATTTTTCACCTTCCGGGAGGAATGTAAATTGTATTTTCGGCTTCGGCCCGATCATCAGGGAGTGAGGAGCAGAGAGTGGGAATTGTTATCTCACTTCTGCAAGGGGACCCTCAATCCTGGGGATTTTCCCTTCCTCCGGGATCCCGGCTCTACTTCTGTAGATCAATTTTTTTACTGCCCTGGGATTGGTATATGATGACCCAGATCGGGTCTCTCTTGCTGAGACAAAATTACGTAAGATACAGAGGGAGATCGTCCGGCAGAGGAATTTGCTTCTGAGTTTCGTAGATGGGCCACAGATACTCAGTGGAATGACCCAGCTCTTAGGAGCCAGTTTTGTCATGGGCTTTCTGATAAATTAGAAAAGACGTTTTGCTCAGTATGAGTCTCCTCCTTCTCTGGAGGCTGCTATGGCCTAGCTATCCGTACTGATAGACGGCTTCGGGAGAGGGTGAGGTAACCCACTCCCTGTTGTTTCTCCACCTACCACTAAGTCCCTTATGTTTAGGTTCCCCTTGTCTGTTCGGATGAGCCCTATGCAGTTGGGAGGGACATCATTTCGTAGGAGGGGATTGGCGGTACGCCGCAGGACAGAAGATGTTTTTTTCTGCGGGAAAGAGGGACATTTTGTTGGAGAATGTCCATCCCGTGCCTTGTTGAGCCAAAAGTGCCGAAAACGTAATCCCAGGTTTGTGGTGGAAGGACAACCTGGGAGTATGTATTTCATCCGCCAGTTCATCTCATTCCTTGTACCAGTGGAGGTGGTAGTTGGTACGAGAGTGGAGAGATTGTCTGTTCTTCTTGATAGTGGTTCCGGGCTAATTGGTTGACGCTCCGTTGCTCGGCTCAAGGTATGCATCTGAGTGTATTGGTCAAAACCGATCCCTAATTCTCCATTGACGCCAGGCCTCTCGGCAAGGTAGCTTGTTCATGAAGTTCATAACATTGACCTTCGGGTAGGGGCAATACATAGGGAACAATTATCTTGTTATGTGTTGGAGGTCTACCTACTCCCATTGTGTTGGGACTTCCTTGGTTGGTTATAAACATAACCCTGTGATTAATTGGCAGTCCAGAGAAAAAGCCAATGGGGTGAGTTTTGCAAAAGCAACTGCATGAACACAGTCATCAGTGCGGTCGTGCCTAGTACATTGCCTCCTCTTTTGGAGGATTTTGGGGATGTTTTCTCTGAGGAGGGGTGTCAGGTGTTGCCTCCTCATCACATGTAGACTGCTCTATAAATCTCCTTCCTGGATTGCTAAGTTGCCTAAAGCTAGGTTGTATAATCTTCTGGTCCTGAGAGGCAGGCTATGAAAGATATATTCTGAAAGTCTGGCCAAAGGGCATATTAGACCTTCATCTTCCCAGTAGCCGCGGGGTTCTTCTTGTGAAGAAGAAAGATGGAGGCCTACGCCCTTGCTTGGATTTCCGCAAACTTAATCGGATTACTGTTCGAGATCCGTATCCACTCCCTCTTATTTCCTGATCTCTTCAATCAAATTGTTGGCGCCAAATGGTTTTTTAAATTGGATCTCAGGGGGGCGTATAATCTGATTAGGATAAAAGAGGGGGATGAGTGGAAAAACGGCGTTTAACACGCCGGAGGGACATTATGAGAACCTAGTCATGCCTTTGGGTCTGACAACTGCACAGCAGTATTCCAACATTTTGTTAATGACATTTTTTGTCACCTTGTGGGGCTGTTTGTGGTTGTATATTTGGACGACATTTTAATTTACTCGCCAGATCTTGTGTCTCATCAGGAGCATGTGAGCAGGTGTTGCAGATCTTGCGAGACAAAAACTATACGCCAAACTGAGAAGGTGTGTATTTGCCGTACAGGAACTTCAGTTTTTGGTTTTTTTTGTGTCAGCCTCCGGTTTCCGTATGGACCCTGAAAAGGTGAGAGCAGTGCTTGAATGGGATCAGCCAGGGGATCTAAGGCTCTGCAGCGTTTTTTGGGGTTTGCTAACTACTACCGGAAATTTATTTGTAATTTCTCATCTGTCGTCAAACCTCTCACTGACATGTACAAGAAAAGGGACGGATTTTTCTAAATGGTGGGACAAAGCTGCCAAGCCTTTTCCTCTTTGAAGAAATGTTTTGCTTCGGCACCCGTTCTCATCCAACCAATGCATCTCAGCCGTTCATTGTGGAGGTGGATGCGTCTGCGTAGGGTGGGTGCTATATTGTCCCAGGGTCCCCTCCCTGGTAAAAGGCATCCGTGCGCTTTCTTTTCTAAAGAAATTGTCGTCCGCCCGAAAGGAAATTATGATATCGGCATAGGGAACTTTTGCCATTAAGTTAGCTTTTGAAGAATGGCGTCACTTTTTGGAGGGGGCAGTCCACCGGTTACCGTTAATACTGATCACAAGAACCTGTTGTATTTGGAATCCGCTAAGCGTCTGAATTCCAGACAAGCTCGATGGTCGTTGTTTTTTTTAACCAGGTTTAATTTTGTCCGTCACTTAATCGCCCGGGGTCTAAGAAATGTAAAGGCTGATGCCTTGTCTCGCAGTTTCCAGGGGCCGGGAAAACGATGACCTGAGTCCTATCCTTCAGGAGGGGGTGGTAGTGTCGGCTGTATTTCTGAGCTTGAGGAGGAGGTGGTTAGAGGCTCAGGGGGACGCCCCTGCAGGACCTCCAGGAGACTGTTTGTTCCAATCTGTTGAGACAAAAGGTTTATTGAGGCACATCATAATTCTGCTCTAGCGGACATCCAGGGATAAGGCTCCTTTAATCTCCTTTCTCGCCGTTTTGGTGGCCTAAGCAAATAAAGATGTTAAACTTTTGTCGCGTCATGTGGGGTGTGTGCTCGCTCTAAACCCCTCATACCGGTCCGTCTGGGACCCTTTACCCTTGAAACTTCCGGAGCGTCCCATGACTCATTTATCTATGGACTTCATTACGGACCTTCCTCCGTCGTCAGGGAATACGTCATACTGGTGGTTGTTGACAGTTCAGTAAGATGGCACATTTCGTTGCTCTTCCTGCACTCCCTAATGCTAAAACTCTGGCGCAGGTGTTTATTAGGGAGATCGTTAGACTTCATGGTTTGCCTTCTGATGTGGTGTCAGATAGGGGGTCTCAGTTTGTGTCCAAATTTAGGGGGCATTTTGTTTACGTCGGGGGATGCAATTTGTCATTTTCCTCGGCTTTTCATCCGCAGACCAAGGTCAGACAGAGCGTCTGAATCAGAGCTTAGAGACATATCTCCGGTGTTTTGTTCAGAGAACCAAGAGGACTGGTCTTCTTTCTTGCCTCTGGCAGAGTTCGCTCTTAACAACAGGCGGAGCGAGTCCACTGGTAAGTCCCCCGTTTTTTTGGGGCATATGGTTTCCATCCCCAAGTTTTGTACTTTCAATGGGGGGGGCCCTTCTGGGTTCCTGAGGAGGAGCGTTCTCGTCGTCACTTGCTTTTGTGTGGAGAGGTGTATTGAATAATCTGAGATGCGATGGGGAACCGTTACAAACGTATGGCTGATAGGAGGAGAGTTTCTGTCCAGATCTGAATTGAACGATCTGGTATGGTTGTCTACCAGAATATAAAACTTAAAGTGCCCTCCTGGAAACTGGGTCCCAGATTCATCGGGCCGTACAGGATCAGTTCCATAATTAATCCTGTGGCATTTCGTCTGGACCCTCCCTCCTAGTTTAAAATTCAAATGGTTCCACAAGTCATTACAAAAGGTAGTGGCACCAGTCATACCGTCACCTCTACCTCCTCCTCCGTGTTGGTCAATGGTAACTTGGAATTTCAAGATCAAAGATCATTGACTCACGTTAACGCCGGTCCCTTCCGTACTTGGTGTTGGAAGGGGTATGGCCAAGGGAGGACTGGTCCCGCGTCTGTTTAACGCAGAAGTTTGGTTCGGACCTTCCACAGAACTCACCCGGGCGGGGCCTGGCCCAGGGTCCGGAGGCCCCCGTAGAAGGGGGGTACTGTCATGGGTGCATTCCACGAAGATCGCGCGGTTGCACATTTTGATTCTCACGCTGGCTGCTGTTTCTTTGTGTTTGCACTAGGGAGTTAATTCGCTGTGTCGGTGCGGGACGGGTGCGTTTCTCCCGGCGCAATTGATTATTTGTTGTTGGTTTCCTTAAATTCCTGGTTGTTGCTTGGGGAGTTGCCATGAAACCTTCATGCAGACCAAGATGGAATGAATCTGTATAGACTTTATTGTGAGCTCCTTAGTTGTTTTAAGTCAACTTGTTAGATTTTTATTTTCCCAGACCATTATGTTCCTTGGTTTGTTTTGATGTGTATGCAAGCGAGTGTTATCCTGTCTGTCTATATTCTAATCTGTGATTTAGGAGAACAGCCCATATCCCTTTGGGTTGTCAGGAACCTTTTAGGACGATTACAGGGTTCAGGGCTATAGGAGACAGGGTTAGGTTGGAGACTTGGACCTCTGAACCATTACAGTCCCTCCAAGGTGAGGGATTGTTGGCCCCAGTTTTTAGGGTATGTTAGATCCCGGTCCACCTCTTTCCTGTTTCAGTATCAAGTCCTCAAGATTAACCCGAGTTCACAGATATCGTGTCAGGTAAATCTATTCTTATTACATTGATGTTGCTATACTATTGTTGTAAGAGTGTTTTCCTGTTAATAGTTTACTGAATTGTTAACATATCATTAGACAGCGGACAGGAACCCTTCTCACGTGAAAACATGCACATTGATACAGTACCAGGGGACAACCCATCACAGCAAAAAAAAAACACATTCTCAGTACCAAGAGATCCACATTATCACTTGAAAAAATAAACATTATAAAGGTGGCAGGGGATCAACATTACAATTGAAAACATACTTATACAGTACAGGGGATAACTTATCATTGCAACCATGCACATTTTAAAACCCCAGGGGATCCATTCTTTACAGTGGAAAACAGCCACACTTGATACAGTACCAGGGGCAACCCCATTACAGCAAAAAAACAAAATTCTACGGTACCAGGAGATCCACATTATCAATTGAAAAATCAATTATCAAGCGGGGATACACATTATCACTTTAAAAAATGCACATATCAGAAAAAGGGGACAACATTATCAATTGAAAACGCACATTAACAGTACCAGGGGATACACATTATCACTTTAAAAAAAACACATTATACAGGCAGGGGATCAACAATTCAATTAAAACATGCACATTATACATACAAGGTACACTTACACTTAAAAATTTCACATTAAAAGTAGCAGGGGATAACTTATCAATTGAAACCATGCCTTATACAGTAGCAGGGGATACACATTTCATTTAAAAAATGCACAAATAAGTAGCAGGGATCAACTTATCAATTGAAAACATGCACATTATACATAGCAGGGAATTTGAGTGGTGTGAAGGCACACGCATACCCTGGGAATTGGGGAGATAGCAGTTTAAGCCAATGAAATCATTCCAACACGCACTTGACCACCCATAGGATAAGAGCCGTCAGGCAGGTCACTGGAGACCGAAGCACCACTATCTTCACGCATGGGGTAAAAACCAAGGTTACTGACCTTTGGTAACAGCAAGCACCCCTGGAGTGTCGGTACGTAATGGGGTCGGGGGAGTGAGAACCTTGAGCCTGATCAGCAAGAATGGAACTCAGCTCTCTCACAGGAAAGGCTCCGACCACAAACTACCGGGCAGTACAGCTTTAGAGAAGCTGGATTTATAGAGGAACAGCTTTATGCCCTTTTGGGGACTCACCATTTTGAATAAAAGGAGGCCCCTAATTGTCCAGCTGCTAACTCAAAACACATTCTCCATTGTTCAGCCTCCTGGGACTTGCCTAACCAACTACAAGTAAAAGATGGAAAGCCGCTGATGTGGAGACGGTTATTTGATTGCACCTTTGCACTACCCCATCATAACTATGACCTGAGGGAAGCGTCCCCCTGTAGGGACCCCCAATCTACTGCCTCACCATCCCCTCAGATCACAAGCAGCGCTTGGTACAAATACCAAAACTACAGGTGGCGTCCGACTTATAAAATCCCCTTAAAATACCCCCCCAACATACGCCTGCCGCCAGGGCCCAACGAGCCATCGCTACCTTACAACCCCATAGACTTCTCGGGCCGGCCTGAACCCCATTGCCCGGAAACCCACCCAAATTTTGGTGCTGTGGTCGAACAAAATTGCGCACAAACAGGAGCGAAACTCGCAAAATTGCGGCCCTGGTGCCTAGGAGTTTTTTTTTTAAAAAGGACGTTTCACTTTTGGCGCCAAAAATCGCCACTTGTCGCCATATTCGCGCCCTCAGGGCCTGGGAAGAAGGGGGGCGTCCTTCGTGGCGGTACCCCCTGGGCGCGAAGAAAAATGCCTGCCCCTCAAAGTCATTACAATATGGTCCTGCCCTACACAAAGGAGGTCCGCCCCTCTTCACCTTTCTGCAAAGAGGAGGAGACGCAAAACCCCCC
>JARQOD010000001.1:808029924-808075449 GCA_033576555.1 Oophaga sylvatica
TCTTCAAGTCGGGCATACCCACTCCACCTGCATCTGTGGTCAGAGTCAAAGTCGAAAAAGCGATACGAGCCGGACGTTGGTTCCATAGGAACCATGAGAACAGAACGTGTAAGGCACAAAAAAAGGAATTGGGAAGGAATATAGGAGCTGCCTGGAATAAGTAGAGGAATTTTGGGACTATATATGTGGACAGATAATTTTTTCGGCCCAACCAAGACATGAACGGTATTCGTAGACGTTGGAGCTGTGTCCTAACCGAGGAGAGTAAGCGTAGGTGGTTCAAAGCGTATAGGCGAGAAATATCCCTCGGAATAAGAATGCCTAAATATTTTACATGGTCTGTCTTCCAGGTGAACGGTGACATTCGTTGGAGGCGGGTTAGAGTGTCCCTGGAAAAGCCGATAGCAAACGCGACCGATTTATTATAATTGATTTTGAAGTTTGAAAGAATACCAAAATGGTGAAAAAGATCCAGTACAGCGGGTATAGCGGTCTCCAGGTTAGTAATACTAAGCATGATGTCATCAGCGTATGCGGATACGAGGGCCTCGCCTTTAGGCGTGGACGCGCCTCGGATGTCTGGGTGTGTACGAAAAGCCTGTAACAAAGGCTCCAGGCACAGAGCGAACAGACTGGGAGACAAGGGGCAGCCCTGACGGGTTCCATTGGATATAGAGAATGGAGCCGAAAAAGAATTGTTCACCTTGACCCTGGCAGTGGGCGAAGTGTAAAGTGTAAAAATGGAGTCTATAAAACGATCGGGAAAATTAAATAGGCGTAGGACCGACTTCATGTAAGACCAATCTATGCGGTCAAACGCCTTTTCGGCATCAGTACTTAACAACAAAGGCGTTTTTTCGGGAAACTGCCCCATGGACTAGGTGTAAGATCTTTGTGGAGTTTTCCCTCCCCTCCCTACCCAATACAAACCCAGCCTGATCGCTCTGCACCAGGAGGGGAACCAAGTGAGACACCTGGTTCGCCAGAACCTTCGCCCAGAGCTTCAAATCACACTTAAGAAGAGAAATCGGCCGATAATTACTACACTGTGCTGGATCTTTGTCCTCCTTATGGATTAAAGCTATATCCGCAGAAAGGGATTGGGGAGGAAAGGAGGAGCCAGTCATTAAGGCGTTAAAAAGTCGGGTGAGGTGTGGGAGAAGGGTAGTTTTAAACTTTTTATAGTAAAGTATTGTCAGACCATCTGGGCCAGGAGATTTTCCCAATGGAGTAGACTTCAGAGCTTCCTCCACTTCCTCCACTGTAATTGGAGATAACAATTCCACGTGATGGGAAGATTTCAATTTAGGGAGGTTCAGGGAGGAGACAAAGTCCACAATAGCAGGATGGGGTCTACAGTAGGGGCAGATTCGTCATATTTACTTTCTGCTGGCTGTTCTCCTCTCTGCAACTAGCTGCTCCTCTCCCCTTGCTGCTGCTGCCGCCTCTCTTTGACGTATTCGGCTGTTGAATAAGGACACAAAAAGGGCTAGTGAATATATGTTTATTCCTTGGCCCTGGCTGAAAGAGAAAAAAAAAGGGATTACATTTTTTGGGAAATGGTGGATGTCAGATTTACTTTCTGCTGGCTGTCCTCCTCGCTTCAACTAGATCCTCCTCTCCCCTTGCTGCTGCCGCCGCCTCTCTTGCCGCCTCTCTTTCTAGCCTTCTGCTGTGGAATAAACAGACAAAAAGGGCCAGTGAATATATGTATATTCCTTGGCCCTGGCTGAAAAAAATAACGGAATACAACATCCCATCATGAATTGGACACATAAACAGTACCAGGGGGACCCACCCTATCACTGGAAAAAAATGCACACTTGATACAGTACCAAGGGGACCAACCCCATCACAGCAAAAAAAAAACATTCTACAGTACAAGGAGATCCACATTATCAATTGAAAACATGCACATTATACAGTAACAGGGGATCCACATTATCACTTCAAAACCATGCACATTTTAAAACAGTACCAGGGGATCCACTTCATCACAGTGAAAACATGCACACTTGATACAGTACCAGGGGGACCAACTTCATCACAGCAAAAAAAAACATTCTACAGTACCAGGAGATCCACATTATCAATTGAAAACAAGCACATTATACAGTACCAGGGGATCCACATTATCAGTTCAAAACCATGCACATTTTAAACAGTACCAGGGGATCCACCTCATCACAGTGAAAACATGCACACTTGATACAGTACCAGGGGGACCAACTTCATCACAGGGAAACCATGGTGATGCACATTATCACTTGAAAAACATGCACATTATACAGTACCAGGGGATCCACATTATCACTTCAAAACCATGCACATTTTAAACAGTACCAGGTGATCCACTTCATCACAGTGAAAACATGCACACTTGATACAGTACCAGGGGGACCAACCCCATCACAGCAAAAAAAAAAAACATTCTACAGTACCAAGAGATCCACATTATCAATTGAAAACATGCACATTATACAGTACCAGGGGATCCACATTATCACTTCAAAACCATGCACATTTTAAACAGTACCAGGGGATCCACTTCATCACAGTGAAAACATGCACATTTGATACAGAACCAGGGGGACCAACTTCATCACAGGGAAACCATGGTGACACACATTATCACTTGCAAAACATGCACATTATACAGTACAGTACCAGGGGATCCACATTATCACTTCAAAACCATGCACATTTTAAACACTATCAGGGGATCCACTTCATCACAGTGAAAACATGCACACTTGATACAGTACCAGGGGGACCAACTTCATCACAGGGAAACCATGGTGACGCACATTAACACTTGCAAAACATGCACATTATACAGTACCAGGGGATCCACATTATCACTTCAAAACCATGCACATTTTAAACAGTACCAGGGGATCCACTTCATCATAGTGAAAACATGCACACTTGATACAGTACCAGGGGGACCAACCCCATCACAGCAAAAAAAAACACATTCTACAGTACCAAGAGATCCACATTATCACTTGAAAAAATGCACATTATAAAGTGGCAGGGGATCAACATTATCAATTGAAAACATGCACATTATACAGTAGCAGGGGATACACATTATCACTTGCTAACCATGCACATTTTAAACAGTACCAGGGGATCCACTTCATCACAGTGAAAACATGCACACTTGATACAGTACCAGGGGGACCAGCCCCATCACAGCAAAAAAAAAACATTCTACAGTACCAAGAGATCCACATTATCAATTGAAAACATGCACATTATACAGTACCAGGGGATCCACATTATCACTTCAAAACCATGCACATTTTAAACAGTACCAGGGGATCCACTTCATCACAGTGAAAACATGCACACTTGATACAGTATGTAACGCTGGTATTCTGTACTTTGTTTTCCAGCGTTACTCTGCATGTCTTTTGCATTAACCCTTTTGCTCCTTTCCCCCTAACCAGCTGGGATACTGTTGTCTGTTACCTGTATGGATGCTGCTCAGTTCCCGGCTCTGCTGCGTACCCGTACTTGCGTGAGTGGCTCCGCTGTTTGCATGACCGCCCGCATGTGCGGTCCCTGACCTGCTGTAAAAGCCGTCCGTAGCTTGCAAAGTCCTCTGCAGTGGTGCATGACTTACTACGTGTGTGGCAGCAGCCATTGTTGGGTTCCCTCTGTGTTGAGCTGTCTGGCTCTGCATAGGGGGCGCGGCCCACACCTGTCCTGCTTTTATGTGGATTGGGTGTTTACTAGAATTACTGCTCCAGCCTATCGCTGTGAAGCAGCTCATATATAAAGTTCCCCAGCCCTAGTGGGCGTTGCCAGAGCTTCGCATTGAATCCACATTGAATCCCTGAACCTAGCCGTATGTGGTTGTGTGTTCAGCTCCTGCTCTGAATTTGATCAGCTCTGGAGAGCTGATTCCCTGTTCCTGCTGTGTCTTGTTCCTGATCCTGGATCTAACCCGGTACCTGAATGTCTGAACTGTGTCTTGTGTTTCCGCCTATGCTGGGGGCTGATTACCCAGATCGCCGTTCCTGGAGGCTGTATATCCAGGCCTGTTCCTGCTGTGTCTAATTACCTGAACCCCTGATCCTGGATCGCATCCTGTACCTGAATGTCTGAACTGTGTCTTGTGTTTCCGCCTATGCTGGGGGCTGATTACCCAGATCGCCGTTCCTGGAGGCTGTATATCCAGGCCTGCTCCTGCTGTGTCTAATTACCTGAACCCTGATCCTGGATCGCATCCTGTACCTGAATGTCTGAACTGTGTCTTGTGTTTCCGCCTATGCTGGGGGCTGATTACCCAGATCGCCGTTCCTGGAGGCTGTATATCCAGGCCTGTTCCTGCTGTGTCTAATTACCTGAACCCCTGATCTTGGATCGCATCCTGTACCTGACTGTCTGAACTGTGTCCTCTGTGTTATGTTCCTGAAATCCTGCTGTGTCCAGAACCCTGTGCCAGTGACTGTGAATCCTTGCTATATAACCTGAGTTCATCTTGGAAGGAGGAGTCCGGTGTGTGCTGAGTTTCTGTTACTCTGTGCTCAGCTTCTGTGCAATCCCCGGCCAGCTCCCGTTGAGCCTGGCGGGGCTTGCACCAGACCGCTGGGGTTCCTTTTCAGGTCGCTGCCAGATGTCCGGATCCTATGCCTGATGACCATGGCCTGATGTCCGATGTCCGACGACCACTTCCAGATGTCCGGATCCTATCCTCCCTGCCTGATGTCCGGGTCCTGCCGATTGTTGCCAGATGTCCGGAGCCTGCTGATCGGTGTCAGATGTCTGGATCCTATGCCTGATGACCATGGCCTGATGTCCGATGTCCGACGACCACTTCCAGATGTCCGGATCCTATCCTCCCTGCCAGATGTCCGGGTCCTGCCGATTGTTGCCAGATGTCCGGAGCCTGCTGATCGGTGCCAGATGTCCGGAGTCCGATGCCTGTGTTCCAGTCCGTGTTCCTGTGATCCAATCCATGTTCCTGTCCGTGTTCCTGACTCCCTGAGACCCAATCCGTGTTCCTGATGTTCCAGTCCGTGTTCCTGACTCCCTGAGATCCAATCCATGTTCCTGTCTGTGTTCCTGACTCCCTGAGATCCAATCCGTGTTCCTGATCTTCCTGTCCGTGTCCTCCTGATGACCACTGCCTGATATCCGATGTCCGATGACCACTTCCAGATGTCCGGATCCTATCCATCTCTACCTGATGTCCGGAGCCTGCCGATCGGTGCCAGATGTCCGGAGTCCGATGCCTGTGTTCCAGTCCGTGTTCCTGTCTGTGTTCCTGACTCCCTGAGATCCAATCCGTGTCCTGATTTCCTGTCCGTGTTCCTGTGTCCCTGAGATCCAGTCCAAGTTCCTGATGTTCCGATGTCCTGCCGGTTCCTCCTTGGTCTACCCTGTGATGACGTCTGTCCTGGGTCGGTGTCTGATGTTCTCCTGCTGAGCCTGTGCTACGCCTGAGGCCTGAGAGAGAGGCCGTCCTAGTATGCCCGTGCCAGATGACCCTGGACTTCATCAACCCGTGATGACCCCGCCATCGTCTGACGTTCGTCCTGGGCCGGTGTCTGATGTTCTCCTGCTGAGCCTGTGCTACGCCCGAGGCCTGAGAGTGAGGCCATACTAGTATGCCCGTGCCAGATGATCCTGGACTGCATCTACCCGTGATGACCCCGCCATCGTCTGAAGTCTGTCTGAGGTCGGTGTCTGATCTTCTCCTGCTGAGCCTGTGCTACGCCTAAGGCCTGAGAGAGAGGCCGTCCAAGTATGCCCGTGCCAGATAACCCTGGACTGCATCTACCCGTGATGTCCTCCAGCACTCGTCTGTGATCCTGAGTCGTGTACCCTTCTCTGATGTGCGGAATCGGGAGCCCGGTCTTATGTTCTGTTTATGTACTATGTTTCTTTAAGTAAACTTTATGTTTCTTCTTACCTGAAGTTGTGCGGTGTTGTCTAGTCCTGCAGGTCGCCACCTTGCCCACATGCTCAGCTGCCACGGATCCCGGCCGCTGCCCTTCCCTAGTCCGGGCAGGCCCGGGTCTCCCTCTGTGGTCCAGTGGGTCCACATTTCTTATCATCTGGGACCCATGCCTCACGTCGTCGTGGACTGGCGGCGTGGGAGCATTGGCTAGCTAGGCAAGCTATGCCATGTCCCGACGCCCCACAGCCGTGGGAAGCGCCACACAGTACCATGGGGACCAACTTCATCACAGCAAAAAAAAACATTCTACAGTACCAGGAGATCCACATTATCAATTGAAAACAAGCACATTATACAGTACCAGGGGATCCACATTATCAGTTCAAAACCATGCACATTTTAAACAGTTCCAGGGGATCCACCTCATCACAGTGAAAACATGCACACTTGATACAGTACCAGGGGGACCAACTTCATCACAGGGAAACCATGGTGACTCACATTATCACTTGCAAAACATGCACATTATACAGTACCAGGGGATCCACATTATCACTTCAAAACCATGCACATTTTAAACAGTACCAGGGGATCCACTTCATCACAGTGAAAACATGCACACTTGATACAGAACCAGGGGGACCAACTTCATCACAGGGAAACCATGGTGACACACATTATCACTTGCAAAACATGCACATTATACAGTACCAGGGGATCCACATTATCACTTCAAAACCATGCACATTTTAAACAGTACCAAGGGATCCACTTCATCACAGTGAAAACATGCACACTTGATACAGTACCAGGGGGACCAACCCATCACAGCAAAAAAAAACACATTCTACAGTACCAAGAGATCCACTTTATCACTTGAAAAAATGCACATTATAAAGTGGCAGGGGATCAACATTATCAATTGAAAACATGCACATTATACAGTAGCAGGGGATACACATTATCACTTGCAACCATGCACATTTTAAACAGCACCAGGGGATCCACTTCATCACAGTGAAAACATGCACACTTGATACAGTACCAGGGAGACCAACCCCATTACAGCAAAAAAAACACATTCTACAGTACCAGGAGATCCACATTATCAGTTGAAAACATGCACATTATACAGTAGCAGGGGATACACATTATCACTTTAAAAAATGTACATTATAAAGTAGCAGGGGATCAACATTATCAATTGAAAACATGCACATTATACAGTAGCAGGGGATACACATTATCACTTTAGAAAATGCACATTATACAGTAGCAGGGGATCAACATTATCAATTGAAAACATGCACATTATACAGTAGCAGGGGATACACATTATCACTTTAAAAAATGCACATTATACAGTAGCAGGGGATCAACATTATCAATTGAAAACATGCACATTATACAGTAGCAGGGGATACACATTATCACTTGAAAAAATGCACATTATAAAGTGGCAGGGGATCAACATTATCAATTGAAAACATGCACATAAAGGCTGGGTCTCACATAACGATACACCAGCGATCCCGACAACGATATGCACTTGTCAGGATCGCTGGTGTATCGCTACATGATCGCTGCTGAGCTGCCAAACAGGCAGCTCAGGCAGCGATCTGGGACAGCAACACTGCGGGTAACATCGCTTAGTTACCCGCAGTGTACCTTGGATACCAGCGCCCTGATGCAGGGAGCGCTGCGCGGTGCCTGGAAACCCGTTGTGTACCTTGGATACCAGCTCCCTGCATCAGGGCGCTAGTATCCAAGGTACACAGCGGGTTTCTAGGCACAGCCCCGCGCCTGGAAACCCGCTGTGTACCTTGGTTACCAGCAGATCGCTGGTCTCCCGCCTGTCACACGCAGCGCGATGCGTGCCTGTCAGCGGGAGACCAGCGATCAAAAAAATGTCCTGACATTTCAGCGACGATCAGCGATACCCAGCAGGGGGGCTGATCGTCGCTGAATGTCACACACAGCGATATCGCTGGTGAGCTCGGTGCTGCGTCACAAAACTAGTGACTCAGCACCGATCTCGGTAGCGATATCGCTATGTGAGACGGGCCCTTTATACAGTAGCAGGGGATACACATTATCACTTGCTAACCATGCACATTTTAAACAGTACCAGGGGATCCACTTCATCACAGTGAAAACATGCACACTTGATACAGTACCAGGGGGACCAACCCCATCACAGCAAAAAAAAACACATTCTACAGTACCAGGAGATCCACATTATCAATTGAAAACATGCACATTATACAGTAGCAGGGGATACACATTATCACTTGAATAAATGCACATAGCAGGGGATCCACATTATCACTTTAAAAAATGCACATTTTATACAGTACCAGGGGATCCACATTATCACTGGAAAACCATGAACATTTCATACAGTACCAGGGGGACCAACCCCATCACAGCAAAAACATGATTTTGAAACTGTACCAGGGTGCAAAGACACCGCACTGCAGTAGCTCAGGCAGCAGTGGTGACAGATGCGTGGTAAAATTTGGGCTGGGAGATGTGATATTTACCGTCTGCTGTCCTGGCGCTCCATTTCCGTATCTGCTGCTGCAAAACCTTCTGCTGGTGATTGTTCTGCTTGTGGTGCTGGTGATGGTCCTCGTGCTGGTGATGGTCTTTGTCTTGCTCTCTTGGCTGGATGCATGGTAATGTCTGAGTGTCCCACTGCATGCTTTTATACTGTATTGTTTGCTGTGGGCTGGTATATCAATTGAAAAAACTGGATCCAGCCACCGAATCTGGCTTCTGCCGGATCCGCCGCATTGCGGCGCTCATAGACTTTCGTTGTGACAAAAGCCGGAAGCGCCGTTACAGTAGCCGTTTTTTCCAGACACCGGACTGCGACCAGACACCGGATCCGGCGATCCGGCGCTAATGTTACTCAATGGAAAAAAAAACGGATCCGGCATTACATTTCGCCAGATGCAGTTTGACAAAAAAAAGGCCGGAGCGCGCCGTCAGGCGCAAAACGGATGTGTGAAAGAGGCCTTAGACTGCATTTTCATGGTATCAGGTTCCTTTCAAGAACAAGGACTGACATCTGAGGTGCAAAAAACATAGCTTCATACAGTTCCAGCTAAGTGAATGGGATTTATAAAAATCTCATGCCCAATGTGCTTTTAAGAAGCATGACTGCGGAGAATTTTTAAAATCTGCAACATGTCAGTTCCTCTTGCAATAAATGTTTTGTTTGCATATTTCCCTTATAGACTTGAATGAGATGAGGAAAATCCACAGGTAAAAAAACTCATATGCATTTTTATTGCGTTTAAAATGCAATAAAAATGCGAGTTATCTGCATCTAACTTTATCAATAAAGATTTATCAAAGCTAGGTAATAGAAAGGATCCAAAACAACGCAGTTTTATTTAAAACATGACATTCCAAATGGAGACAAAAACATTAAAAATGCTATGCACATGTAAAACACTAAAAAATGCAATTTACCTAATTGGTACAGAAATGCTGCAGAAAATCTGCGATATCATAAATACATTTTGTGTTTTGAGGTATTTTGCGTATATATGGCTTTCCATGTATGTGTAGGTGTCTGAACAGTTGGGTCTGGGTCCATCTCTGTTCACATCTATTTTGAGGCCTGCAGACACATAGTGATGTAAGCTACAAGAGTAAGGGTCTTTCCCGATTGGGTATACCGTATCACGGTGGGATGGCTTTTGTTTTTTTTTTATCAAAATAGTGTTAACTATTTCCCCTATGTTATTTACATGTACTATTCCTATTTATTTACTTACTACAATTTTTCATTTTGGTTTTATCTGTTTTTTCTGATAAATTGACCAAAGTGTGAATGTGCTCATGCATTGCACTTATACCAGTATAGTTTCCGGCTCATTTCTTTGGTTTTGCTTTAGTTTTTATGTACTTTATACAAACGGGTGTGGCTCTCCCTTTTTGGGGTGGACATTTTGTACAGTCATGGCCAAAAGTTTTGAGAATGACACAAATATTATATTTTCACATGATCTGCTGCCCTCTGGTTTTTATGTGTGTTTGACAGATGTTTTTATCACAGAGAAATATAATTGCAAACATATGAGTAACAAAGCTTATATTGACAGTTAGAATGAGTTAATGCAGCAAGTCAATATTTGCAGTGTTGACCCTTCTTCTTCAGGACCTCTGCAATTCTCCCTGGCATGCTCTCCATCAACTTCTGGACCAAATCCTGACTGATAGCAGTCCATTCTTGCACAATCAATGCTTTCATTTTGTCAGAATTTTTAGGTTTTTGTTTGTCCACCTGTCTCTTGATGATTGACCACAAGTTCTCAATGGGATTAAGATCTGGGGAGTTTCCAGGCCATGGACCCAAAATCTCTATGTTTTGTTCCCTGAGCCATTTAGTTATCATCTTTGCTTTATGGCAAGGTGCTCCATCATGCTGGAAAAGGCATTGTTGATCGCCAAACTGCTCTTGGAGGGTTGGGAGAAGTTGCTCTTGGAGGACATTCTGGTACCATTCTTTATTCATGGCTGTGTTTTTAGGCAAGACTGTGAGAGTCAATTCCCTTGGCTGAGAAGCAACCCACACATGAATGGTTTCAGGATGCTTAACAGTTGGCATGAGACATGACTGGTGGTAGCGCTCACCTTGTCTTCTCCGAATGAGGCGTTTTCCTGATGTCCCAAACAATCGAAAAGGGGATTCATCAGAGAAAATAACTTTACCCCAGTCCTCAGCAGTCCACTGCCTGTACCTTTTGCAGAATATCAGTCTGTCCATGATGTTTTTTCTGGAGAGAAGTGGCTTCTTTGCTGCCCTCCTTGAGACCAGGCCTTGCTCCAAGAGTCTCCGCCTCACAGTGCATGCAGATGCACTCACACCTGCCTGCTGCCATTCCTGAGCAAGCTCTGCACTGCTGGTAGCTGATCCCGCAGCTGAAACACTTTTAAGAGACGATCCTGGCTCTTGCTGGTCTTTCTTGGGCGCCCTGGAGCCTTTTTGGCAACAATGGAACCTCTCTCCTTGAAGTTCTTGATGATGCAATAGATTGTTGACTAAGGTGCAATCTTTCTAGCTGCGATACTCTTCCCTGTTAGGCCATTTTTGTGCATTGCAATGATGTCACGCTGTCACTGTATACAGGAGGTCCGGGGTCTATGCTGACCCTAAGCTGGGGCCCTGACTAATCCCTCTACCTGGAGGTACTGTTGATGGTACAGAGGTCCAGGCCGCCAGCGTAACCCTATCTCCTGTGAATACCTGACCCTCACTAATCTAGTCCTGAGAAGGACCCTGATCACCACCACAGGGGATGGGAAGGTAAATGCCTACACACAGTATAAGACGAACGAGACAGTACAAGGGATAAAACAAAAAACCACCTTGCATACAAAACTCACTCTACAACTACAGAGGGAACACCAACGGGTAAGGAGATAAATAATAAAGCGAGGAGGGGAAAAAAACACACCAGGTACTCTTCACTTCAGACTTCACAATACCACGATCCGCTCTGCTGGTCTGCATGAATGCTTTCACCGACACTTCCCTAGCAGACTGGCAGGTATTTGAAGGAATCCCTATACTGCAGCATTAACTGCAGCTGGGCGAGGCTGGGCCTCGTCTAGCACAGAGAGAGGGAGAATTAACTCCCTCACTGCCGAAAAACACCAAGCACCAAAAACTCAGCTGTGAGAAGTCAGGTTGTGTAATCGCGACGATCTTCGTGGCGACACACCCGTGACAGTACCCCCTTTACGAGGGCTCCGACCTCAGGGCCAGGTTTCTGGTGATTGTGTGAAGGCCGAATTAATCGGTCTGCGTTAATATCCGACGCAGGAACCCACGTCCTCTCCTCAGGACCATACCCCTTCCAATGAACCAGGTACTGAAGGGACCGGCGATTCAGACGTGAATCGATGATTTTCGACACCTGAAACTCCAAGTTACCATTGACCACCACAGGAGGAGGAGGTAAAGGTGATGGTATCACCGGCGCCACATACCTCTTAAGCAACGATCTGTGGAACACATTGTGAATTTTAAACGTAGGGGGAGGTCCAGACGGAATGCCACCGGATTAATTATAGAACTGATCCTGTATGGCCCGATGAACCTGGGACCCAGTTTCCAGGAGGGAACCTTAAGTTTTATATTCTTGGTAGACAACCATACCCGATCGTTCACACTTAGGTCCGGACCAGACACTCTCCTCCTATCAGCATATCGTTTTGTATCGGTTCCCCATAGTACTCAGATTATTCAGCACTCCTCTCCACACTGAAGCAAGTGACGACGAAAATCGTTCCTCCTCAGGACCCCAGAAGAGCCCCCCCTATTGAAAGTACAAAACTGGGGGTGAAAACCATATGCCCCAAAAAACGGGGACTTACCAGTGGACTCGCTCCGCCTATTGTTAAGAGCGAATTCCGCCAGAGGCAAGAAAGAAGCCCAGTCCTCCTGGTTCTCTGACACAAAACGCCGGAGATATGTCTCCAAGCTCTGGTTCAGACGCTCTGTCTGACCATTGGTCTGCGGATGAAAAGCGATGAAAATGACAACTGCATCCCCCGCCGTGTACAAAATGCCTTCCAGAATTTGGACACAAACTGAGACCCCCGATCAGAGACCACATCGGAGGGTACCCCGTGAAGTCTCACAATCTCCCCAATGAACACCTGCGCAAGAGTTTTAGCATTAGGAGCAGAAGCGATAAAATGTGCCATCTTGCTGAACTGTCCACTACAACGAGTATGACTGTTTTACCGAAGACGGCGGGAGGTCCGTAATAAAGTCCATAGACAGATGAGTCCACGGACGCTCCGGGATCTTCAAAGGTAAGAGGGCCCCAGACGGACGGGTATGTGGGGTCTTAGAGCGCGCACAAACCCCACAGGACGCGACAAAAGTTACCACCTCCCTATGTAAGTTAGGCCACCAAAACCGGCGCTGAGAGGAGATCCACAGTTGCTTTACTCCCTGGGTGTCCTGCCAAAGCAGAATTATGGTGTGCCTCGATCACCTTTTGTCGCAACTGATCTGGAACAAACAGTCTCCCTGGAGGTCCAACAGGGACGTCCCCCTGAGCCTCCAATACCTCCTCCTCAAGCTCAGAGCATATTGCCGACACCACCACCCCCTCCTGAAGGATAGGAACCGGGTCATCCGTCTTCCCGGCCCCAGGGAAACTGCGAGATAAGGCATCCGCCTTTACATTTTTTGACCCAGGACGATATGTGACGACAAAATTAAACCTGGTAAAAAACAACGACCACCTAGCTTGTCTGGGATTCAGACGTTTTGCGGACTCTAAATATAGCAGGTTCTTGTGATCGGTAATGACGGTGACCGGGTGTACTGCCCCCTCCAAAAAATGACGCCACTCCTCAAAAGCTAACTTAATGGCCAAGAGTTCCCTATTGCCGACATCGTAATTCCTCTCAGCGGACGACAATTTTTTAGAGAAGAAGGCGCACGGACGCCACTTACCAGGGGACGGACCTTGAGATAATACCGCTCCCACCCCTACCTCAGAAGCGTCTACCTCCACAATGAACGGCTGTGACGCATCTGGTTGAATGAGTATGGGTGCCGAAGCAAAACATTTTTCAAGGAGGAAAACGCTTGACAAGCCTTGTCAGACCACCTTGAAAAATCCGTCCCTTTTTTAGTCATGTCTGTGAGAGGTTTAACTATGGACGAGAAATTACGAATAAATTTCCGGTAGTAGTTAGCAAACCCAGGAAACGTTGTAAAGCCTTAAGATCTCTGGCAGATCCCACTCAAGAACTGCCCGCACTTTCCCCGGGTCCATACGAAAACCGGATGCTGACACCAGGAATCCTAAAAACTGAAGTTTCTGTACGGCGAACACACACTTTTCCCATTTGGCGTACAGTTTATTATCCCGCAAGATCTGCAACACCTGCCTAACATGCTCCTGATGAGACACAAGATCCGGCGAGTAAATTAAGATGTCATCCAGATATATGACAACAAACTTCCCACCAGGCGGCGAAAGATGTCATTAACAAAATGTTGAAACACCGCCGGGGCATTAGTCAGACCAATGGCATGACAAGGTTCTCATAATGCCCCTCCGGAGTGTTAAATGCCGTCTTCTACTCATCCCCCTCCTTCATCCTAATCAGATTATAGCCCCCTGAGATCCAACTTAGAGAACCATTTGGCGCCCACATCTGATTGAAGAGATCGGGAATAAGTGGGAGCGGATACGGATCTCGGACCGTAATCCGATTAAGCTCACGGAAATCCAGGCAAGGGCGTAGGCCTCCATCTTTCTTCTTCACAAAGAAGAACCCGCGGCCACCGGGAAGATGAAGGTCTAATATGCCCTTAGCCAGACTCTCCGAAATATAATCCTTCATGGCCTGCCTCTCAGGACCAGAAAGGTTATACAACCTAGATTTCGGTAACTTGGCCTCAGGGAGCAATTTTACAGAACAGTCATACGCGCGATGAGGAGGTAGTTCTTGACACCCTTTCTCCGAAAATACATCCTCAAAGTCCACCAGAAATGGAGGTAAGGCCCTAGGCGCGACCGCACCGATGATCGTGTTCATGCAGTTTTTATTACAGAATTCACTCCACTGGCTTATCTCTCTGGATTGCCAATTAATAACCGGGTTATGCTTAGTTAACCAAGGAAGGCCCAACACTATAGGAGTGGGAAGACCCTCCAACACATAACACGACAACAATTCTTTATGTATCGCCCCCACTCGAAGATCTATGTTATGCACAGCTTGCAAAAAACTACCTTGACCGAGAGGCCTGGCGTCGATCGAGAATATGGGGATGGGTTTAGCCAATACACTCAGTCGCATACCTTGAACCCGGGCAAACCGAGCGTCCACCAGATTAGCCCCGGCCCCACTATCCAGAAGAACAGATATCCTCTCAGTTCTCGTACCCACCACCACCTCCGCCGGTACGAGAAATTGAGACGGACCTGGGGACGAAATACTTACTCCCAGATTGCTATCCACCACACAACCTGGGATCAATAGTTTTCCGGCGACTTCTCACTCTGCAAAGGACGGGATGGACACCCCCCAATAAAATGTCCCTTTCTCCCACAGAAGAAACACCTTCCTGTCTTGCGGCGCACTGCCGATCCCCTCCCTCGGAATGATGTCCCTCCTAACTGCATAGGCTCCTCTGGACTGACCAGGGGAACCTCCATATAAGGGGGCCTAGTAGAAGGTGGAGTCATCGCAGGGGGCGGAGTTACCCCGCACCTCTCCCGAAGCCGTCTGTCGATGCGAATAGCAAGGGCCATAGCGGCTTCCAGTGACGTGGGAGGGTCATACTGTGCCAGCACATCCTTTAATTTGTCAGATAAACCTTGACAAAACTGGCTCCTAAGAGCCGGTTCATTCCACTGGGTGTCCGTGGCCCACCTACGGAACTCCGAACAGAATTCCTCCGCCGGACGATCTCCCTGCTGTATCTTACGTAACTTAGATTCAGCAATGGAGACCCGATCCGGGTCATCATATACAAGACCCAGAGCTGCGAAAAACCTATCCACTGACTGGAGAGCCGGGGAGCCCGGGGGAAGCGAGAACGCCCATGATTGGGGGTCCCCTTGTAGGAGCGAGATGATAATTCCCACCCTTTGATCTTCACTCCCCGATGACCGAGGTCGCAGCCGAAAGTACAATTTACATGCCTCCCGGAAAGCAAAAAACTTGTCCCGCCCTCCAGTGAACCTGTCAGGGAGAGCTACTTTAGGTTCAGGTCCGGCTTGCTCCAGGGGGTACAAAACCTTGGACTTAACGTCCGCCAGCTCCATGGACAAACTCTGCAACTGCCGAGCTAAACTGGCTACTGGATCCATGGTGGCTGGAGAGAATCTTTAGTATGGTCGGTGAAAATGTCACGCTGTCACTGTATACAGGAGGTCCGGGGTCTATGCTGACCCTAAGCTGGGGCCCTGACTAATCCCTCTACCTGGAGGTACTGTTGATGGTACAGAGGTCCAGGCCGCCAGCGTAACCCTATCTCCTGTGAATCCCTGACCCTCAGTAATCTAGTCCTGAGAAGGACCCTGATCACCACCACAGAGGACGGGAAGGTAAATGACTACACACAGTATAAGACGAACGAGACAGTACAAGGGGTAAAACAAAAGACCACCTTGCATACAAAACTCACTCTACAACTACAGAGGGAACACCAACGGGTGAGGAGATAAATAATAAAGCGAGGAGGGGAAAAAAACACACCAGGTACTCTTCACTTCAGACTTCACAATACCACGATCCGCTCTGCTGGTCTGCATGAATGCTTTCACCGACACTTCCCTAGCAGACTGGCAGGTATTTGAAGGAATCCCATTACTGCAGCATTAACTGCAGCTGGGCGAGGCTGGGCCTCGTCTAGCACAGAGAGAGGGAGAATTAACTCCCTCACTGCCGAAAAACACCGAGCACCAAAAACTCAGCTGTGAGAAGTCAGGTTGTGTAATCGCGACGATCTTCGTGGCGACACACCCGTGACAAATGATGACTGCACGTGTTTCTTTAGAGATAACCATGGTTAACAGAAGAGAAACAATGATGCCAAGCACCAGCCTCCTTTTAAAGTGTCCAGTGGTGTCATTCTTACTTAATCATGACAGATTGATCTCCAGCCATGTCCTCATCAACACCCACACCTGTGTTAATGGAGCAATCACTGAAAAGAGGTTAGCTGGTCCTTTTAAGGCAGGGCTGCAATGATGTTGAAATATGTTTTGGGGGATAAAGTTCATTTTCTAGCCAAATATTGACTTTGCAAGTAATTGCTGTTAAGCTGATCACTCTTTATAACATTCTGGAGTATATGCAAATTGCCATTAGAAAAAGTGAAGCAGTAGACTTTGTAAAAATTAATATTTGTGTCATTCTCAAAACTTTTGTCCATGACTGATATATATATAGTTTTCCACGGGCAGGTGTCTTTACAGTAGGGTCTGGGTCTTCCTCTGCCACCATCTGTTTTGAGATCTGCACACATAGTAAGGGGAACTAAGAGTTAGGGTTACAGATGGGCGAACCTGAACAGTAAAGTTCGGCGTCCGTACTGAACTCCCACTGTTCGGGCATGAACACCAAACATGGACTTCATCAGGAAGTCCGTGTTACTGTTCTGGTACCCGAATCTGAACTGTTTGGCCAAACCCGTCGGACCCAAACATCCAGGTGTTCGCCCATCTCCAGTTAGGTACTATCCCGATTGGGTACACCTTATCGTGATGGGATGGCTTTTACATTTTTTTCAATCAAAATAGTGTCAACCAAGTACCCTATGTTAATTACATGTACTATTACTATTTATGTATTTACTTACTACAGGGTATTTGCTCATTTTGTTTTTATCTTAGGTTTTAACATCATAAATGCACCAAATACTCATTGTGGGAACTTAGGCTTAAGAAACATTTTTTGCAGTTGTCCAGTGATACAAGTCCCTCCATGAAGAATCTACTGATGAACTGATTTGTGAGGTTAATGATTAGAGAGAAGACACATTTGCACTGCTGAAATGGAATATTTTCTTGAGATTCCTAGCAAGCAGAGACAAGCCCGGCCTAGCTTCAACAGGGAAATACTATGCAAAGAATTCATTTTATCTACCAAGGATGAGCTGCTCGGCATTAGGTGTGAATGAACGCTTTTCTGCCAAAAGCATCAGTTAATCACAGCCAACTGGAAAATGATACTGTGGAACAAGCCATTTATTACCTTTTCAGGTTTCTAGAGTTCTTTTGTATTTTCCATCCTTTTTACAAGTACAATATTGGAATATTCTATAAGGGTTTCACTTTAATCAATCCATTGCTCTGAGCAGCCAGTTTAACAGACTGTGAAATATCTATCTTATATTGCATTGCAACCTAATGCATGTCATTTTCTACTGTGCAGTATTTGGTTTAAAAAATCTAGAGTGCCCCCATCTGGTGAAAGTAAGACATACAATCAATCATGTAAGCCATCATATACCTTACAGTAGTAATAGTACGTGAACTGAAGCAAAAATAGTGAATGAGTTCTCCATTGTTAATGAATGTTCAGATATAGCTGTCTCAATTAATTTTTTTCTGCATGAAAAATGCAGACTATTACCAGAAATTGAATTTTATTTGCATTTTTATGTATTTTTGATACATTTTTGAGTGCTTAGTTATTTTAATCTCAATAAGGAAAACTGTAAAATTGCTGAACTAGACGTGCTGAATTTTAAGAAAAAAAGCAAGGAAAAAAATGCACCATGTGAATGAAACTTAAATTGATTCTGTGAGCAAGATTTCATACTACAGACTATTTATGTGTACATATTGCTTTTTGAAATACAAGGCAACCAATATCTTTATATGGTCAGTCCTATCCTCAGTTACTGAGAAATCAGTTTGAATTTATATACAAATGAGTCTGCAGTTTTGAAGACTCTGTCACTCCAGCTCTATTCCTTGCCCAGAGATTCCTTCTCCTATTTGACTAATGACTCTGTTGCCTGAAGTCACACAGGATATAGGCTGTCAGTCAAGCAGGAGGAGTTGGCTCTGGGCGGGGAATAGATCTGGAGTGGTAAAGGCATCAGATCTACAGCCTCATTTGCATGTCAAGTCAAATTCTGATTTCACAGTAAAGGAGTAACAGACCGGCCATGTAAAGCCGTTACTGGACTTGTCTTTGAAAGAGTTATATGCATACACAAATAGTTTGGGGGCTGAAACACTGCTGACAGATTAATTAAAAAAAATCTTTTTCATTTTACTGTTACTGTAAAACTGCCTTTTTTCCACATGAAAAAAATACAAGGAAAAATGCATAAAATGTGTGAAAAATACTTTATGTGTGTATTAACTTTTTCATCTACTGCTAGTGACCTCTTTATAAGAGTATTCTGTAAGCAAGTAGACTATCAAAAATTAGATGTTTGTGGGCTCTAATCAAAATAGCAACTCTTACACCTCATAATTGATATTTGCCTAATTATATGGTCTATAGAAACCCCTAAATTACCATCTCTTATGGATTAACAATTCGCAATACGGGCTTGTTAAAAAAAAAAAACATGAAATTCCAAGCAACTTAAGTAAAAAAATGCAATATGTAAAGAGACTAAAACTACAAAACAAACATGCATAACAATTATGACTTGCCTTTTTCACTTAGCAAGAAAACATTTGGCAATGGGGCTAAAGAAAATTATATGTGGCGTCAGCGCCCTCTGGAGTTTATTTTTCATATTGACCCACAGTCACTGACAGATCAAGCTTTCAATTCTACATTGGCTGTGATTAAAAACTTCAGCAGGGAGACTGAAGATCTGACCATCTTCAGAGAGCTAAAGCACACAGCTTGCCGGTAGTGTACTCTCCTTACCCTGGTAACAAGCCTCACTGAGTCTGCAGGGTGGTTGATATCTTAGGTATTGAGTAGAGAAGATGTTTAATAGATGGCAAATTGTAAAGTTGCTTGTTTCTGCCAGCAATTTGCAAATTTACCCATTTAAAAACTTGAGACACCTGCTTTAATGAGATTTTCACAAGATGAATCTTCAGGAGCGCACCACTCCCAGACCCCGACTTAATCTTTGGTGGGGAGTGGCACACTCCAGAAGATTGACAGTTCAGACCAGGGACATGATGCACCGTGTGCTCTTTTAGGCTGCCAGCAAAGGCAGCTTTAGCTCTGCAGTGGTACCTCAGAGTGGCGCAAGCAGGCTGTGAAGCAATGAGCCTGCCCGAGCCGTATTCTCTTTGTCCAGGTAACAATTTGAGAATCGATTCACATGTAAATTGCCATGAAAGAATAATGCCCATCACCATTTCGCACATTGCCAAAGGCTACATCTACCAGCTTGCAAGCTCACATGATGTTAGGTGTAGCCAAGTGGGCTGCCCTATAATGTCTTACATCTAGTACATCACATGATCTAGCATAGAAAATTAGTGGGGACTTTCAAAGATACTATAAATCAAGAGGCAGGGAAAGAAGCAGTCATTTTAGGGTTTTATAACCTAGAGAGAAGAAGTCAGAGCGCCCAGCTCATTATTAGACTACTGCAGTGCTGAAGAACATAGAAAATGGGAGTGGTAGTCTCAAACTGTGAACATACCTCTCAACTTTCATAAAAGAGAAAGAGGGGCAAACTATGGAGTACAACATTTCTGACCATGATTAAGACTTCACAGTCGAAACGCGTCGGTCGCTAGTCCTCTGCGGCTTCCATGTGTGTCCACTACATGTCCTTTAATTTATCAAGAATAAACATGAAGTTTTATCTGACCACGCTGTAGAACTTCTTCTATATTCCAGAGCTGATATTATTAGGCCTTAAGGTCCATGGCTATTGGGCCGTTTACAACCTAAAACTACCAGTGCTCAGCTGCCCCAGAACTGGTGTATCACATTAGATGCGCCAATTCTGGTGCTTCGCCTTCACTCTTCTCGATTGCCCTGGTGCATTAGCAATCGGGGTAATCGTGCTTGGGGATGAATTGTCCAAAAACACAACTGACATCAAACTTTGGAGTTAGTAATGGAAAGGTTTCTAAAATACAGCCCCCACTATTAACCCAGTAATTAAAAAAAACACATAAAAAATACTTTATTTAAAAAAAAAACACTCCACGACACTGTCACTGGTTCACCAATTTTGTTTAAAATCCTTAATGGGTCCAACAAAGTCCAGGGAATCCAATGTAGGTCACAAATGGAAACCTGAAAAACATAAAAATAGAGAAATAAAAACAAGACTTCACTCACCAATTTATTATAATAAAAAAAGGTAACACGCAGACCTAGAGTAGTCCAGCGCTTCCCATGAGAGATGTTCCGTGAATCATGCTTATGCTCCTCTAAGATGGTGATGTCACTGCACACCACAGTGACCAGGTCATGCTGCGCTATGCATAATGCAGTGTGACCCGGCAACTCTAATGAGAAGTGACATCACCGTCTGAGCGCAGCATGAACTGGATTCACGGACCGTCCTGGGAAGGCCTGGACTATGTTGGAAGTGGGATCTTTTTTTTTTTTATAATAAAGTGGTAAATGAGGGACAGTATCTTGTTTTTCTTTCTCTCTTGTCATGTTTTTCAGGTTTCCATTTGTGGACTATGTCGGATTCCCTAGCGTGGGATTTTAAAAAAAAAATTGATAAACCAAGGAAAGTATCGGGACGTGTTTATTTAACCCCTTAATGACCGAGCCAATTTTGACCTTAATGACCAAGCCAAATTTTACAATTCTGACCACTGTCACTTTATGAGGTTCTAACTCTGGGACGCTTCAATGGATCCTGGTGATTCTGATACTGTTTTTTTGTGACATATTTTACTTCATGATAGTGGTAAAATTTATTCAATATAACTTCCACTTATTGTGAAAACAAAGGAAATTTGGCAAAAATTTGGAAAATGCTGCAATTTTCCAACTTTGAATTGTTATGCCCTTAAATCAGAGAGATGCCACACAAAATAGTTAATAAATAACATTTCCCACATGAATATTTTACATCAGCACAATTTTTGAAACATATTTTTTTGTTAGGAAGTTATAAATGTTAAAATTTGACCAGCGATTTCTCATTTTTCCAACAAAATTTACAAAACCATTTTTTTAGAGACCACCTCATATTTGAAGTGATTTTGAGGGGTCTAAGCTGGAAATCGCAGAAAGGTAGAGAAGTCCAAGAAACTGAAGACAGGCAACTGGGATGAGGGAAACTGCAGGCAGGTGTGAGATGTCCAAGAGACTGCAGACAGGCCGCTTTGATGCTGGAAACCGCAGGCAGGCGGGAGATGTCTAGGAGACCACATACAGGCAGCTGAGCAGATCAAGGTGCATAGATGAACTCAAAGTCTTAGCAACACTGAAATCTTAACACCAAGACACAAGTGTGCATCTTGATGAGCTTTATATAGGCCCGGTCAGATGCCTATATGGGATTGTGGCGGGGACCCTCAACTGCTTTCTATCTCCTGTGGACACTGTACACATGTAACACGTGCAGCACCCTGTCGTTTGTTAATGCAAATGTAATGTGCCATTTAATTAATGTTTCTGTAATGTGTAATGTGCTATATTATGTTGTGACGTTTACTACTGTAACACCTGCACATGGAACTGTCAGAGCAGCTACTGGTATACTGGGATTTACAGACACTAAGAAGAGTTTTGCAGCTGCTGTTAAACAGGGACCTTCAGACATTAATGGTTTTTTCCCTGAGCTGCGGGGACTACAATTCCCATGGACCCTTGTTTCAGTCAGATGACACAGCTTGGAGGGATAGGAGGGAGAAGGGACTTGGGGGAGGGAGCTGGAGAGGAAGTGAAAGAAAGTGAGAGAGCGGATGGTTCATGTAAAAGATGGAGCACTGTGGACTTGTATTCCTCTAAAGAGCGGAGCGTTCCAGTCCCCTCTGATATACCTGCGAATCTGGAGAGAGCGCAGCCCGGTCATCAGGTGAAGCAAGCAACATTAAGGACTCGGAGAGTTCTACCGGCACTCCCACCGTATAAAGGCCTGAATCCTGCCGCCCCTAGTTGGGGTCCAGGGAAAACTACAACCGGTGGAGATGCACCGTGAGTGCCCCTTTTCGAGACTTGTGGTTCAACCAGCCCGTTACCGTGAGTACACTACGCCCCAGACTATTTACCTTCGTGAGCATCTAAGTGCACCAATGGTTATAAATTTGCGCGCCAACATCCGCGGCAACTGGGCCCCAACGTTTGGACTGGGTTAATACAAGAAAAGGGGAACCCTGCTACGTTATATTTGCAGGGTTGGGGAAAGAATTAGGTTGTGATGTGTATATGATTTTTATAGAGCACCGTTACCTGTATTGCATGTTGTTTCTTTAAATACACTTCATTTCTGCTGCATATCCATAAACCAGTTAAACTGTTTTACTCCTGTTTTGGGTGAGTGTGTACTGAGCTATAGGCAGGGGTTTCCCGAATCAGTCCCTGGCAGAAGATAACAGTCCTTCTGCAGTCCTAAAGAGAGCTCCAATCAAGATTCGGGTGGAGGCACTGCACCCTAAAGAGGTGAGACCCCCATAACACCCAGCGTACCGTGGTAGCCCTGAAGGGGTGTTACAGTGGAGGCACTGCTGAGATACAGAACTAACACAGGAGTATTTACTATGGAGACTTTAACAGAGTGAGAAGTATATTTGTGGTGTGAAGAGATGGATGTTACAGCTAGACAAAGCTTTGCAGTGAGTGGTGAGCTCTGTGATGTATCTGATGAAGAGATACTGAACATAGTTAACCGACTCACTGAACTTGCCCACCCTGAAGTGGTCGACCGCAGAAAGGAAAAGGGGGGACAGTTACCCATAGCCCTGATCTCAACCGGGCAGATCTTGAGGAAAGATTACTTCCCATCCATGATAGCCGTGTCCCCAGAGTATGGTCGACAATGGAAGATCACTTGGCCTAATGAGTCCGAAGTTGAGACCCGGCAACAGGAATCAACCACTCAGTCTAGGAAGACTAGTATACGTCCGCCCTCTACTCCCCTTAGAACCAGTCCTGAAGAGACAGCGGCCCCTGTTGATGTCCTTATGACAGCTATGGAAAAGTTAGTCAGTCAGTTTGCAAAGATGCAGCCAGAAGGGAACTACCGTCGTTTAAGAACCTTCTCGGGTGCCCTCCCCACCCCTGCTGGAGAAGAAGAATATGATACTTGGAGGGATGTCACTTTACTGTGCTTAGAAGAGTGGCAGTGCACTGATGCCATGAAGAAGCAGAGAATAGTAGAAAGTTTGAAGGGTACTGCTATGGAAGTGGTGCAGGCTGCTTGGCGGAGCAAGCCACTAGCAACTTATCAAGATTATATGAGTGCTTTAGAAGATGCTTTTGGATCCCCTGAAGATGCTACTGATCTACTCTATAAACTTCGTACCACCTACCAACAACCAGATGAGAAGATGTCCGACTATCTATACCGATTGGATAAGATGGTTCATAGAATAGTATCTAAAGGTGGAGTCAGCCCTAAATAAGTTGATCAGTGTCGTCTGGACCAAGTACTCAGAGGAGCTCTCACTCATGATCCAATTGCTCAGCGGATGAGGTCTTGTGATAAAGAGAAGATTCCTGGTTCTTTTCATGAGTTGCTTAAGGAAGTTCGCAAGGAAGAGGTTATTTTGGCCGCAAGAGAGAAGACCTCCCCTCGGGTGACTACTGTTGCCTTGAAGCCAGCAGCCGACTGCCGAGAGAGGGAACTGCTGAAAGTCATCGAGAAACAGGGGGAGCAGATTACTCAATTGTTAAGTGCTCAGGCCAAGACAATACAGCGGTTACAAAGTGCTGCAGAGGTAGCCGAGAAGCAGACCCTGGCTTCAGGAAGAGAGAATGATGACCTGTGTAGAGTGGAAAGTAGGAAACCAGAAGGGTGCTTTGTCTGTGGGAGTCCAGGCCATATAGCTCGTCAGTGTCCAAAGAGGTGGAGCTCAAAGAACTCTTCACATTCTCCCCACCTCCCTCCGAGGCAGTCGGGAAACGGGAAAGGGGGCCAGTAGAACCCCATACTGAGCCCCCATCAGCAACTAAGACCTACTCTACCTCTCCATCCAATAGTGCCTCATCGAAAACACTGCCTGAAGGATTAGTGGGACCAGCCCCGCATGTCCCTGCATATATCAATGGTAAATCTTGTTCAGTATTGCTGGATAGCGGATCTCAAGTGTCCATCATTTTTGAAGGATGGTATAAGAATATTTATCCAATGTGCCTCTGAAACCGCTGTCTGGACTCGTGGTGTGGGGACTGAGTGAACACAGCTATCCCTACCGAGGATACGTGTCCGTGACACTACGATTCCCAGAGACTGTTGTTGGAGTGGATAAAGAGATACCCATTATAGCGCTAATCTGCCCGGAGGCAGAGGCAGATGAGAGACCCACACCTGTCATAGTGGGAACAAATGCCAACATTTTCCGTACGTTAGCTCAGTCGTGTCGTGAAGCTGGGGAGAAAAGTACTCGCAGACCCTATCCATCCACCCAGTCTGTCTGGAAGCCTATGTGAGGACGGAGGAGGAGAAGAGGGAACTGCAGCCTGAAAGCTTTGACCCTTGTTTTGAAGGAAGTGAGCTGAAAGGAGAAGAGAGGAGGCTAGTCATCGACGGCATGATGATGCGGGGGGCGGCTTTCTCCTTGGGCGAATGGGACATGGGCCTCGCCCAAGGAGTAGAGCATCGCATTCGGTTGAAAGATCAAAAGCCTTTCCGAGAGAGATCCCGAAGATTGGCCCCGGCGGATATCGAAGATGTTAGGCAGCATCTACGCGGTATGATAGACACAGGAGTCATCATAGAGTCTAGTAGCCCATATGCTTCCCCCATTGTGATTGCTCGAAAAAAAAATGGAGCTATTCGGATGTGTGTGGATTATCGTACTTTGAACAAACGTACGGTTCCTGACCAGTACACTGTGCCCCGAATTGATGAAGCTTTAGATTGCCTGCAAGGGAGCCAATGGTTTTCTGTGTTAGATCTCCGGAGTGGTTACTATCAGATACCCATGTCAAAGGAAGATCAAGAGAAGACTGCTTTTATCTGCCCCATTGGGTTCTTCGAGTTTCAAAGACTGCCTCAAGGACTGACAGGTGCTCCGGCCACTTTTCAGAGATGTATGGACAAAGTAGTGGGGGACATGCACTTACGTGAGGTCTTGGTTTATCTCGATGATCTTATTGTTTTTGGGAAGACTCTGGAAGAACACAACCAGCGGTTGTTCAAGGTGCTGGATCGGTTGAAGGAGGCTGGGTTGAAGTTGTCCCTTGATAAGTGCCGGATTTGCCAGACGACTGTGAAATATGTGGGGCACATAGTCAGCAGAGAAGGAATTTCCACCGACCCCGCCAAAGTGGTAAACTGGCCTAAGCCCACCAAGCTGGGGAGCTTAGGTCCTTTTTAGGATTCTGTGGATACTACCGAAGATTTGTACCCCAGTACTCTCGGATTGCGAAGCCATTAACTGCTCTTACCCAGGGGTATCCCCCTTCCGGCGGGACAGCCCGCCCCTCAAGGTCAGGGAAAAGAGACTACTTCCGAGTTAATGAACCTTTTGGGGAAAGATGGACACCCTTATGCGACGAGGCATTCGAGAAACTGAAGTCATGTTTGACCCAAACTCCAGTGTTGGCCTATGCAGACGCCAGTAAACCATATGTGTTACATATAGATGCTTCTCTCGACGGACTAGGAGGGATTCTCTATCAGGACCATGATGGCTGTCTACGTCCCGTTTACTACATTAGTCGAGGATTGACTCCCAGTGAACGCAACTACCCAGCTCACAAACTGGAGTTTCTGGCTCTGAAATGGGCTGTAGTGGACATGCTGCATGACTACCTCTATGGGGTACGCTTCGTGGTTCATACCGACAACAATCCATTAACCTACGTGAGAACCACAGCAAAACTGGATGCCACGGGGTACCGGTGGCTTGCCGCACTCTCTCTGTATGATTTCAGCTTAAAATATCGACCAGGGATCAGTAACATTGATGCAGACACACTCTCTCGCCTGCCTAGTGAACCTTTAAATGAGGAAGAAGAAGGAGGATGGATAGAGGTCCCTGCCCCTGAGGTGAAGACTCTGTGCCATAGACATCGAACTGATGCCCTCACTCTGCAGTGCTGTGCTAAATTCTTAGGAGCATCTAGCGAAGCGCTCCCGTTGTCGTACTGTCGAGTGAAAAATGTAACCCCAGACTCTCTCCCTCAACTGACTCATAATCAAGTCAGGACGGCGCAGCAGGAGGATCAGTCAGTGGGGGTAGTTCGATGGTGGGTGAAGAGGGCTGGAGGCCCGAAAAGAATGCATTAAGAACAGAGGAGTCTGTCCTGCTGACTCGGCAGCTAGAGTCGCTAGTAGTAAAAAATGGGCTACTATACCGAGAGACAAGGGGCCAGAAGGGAGGAGTCCGCAGACAGCTGGTGTTACCCACCCGATTTCGGAAGATGGTCATGAAGTCCCTGCATGATGACCATGGACATCTTGGCATCGAAAAGACTACGAGTCTCGTGGCCGACCGATTCTATTGGCCTCGCATGGAAGCGGATATTGAAGAATACTGCAAATCATGCTCCCGGTGTGTGTTGAGAAAAACCTTGCCTTTGAGAACAGCCCCCCTTGTGAACATTACCAGTGATGGCCCACTTGAACTAGTGTGCATTGATTTCCTCTCCATCGAGCCTGATGAAAGCAATGTCAGTAATGTGTTAGTGGTCACTGACCATTTCACCCGATATGCCCAGGCCTACCCCACTAAAGATCAAAGGGCAATTACTGTGGCAAAAACATTATGGGAGAAGTTCTTTGTACATTACGGGCTGCCTGCCCGCATCCATACCGATCAAGGAAGAGATTTCGAAAGTAGACTAATCAAGGAGCTATGCGCTCTCTGTGGGATCAAGAAATCCAGAACCACGCCATATCACCCCCAAGGGGATCCTCAACCTGAGAGATTCAACCGTACCCTTCTGAACATGTTAGGCACTTTAGATCCCAGGAAGAAGGGACACTGGAGCAGGCATGTGAGCCAGTTGGTTCATGCCTACAATTGCACCACAAATGAGTCAACTGGATATTCTCCTTATTTCCTCATGTTTGGAAGAAAAGCCTGACTACCCGTGGATATTAGTTTTGGGACATCCATTGACCGTTCTAATGGGAAGACCTACTTAAAATATGTGTCCCAGCTAAAAGAAGATTTGACAAAAGCTTACAAATTGGCAGAGCAGGCCTCTGGTCGGTCAGGGAAGCGCAATAAGACTCGCTACGACTGTAGGGTTCGAGAACAAGTTTTACTACCTGGAGACAGAGTTCTTATTCAGCTTTTGGGCCTTCCTGGGAAGCACAAGCTTGCTGATCGGTGGTGTCCTGACCCTTACGTGGTGATGGAGAAGTTGCCCGGTGTTCCGGCCTACAGAGTGAAGCCCGAAAAAGGGGGTGGAGCTGTTAAAACCTATCATCGACATCATCTGTTGCCTGTGGGAAAAAACATCCCTTTACCCCCATTGCCAACTCAAGGAGGTCATACAACTCTTCAGTGCAATAGGAGAAGTCCAAGGTGTAAAAACCCACCCCAGACTGGAGTTGCCTCAGGAGGATGTGACAGCGAGTCTGGGGATGAATGGGGACCTGACTGTCAATGGAGCTACAGGTGGATCGAGGACCCATGCCCCATGGGCGTAGACCCTGAAAACCAGACCCCTGAAGTAGAAACAAAGAAAAGGGACATTTGTCAGGAGGCGAGTGCACCCCGCCCACAATTGGAGGAAAGTTCAGAAGAGGGACATTTATTGAATGAAGAGATTCACCTGGTGGAGCCCGTTCTTGAGAGACAAGAGTCGGGGACTGAGGAGGTGGGCCCCTCGGTACACACTCGTCCCAAGCGGGACATTAGGCCACCCATGATGTTGACTTATGACAGAATGGGACATACCACTGAGGTCCCCAGGTTGATACACCCAAATTCAAATTCTGTTTGGCCTTATTTCTCGGTATCTTCCATGTGTCCAGGAGGTGGTTTGTATGCATGTAAATTTGGTGTTAGTCAGGATGCCTTAACCCCCATTCATGTTTCAGGTGGTGAGTCCTCATGTCGTGATGGGACACTTTCAATGACTCACCAGGGGAGAATGTAACACCTGCACATGGAACTGTCAGAGCAGCTACTGGTATACTGGGATTTACAGACACTAAGAAGAGTTTTGCAGCTGCTGTTAAACAGGGACCTTCAGACATTAATGGTTTTTTCCCTGAGCTGCGGGGGACTACAATTCCCATGGACCCTTGTTTCAGTCAGATGACACAGCTTGGAGGGATAGGAGGGAGAAGGGACTTGGGGGAGGGAGCTGGAGAGGAAGTGAAAGAAAGTGAGAGAGCGGATGGTTCATGTAAAAGATGGAGCGCTGTGGACTTGTATTCCTCTAAAGAGCGGAGCGTTCCAGTCCCCTCTGATATACCTGCGAATCTGGAGAGAGCGCAGCCCGGTCATCAGGTGAAGCAAGCAACATTAAGGACTCGGAGAGTTCTACCGGCACTCCCACCGTATAAAGGCCTGAATCCTGCCGCCCCTAGTTGGGGTCCAGGGAAAACTACAACCGGTGGAGATGCACCGTGAGTGCCCCTTTTCGAGACTTGTGGTTCAACCAGCCCGTTACCGTGAGTACACTACGCCCCAGACTATTTACCTTCGTGAGCATCTAAGTGCACCAATGGTTATAAATTTGCGCGCCAACATCCGCGGCAACTGGGCCCCAACGTTTGGACTGGGTTAATACAAGAAAAGGGGAACCCTGCTACGTTATATTTGCAGGGTTGGGGAAAGAATTAGGTTGTGATGTGTATATGATTTTTATAGAGCACCGTTACCTGTATTGCATGTTGTTTCTTTAAATACACTTCATTTCTGCTGCATATCCATAAACCAGTTAAACTGTTTTACTCCTGTTTTGGGTGAGTGTGTACTGAGCTATAGGCAGGGGTTTCCCGAATCAGTCCCTGGCAGAAGATAACAGTCCTTCTGCAGTCCTAAAGAGAGCTCCAATCAAGATTCGGGTGGAGGCACTGCGCCCTAAAGAGGTGAGACCCCCATAACACCCAGCGTACCGTGGTAGCCCTGAAGGGGTGTTACACTACTGTAATATTAAATGTATTATTTAGCTTAGGAACAGAATACTAAGGGTTAAACAGTTGGGAGGAGTTAAAAGGGGGACGGTGAAAAGCCTCAGGAACTTAGGGAAAGAACTTCCAGCTCTGAGAGCAGAGCCCGAGCAGACTTGCCCAGGGCAAGACATGCACCATAGTGATCAAAAATATTCAAGCAGCTGACAGCACTCGGGAGTTATCAAGGATGCACGTTCAGAAGTTCGGGGATCCAAACGAACGAAGTCCAACAGAAAAAAGGAACAGCATCCAATCCAGGTAGAAGTATGAAAAAACTTTATTCAGCCACCATAAAACACGACGTTTCGGCCATTATTAGGCCTTTATCAAGTATACAAAATAGGGCAAAATGGTGTCCTTAAATGGTGTGGAGAAGCCAATCACCATCCAGGAACCGCCCACAGTGCAAATAGATATATATAACATTTAATACAGCAATATACAATTTAAAACAGTGATCAAAGCAGAGGTAGTGACATCACAAAGAAAATACTGCAAAGTACAAAAAAACAGCATATAATATTCAAGAGATTACTCCATGTAAACAGTATCACAATATTTGTCTACCAATAGATGATCTGTTCTTATACACACCCATCATAATGCTTGTACCAATCATGTGCTCACTAACTGCATCGTCCTCCATGTCCAATCAGTATCTGCTCATCAGCACTTACTCAGAGCTCTCTTCCAATCGCCCACAGGAACACAGTTCAGAAGACACACTTAGCACACCCCCTTCTGTGGTAAACAAAAGCACATGTTCAGAGGTCGTCACAGCAGAACGCTGAGTGGATCATGTGACCACCAGTGTCAGCAGACATCCGACCATGTGACCGCCAGCATCATCAAAGGTCCCGTCGCATGATGACCACATCATAGACCTCCATTTAAAGAAGTCACGGCCAAAAAGCAAAATATCACGTGATCACAGGCATCATCCGACACCCGGTCACATGATTTGATATGGGCAAAAAAAAAAAAAACGCATGCGCAATGGGTTGTACCAGGGCTTCAGCTGGTCACATGACCATCAATGTCACAAAACCAACGGAACTATATTCAGAGCTGGCTAAAAGTGTATACCAAACACAAACCACAGCAGAAGAGTGCTCAATACTCTAAAGGCGAGGAAACATTGAAAACTCCCAGCAAAATACAGCCAACTACAGTGTGCAGCTTACTAGTTTATACAGAAAAGGGGAGATTAACTAAATGTACAAAAAACATAAGTGATGTCATCATCAGGGATTATTAGGTCACCATATGCTCCGATCACTCCAGATTATATTCCTAAAAAAACAACAAACACAAATAAAATATATATCTAAAAACAAACACAGAATTCAGATGCAAGAATTACCTAGCACAAATATGTAAATTATATTCTATATTCAACCCCTTTGGTTGTAATGTCCCCAAAACGGAAATCCAACGGAGTTCCTTCTGTTTGAGCAACTTAGTCCTGTCACCACCTCTCCTGAGGGGTGGAACCCCATCGATAACCCTAAATCTCAGCTGACTAACCAGGTGCCCACATTCTACAAAATGCTTAGATACTGGCAGCTCCATCATTTTCGTCCTGATAGTACTCTTGTGTTTGCTTATCCTGGCCTTGACTTCCATCGTCGTCTCACCTATGTACATGAGTCCACACGGGCACACAAGCATATAGATTACATAGCTGGATGTACAGGAATACCGTTCCTGGATCCGAAAGCGTTGACCAGTATAAGAGTGCCCGAAACTATCTCCCTTAATCATATTACCACAACAAGCACAGTTCAAACATGGAAAATTTCCATTCCTCGGAGGGCCCAAAGTCAACTGTCTAAATATTTTTGAAGATCCAATATCAGATTTGACTAGCCTATCTTTCAAATTACGTCCTCGCCTATATGAAAGCAATGGCTTGTGCGCAAATTCAGTTACTTCCGGTAAACCCCTATGCAATAGGCCCCAATGCTTGTTCAAGATATTCCCTATTTTACCACTAATAGGGCAATAGGTAGAGACAAAAGGGACTCTTTTAGGGAGAACCCTAGTACGTTTTGTTCTCACATCTTCCAATGTTGTCTTCAAGGCCTTCTCCTTGAATTTTCTAAGGTCCCTCTCAGGATAACCCCTTCTAATAAATTTCTCACACATCTGTTCAAGCCTTCTATCCAAAACAGCCTCATCCTTAACTATCCTACGTACTCTCAGCATCTGGCTCCAAGGCAGAGACTCTATCATTTTTCTTGGATGATTACTATCGAAAACCAGAAGACTGTTCCTGTCTGTGTCCTTTATGAACAAATCAGTGCATAACTTTCCATTATGTTTATACACTAGAGTATCAAGAAATTGAATCTGGTCAAAGGAATGTGTCATGGGGTGTGCTAAGTGTGTCTTCTGAACTGTGTTCCTGTGGGCGATTGGAAGAGAGCTCTGAGTAAGTGCTGATGAGCAGATACTGATTGGACATGGAGGACGATGCAGTTAGTGAGCACATGATTGGTACAAGCATTATGATGGGTGTGTATAAGAACAGATCATCTATTGGTAGACAAATATTGTGATACTGTTTACATGGAGTAATCTCTTGAATATTATATGCTGTTTTTTTGTACTTTGCAGTATTTTCTTTGTGATGTCACTACCTCTGCTTTGATCACTGTTTTAAATTGTATATTGCTGTATTAAATGTTATATATATCTATTTGCACTGTGGGCGGTTCCTGGATAGTGATTGGCTTCTCCACACCATTTAAGGACACCATTTTGCCCTATTTTGTATACTTGATAAAGGCCTAATAATGGCCGAAACGTCGTGTTTTATGGTGGCTGAATAAAGTTTTTTCATACTTCTACCTGGATTGGATGCTGTTCCTTTTTTCTGATGCACCATAGTGATGACTGAGGATTCTCCGGTCTTGGGGATAAAAGCTGCCACAAGTGGACGGCCAGCATTGACGGACACTGGCTTAGCGGGATCATCCCCAGGAGAAAGTCAGGGTTTGGGATCAAGATAGAAGCTGGTGGCGTACCACATACAGAGGGTGCAAGTAAAGTACAGGAAACATTGTCTCGTTTGCATCGTGTTCAGCAAAGTTTTCGCCTTTGGAACAGAACTGTGGCTTGTGGCGTTTTCCTGAGATCTGATCCCCTACAACCGGAGTGAACGTGCGATAAATGTAACGGACTGTACCGAAGGACTGTGATTTCACTTGTCTTTCCATGTACAAAGTGTTGGGGTGCTCACTGACTGTGACTTAGTGAACTTGCCCACGACTACCACTCCGTGCCACCTTGTTACAGGATTATGATGAGCCACCTGCAAAGCCAACGTGAAGCACAATAGAGTCTAGTGGATCAGGGTGAGAAAAGTAAAGAATGGATCCGGGATGGGTGTGCAACGTTTATCATGGATACTCTCATTAGAATGCAACAGGTGAAGGCGGACAAACAGCAACAGCAGATGGACTAGATGTTTTAATGCCACTGTTCCAAACTGATGCATTTCAGCAAAGAGAGACACACTGGTTGAACATCCAGGTTTAGCTCTACCTGGACAATGTCCTTTCCCAGATACCCTTGATCCCACTTCTGACTCGGCAGATTGGAACATTGGTAAGAACAGGTTCATTGCCATGTCCAGTCTTCAGTGTGCTGTCAGAGACGAAATTTAGTGCAGCCTGTGGCTTTTTCACACCCAAAAAGACCAGGTTGTTCTCTGTAAACATGGAAAACCTTATGCGACGCCCGCTAGGGCCGTGGGGTACTCGGTCCGGGTCAGACAGTTCTTTGGGAGGGAAGGTCACGGTAGCAATAACCCGATCCGTGGCCCTGGGTGTGCAATAAAATGAGGGGGGAAAAGTTTATAGGGGATTAAGTCGTGACGCCACCCGTGGTGTTCGGCAATAGATGGCAGACGCTGCGATTCAGGTCCACTGGTGCGATTCTTGACGCAGCAGAGATGTGACAGCTCTCCACGGGCAGAGCTAGGCCCCAGGGCACTTATAGGGTTAATTTGATGATAGTAACAGTTGTAGTGCAGGGTAGGTGACGCAGTAAATTAATCTGAGGACACAGCAGGGTGCAGTCTTCACACTTTACTCACAGTCTTTAGGTTACAAACACCAGCCGGGTGCTGTGTCCTCCGGGTCGGTGGTCCAGCCAGTTCTCGGGTAGTTTGGGGTACACTTTACAGGGACCCCCTTCTTGTGTACCTTCTCAGGTCGTCTCTCCCTGCACCAGCTCACGCCCTACCTGCCCTGTGCCTCACACACAGTGTCCCAAGCCAGCAGCCTCGAATCCTGTAGGGCGACTTGGCTGTCACACATACAGTCACTACAGCCTCCGGTATGCTAGCTGAGTCCTACAGTCTCTCCACTAGTCTGGGGCCGGTCCCCACTACGACCTGGTCCCTCCACCCGACTACGATCGGTCTGGATACAGGCGCCACGAGTGAATTCCTCACGTCCCTGGCCCTGGGACCCCTTCTTCCTCAGGAGCTCCTTTCTTCACCACTGCTCCTCTCAACTTCCAGCCACCAACTTCTCTTCACTTCCTGCACTCACAGCCTCTACTTGGTTCCCCCTCTGCCTGAGATGGGCCCGCCCAGCTCCAATGGCATAGGGAGGTGTTGTCTTGGATGCAAGTGTGCAGGTACCGGGTAGTGTCCCCTCATTACCCGAGAGCTGAGTCCCACACCTCTGTACTTCTGTGGCGACTGGACCCTGAGGGGTGCCACATACCCCCCCATAAAACACAACATGTCCTTTGGCTGGAACAGAGTAAAACCGGTGTTAAAACATGCAAATAATTTTCTGAAATGCATTTCAACAGGGTAAACAGTTAAACAGGTAACTCTTCCCTTATGGGAGGTATTTTTTTCTGGAACGTTGCTTATAAATAACAGAAATATAAAACATAGCAAACTCTAAATAAAAACTTTCTCAATTAAGTTGAGCAAGTTTCAGTGAGATCCCGAACCGGGGTGTCCTTCTCACTGTCCTCAGTGCAATATGGGGGAACCCGTCTTAAACCCCCAATGTAGGCCCTGGGCCTCGTTGGACCACTTTTCGGCCACGCCAGATGGTTTTTGTTCTTTGGACTACTGTAAAATGCAGAGTGTCCTACTCGCACTCTTAAGGTTTGCTGTAAAACCAACAAAGAGCACATTAAGTGCTAACTATTTATAATAAAAGTTCTGGACATTCACCGTCCATGAAAGCATTGTCTTTAACTCACTCTAACTTGCCTTAGTAGCTCTTCCAAGGCAGATCTTTGGGCCTGCAATCTCCTGTAGTTCTTTTTCAGGTATCACGCCGGGTGATTCAAACTGAGCAGGTACTGCAGTCGGGGTCTGTTGCCCACTGCTCAGACACCTTTTCCAACAGGGCCTCCTTCCATTTTTGTCATCTCCGCCATCTGTGTCTTTAGGAGTTGACGGCCTAGCTCCTTCACCTCGACTCCAAGAAACTCCGGGTCCACCGCAGGCAGCTGGTCTGGGTTTCCATCCCGTTGGCTACGGGAGTCCGCTGCTTCCACCCCACGCTCCTGAACTCTCCGACCACCGCTCGCCATGGTGCTCACCGGATTCCTTTCCGTCTCTCCTTCAATACACCTCATCGCACACTTCCTTGTGCTCCTTCCGCTCCCTTCCTTTTCATGGGCGTTCCTCTTTCCTTTCCCGCCGGTCACACCAGGAGGCGGATCCCCCTAGCCGACGGACAAGTCCTTTTTCATAGAAGTCTTTGCAGTGGGCGGGTATGGCTTTTGTACCGTTCAGTAACCCGGCACATGATAGGCGCACTGGACCCGGTTTACCAGTTGGCAGATCCTGTTCGTGATGCCAAGAATGCGACGCCCGCTAGGGCCGTGGGGTACTCGGTCCAGGTGAGACAGTTCTTTGGGAGCGGAAGGTCACAGCAGCAATGACCGGTCCGTGGCCGTGGGCATGCAATAAAATGAGGGGGGAAAAGTTTAGAGGGGATTAAGTCATGACGCCACCTTCTGAGGTCGTCTCTCCCCGCGCCGGCTCATGCCCTTCCTGCCCTGCACCTCACACACAGTGTCCCAAGCCAGCAACCTCAGATCCTGTCGGGCGACATCCTCCTGGTCCCCTTGATCCTATGTGGCTACCATTTCAGCGAATGTGTGTGGATTTGGGCTGTCGCACATACAGTCACTACAGCTTCCGGTTTGCTAGCTGAGTCCTACAGTCTCTCCACTAGTCTGGGGCCGGTCCACCACTGCGACATGGTCCCTCCACCCGACTACGGTCGGTCTGGATACGGGCGCCACAAGTGAATTCCTCACGTCCCTGGCCCCTAGGAACCCTTCTTCCTCAGGAGCTCCTTTCTTCACCACTGCTCCTCTCAACTTCTTGCCACCAACTCCTCTTCACTTCCTGCACTCACACCCTCTACTTGATTCCCCCTCTGCCTGAGATTGGCCCGCCCAGCTCCCCTGGCATAGGGAAGTGTTGTCTTGGATGCAAGTGTGCAGGTACCGGGTAGTGCCCCCTCCTTACCCGAGAGCTGTGTCCCACACCTCTGGCTGAGGTGCAGTACTTCTGTGGCAACTGGACCCTCAGGGGCGCCACACTTACATTTGTCAAAATTTATCATGGATCACTGATGACTTTTAATTCCCCTATGACTGATGCCAATGATTAGATTGGCCATACCATTTGCCTGCCTGCAGCTTCAGCCACTGCCACTAGACAGTCATGCAAGCCACACATTTTCTGCCTTCCCACTGTGTCTTATACAGTCGCATGTAAAAGTTTGGGCACCCATAGTAAAAATTACTGTTATTGTGTACAGTTAAGCAAGTTGAAGAAGAATTGATCTCTAAAAGGCCTAAAGTTAAAGATGACACATTTCCTTTGTATTTTAGGCAAAAAATCCATATATTTTTTATCTTTTACATTTTAAAAATTACAAAAAGGAAAATGGGTTCATGCAAATGTTTGGGCACCCTGCATAGTTAGTACCTAGTAGCACCCCCTTTTGAAAGTATCACAGCTTATAAACGCTTTTTGTAGCCAGACTAGAGTATTTCAATTCTTGTTTGAGGGATTTTCATCCATTCTTCCTTGGAACATTCTACCAGTTCTGTGAGATTTCTGGGTCGCCTTGCATGCACTGCTATTTTGAGGTCTAGCCACAGATTTTCAATGATGATCAGATCAGTAGACTGTGACAGCCATTGTAAAACCTTCAGTTTTTGCCTTTTGATGTAGTATATCTGGGATTTTGACGTGTGTTTAGGATGCCATCCTCTTTTCAACTTCAGCTTTTTTTACAGATGGTGTTATGTTTGCATCAAGAATTTGTAGTAATTTCATTAAATCCATTCTTCCCTTTACCATGAATGTATTTAAGCGGGCAATATTGGGGTTGGAGACACTGGATCTCCCTTTGATGACGTATTACACTGGAAAGATTACGAAACGCGTGTTGTGGACTTTTGTAATGTGGGTCTGACCATTGGCACGTATAACAACCAGAAGCATGTATAAAGTGCACTAGTGCATATAAACTATAAAGTGCAACTGTTTGTAGATCAGTGGAGTAAGCATAGTGACATGCACTGCCTTCTGCCCCGATGCGCACGTTTCACCCATCTTCTTCGGAGCTCTCCATGCACTCTTTGTGCAGCAATACAGGTAAAACAAATCTTTGATAACCTATCTCTTTAGCTATTATTATGCAATAAGTGACCCACCTATGATAGTTAGTAAGTTAAGGACATCTGCTATGCACAGATACATCTCTAAGTCTTGATTTAACCCACGATATGTCACTATGCCTACTCCACTGTTCTACAAACAGTTGCACTTTATAGTTTATATGCACTAGTGCACTTTATACTTGTGAAGTCTAAAGATGATAAAATATATGTATAATTTATAACCACATGGTTCACTCAGCGTACTATAGCAGTGTCCATTATATTTGTTTAATTGGTTTACAAGCACAAGCACATTAAAGTTATAAAAGTCAAGTGCCATCTGCTGGCAAGATTAGGCAACTACGACTTGCTAAATTCATTTTTGGGATTTGTAAGTGGAGATTGAGAACATTAAGAAACTAGAAGCATGCAGTTCTTTTTGTTATACCATAAATGATCCTTTACGCAAAAAAACTTTCAGATTTATAGTTAATATGATTAATTGTATGCCTATCCTGATATGAATTAGCTATTGTGCCGTGGTTTGTAGTTTATAACAACCATCTCTTTACTGTATACCTGCATTGCTATCAACATTAGGGGCTTTAGTTCTTCGTTTCTTCTACCTGTTCCTTATTTTAAAAAATAAATAAATAAAAATGATTTTTCTAAATAAAAAATTATGTTTTTATCATGAATCATTTGTCACTTCCAGTTTGTTCCGGGTGAAGACATCTGGTGTATGTTTGTGCTGTGAGTGAATCTAAAGTATGTCAGCTTTCAGCAGGGAGACTGGCCAGAGGGGGAGTATTGCTCCAAGTTCTGTAGGTGGTCTACGAATACTAAGTGGAATGACCCCACACTCCATAGTCAGTTCTGTCGAGGGCTTCCTGTGAGGGTAAAGGATGTGTTTGTCCTGTTTGAGACCCCAGTTTTCCTGGAGGCAGCCATGTCTCTGGCTATCCATGTGGACTAACGTCTTCGCCAGAGTCATAAAGAGACACCTCAATTTTCGGGGAGCTCTGGGTCAAAGGAACGTAGGGCTGAGTCAACCGAGGAACCCATGCAATTAGGCAGGACGACTCGTTTTATTGGTCCTCCTGCAATTCAGCATAAAAGGGGAGTGTTTTTTCTGTCGTGAAAGGTTCATTTTGTGGGTACATGTCCCTCCATACATAACCAGGAGGTTAGCAACCCAGGTGTACATATTTCTTCTGTGGGAAGGTTACAATTTTTTTTACCAGCCGAGATCCATCTTGGCAAGAGTAAGGTGGTTATTTCAGACTTTTTAGACAGTCAAGTAGGGTTTAATTTCATTGACGCCAGGTCCGTCCAGGAGTATCAAGCCACATAAACTGTCTAGACCAAGACTCATAATCGCCATTGACTCTGCACCCTTGAGCCACGTGTAGTTTACTCAGGTTGTCCATGCGCTCTGAATTAATCGATTGATAGGTGCTAGAGAGAGTGCACTCTCCTGTGGTTCTTGGATATACTTCTTGGTTTTACTTTGGCTTACGCTTCACAATCCTGTAGTGAACTGTCAGACTCTGCAGGTGGTAATGTGGAGCGAGTACTCTCAAAGACACTGCTCGGTCACCCAGTAAGCCAGGGTGGGTACCAGGTCTCTGCCAGAATACCTGTCTGAGTTCGGGGATGTGCTTTTGGGACAGGGGTGTCAGGAATTCCCTCCTCATCCTTATGATTGCTCCATTAATCTTATTGCTAGGGCCAAGCTGCCTAAGAGCAGTCTATATAATTTTTCTGACGACAAAAAAACCTGACTGGCACTTCCAGACTAATGTGAACTAGGTGCAAACCAAAGGGAGCTACCCCCATGTAAAACATACAAAAAAAGGCTGCACTCAAGCATACTGAAGCATGACAACATAGAATACATGAAATTTTGAATAGCAATATGGCTTTGGAGTATAAGGAAAAATTTGAGACGCTTAGTATAAACATTTGGCCAAACATTTTAAAGCCCACCAACCATCGTCAAGGTGGTCTCAGTTCTGGTGAGTCCCTGACCTAATGTGAACATACCTCTATTAGGCTGATATCTGAATTTCTGGGTGAATATGCACCTCTGTCAGTAATGCCTGCATTTATGGGTAAAGTAGGGACCTGGTGTAATTAAAATCACCACCTGGTGGGGGCGGAGTGCTCGGTCAGTAAGCTAACATTCAAAAGACAAAAAAACCTGACTGGCACTTCCAGACTAATGTGAACTAGGTGCAAACCAAAGGGAGCTACCCCATGTAAAACATACAAAAAAAGGCTGCACTCAAGCATACTGAAGCATGACAACATAGAATACATGAAATTTTGAATAGCAATATGGCTTTGGAGTATAAGGAAAAATTTGAGACGCTTAGTATAAACATCCAGGAGACATAGGTTGAAATGAAATGACTTGTATTACTTCATACAAGCATGCTGAAAAGTTCACACAGTTTGCAGGAACAGCGACAGGAGACACAGCAGGCCAGAGTAACTTCAAGCACTACAATAAATCTCCAAAGCAGGTTCAGGATCTCTTCTCTGTACCGTAATTCCTCTGCAAACATGGATTCACCAAACAGCAGGTTTCCAGAGTCCAAAAGTGTTCCAAGGTTCCTCAGTAGGGAATAGCTGGAGTACAAGTCCAAGGCTTCCAGGAGTCAGGTCACAGACTGACTGAGGCTTGATTCAGGAGCACTGATTGTTCAGCTGAGGCTGCTTAAGAAGCAAGAGGGAAGAATCAGGGCGGGAACATGAAAACTGGAAACTCCATATTAACTGAGGGCAAGAGCTGCAGAAAGACAGAAAGCAAAATGGCCGACGGAAAACTGAGTTTCAAGGAACATGTCAACAGAGACAAAGAACCTTACATTACTCCCCCCTTAGGGACAACCTCCGGATGACCTCAGACCAGGCTTGTCAGGGTACCTCTGATGAAACTGGCGGAGCAGGCGAGGAGCATTTACATTATTGACTGGTTCCCATGAGTTGTCCTCCACTGGGTAGCCCTGCCATTTAATCAAATATTGCAACTGATTTCTGTACAACCTGGAATCTAGAATCCTTTCCACCATAAATTCTTCCTGACCATCGACCAGCACTGGGTCAGGGCAAGGAGAAGAACGTCCAGGAAACGTATTGGGTGTTGCAGCCTTTAGTAGGGATACATGAAAGACAGGGTGGATTCTCATAGTTCTGGGTAGTTGAAGACGACAAGCAACAGCACTTATAATCTTATTGATCTTATAAGGTCCAATGTACTTATGTCCCAATTTAGACGATGGAATCTTTAATTTAAGATTTCTGGTTGACAGCCAGACCAAATCTCCTACCTTGAAAGCTGGTGCAGGTTTACGAAATTTATCTGCTGCTTTCTTGTACCTTTCCTGAGCCAATTCTAGATTTTCCTTTAGAAGATCCATATTCTTTTGTAAAGAAGTGACTCTTTCAGCCACTGCCGGCAAGGGCGTATCTATGGGAAATCGAGGAAGAATGTTAGGATGATAACCTAGATTGGAGTAAAAAGGAGACTGCTTAGTGGAGGCGCTCTGAGAGTTGTTATAAGAGAACTCAGCCAGTGGAAGTAGATCCACCCAATCATCCTGTAGGTGGCAGATAAAACAGCGGAGATACTGCTCCAGGGTCTGATTGGTTCGTTCTGTCTGTCCATTAGTCTGGGGATGAAAAGCAGAATAAAGGTTTACTTTAATGTCCAATGCTGCACAGAAATTTTGCCAAAACCTTGAAGTGAATTGCACCCCTCGATCCGAAATGACCTCATCCGGTACTCCATGTAAGCGAAACACATTCTTAATCATCAAGTCTGATGTCTGTTTTGCAGTGGGTAAGCCGACACAAGGGATAAAATGAGCTGCCTTTGTTAGACGGTCAACCACCACTAGAATGGTGTTCTTCCCTTGAGAGGTTGGTAACTCCACAATGAAGTCCATAGAAATGGATCCCCACGGGCGGGACGGGGTGGGAAGAGGTTGCAACAGACCAGTTGGTGAGGAGCGAGGTGTTTTGCATCTTGCACAGACTTAACATGAAGTGACATAGTTTAAGACATCTTTCCTGTAAGTGGGCCACCAAAAGAAACGAGAAACAAAATTCTTGTGTCTTTAGAATTCCCCTATGCCCGGCTATCTTGGAATCGTGGATGAGTTGCAATACTCTCCAGTCCATCCTTAACTCTGCTGCATGACTAATTCACCTCTCTCCTCGCTACTCCTCCGCTTCTCCCCTCTGCAAATCTCTTCACTGGCTCCCATTCCCTCAGCGTATCCAGTTCAAATTACTAATACTGACCTACAAGGCCATCTATAATCTGTCTCCTCCTTATATCTCTGAACTAATCTCCCGGTATCTTCCCTCACGTAATCTCCGATCCTCCCAAGACATCCTTATCTCCTCCACACTTATTCGCTCCTCACCCAACCGCCTCCAAGACTTCTCCCGAATATCCCCATCCTCTGGAATTCTTTGCCCCAACACATCCGACTATCAAACTCATTCGGATCCTTCAGACAGAACCTGAAAACCCATCTCTTCAGGAAAGCCTACAGCCTGCAATGACCCTGCTGCCTCCTCACCACTACCGGAGTTATTGCCTCAACCAACACCGGAACTGCTGCAACCCCCGACCTACTGTCTCCTGCCTCACAATCCTGTAGAATGTAAGCCCGAAAGGGCAGGGTCCTCTCCCCTCTGTATCAGTCTGTCATTGTTAGTTTGTTTACTGTAAGTGATACCAGTAATTTGTATGTAACCCCTTCTCATGTACAGCACCATGGAATCAATGGTGCTATAGAAATAAATATTAATAATAATAATAATAATAATACTCTCAATCTGACTGTTTCAGGTATATACAGACGTTGTCCCTGAATCCACACACCATTCTTAAAGACAAGACTTACGTCCCTTGGGGGTTGAGCCAACAAAGAATCCGCATGGTATGCTTCCTTGATGTACTTAAGTAGGTCTTGATTATGAATCACTCCCAGGAATCTAGAGTCAGGAAGAATAGTCTTAGGAGGAGTAAGTGGACGTGTCTCTGCTGAATGAATCCTAGAGAGTGCATCAGCCTTTCCATTGCGCGATCCTGGTCTATAAGAAATGACAAAATTAAATTGGTTTAGGAAAAGATTCCAGCGAGCCTGGCGAGGAGTCAGGCACTTAGCCGACCTGATAAATTCAAGGTTATGATGGTCTGTCAGGACGACTATTTGCTGTGCAGCTCCCTGAAGAAGGTGTCTCCATTCCTTGAAGGCGGCAATAATGGCAACAATTCTCTATTGCCCACATCGTAGTTCCTCTCAGCCGAAGACAACTGCTGGGAAAAGAAGGCACAGGGATGCAAGACATTCTTCTCACCTGTTCTCTGAGAGAGTATAGCTCCAACGGCACAGTCTGAAGCATCCACCTCTATTATGAAGGCAAGCTCGGGGTTGGGATGTACTAAGATAGGTGCGGTGGTAAATTTATCCTTTAAACAGGAAAATGCTTCCTGAGCTTGCGGGGTCCAGGAGAACCTAGACTGTTTCCGGGTAAGTTGGGTGATAGGTGACACTACCTCAGAAAAATTCTTAATGAAACGTCTATAGAAGTTGGCAAACCCGATGAAACGCTGCACCTCCTTCACATTTCTAGGAATTGGCCAATCCTTGATGGCTTGGGTCATGCTTCCATCCATACTAATCCCTTGCGTAGATAGTACATACCCCAGAAATTGAATTTCGGTCCTATGGAATTCACATTTTTCAAGTTTGATGTAGAGATGGTTTTGTCTTAGGCGTTCTAAGACCATTCTCACATGTCCATGATGTTCCTCTGTGGAGTTAGAAAAAATTAGAATATCATCCAGATAAATCACCACAAATGTATCTAGGAGATCCCTGAAGATATCATTCACGAAGTGTTGGAAAGTGGCTGGGGCGGTACTCAGACCAAAAGGCATAACTAGATATTCAAAGTGTCCATAGCGTGACCTGAAAGCAGTCTTCCATTCATCCCCAGGTCTGATACGGACCAAGTTATAGGCCCCACGGAGATCCAGTTTAGAGAAAATTTTGGCATGCCGCACTCTCTCCAACAACTCAGGGATTAAAGGCAATGGATAACGGTTTCTAATAGTAACCTTATTGAGTTCCCTATAGTCTATGCAGGGTCTCAGAGATCCATCTTTCTTCTTCACAAAGAAGATGGGTGCACCTGCGGGAGATGAAGAGGGGCGTATGAAGCCCTTGGCTAAATTTTCGTCTATATAATCCTTCAAAGCTTTTAGCTCGGGCCCCGCTAGGGGGTAGATCTTACCAAAAGGTATCTCGGCTCCGGGTAATAATTCAATTGGACAATCATATGGATGGTGAGGAGGAAGCTGATCAGCGTTATTCTTGTCACATAAATCGTCATAGTCCTGGTATACAGCTGGTAGTTCAGGGACTGACATGGTTCCTTTAGGAACAGAGCAAGCTGAAACTCCTTGACTCATCTGTTTCTCCGGAAAGTGTAATTCCTTGGTCTCCCAGTTAATCGTAGGATTCTGCGCCTGCAGCCATGGTAGCCCTAGAATGATGGGAAAGTGGGGAGAAGAGATAAGCAAAAAAGACATTTTCTCCTGATGATCTTTACCCATAAGGACCCTCAAAGGCTCTGTTTCTTGATCCACTGGTCCAGAAGTCAGTAGAGAGCCATCCACAGTCTCCATCTGTACTGGAGTAGCCTTCTTCACTGAACGTATCCCCTGTTTCAGAGCAAAGGAGATATCCATAAAATTTCCACTTGCTCCTGAGTCGATCATAGCAGAGCTAGACACCCAGACTGAGTCAACCCAGAGTTTGATGGAAAGGAAGCAATGAGAATTGTTTCTTTTACAACTCAGCTGGGACACCGCTGAGGAAACTTGAAAAATTGCAGCGTTTATACCGTCATCGTCCCCAAACTAACAGAGTTTAAGTCCGAGAAATCAAGATCTCTTGCAGCAGATCTCTCTGGAGCCTGAGGCTCGGACATGACAGAGCTCCTCTCGCAACACTCACAGTGAATGACTGCTGCAGTAGTCTTACGAGAACGGCTGGGGCAGTTTATAATGAAGTGCCCTGACTTACCACAGTAGAAACATAGATTTTCCTTTATACGATGTTCTTTGCGTGCATCACTAACCCGTAAGAGTCCACCTGCATGGGTTCAGGTTCTGGTTCCCTTGTGATCCTACTCAAAGGTTCCTTAGCTGAGGAGGGAGGTAGTAAAAGGTTAGTGCGATTATTTTCGAACCATCTCTCTTGTCTGCGTTCAGTCAGACGAGCATCAATACGGATACAATAGTTAATAAAGTCACCTAACGCAGTGGGAGGGTCGGCACGAGCAAGTTCATCCTTAATCAGTGGAGACAACCCTTTCCGAAAAATAGATTTTTTAGCGGAAGTGTCCCAAGTGGTATCAAGAGCCCATCTCCTGAAATCCAGGGCATATTCGGCTACTGAACGCTTACCTTGGTGCAAAGTTAACATGGCTGCTTCAGCTGTTGCACCTCGATTGGGGTCATCAAACACCTGCCCCATGGCTGAAATAAAAGCATCAAGGTGATTCAAACAATCATCCTCAGTCTCAATCAGAGGGTTTGCCCACATCAAAGCCTTATTGGTAAGCAACATGATTATAGTAAGCACTTTGGATCGTTCAGTGGGAAATTGTGAAGCATGTGCAGAGAAAAATAAATTGCATTGATTAATAAATCCCCTGAATTTCTCACATTCACCGCCAAAACGAAAAGGAGGTAATTTGGGGATCCCAGAACTTGGGGTTATGGCAGGAGCCTGGGCTCGTTCCTCTAGAGCCTCAATCCTGGCTCGCAATTCCTGGGTAGTCTGTCCAAACACTTGCAAATTATGATTAGTGAGGTCCTGTAGGCTTGCAAAACGGGTTTTTAAAGTCTGTACATCTGAAAGGATTGTATCAGTCACTCCGCAAAGTTCCTTTATGCGGGCCTCCATCTTCCAGATCTTTTAAGGCAGAGGTGCTGGAAGGAGAAGAGGAGAGGAAAAAAAACAAAACAAAAAAAAAAACCAATAGTGTTTACCTGTGGTAACACTCCAGAGTAAAATTTTAAGGGAATGCGCTCACCTGGAATGGTTGTGAGAAGTCACAACCACTGTCATCACATAAGGTATTAAACGGACATCTGATATCCACAGTCACAGCAGACACGGCTTTCCCAGACCCAGCAGACACTAAA
>JARQOD010000001.1:808075549-808103013 GCA_033576555.1 Oophaga sylvatica
CCTCAGAGTGGCGCAAGCAGGCTGTGAAGCAATGAGCTTGCCCGAGCCGTATTCTCTTTGTCCAGGTAACAATTTGAGAATCGATTCACATGTAAATTGCCATGAAAGAATAATGCCCATCACCATTTCGCACATTGCCAAAGGCTACATCTACCAGCTTGCAAGCTCACATGATGTTAGGTGTAGCCAAGTGGGCTGCCCTATAATGTCTTACATCTAGTACATCACATGATCTAGCATAGAAAATTAGTGGGGACTTTCAAAGATACTATAAATCAAGAGGCAGGGAAAGAAGCAGTCATTTTAGGGTTTTATAACCTAGAGAGAAGAAGTCAGAGCGCCCAGCTCATTATTAGACTACTGCAGTGCTGAAGAACATAGAAAATGGGAGTGGTAGTCTCAAACTGTGAACATACCTCTCAACTTTCATAAAAGAGAAAGAGGGGCAAACTATGGAGTACAACATTTCTGACCATGATTAAGACTTCACAGTCGAAACGCGTCAGTCGCTAGTCCTCTTGGGCTTCCATGTGTGTCCACTACATGTCCTTTAATTTATCAAGAATAAACATGAAGTTTTATCTGACCACGCTGTAGAACTTCTTCTATATTCCAGAGCTGATATTATTAGGCCTTAAGGTCCATGGCTATTGGGCCGTTCACAACCTAAAACTACCAGTGCTCAGCTGCCCCAGAACTGGTGTATCACATTAGATGCGCCAATTCTGGTGCTTCGCCTTCACTCTTCTCGATTGCCCTGGTGCATTAGCAATCAGGGTAATCGTGCTTGGGGATGAATTGTCCAAAAACACAACTGACATCAAGCTTTGGAGTTAGTAATGGAAAGGTTTCTAAAATACAGCCCCCACTATTAACCCAGTAATTTAAAAAAACACATAAAAAATACTTTATTTAAAAAAAAAACACTCCACGACACTGTCACTGGTTCACCAATTTTGTTTAAAATCCTTAATGGGTCCAACAAAGTCCAGGGAATCCAATGTAGGTCACAAATGGAAACCTGAAAAACATAAAAATAGAGAAATAAAAACAAGACTTCACTCACCAATTTATTATAATAAAAAAAGGTAACACGCAGACCTAGAGTAGTCCAGCGCTTCCCATGAGAGATGTTCCGTGAATCATGCTTATGCTCCTCTAAGATGGTGATGTCACTGCACACCACAGTGACCAGGTCATGCTGCGCTATGCATAATGCAGTGTGACCCGGCAACTCTAATGAGAAGTGACATCACCGTCTGAGCGCAGCATGAACTGGATTCACGGACCGTCCTGGGAAGGCCTGGACTATGTTGGAAGTGGGATCTTTTTTTTTTATAATAAAGTGGTAAATGAGGGACAGTGTCTTGTTTTTCTTTCTCTCTTGTCATGTTTTTCAGGTTTCCATTTGTGGACTATTTCGGATTCCCTAGCGTGGGATTTAAAAAAAAAAATTGATAAACCAAGGAAAGTATCGGGACGTGTTTATTTAACCCCTTAATGACCGAGCCAATTTTGACCTTAATGACCAAGCCAAATTTTACAATTCTAACCACTGTCACTTTATGAGGTTCTAACTCTGGGACGCTTCAATGGATCCTGGTGATTCTGATACTGTTTTTTTGTGACATATATTACTTCATGATAGTGGTAAAATTTATTCAATATAACTTCCACTTATTGTGAAAACAAAGGAAATTTGGCAAAATTTGGAAAATGCTGCAATTTTCCAACTTTGAATTGTTATGCCCTTAAATCAGAGAGATGCCACACAAAATAGTTAATAAATAACATTTCCCACTTGAATATTTTACATCAGCACAATTTTTGAAACATATTTTTTTGTTAGGAAGTTATAAATGTTAAAATTTGACCAGCGATTTCTCATTTTTCCAACAAAATTTACAAAACCATTTTTTTAGGGACCACCTCATATTTGAAGTGATTTTGAGGGGTCTAAGCTGGAAATCGCAGAAAGGTAGAGAAGTCCAAGAAACTGAAGACAGGCAACTGGGATGAGGGAAACTGCAGGCAGGTGTGAGATGTCCAAGAGACTGCAGACAGGCCGCTTTGATGCTGGAAACTGCAGGCAGGCGGGAGATGTCTAGGAGACCACATACAGGCAGCTGAGCAGATCAAGGTGCATAGATGAACTCAAAGTCTTAGCAACACTGAAATCTTAACACCAAGACACAAGTGTGCATCTTGATGAGCTTTATATAGGCCCGGTCAGATGCCTATATGGGATTGTGGCGGGGACCCTCAACTGCCTTCTATCTCCTGTGGACACTGTACACATGTAACACGTGCAGCACCCTGTCGTTTGTTAATGCAAATGTAATGTGCCATTTAATTAATGTTTCTGTAATGTGTTATATTATGTTGTGACGTTTACTACTGTAATATTAAATGTATTATTTAGCTTAGGAACAGAATACTAAGGGTTAAACAGTTGGGAGGAGTTAAAAGGGGGACGGTGAAAAGCCTCAGGAACTTAGAGAAAGGACTTCCAGCTCTGAGAGCAGAGCCCGAGCAGACTTGCCCAGGGCAAGACATGCACCATAGTGATGACTGAGGATTCTCCGGTCTTGGGGATAAAAGCTGCCACAAGTGGACGGCCAGCATTGACGGACACTGGCTTAGCGGGATCATCCCCAGGAGAAAGTCAGGGTTTGGGATCAAGATAGAAGCTGGTGGCGTACCACATACAGAGGGTGCAAGGAAAGTACAGGAAACATTGTCTCCTTTGCATCGTGTTCAGCAAAGTTTTCGCCTTTGGAACAGAACTGTGGCTTGTGGCGTTTTCCTGAGATCTGATCCCCTACAACCGGAGTGAACGTGCGATGAATGTAACGGACTGTACCGAAGGACTGTGATTTCACTTGTCTTTCCATGTACAAAGTGTTGGGGTGCTCACTGACTGTGACTTAGTGAACTTGCCCACGACTACCACTCCGTGCCACCTTGTTACAGGATTATGATGAGCCACCTGCAAAGCCAACGTGAAGCACAATAGAGTCTAGTGGATCAGGGTGAGAAAAGTAAAGAATGGATCCGGGATGGGTGTGCAACATTTATCATGGATACTCTCATTAGAATGCAACAGGTGAAGGCGGACAAACAGCAACAGCAGATGGACTAGATGTTTTAATGCCACTGTTCCAAACTGATGCATTTCAGCAAAGAGAGACACACTGGCTGAACATCCAGGTTTAGCTCTACCTGGACAATGTCCTTTCCCAGATACCCTTGATCCCACTTCTGACTCGGCAGATTGGAACATTGTTAAGAACAGGTTCATTGCCATGTCCAGTCTTCAGTGTGCTGTCAGAGACGAAATTTAGTGCAGCCTGTGGCTTTTTCACACCCAAAAAGACCAGGTTGTTCCCTGTAAACATGGAAAACCTTATGCGACGCCCGCTAGGGCCGTGGGGTACTCGGTCCGGGTCAGACAGTTCTTTGGGAGGGAAGGTCACGGCAGCAATAACCCGATCCATGGCCCTGGATGTGCAATAAAATGAGGGGGGAAAAGTTTATAGGGGATTAAGTCGTGACGCCACCCGTGGTGTTCGGCAATAGATGGTAGATGCTGCGATTCAGGTCCACTGGTGCGATTCTTGACGCAGCAGAGATGTGACAGCTCTCCACGGGCAGAGTTAGGCCCCAGGGCACTTATAGGGTTAATTTGATGATAGTAACGGTTGTAGTGCAGGGTAGGTGACGCAGTAAATTAATCTGAGGACACAGCAGGGTGCAGTCTTCACACTTTACTCACAGTCTTTAGGTTACAAACACCAGCCGGGTGCTGTGTCCTCCGGGTCGGTGGTCCAGCCAGTTCTCGGGTAGTTTGGGGTACACTTTACAGGGACCCCCTTCTTGTGTACCTTCTCAGGTCGTCTCTCCCTGCACCAGCTCACGCCCTACCTGCCCTGTGCCTCACACACAGTGTCCCAAGCCAGCAGCCTCGAATCCTGTAGGGCGACTTGGCTGTCACACATACAGTCACTACAGCCTCCGGTATGCTAGCTGAGTCCTACAGTCTCTCCACTAGTCTGGGGCCGGTCCCCCACTACGACCTGGTCCCTCCACCCAACTACGATCGGTCTGGATACAGGCGCCACGAGTGAATTCCTCACGTCCCTGGCCCTGGGACCCCTTCTTCCTCAGGAGCTCCTTTCTTCACCACTGCTCCTCTCAACTTCCAGCCACCAACTTCTCTTCACTTCCTGCACTCACAGCCTCTACTTGGTTCCCCCTCTGCCTGAGATGGGCCCGCCCAGCTCCAATGGCATAGGGAGGTGTTGTCTTGGATGCAAGTGTGCAGGTACCGGGTAGTGTCCCTCATTACCCAAGAGCTGAGTCCCACACCTCTGTACTTCTGTGGCGACTGGACCCTGAGGTGTGCCACATACCCCCCCATAAAACACAACATGTCCTTTGGCTGGAACAGAGTAAAACCAGTGTTAAAACATGCAAATAATTTTCTGAAATGCATTTCAACAGGGTAAACAGTTAAACAGGTAACTCTTCCCTTTATGGGAGGTATTTTTTTCTGGAACGTTGCTTATAAATAACAGAAATATAAAACATAGCAAACTCTAAATAAAAACTTTCTCAATTAAGTTGAGCAAGTTTCAGTGAGATCCCGAACCGGGGTGTCCTTCTCACTGTCCTCAGTGCAATATGGGGGAACCCGTCTTAAACCCCCAATGTAGGCCCTGGGCCTCGTTGGACCACTTTTCGGCCACGCCAGACGGTTTTTGTTCTTTGGACTACTGTAAAATGCAGAGTGTCCTACTCGCACTCTTAAGGTTTGCTGTAAAACCAATAAAGAGCAAATTAAGTGCTAACTATTTATAATAAAAGTTCTGGACATTCACCGTCCATGAAAGCATTGTCTTTAACTCACTCTAACTTGCCTTAGTAGCTCTTCCAAGGCAGCTCTTTGGGCCTGCAATCTCCTGTAGTTCTTTTTCAGGTATCACGCCGGGTGATTCAAACTGAGCAGGTACTGCAGTCGGGGTCTGTTGCCCACTGCTCAGACACCTTTTCCAACAGGGCCTCCTTCCATTTTTGTCATCTCCGCCATCTGTGTCTTTAGGAGTTGACGGCCTAGCTCCTTCACCTCGACTCCAAGAAACTCCGGGTCCACCGCAGGCAGCTGGTCTGGGTTTCCATCCCGTTGGCTACGGGAGTCCGCTGCTTCCACCCCACGCTCCTGAACTCTCCGACCACCGCTCGCCATGGTGCTCACCGGATTCCTTTCCGTCTCTCCTTCAATACACCTCATCGCACACTTCCTTGTGCTCCTTACGCTCCCTTCCTTTTCATGGGCGTTCCTCTTTCCTTTCCCGCCGGTCACACCAGGAGGCGGATCCCCTAGCCGACGGACAAGTCCTTTTTCATAGAAGTCTTTGCAGTGGGCGGGTATGGCTTTTGTACCGTTCAGTAACCCGGCACATGATAGGCGCACTGGACCCGGTTTACCAGTTGGCAGATCCTGTTCGTGATGCCAAGAATGCGACGCCCGCTAGAGCCGTGGGGTACTCGGTCCAGGTGAGACAGTTCTTTGGGAGCGGAAGGTCACAGCAGCAATGACCGGTCCGTGGCCGTGGGCATGCAATAAAATGAGGGGGGAAAAGTTTATAGGGGATTAAGTCATGACGCCACCTTCTGAGGTCGTCTCTCCCCGCACCGGCTCATGCCCTTCCTGTCCTGCACCTCACACACAGTGTCCCAAGCCAGCAACCTCAGATCCTGTCGGGCGACATCCTCCTGGTCCCCTTGATCCTATGTGGCTACCATTTCAGCGAATGTGTGTGGATTTGGGCTGTCGCACATACAGTCACTACAGCTTCCGGTTTGCTAGCTGAGTCCTACAGTCTCTCCACTAGTCTGGGGCCGGTCCACCACTGCGACATGGTCCCTCCACCCGACTACGGTCGGTCTGGATACGGACGCCACAAGTGAATTCCTCACGTCCCTGGCCCCTAGGAACCCTTCTTCCTCAGGAGCTCCTTTCTTCACCACTGCTCCTCTCACTTCTTGCCACCAACTCCTCTTCACTTCCTGCACTCACACCCTCTACTTGATTCCCCCTCTGCCTGAGATTGGCCCGCCCAGCTCCCCTGGCATAGGGAAGTGTTGTCTTGGATGCAAGTGTGCAGGTACCGGGTAGTGCCCCTCCTTACCCGAGAGCTGTGTCCCACACCTCTGGCTGAGGTGCAGTACTTCTGTGGCAACTGGACCCTCAGGGGCGCCACACTTACATTTGTCAAAATTTATCATGGATCACTGATGACTTTTAATTCCCCTATGACTGATGCCAATGATTAGATTGGCCATACCATTTGCCTGCCTGCAGCTTCAGCCACTGCCACTAGACAGTCATGCAAGCCACACATTTTCTGCCTTCCCACTGTGTCTTATACAGTCGCATGTAAAAGTTTGGGCACCCATAGTAAAAATTACTGTTATTGTGTACAGTTAAGCAAGTTGAAGAAGAATTGATCTCTAAAAGGCCTAAAGTTAAAGATGACACATTTCCTTTGTATTTTAGGCAAAAAATCCATATATTTTTTATCTTTTACATTTTAAAAATTACAAAAAGGAAAATGGGTTAATGCAAATGTTTGGGCACCCTGCATAGTTAGTACCTAGTAGCACCCCTTTTGAAAGTATCACAGCTTATAAACGCTTTTTGTAGCCAGACTAGAGTATTTCAATTCTTGTTTGAGGGATTTTCATCCATTCTTCCTTGGAACATTCTACCAGTTCTGTGAGATTTCTGGGTCGCCTTGCATGCACTGCTATTTTGAGGTCTAGCCACAGATTTTCAATGATGATCAGATCAGTAGACTGTGACAGCCATTGTAAAACCTTCAGTTTTTGCCTTTTGATGTAGTATATCTGGGATTTTGACATGTGTTTAGTATGCCATCCTCTTTTCAACTTCAGCTTTTTTTACAGATGGTGTTATGTTTGCATCAAGAATTTGTAGTAATTTCATTAAATCCATTCTTCCCTTTACCATGAATGTATATAAGCGGGCAATATTGGGGTTGGAGACACTGGATCTCCCTTTGATGACGTATTACACTGGAAAGATTACGAAACGCGTGTTGTGGACTTTTGTAATGTGGGTCTGACCATTGGCACATATAACAACCAGAAGCATGTATAAAGTGCACTAGTGCATATAAACTATAAAGTGCAACTGTTTGTAGATCAGTGGAGTAAGCATAGTGACATGCACTGCCTTCTGCCCCGATGCGCACGTTTCCCCCATCTTCTTCGGTGCTCTCTATGCACTCTTTGTGCAGCAATACAGGTAAAACAAATCTTTGATAACCTATCTCTTTAGCTATTATTATGCAATAAGTGACCCACCTATGATAGTTAGTAAGTTAAGGACATCTGCTATGCACAGATACATCTCTAAGTCTTGATTTAACCCACGATATGTCACTATGCCTACTCCACTGTTCTACATACAGTTGCACTTTATAGGTTATATGCACTAGTGCACTTTATACTTGTGAAGTCTAAAGATGATAAAATATATGTATATAATTTATAACCACATGGTTCACTCAGCGTACTATAGCAGTGTCCATTCTATTTGTTTAATTGGTTTACAAGCACAAGCACATTAAAGTTATAAAAGTCAAGTGCCATCTGCTGGCAAGATTAGGCAACTACGACTTGCTAAATTCATTTTTGGGATTTGTAAGTGGAGATTGAGAGCATTAAGAAACTAGAAGCATGCAGTTCTTTTTGTTATACCATAAATGATCCTTTACGCAAAAAAACTTTCAGATTTATAGTTAATATGATTAATTGTATGCCTATCCTGATATGAATTAGCTATTGTGCCGTGGTTTGTAGTTTATAACAACCATCTCTTTACTGTATACCTGCATTGCTATCAACATTAGGGGCTTTAGTTCTTCGTTTCTTCTACCTGTTCCTTATTTTAAAAAATAAATAAATAAAAATGATTTTTCGAAATAAAAAATTATGTTTTTATCATGAATCATTTGTCACTTCCAGTTTGTTCCGGGTGAAGACATCTGGTGTATGTTTGTGCTGTGAGTGAATCTAAAGTATGTCAGCTTTCAGCAGGGAGACTGGCCAGAGGGGGAGTATTGCTCCAAGTTCTGTAGGTGGTCTACGAATACTAAGTGGAATGACCCCACACTCCATAGTCAGTTCTGTCGAGGGCTTCCTGTGAGGGTAAAGGATGTGTTTGTCCTGTTTGAGACCCGAGTTTTCCTGGAGGCAGCCATGTCTCTGGCTATCCATGTGGACTAACGTCTTCGCCAGAGTCATAAAGAGACACCTCAATTTTCGGGGAGCTCTGGGTCAAAGGAACGTAGGGCTGAGTCAACCGAGGAACCCATGCAATTAGGCAGGACGACTCGTTTTATTGGTCCTCCTGCAATTCAGCATAAAAGGGGAGTGTTTTTTCTGTCGTGAAAGGTTCATTTTGTGGGTACATGTCCCTCCATACATAACCGCAAACAGCTGCAGCAAAACTAAAGAGCCCGGGTTATCAGGAGGTTAGCAACCCAGGTGTACATATTTCTTCTGTGGGAAGGTTACAATTTTTTTTACCAGCCGAGATCCATCTTGGCAAGAGTAAGGTGGTTATTTCAGACTTTTTAGACAGTCAAGTAGGGTTTAATTTCATTGACGCCAGGTCCGTCCAGGAGTATCAAGCCACATAAACTGTCTAGACCAAGACTCATAATCGCCATTGACTCTGCACCCTTGAGCCACGTGTAGTTTACTCAGGTTGTCTATGCGCTCTGAATTAATCGATTGATAGGTGATAGAGAGAGTGCACTCTCCTGTGGTTCTTGGATATATTTATTGGTTTTACTTTGGCTTACGCTTCACAATCCTGTAGTGAACTGTCAGACTCTGCAGGTGGTAATGTGGAGCGAGTACTCTCAAAGACACTGCTCGGTCACCCAGTAAGCCAGGGTGGGTACCAGGTCTCTGCCAGAATACCTGTCTGAGTTCGGGGATGTGCTTTTGGGACAGGGGTGTCAGGAATTCCCTCCTCATCCTTATGATTGCTCCATTAATCTTATTGCTAGGGCCAAGCTGCCTAAGAGCAGTCTATATAATTTTTCTGGTCTGGGGAAACAGGCTATGAAGGCCTATATTGCAGAGAGTGTGGAAAAGGGTCATATCACGCCTTCCTCAACTCCCGTTGCAGCGGGTTTTTTCTTTTTAGGAAAAAATATGGAGGTTACGCCAATGCCTAGATTTCTTCAAACTTAATTGGATCACGGTCCGGGATCCATATCCTCTCCCATTTTGATATAGGAAAGATGTGTATCTTCGTACCGTGTTAGCCAGTAGATAGAAAAATATTTAGACTTGAGAGTCCTCGGTGGTTGATACCTTATAATGGCTAACTGAAAAGATGGTAACAAATTGCAAGCTTTCGAGACTACTCAGGTCTCTTCATCAGGCAAAGACTAAAACAGTTCAGTTTTTGTTTTAGTCTTTGCCTGATGAAGAGACCTGAGTAGTCTCGAAAGCTTGCAATTTGTTACCATCTTTTCAGTTAGCCATTAAAAGGTATCAACCACCGAGGACTCTCAAGTCTAAATATTTTTCTATCCTCTCCCATTCATTCCGGACCTCATAACTAGATCATCTGGGCAAATTGGTTTTCTAAACTGAACATCAGGGGGGCATATAATCTCATTTGAATTAAGGAGGGGGATGAGTGGAAGACTGCATTTAATACACCCGAGGGGTAATATAAAAAACTTTTGATGCCATTTGAGTTGACTAATGCTCCCGTTGTCTTTCATCACTTTGTAAATTACATTTTTAGTCACCTGGCAAATAGATTTGTGGTGGTCTATCTTGATTACATATTGATTTATTAGCCTGACCTCCAGTCACATAAGGTACGTCAGTCATATACTACAAATACTCAGGGACAATAAATTATATGTCAAACCAGAGAAATATATGTTCAGTAGATCCTTTTTTGGGTTATTACTTATTGTCCAACAGTTTTCACATGGATCCCGTGAAAGTCCACGTGGTACTGGACTGGAATGGTCCTGAAGACTTAAAGGCTTTACAAAGGTCTTTAGGTTTCGCCATAAACTACCAAGTTTATCAAGAACTTTTCGGTAGTGTCCAAACCTTTGATGGATATGACTTAGGTAAGGGACAGACTTTTCCAAATGGTCCAGTCCGGCCATTGTGGCATTTGATACTTGAAAGAAATATTTTGCTTCTGCGCCAATTCTTATACAGATTTACATCACTTAGCCATTCATTGTAGAGGTTGATGCGTCTGAATTAGGGGTGGGGGCTGTATTGTCGCAGGGCATATCTCCGTGTGCATACTTTCAAAAAAACTGTCTGTAAGGTTCTTTGTCTCTGTTGACATGTTCCTTGAAACTCAGTTTTCCGTCGGCCATTTTGCTTTCTGTCTTTCTGCAGCTCTTGCCCTCAGTTAATATGGAGTTCCAGTTTTCATGTTCCCGCCCTGATTCTTCCCTCTTGCTTCTTAAGCAGCCTCAGCTGAACAATCAGTGCTCCTGAATCAAGCCTCAGTCAGTCTGTGACCTGACTCCTGGAAACCTTGAACTTGTACTCCAGCTATTCCCTACTGAGGAACCTTTGAACACTTTTGGACTCTGGAAACCTGCTGTTTGGTGAATCCATGTTTGCAGAGGCATTACGGTACAGAGAAGAGATCCTGAACCTGCTTTGGAGATTTATTGTAGTGCTTGAAATTACTCTGGCCTGCTGTGTCTCCTGACTCTGTTCCTGCAAACTGTGTGAACTTTTCAGCATGCTTGTATGAAGTAATACAAGTCATTTCATTTCAACCTATGTCTCCTGTGTTTTCCTCGCACCCAAGCACAAGACGCTAAAGGAACTGTACACTATACATGACACTGTCATCCAATGAGAAAAACTATGACATTGGTGATGTGTGGCCCAGCTATGTAAGGCACACATAATCCAGGAGAATGCACAGGAAGGTAACCGCAAAAGCTTGATATCCATTCACTTCACTCACACTTTCAGACACACCCACCAGGGGTATAGGAGGTAGTGACACGTAGCAGAGCTCATTCAAGTTTCCTGTCTGAGAAGAGCTCAGATCAGTCAGTTTCCTGTCTTAGGACAGTGCAGTTCAGTGCCAGTTCAGTCTGGACTTGGAGGATACTGAGAGCTGCTCAGTGAGCTCTGGAGAAAGCTGACATTTCCATCAAAAGCTACAAGTGCTTATGTTAAGAGCGGGAAGCAGGGCGAAGGGTGCAGTGGAGAAGACAGAGACAAGTGCTTCAGGTACGAGATTACCTGCACTAATTCACCGGACACCGGGGTCCGAAGCGTTGCTAATGCTTCATGCTTAGTAACAAGATAACCGGAGGCTTTCTGGACTACAGGTCGCAGAAGGTAGCCCTAAGCGCTGAAACGTAACCGGAGTCAGGGAGAACGGGGACTTTGAGTCAAGTGCACGACAAAAGTAAGGACTTAGTTCTCTCAACATCTGATAATCAGAGACATAGAAGGCTCTACCACAATGTCAGCCGGGCTTGGCAGCTATTGAGAAAAGCTGGAGATTGCAGAGTTAACTTCGCTTCATGCAAGTTTGGACTCACATACATTTGAAGTAAAGGAGGCCTCTAACCTGCTCAGCGGTTATCCCGAATGTGCATTCTCCACCCCAACCAGCTCCCCGGGATCTGCTTGAAACACCTACAAGTAAAGGTATGAAAAGAAGCTGCATTGTGTGTGATTGAATTCTTACTACACCCTGCATCATCACCATAGACTTCCAGGGACCAGTCTCACCTGTGGGAGACTTACCACCCAGCTGCCCCATAACATCCCCTGTGAAGATCCTTATAGCAGCGCTGGTCCAATTGATCAGATACCACAGGTGGCGTCACGAACTACCTATCCTTATAATCCCCTGTAAATATCCCCATTGCATGACCGCCAGGGCCACGGACCGAGTCCCGCTGCCAGTGACATCTCCCATAGAAATCAATGGGCTCTGCTCCGAGTACCCCATAGCCCTGGTATCCACCATAGTGTGGTGCGCGTCATTTAACTTGGCGTCACGAACAGGATCCGAAGCTTGCAATTGCGAGTCCTGTGTGCCTATATTGACTGTATGGTGAAAAAGACTGTTTGCTGTGTTTGGCGCCATAATACCGCCATCTTTACCGCAATATTCGCGCCCTCAGGCGCTGGTGAAGAAGGGGGGCGTACCTGAAAAAGCGCGCTGTTGCCTGGACACGCCCCCAACTCTGACGCGGCGGCAGGTCCTGTGAAACAGGAAGTGAACGCTCTGACATCAGAGCGCCAGCGACAAAGGTCCTGTCTCCACCGCTGTGCCTGCGACGCTGCAGCCTGTGAAAGAGGTAGGCTCAGATTAACCAAGGGGGCATCAACATGTCGCAGCAACCGGCAGACGGAGCGGCCCCAGCCGGTGGCCCCGATAGCCCACCGCTTGGCGTTGTAGTGCAGGATGGAGGTGAGGGCCCCTCACCTGGCCCGGTGGTCCCGCTCATGCCGCTAACGCTCCCATACATGCCTGGAGCGAAGTGGCTCCCCAGTACAGCGGCGAGCCAGACACCCTGCCAGGGTTTAAACGGAAGATATGTAGTATTTTGGATATGTACTCAATGACTGAAAAGCAAAAAGCTGCTGTGGTAATAGGACAGTTAGCTGGTGCGGCTGAGAGAGAAGTAGAGACTTGGCCCGCTGCAGACCAGGAGTCGGTACCTGCGATTCTCTTAAAGCTACAGGCCATCTTTGAGGACCGCACAGAAACGGATCTCCGGATGGCATTTTATCAGTGCTTCCAGAGACCGGGTGACAGTATTAGGGACTACGCCTGCCGACTACAGGGGGCCCTGCGAGCTCTTAAACAGGCTAACCCCACAAGTCCCATTGATGAGAGCCAAATGTTGAAAGAGCAATTCGTGCGGGGACTGAGGTCTCCAGCGGAAGGCAGGACTGTAAACTGGTGGTCCTTGGATCATCCAGATGCCACCTTTGATGCCCTAAAGGACATGGCAATAAAAGGACTGCGACCCCTGGAAAAGCCTGAGGTGGCAAATCGGTATCACCCGGGTGAAGCCACTCTAAAGCCGGCAGTACCCACCTTTTCCCCGCAGGTGGCAGAAGCTAAAACGCAGGTGGCGCCCCCTAGTGAGTTGGAATGTCTGCGCTCAGAAGTGCGCCAGCTAACTAAGAACTTGGCCACTGTAATGGATGCCCTGCAACTGCGGAAAGAGGAAGGAGGAAAGATCCTACTAGCCGACTGTCCGGAGGATGTCCCTTGGATGAACCGGAGGAAGTGGAGGACGTCGCCTCACCGGAGGAGGACCACGCCACCCCCAGGAGCGACTCCTGATCAACACCATCCTCGCCGAGAGATCATCTGCTACCGCTGCAACCAAAAAGGTCATATGGCTCAGCAATGCCCTTTAAACGAGCCGATCCTGGGTCAGAGGGCCAACACCCAGGAGTAGACTCATCAGGCCCCTTAGACTGGAACCGCAGGTTCGTGGGTGGACGACCCTACCTGTTCATCATTCTGGACGGGATTGCAATTCCTGCACTGCTGGACACTGGATCTCAGGTGACCATAATACCTGATGTCCTTTATAATAAATTGTGGTCAAAGGACAGTCTCCAGCCCCGAGCCCTGACTTTACAGTGTACGCCACCAATGGTCTCCCTGTTGAAGTACTCGGAGCCAAAAATGTGGACGTAAAAGTGGGCAGAGTGGAGCTGAAGGATCAGGGACTTCTAGTAGTCAGGACTGTAAATGAGGAGAATGGCTTAAATGTGATATTAGGTACTAACATTATCAGTAACTGTCTGGGAGAAGTTGTGTTTTTGCTCCAACAGCTCGCTGAAGTTGCCAAGCCAAAGCAGAAGGGAGTGATCCAGAGGGAGATCCGGGCCCTGATGTGTCAGCAGCAAGCGAAGCTTACAGATGGTGAAATCGGTAATGTACGGGTCACGGACTCGAACCCCATTGTAATACCCCCAATGAGTGAAATGTTAATATGGTGTAGAGCAGCCATAGGTCTGAGAGGACAGAACTACCAAGCAGTAGTAGAACCCCATCGCTCAGAACACAGACCTACACTCATGACTGCTAGAGGGGTAGTGGAAGTAATAAATGGGAGAGTACCAGTACGACTTCTCAACTGGGGGGACGACGAAGTAAATTTACCACGTTATGCCACAGTTGCTAAATTACATGCCGTAGATAATAATTCTATCCTCACAACCGAGTCCTTAGCCTCCCGCCAACCAGCGGAGGATAATGATCTGGCAACCCCAGTAGTGGATTGGTGTCAGCAGCTTCATATAGGGACAGATACCACTTCCGTCCACCAGAAACAGGGGGTACTACGGGTGGTACAAGAGTATGCACAAGTATTTAGCAAACACCCACTTGACTTTGGGATAATTAAGGGAGTACAGCATCATATCCCTACAGGCAGTCATCCTCCCATCAAAGAGCGGTACAGGCCTATACCTCCAGCCCACTATCAGAAAGCTAAGGAAATGCTGCGTGACATGAAGGAAGCCGGGGTGATAAGGGATAGTTGTAGTCCCTGGGCAGCACCTCTAGTTCTAGTTAAGAAAAAGGATGGTAGCATGAGAATGTGTGTAGATTACAGACAAGTAAATCGCATAACACATAAAGATGCATACCCATTACCACGCATAGAGGAATCCTTAGCTGCTCTGAAAACGGCTAACTACTTTTCTACCCTCGACCTTACTAGTGGGTACTGGCAAGTAGCTGTGGCTGAGGAGGATCGGGAAAAGACTGCTTTCACCACCCCAATGGGACTCTGCGAGTTTGACAGAATGCCGTTTGGCCTCAGCAGTGCCCCAGGAACATTCCAGAGAGTGATGGAGAGCTGTCTGGGACATCTCAACTTTGAAACCGTGTTGCTGTACCTGGACGATGTGATTGTGTACTCCAAGACATATGAAGATCATCTGAAGCACCTGGCAGAGGTATTCGAGTCACTGTCCAAGTATGGGATGAAACTGAAGCCCTCAAAGTGCCATCTGCTCAAACGAAAGGTACAGTACTTGGGACATATTGTCAGTTCCGAAGGAGTAGCGCCGGACCCCGAGAAGGTCACAGCCATCCAGAAATGGCCGGAGCCGAAGAATCTAAAGGAGGTGAGTCAGTTCCTGGGACTAACAGGTTACTACAGGAGGTTTGTAAAAGATTACACCAAGAAAGTGGCGCCTTTACAGGACCTCTTGGTCGGACAACCTCTCAAGAGTAGAAACCCTCCATTCAATTGGGGTAAAGAACAAGCTGAGGCATTCAAAGAGATGAAAGAGATCCTGACCGGCGATGAAATCTTAGCCTACCCAGATTACAGCCAACCGTTCCTGCTATACACAGATGCCAGTAACGAAGGATTAGGAGCTGTCCTCAGTCAGAAGCAGAATGGCCAAGAAAAAGTAATCGCATATGCCAGCAGAAAGCTCAGGCCAACTGAGAGGAACCCGGAAAACTATAGCAGCTTCAAACTGGAGTTTCTGGCGCTGGTCTGGGCCATTACCGAAAGATTCAAACATTACCTTGCCTCCAACAAGTTCACTGCGTTTACAGACAACAACCCCTTGACGCATCTGGAAACAGCCAAGCTGGGAGCCATGGAGCAACGTTGGATGGCTCGGCTGTCAAACTATCAGTTTACCATCAAGTACAGAGCGGGCCGTAAAAATGCTAACGCGGACGCCTTGTCCAGAATGCCGCATGAATCCGACACGGAGGAAGAATCAGATGATCTGGAAGAAATCGAGCTACCTGCGTTCCACCGAAATGGGATGGTCCAAGAGCAACGAGTCTACAGAAAGCGGAGTGGTGATATGTTGAACCCTTTACCTCATCACAGCTGGAAGGAGACTCAGGACAGCGATCCAGTGGTCAGTCGTGTCAAGGAGCTGATAAGACAGGAAGGTTCCTCCATGGAGAAAGACGCACCAATACCAGCAAAGCTCCTGTGGAATGAGAGAAGCCGGTTGTTCATCTACCGTGAGAAGTTGTGCAGGAGATATGTTGACCCAAGGACCCATGAGATGGTTTGGCAGATAGTGGTCCCCAGAGCAGACATCCAAATGGTGTTAGAAGCGTACCACGATCAAGCAGGACACTTTGGCTGGAAAAAGCTGGAGACCCTGTTGAGGTGTCGGTTCTACTGGGTAGGGATGCGCAGCTCCATCGAGAAGTGGTGCCGGAATTGTGGACCCTGTGGCCTCAGACGAAAAGACTATCATAGTCAGAGAGCACCCCTGCAGCCTATCCGGACGACTCGTCCCCTGGAGATCGTGGCATTGGATCACGTCAAGTTGTCCCCAAGCAGGTCAGGATACTCATATGCCCTGACCATGGTGGATCACTATTCCAAATTTCTGGTGGTCGCCCCTGTCAAAGATATGACAGCAGAGACAGCAGCAAAAACCTTCCAAGCAAGTTTCTGCAGACCACACGGATATCCAGAGCAGGTACTGACTGATCGAGGTCCAGCCTTTGAAGCTGAACTGTTTCAGGAATTCTGTCACTTGTATGGGTGTAAGAAGATCAGAACAACACCGTACCACCTCAGACCAATGGCCTTTGTGAAAAGATGAATCACATTGTCATCGACTTACTGAAATCTGTACCACTGGAAGAAAGAAATCGGTGGCCTGACTTGCTACCTGACCTGGTTGACTTGTACAATCACATACCAGTAAGTTCCACCAACTGCACTCCAGCCTACCTTATGAGAGCAAGACCGGAAAGCTGCCAATGGATTTGGAACTTTGTGTGGTAGAACCAGAGGCTGATGACAGTGCTGAAGATTGGGACACGAATCGACAGGAACAGTACAGGAGAGTACAAGCCTGCGTGGAAGACAGTCTCAATAAAGTAAGAGAAAAACAAGAGAAGAACTATAACAAAAACGCTCCCGCTAAGCCTCTTATGCCTGGAGAAATTGTGCTAAAAAGAAAAAGAAGAATGCACAAATTGGATGATCAGTGGGAACAGGAGCCATATGTCGTGCAAAATTCCAAATTTGATAACAGAAAAACCTGTACCATCAGCAAGGATGGAGGAAAAACGACTGCAACTGTGTCTAGAGATCATCTAAAGTTGTGTCCGGGCCCATTAAGCTTCGTGAGGAAGAACCTGTTGTCCTACAGAAAGAAAGTGATGAAGCGGTCATACACACGGATTTGGGAGATTTACCTGCGGATTGGCCCAGATTGGGAGACGCTGTAATTATTCCTGTGCTGCAGTTTTATCAACCGCAAGAAGAGTCTCTACATCCAGTCATACCAATTGTGCCAGTGGAGCCAGTTCCAGAAGGACCTGTTCCGGCAGACCCTCAACCATTAGGATCACAAGCAGCGGAACCACAAGAGGCAGCGCCACAAGAAGTGGAAACCCCTGGGGAAGCAGTACCGCATCGCCCAGTCGCTAGCATGCTTGCCAGGTCCCTAGAGAGGTGGAGTTGTATCTATAGTTTGCCGTTACGCAGAACAGAAAGGTTAGAGACTACTATACCTGACGCTACCCCACGTAGGTCAGAACGTATCACTAAAGGAAAACTACCTATTCGCTATCAGGAGTAGTCCTAGTAAACTAGTTAGCAAGACCCAGACAGGGTTTATTGTCACTGACAAATTGTATAAAGTTTTACAAGATTTGCACTTTAATAAGAGTTAAAGTATAATGTAATTATTTGAAATTTATATATATCTATGTGTCTTTTTCCCATGCAAATGGACTGCATGGATGTGGACTGTGCCAGCCCAAAAACTTTCAATTGTAAATAGTTTTCACTACGGTGCCTTATCTTGGTTTTACACGAAACCATTACTAACTACCTCTGAAGAAAAACCCGTATGGTGTGGCCTAGAGTGAGGTCTGCAGTCAGAAGTCCTGCAGCCCACCCAGGACCCACGTGGGAGGTTTTTGGTGCGGGTCCTCCACAAGAATATTGTCTAGTATTTATGGAAATGTTTTGATACTTTGATACTTTTGTATTTTTCTAATGTACAAATTGTAACGTTCAAGAAGTCTTACCTCCCGGATGGGAAGAGTTAAAATGTTGTTGTTTAATGCAAAACAAAAATGTTTTTCTTTTTCTCTTTTACAGCCCGGGAGTGCTGTGTTTAACCAAGGGGGGATGTGTGGCCCAGCTATGTAAGGCACACATAATCCAGGAGAATGCACAGGAAGGTAACCGCAAAAGCTTGATATCCATTCACTTCACTCACACTTTCAGACACACCCACCAGGGGTATAGGAGGTAGTGACACGTAGCAGAGCTCATTCAAGTTTCCTGTCTGAGAAGAGCTCAGATCAGTCAGTTTCCTGTCTTAGGACAGTGCAGTTCAGTGCCAGTTCAGTCTGGACTTGGAGGATACTGAGAGCTGCTCAGTGAGCTCTGGAGAAAGCTGACATTTCCATCAAAAGCTACAAGTGCTTATGTTAAGAGCGGGAAGCAGGGCGAAGGGCGCAGTGGAGAAGACAGAGAGAAGTGCTTCAGGTACGATATTACCTGCACTAATTCACCGGACACCGGGGTCCGAAGCGTTGCTAATGCTTCATGCTTAGTAACAAGATAACCGGAGGCTTTCTGGACTACAGGTTGCAGAAGGTAGCCCTAAGCGCTGATACGTAACCGGAGTCAGGGAGAACGGGGACTTTGAGTCAAGTGCACGACAAAAGTAAGGACTTAGTTCTCTCAACATCTGATAATCAGAGACATAGAAGGCTCTACCACAATGTCAGCCGGGCTTGGCAGCTATTGAGAAAAGCTGGAGATTGCAGAGTTAACTTCGCTTCATGCAAGTTTGGACTCACATACATTTGAAGTAAAGGAGGCCTCTAACCTGCTCAGCGGTTATCCCGAATGTGCATTCTCCACCCCAACCAGCTCCCCGGGATCTGCTTGAAACACCTACAAGTAAAGGTATGAAAAGAAGCTGCATTGTGTGTGATTGAATTCTTACTACACCCTGCATCATCACCATAGACTTCCAGGGACCAGTCTCACCTGTGGGAGACTTACCACCCAGCTGCCCCATAACATCCCTGTGAAGATCCTTATAGCAGCGCTGGTCCAATTGATCAGATACCACAGGTGGCGTCACGAACTACCTATCCTTATAATCCCCTGTAAATATCCCCCATTGCATGACCGCCAGGGCCACGGACCGAGACCCGCTGCCAGTGACATCTCCCATAGAAATCAATGGGCTCTGCTCCGAGTACCCCATAGCCCTGGTATCCACCATAGTGTGGTGCGCGTCAGTATTAGGTAAGTCTTGGCAGTAAAGAGAACTTTTGAAGAGTGGCAACATTTTTTGGCGGGGGCAGTACATCCGATCATGGTAATCACTGGTCATAAAAATCTTTTGTATTTGGAATCTCCAAAGAATCTGATACATAGACAGGCAAGATGGTTATTGTTCTTCATCAGATTCAATCTTCTTATGACGTATAGGCTGGGAGATAAGAACATTAGGGTGGATGCCTTATCTCGTTGTTTGGATGGAGGAGGAGACAACTGTGAAAAAGCAGATGTGACACGGTTACTGCCATTCAAATGCTAACTGGTGAATACTACTGCCATCAGCGTCTCCTGCTCTTGCTGATAGCAGAGAGAGCAAGAGACAATGATGTTGTCAGTATTCATCAGCTGGTGCCTGTGCATAGCAGTAGCTTTATTGCTATACACAGGCGCCGGAGACCAAAAAAGATGAATGTGGATTACTTCATGGGATCATTCTATTAATAAATGCGTGAATGAGGGCTAGTGAAAGATAATTGAACACCAAGTTTAGAACAAAATGTCCTCCATAATCTGGATACAAACTGGACTCCTCTGTCAGACACAATGTTCTCCGGAATGCCGTCCAACCGAACCACGTGCTGAAGGAACAAAGGCACCAACTCGGAGGAGGAAGGCAACTTAGGTAATGGCACAAGATGTATCATCTTGGAAAACCTATCAAAGATTACCCAGATAACGGTCATTCTCTGAGAGACAGGGAGGTCGGAAATAAAATCCATAGAGATATGGGTCCATGGCCTCTTGGGCACAGGTAATGGCATCAACAAACTACTAGAGCGAGAGCAAGGCTTGGAACGAGAGCAAGTCCCACAGGACAGCACAAAGTCCCTGACGTCACGAGACAAAGTAGGCCACCAAAAGTACCGACTCACCAAGTCTCTGGTACCAAAAATCCTGGGATGACCAGCCAACACGGAACAATGAATCTCATACATCACACTCTTCTTCCACTGGTCTGGGACAAACAATTTCCCAACAGGGCAGCGCTCAGGTTTATCCTCCTGACACCCCTCCAGAGCCAGTCTCAAATTGGGCGAGAAGGCGGAAAGTACTACAACCTCTTTCAAAATAACAGCAGGATCAGATAACTCAGGAGAATCCGCAGAGAAACTCCTTGAGAGGGCATCCGCCTTAACATTCTTAGTGCCAGGAAGAAAAGAAACCACAAAATTAAAACGTGTGAAAAACAAGGCCCACCTGGCCTGTCTAGGATTAAGTCGCTTGGCTGATTCCAGATAAACCAGATTCTTATGGTCTGTGAGGACCCCCACCTGATGTTTGGCTCCCTCCAGCCAATGTCTCCACTCTTCAAAGGCCCACTTCATGGCCAATAACTCCCGATTACCCACTTCATAATTACGTTCAGTTGGAGATAACTTTCGAGAGAAAAAGGCACAAGGGTTACTCTTAGAGGTCTCTGGATCCCTTTGGGACAAAACGGCACCTGCCCCAATCTCAGAGGCATCAACCCCCACCTGAAACGGCAGAGAAACATCATTCTGCCGTAGAACAGGAACAGAAATGAAACTCTGCTTAAGTTCCTGAAATGCAGAAACTGCCTCAGGAGGCCAATTCACCACATCGGAACCCTTTTTGGTCAGATCAGTCAATGGTTTAACAATACCAGAGAAATTACCAATAAATGTACGATAAAAATTGGCAAAACCCAAAAATCTCTGAAGAGCCTTCAATGAAGTAGGTTGAACCCAATCACAGATGGCCTGAACCTTGACCGGGTCCATTTCAATAACAGACGGAGACAAAATGAATCCCAGAAATGAGACCTACTGTACGCCAAAAAGACACTTTGATCCCTTCACATACAGTGCATTCTCTCTCAAAATCTGGAACACAGTCCGAACATGTTTCACATGAGAGTCCCAGTCATTGGAAAAAATCAAGATATCATCCAAATAAACAATCAGAAATTTATCCACAAAATCCCTGAAAATATCATTCATGAAGGATTGGAAGACAGAAGGAGCATTAGTGAGCCCAAAGGGCATCACTAGGTACTCAAAATGCCCCTCTGGGGTATTAAACGCTGTCTTCCATTCATCCCCGTGCTTAATACGAATAAGGTTATACGCCCCCTGAGGTCAAGCTTGGTAAACCAACTAGCACTTTTCACTCTGGAAAACAGGTCAGAAATCAAGGGTAACGGATATTGATATTTCACAGTGATCTTATTCAGGAGGCGATAATCAATACATGGCCTCAATGAACCATCCTTTTTGGCCACAAAGAAAAAACCGGCGCCCAAGGGTGAAGAGGATGGTCTGATATGACCCTTCTCCAATGACTCCTTGATATAAGATCGCATAGCATCGTGTTCAGGTACAGATAAATTAAAAAGGCGACCTTTAGGAAATTTACCACCAGGCACTAATTCAATAGCGCAATCGTAGCTCCTGTGAGGGGGCAAGGATGCAGATTTACTTTCACTAAATACATCAGAAAAATCAGTCAAAAAGTCAGGAACATCCTGAGACTGGGGAGAGGCAGAAAAAACAGGAGTGCCAGCATTAACACATTGGCAGCCCCAACTGGTCACAGACACAGATTTCCAATCCAAAACAGGATTATGAATCTGCAACCAAGGGAAACCCAGAACAATAATGTCATGCAGATTATGCAACACCAGAAATTTGCAACTCTCCTGATGATCTGGTTCAACCCTCGTTATCACCTGAGTAGAAAATTGGGGTTTATTCTCCGCCAAAGGGGTAGAATCAATGCCAATAGGGGAATAGACTTCCGCAGGGGTATCATGGGAAAGCCACAACGTTTGGAAAAGTCGAAATCCATCAGGTTAATAGCTGCTCCTGAATCAACAAAAGCCTGAGCCGAAAATGTGGACATGGAGCAAATCAGGGTAACAGTCAACAGAAATTTAGTCTGAACACTACCCAAGACAACTGAGCGCGCAAAACGTCTTCTCCGCTTAGGGCAGATGGAAATAGCATGAGAGGCGTCACCACAGTAGAAACAAAACCCATTGCGCTTTCGAAATTCATGACGCTGTGCCCCACAAGTCACTCCATCACACTGCATGGCCTCAGGAGCTGGCCCACAAGGCAACACCATCTCACGCATACCTCTGTGCTCACGCAAACGTCTGTCAATTTGAATAGCCAAAGACATAGAATCATTGAGACCAGAGGGTACAGGGAATCCCACCATAACGTCCTTTACATTCTCTGACAGACCCTTCCGAAAAAGGCTGCCAAAGCATCATCATTCCATTGGTCAGGACTGCCCACTTTCGAAATTTCTGACAGTACAGTTCAGCGGCTTCACAGCCCTGACTTAATGCCAACAAGGTCTTCTCAGCCTGATCAGTGACATTAGGTTCATCGTACAACAACACCAGAGCCTGAAAAAATACATCAACATCATTCAAAACAGGATCACCAGGGTGTCAGGGAAAAAGCCCAATCCTGAGTGTCGCCGCGCAGGAGAGAGATGACAATTTGAACCTGCTGTGCTGCGTTCCCTGAGGACTTAGGCTTCAAGGCAAAAAACAACTTACAGTTATTTTTGAAATTCAGAAATTTAGCCCGATCCCCCAAAAACAAATCTGGCATGGGGATCCTAGGTTCCACAACCGGCAACCCAGCAAGATAGGAAGCAATACTCCGAACCTCAGTGGCAAGCTGATCCACACGGGCCCGACAACTGTGCAAACTCCATTGAGAGAAAAAAAAATCCTCAGCACCCAGAGAGAAAGAAGGAAAAAATGCAACAAACAGAAAAAAAAAGCAAGCACAAAAAGAAAAGCAGAAAATATCTTATCTGAAAGCAGCAGGTGCAGGCAAGACTCCAGCAACTTCCAAATGAACGAGGAACCACAATTGAGACAAGAACAATTGATCACCGGCGACCATCATGGGAGGGAACCTCCCTTATATCAGACCAGTCGTGATCCCAGATTGCCATTCCTCGCTGAAAGGTTCAATACTGTCTGTAACCACCAGAGGGAGCCTCTGCTCAGAAACCATCTCTAGCACATTCACAACAGTCATGTATATAATCAGAGGAATAGAGGATCCAAGAGAAAGGCCTGGGAATCCATATGTTATATGGACCCTCGTCACTAAGGCCCGATCAAACGAGAAGGATGAAGATAATATTCATACTGGAAATCACCCAAGAAAACCTGCAAATAAATAAAAGATCTTCATTAATTCCATAAGGTGCCGTAGAGTGAAGCAAAAAAATACAGTGTGCAAAGCAGTCATCAAAACAAAAGGTGGCTACTTTGAAGAACCTTGAATATAAGACATAATTTCAGTTATTACACACTTTTTTGTTAAGTGTATAATTCCACATGTGTTAATTCATAGTTTTGATGCCTTCAGTGTGAATGTATAATTTTCAGAGTCATGAAAATATAGAAAAATCTTTAAATGTGGTGTGTCCAAACTTTTGGTCTGTACTGTATGTCTTCAATCTATGCTGTGTCTGATCAGTGGGATTGCAAAAGACATTCCGCATGTGGTGCATATGTTGACAAATGTTGCAATCCCCACATGGGAAAGAGGCCTTCAGAATAATGCACAGGTTTAGTCTACAAGTAGGCCAGATATAATGACTCCTCGTGAGAATGTCTCTCAGATTAGGCACTCTTCTGGCAGTAACAAGTGGCTGCTTGCTGACAACCTGGGATGTCTGTAAATCTGTGGTCCAATGTTTTTGTAAGATGTTTCTTACCTGTGACCAATGGGTGTTGAAGCCCGTGATGAAATTTATATGATTATCTGGTGCTTTCTTAGTGGAGGTCAATAATGATGCTTGTGACGGCAAGTTAGCCCTCTGATAGGCACGAGAAATACATTTGCTGGGATAACTTCTCTGCTTGAATCAGTGAGATCACGAGCCTCTCTACGAGGCTGGTCATTTGTGCAGTTTCTCCTAGCCCTCAGAATGTATGGAAACTGTGGTATTCAAGCAGACTGTTGGTGGCTGTTGGCTTACGGTATAGACAAGTAGACAGCAAACCATCCTGGCACCTGATGTTGAGACCCAGGAAATTGACTGAAAGGGATGAAATGGTGCGAGTAAGAAGATGTTAAGGGAATTGTCATTCAGAAAGCCTAGGAATGCCAAGCATTCCTCAGGGGAAACAGACAGATGAAAAAGATGTCATCTATAAACCTCGACCAATGTTGTACTTTGTCCTGGAACCACCTGGAAGTATAGACGACCGTTGACTCCCACCATCCCAAAAAAGGTTTGCGAAAGCCGGGGCACATCGCGCCCTGTCGCAAAACCAGAAGTTTGGAGAAAGAATGTCCTGATAAATAAAAAGAAGTTATATTTTAGGGAAAAGTCCAGCAAATCAATGATGAAGGAATCGTGCATCCTGTCTGAATTGTGCTGTTGAGCCAAGAAAAAAAGTACAACTTGCATGCCATCATCATGGTTGATATTCGAATACAGCCATTCGACGTTACACGTGACCTTGATCTCATCAGGAGAAAGCATGACACCTTTATAGAACATGATAAAATGTGACGAGAACCTGATGTACGAGGGCAATTTGAGGACCAAAGGCTGCAAAAAAAAGTCAATGTATATGCTTGCTTTCTCACAAAGGCTGCCTATGCTGGATACAATAGTGCGGCCTGGTGGTTTATTAAGATCTTTAGGATTTTGGGCAGCACATAAAAAGTTGATACAATGGGTTGTTCTACCCAAATGAAGTCACGTTCCCCCAAGCTGATAATGCCCAATTCAAGGGCCCTATCAATTAGAGCTCTCAATTTGGTGGAGTAGAGACCAGTAGGATTGGAGAGGAGCTTATGGTAGAATTTTTGGTTGTCAATTGTCTATGTGCTTCTTCCTGATAGAGATTGTGGGGCCATGAAACTATATTGCCCTCTTTGTCGGCCTCCCTAATAATTAAATCACTATTAGATCTCGAGTTGAAAAGGGCACGTTTTTTCGAGTGGCGTTAAATTAGCCACAATGGGGACTGTCATAGGTAGTGCCTCAATATCCTTTTTTACCATTTAAAAAAAAATTCTTACAGCCGGTACAATGGAAAATGGTGGAGAAACCGGGATCTATTTTTGTGCGGGAATCTTGGCCTACCTGTATCTGTTTCCCCTCACATAGAAGATCCATGAGATCCTGAAAGACCCTCTGTTCAGTCTGGTCCAGAATAGAAGTCATCTGTGTTTTTTTATGAAGGACCTGTAAAATAATCTTTCCGCAGAAAAGGAAAAGGTCTTTTACCAATGTGAACTTGTCCACCTGTTGGACCGGCGAAAAGATCAAACCTTTGCTTAAAACAGAAATCTCAGTGGATGACAAAGAATGTTGAGATAAGTTAATAATTTGCAAAGTATCTGTCTCATCTGGCATATTATACTCACGAGCACCAGATATCAAAGGTTGAATCACTTGCGATAATGCTTCCGTTGGCTATAATGCGAGGGCATATGATCCCTGTTCCCGGTGAACAGAGTGAATAGTCCTGTGCCTCCTGCACCCTTGCCTAATCTGGGTCTGATTCGCTTTCCGCCGAAGATTAAAAAAATCGCTCAAAGTATGTCCTTCAGTTACTGATGCATCTCGAGTGGTCTCAATAGGACCTTGTTTCTTAGCAGGGCTCCGACGTTGGTTCCCCTGATGCCTTCAATTGAAGGCGGTTTGCTGATCAGCTTGTCCCTTAAAAATTTGGATCTTTTTCTTATTCATGATTTCCTTATCATATTTATTGAGCAGATCCTTTAGTTTGACCCTAAAGGGTTGGACCTGTGTTGACTCATCAAAAATGTTAAGTTTGCCCTCCAAATTTTTGATGTCTGATTTGACATTAGCCAAGAGCTCTCTATCATATGTAATTAACATGTTGATCAAAATATGGGAGCAACGAAATAAACCCTGTTCCCAAATAGTGCGAAAAGTAGGTGATGGTTCCCACGCCGGAAAAATAGAATTTCTAAGTCCCCTGGGTACGAGGTTAAGTTTGGGATACTCTTCCAAACAACGGATGTTCCATAGAATTCTGATACGATGTTTCTGTGCCGCAATTAAATCAGTAGATAAACGAGAAAATCACTAAGGCCACTGCTTTTAGCATGTTTTAACCCGTGTTGTCAATAAAGCTTTTTTCTTTTTTTATATTTTACTGGTGGTGTGCATTCTCTATAAGTAGTTCCTTTTTCCTCTCCCCAGTGCTCACAATTAGTTGACCACTTGTTTGCACATCCACACTCATTTAATTGAGTCATTTGTAGTGCACCAGGGATACATTATTATGGTTGCTATGGGCAACACAGGCAGTGAAACTTGTTGTGTTCAAGAAGATGTGCCTATGAAATATATATATTAGATATGTATCATACGGGGCTTTGCGTGTGGAGTGAGTGTGGCTATCTGGGGTGGGCGGGGCTATGTGAAGTGGGCGTGGCTTGACAACACATACACTCATTTTATGCATATGGATGTATGTTATCATAAACCTCTTGGGATCAGAATTTTTTTTGAGAATACTGCTATAAGTAGTGAAGACTCTTTCAGGCATAAACTCTGCTTTTCACTGTGCACAGGGGTTTATCAGGTGCATTTTATTCATTTATTAAATTAATTCATGTTGCACAAGGTGCTGTGTTGTGAATGTGCTGGAAATGAATTTGAGCAGAAGCTCCCTCTGGTGGTTACAAACAGTACTGAACTATCCAATGAAGATTGTGAGGATTGGCGATCAGGTGTTACTGACTGGTCTTATATAAGGGAGGTTCCCTCCATCAGGGTTGCCTGTGATCAATTGTTCTGGTCTCATCTTTGATTCCTGTTCACTTTGTAGCTTGCTGTTTCGTGCCTGCATCTTCTGCTAACAGATAAGACATTTTCTTCTTTTAGTTTTTTGTGCTTGCTTTTTGCATTTTGTCCTGCACTTCTGTGGGGGTCTGCCGGGTCCCCTCCGGGGGCTTGTGCTCCTCTCAGTTTAGTTCAGCCACTGTTGTTTGTTCATTTGCCTTTTCCAGTTTTTTCAGTGGCTGCTGTTTAGTTTTGTTACACCAGAGAACTAATTTAGGTGGTAGAGGTCGT
>JARQOD010000001.1:808103113-808254150 GCA_033576555.1 Oophaga sylvatica
CCCAAAGAAAATGGGTGAAACCCAGAATTGCAGAAAAATGGAGACTCAAGGTGGCAGAGCTAGCCCTTTATTAAGGCAAACTAGCCAAAGGCAAAAAAGAGACCCAGTATCCTATCAGCAGAACAAAGACTTAGATAATCTCCAATGTCTGGTTTGTTCCTCAGTTTGCCTGGTTGAGGATGAAACCGAGGAAAAGACAATTGAACACCCATTTAGAACAAAAGTCCTCCAAAATCTGGAAAACAAACTGGACTCCTCTGTCAGACACAATGTTTTAGAATGCCGTGTAAACGAACCACGTGTGAAGGAACAAGGCACCAAAATTCAGAGGAGGAAGGCAACTTGGAATGGCACAAATGTACTTTTTGGGAAAAAACCTATCACAAATTACCCCAATGGTGGTCATCTCTGAAAAACAGGAAGATCGGAAATAAATCCATAAGTTTGGGGGCCAGGTCTCTTGGGCACGCAATGGCATCAACAAACCACTAAGCGAGAGAAGGCTTGGGCGAGAGCAATCCCCGCAGGACGCACAAATTCCCTGACACGGAACAAGGTAGACCACCAAAAGGACCGACTAACCAAGTCTCTGTACCAAAAATTCCGGGTGCCCACCATGCGGAACAATGAATCTCGAATCACCCTTTTTTTCCATTGGTCGGGGCAAAAATTTTCCAACAGGGCAAGCCCGGCCTATCCTCCTGACACCCCTCCAGAGCAAGTCCAAATTGGGCGAGATGGCGGAAAGAACTAACCTCCTTCAAAAAACAGAGGATCAATAGTCAGGAGAGTCCGCAAGGAAACTCCTCAGAGGGTCCGCCTTAACATTCTTAGTGCCAGGAAGGGAAACCACAAAATTAAAACGTTGTGAAAAAACAAGGCCCCCTGGCCTGTCTAGGATTGAGTCGCTTGGCAGATTCCAGTAGACCAATTCTTATGTCCGAAAGGACCACCCCCTGATTTTGGCTCCCTCCGCCAATGTCTCCCTCTTCAAAAGCCCCCTCATGCCAATAACCCGTTTTACCCACGTCAAATTCGTTCGTAGGAGAAAATTTTCGGAGAAAAAAGGCACAAGGGTTACTTTTAGAGGTCTTGGATCTTTTGGGACAAAACGGCCCGCCCCAATTTCAGAGGCATCAACCTCCCCTGAAAAGGCAGGAAACATCAGGCTGCCGAAACAGGAGCAAAGTGAATCTCGCTTAAGTTCCTGAAACGCGAGACTGCTCAGGAGGCCAATTCACCACATAGAACCCTTTTGGTCAAATCAGTTAATGGTTTAACAATAACCGAGAAATTACCAATAAATTTTACGATAAAAATGGCAAAAACCCAAAAATCTCTGAAGGCCTTTAAGAAGTAGGTTGGACCCAATCATAGTGGCCTAAAACCTTGACCGGGTCATTTCAATAACAATGGGGACAAAATGAATCCCGAAATAGACTTCTGTACGCCAAAAAGACACTTTGCCCTTCCATACAGAGCATTCTTCTCTCAAAATCTGGAATACGTTCAAACAATTTTCACATGAGGTCCCAGCATTAGAAAAAACAAGATACACCAAATAAACATCAGAAACTTTGTCCACAAAATCCCGAAAATTATTCATGAAGGACGGAAGACGGAAGGAGCATTATGACCCCAAAAGGGCATCACAAGGTACTAAAATGCCTTCGGGGTGTTAAATCCGCTTCCATTATCCCCGTGCTTAATGCAAAATAAGGTTATACCCCCCTGAGGTCAAGCTGGTAAAACCAAGTAGGTTTTTTCACCCTGGAAACAGGTCAAAATCAGGGTAACGGGTATTGATATTTCACAGTAAATTGTTCAAGAGACGATAATAATACACGCCTTAAGAACCATCTTTTTGGCCACAAAGAAAAAACCGGCACCTAAGGGTGAAGAGGATGGGTCTGATATGACCCTTCTCCAAGTTCCTTGATATAAGACCGCATAGCGTCATGTTTCAGGCAGACAAGTTAAAAAGGCGACCTTTGGGAATTTACTACCTGGCACTAATTCAATAGCGCGTCATGCTCCTATGGGGAGGTAAGGAGCGATTTACTTTCGCTAAACACATCAAAAAATCAAACAAAAGTCAGGAACATCCCCCTGGGGAAGGAGAAAAAACAGGAGTGTTTGGTTTAAACATTGGCAGCCCCAATGGTTACAGACACAGATTTCCAATCCAAACAGATTATGAACGTAACCAAGGGAACCCAGCACTATAATGCATGCAGTAATAGAACCAAAATTTGCAGCACCCTGGTGATCAGGTTCAACCCTTTTATCACCTGAGAAAAACTGGGGTTTTTCCACCCCAAAGGGGTAAATCGACCCCGTAAGGTTTAACTTCTGTAGGGGTTTCAAGGGAAACCCACAACATTTAGCAAAAATCAAATCCATCGGGTAATAGCTGCTCCAGAACAACGAAACTGAGCGAAAATGAGGACGGAGCATATCAAGTGACGTTATAAAAAACTTAGTTGAACACTACCCAAGACAACTGAGCGTGCAAAATGTCCTTCCCCGCTTGGGCAGACGAAATAGCATAGAGGCATCACCACGTAGAAACACACCCTTGCGCTTTCGAAACCATGACGCTGTGCCCCAACACCACTCCCATCAACTGCATGGGCTCCACTGGCCACAAGGCAACACCACTCCACGCTACTTCTCCGTCACGCAAACGTCTGTCAATTTGAACGCAAAGACATAGAATCATTGGACAGAGGGGACAGGGAATCCCCCCATAACATCCTTTACATTTCCGACAGACCCTTCCGGAAAAGGGCCCCAAAGCGCGTCATTCCATTTGGTCAGGACTGCCCACCTACGGAATCCTGACAGTAAAACTCAGCGTCATCAAGCCCCTGATTTAATGCCAACAAGGTTTTTTCAGCTTGTCAGTGAATTAGGTCATCGTAAATAACCCCAAAGCCTAAAAAACTCAACATCACTCAAAACAGGATCCCCAGGTATCAGGGAAAAAGCCCATCCTGAGGATCGCCGCGCAGGAGAGAGAGATAAATTTGAACCTGCTGCGCTGCGTTTCCTGGGCTTAGATTTTAAGGCAAGAAAAATTTACAATTATTTTTGAAATTTGAAACTTGCTCGATCCCCTAAAAACAAATTGGATGGGATCCTGGTTCCACAACGGCAACCTAGCAAGTATGCAGAATACCTGAACCTCAGTGGCAAGTGTCCCACGGCCAGACAACTGGCAAAACTCCATTGGGAGAAAAGATCCTCCCAGCACCCAGAGTACAGAGGAAAAAAAAAAAAAAAAAAAAAAGCAACAAACAAAAAAAATCTCGACAACTTTTCTTCCTTCAAAATATTTTTTCCTTCTGGAGTACCATACAATTTTTAAGGCCGGTGTACTGTTTGTTACGGTACTGGGAGTGCAGGTAAAAAAGGAAATACACCAAGCGTTGGGAATTAAAGATTGCAGTACCCTGACTAACCACCACAATAAGGAGCCGTGAGCGTTCCTACTTGGTCCTAGACGCCCATCACAGCCCTGAGAAACTAATACACCTAAAGATAGAAATAGGAAATCTTTTGCCCGGAGCAGAACCCCAAAGATAAAGAAACCCCCAAACATGAAAAGGCGGTTAGACAAAGGAAATACTGACACAGAAAGAAAATAGTATGACAAACCTGGGGCCCAAATTAAAATAGAAAAAGGACGGGAAGGGTATTACTGCAATCTCAGAAAACCCGAAAAAACACCACTCTTTTACTAAAATTTCAAAATCCCGAATCACACACCCTCAACCACCCAAAATTTATTCTCTGGTGTAAAAAAAACAAAACGCACCACTGAAAAAACGGAAAAAGCAAATGTACAAACATCATGGCCAACCAAACTGAGAGGGCAAAAGCCCCCGGAGGGGACCCGGGAGGCCCCCACAGAAGTGCAGGACAAAATGCAAAAATATAGCAAAAAAACAAAATAAAAAATTGTCTTATCTGATAGCAGGAGATCAGCACACCAGCGGCTACAGGGAAACTGGAAAAAGGATCAGACCGAACAATTGATCACCGGCAACCCTGATGGGAAAATGACTCCCAATAAGACCAATCAGAACACCTGATTCCATCCTCAAATCCTCACTAGTACCGCTTGAACCACCAGAGGAGCCCCTCAGAACTCTCTCAAACCCATTCACAACAGGGACCATCTCCTATGCCGTTGGCAAATCGCTGGGCCTTCTCTTAGGAGAGAAAACCTCTCCACTACCTGGTCCCAAATCTGCTGCATACCTCCACAACAGATCAAACCCCCGGACAGACAGGACTCCGTTCCCAAAAAATCGAGGGTAAAACCCCCAGAATTGCAGAAAAATGGAGACTCAAGGTGGCAGGCTAGCCCTATTATTAAGAGCAAATCACCCCAAAAGGAAAAAAGAGACCCAGTCACCTGATCAGCAGACACAAAGCATCTTAGATAATCTCCAAGTCTGGTTTGTTCTCTCAGTTTGACCATTGGTCTGAGGTGAAATGCCGAGGAGAAAGACAATTGAACACCCATTTTAGAACAAAAAGCCCCAAAATCTGGAAAAAAACTGGACCCCTGAGACCAATGTTCCAGGATGCCGTGTAAACGAACCACGTGCTGAGGAAAAACGGCACCAATTCAGAGGAGGAAGGCAACTTAGGTAATGGCACAAGATGATCATTTTGGAAAACCTATCAAAATTACCCCAAGGGGTCATTCTCTAGAAACAGGAAGATCGGAAAGAAATCCTAGAGTTATGGTCCATGGTCTCTTGGGCACAGGGCAAGCATCAACAAACCACTAGGCGAGAGCAAGGTTTTGAGCGAGAGCAACCCCCGCAGGCTGCATAAATTCCCGACATCGTGAACAAGGGACCACCAAAAGGACCACTACCAATCTCTGGTACCAAAAATTCCGGGATGCCCAGCCAATGCAGAACATGAATCTCAGACTCACCACCTTTTTCCATTGGCCCGGGACAAACAATTTTCCAACGGGCAGCGCCGGGCCTTCCTCCTAACCCCTCCAGACAAGTCTAAAATTGGCGAATGGCGGAAAGAACCCCCACCCTCCTTCAAAAAACAGAGGTCAGATAGCCAGGAGAGTCCCAAGAAACCCTGGGGAAGGGCACCGCCTTAACACTTATGCCAGGAAGAAAGGAAACCACAAATAAAACGTGTGAAAAACAAGGCCCACCTGGCCTGTCTGGATTGATCGCTTGCAATTCCGATAGCCAATTCTTATGGCCGTAAGGCCACCACCGATTTTTTGGGCCCCTCCAGCCAATGTCTCCCCCTTCAAAAAGCCCCTTCTGGGCAATAACTCCCGATTACCCCTCTAATTACTTCTAGGAGAAAATTTTCGAGAGAAAAAGGCACAAGGGTTACTTTAGAGGTCTCTGGACTTTTTGGGGAAAAAGGGGCACCTGCCCCAATTTCAAGGCTCAACCTCCACCTGAAATGGCAAGAAACTCACCCGTAGAACAGGAGAATGAACCTGTTTTAATTTAAACGCAGGACGCCCAGAAGGGGGCCCCAATTCACCACATGAACCCCTTTCTTCAAATCATTAATGGTTTAACAATAAAAAATTACCAATAAATTTACTAAAAATTGGCAAAAACCCAAAAATCTCTGAAGAGCCTTTAAAAGAAGTGGTTGGACCCAAACACGGGCTAACCTTGACCGGTCCATTTCAATAACAGATGGGGAAAAATGATCCCAGAAATGAGATCTTCTTACCCAAAAAGACACTTTGATCCCTTCACTACAGAGCATTCTCTCTCAAAATCGGAATACAGTTCGAAATGTTTCACATGAGAGTCCCAGCATTAGAAAAAATCAAATACACCAAATAAACAATCAAAACTTTCCACAAATCCCTGAAAATTATTCAGAAGGACTGGAAGACGGAAGGAGCATAGTGAGCCCAAAGGGTCACAAAAACTCAAAATGCCCTTCGGGGTGTTAAATCCGCTTCCTTATCCCGTTTTAATGCGAATAAGGTTATACGCCCCCTAGGTCAAGCTTGGTAAACCCAGTAGCGTTTTTCCACCCTGGAAACAGGTCAAAACAAGGTAACGGGTATTGATATTTCCAGTAAAATTGTTCAAGAGACGATAATCAATACACGGCCTTAATGAACCATCTTTTTTTGGGGCCCCAAAGAAAAAACCGGCACCTAAGGGGAAGAGGATGGTCTGATATGACCCTTCTCCAATGATTCCTTGATTAAGACCGATATCATGTTTAGGTTACAACAAGTTAAAAAGGCACCTTTAGGGAATTACTACCTGCACTAATTAAAAGCGCAGTCATGCTCCTATGGGGAGGTAAAGCAGTTTACTTTCCTAACACACAAAAATCAAACAAAAGTCGGAACATCCTCCCGCCTGGGAGAGGCAGAAAAAACAGGAGGGGTTGGTATAACAATTGGCACCCCAAGGTTAAGACACAGATTTCCAACCAAAACGGATTATGAACGTAACCAAGGGAAACCCACACTATAATGTCATGCAATTTATAAACCAAAAATTTGCAGCACTCCTGGTGATCGGTTCAACCCTCTTATCACCTATAAAAACTGGGGTTTATTCTCAGCCAAAGGGGTAAATCGATCCCCATTAAAGGAATAGACTCTTAGGGTACAAGGGAAACCACAACGTTTAGCAAAAATAATCCATCAGGTTAATAGCTGTCCAAATCAACGAAAGCCTGAGCAGAAAATGAGGACAGAAGCATATCAAAGGGGGGACAGTTAAAAAAACTTAGTCTAACAGTACCCAACAACGGCGGCAAAATGTCTTCCCCCTTGGGCAGACTGAAATACTGGAGGATCCCCAGTAGAAACACAACCCATGCGCTTTCGAAAACCCAACGCTGTCCCCAACACCACTCCACACCACGCAGGGCTCAGCAGCTGGCCACCCAAGGCCACCACTCCACGCAAACTTTCTCCGCTCCCGCAAACGTTGAATTGGGAATCGCAATGCCATAGAAATTGAGCCAGAGGGACAGGGAATCCCACCAAACATCCTTTACATTATCCGCGCCCCGGGAAAGGGGGCCGCCAAAGCTCGTCATTCCATTTTCAGGACTGCCCACCTACGGAATCTCCTGACAGTATAACTCAGCGTCTCAAGCCCTGTTAATGCCCAAGCTTTTTCACTTGACGTGACATTAGGCTCATGACTAACCCAAAGCCGAAAAAAGATAAACATCACTCAAAAGGATCCCCATTATAGGGAAAAAAACCCAATCCTGAGGATCGCCGCCAGGAGAGGTGATAAATTTGAACCTGCTGCGCTGCGTTTCCTGAGGACTTAGATTTTAAGGCAAGAAACAATTTACAATTATTTTTGAAATTCTGAAACTTAGCTCGATCCCCTAAAAACAATCTGGCATGGGGATCCTAGGTTCCACAACAGGCAACCTAGCAAGATATGCAGCAATACTCTGAACCTCAGTGGCAAGCTGATCCACACGCCAGACAACTGTGCAAACTCCATGGGAGAAAAGATCCTCCCCAGCACCCAGAGATACAGAGGGAAAAAAAAAAAATAAAAAATGCAACAAACAGAAAAATATCTCTGACAACTTTTCTTCCTTCAAAATATTTTTTCCCTTCTGTGAGTACCATACAATTTTTAAGGCCGGTGATACTGTTTTATGTTACGGTAGCTGAGGAGTGCAGTAAAAAAGGAAATACACCAGAGCAGTTGGAATCTATGAGATTGCAGTACCCTGACTAAACCACCACAACTAGAGGCAGCCGTGGAGCGTTCCTACGTTGGTCCTAGACGCCTCGTCACAGCCTGAGAAACTAACTACACCTAAAGATAGAAATAGGAAAGCTATCTGCCCCGGAGCAGAACCCCAAAGATAATAGAAAGCCCCCAAACATGTAATGGCGGTTAGACAAGAGGAAATACTGACACAGAAAGAAAATAGTATGAGCAAACGCTGGGGCCCAAATTATCTAAATAGAAAAGGACAGGAAGGGTACTTACTGCAATCTCAGAAAACCCTGAAAAAACACCAACTCTACTAATTTCAAAATCACCTGAGATCACACGACCTCTACCACCTAAATTAGTTCTCTGGTGTAAAAAAAATCAAAACAGCAGCCACTGAAAAAACTTGAAAAAGCAAATGTACAAACATCAGTGGCCGAACCAAACTGAGAGGGCAAAAGCCCCCCGGAGGGGACCCTGAAGGCCCCACAGAAGTGCAGGACAAAATGCAAAAATATAGCAAAAACACAAAATAAAGAAATTGTCTTATCTGATAGCAGGAGATGCAGACACACACAGCAGGCTACAAGGGAAACTGGAAAGAAGATTCAGACCAGAACAATTGATCACCGCAACCCTGATGGGAAAATGACTCCCTTATATAAGACCAATCAGTAACACCTGATTCCCAGTCCTCACAATCCTCACTATACCGCTTGTAACCACCAGAGGGAGCCTCTGCTCAGAACTCATCTCAACCCATTCACAACAGAGGACCATCATCCTATGCCGGTTGCAAATCGCTGGGCCTTCTCTTGAGAGAGAGACAACCTCTCCACTACCTGTCCCAAATCTGCTGCATACGCTCCACAACAGAGTCAACACCCGGACAGACAGGAGCCTCCGCCTGTCCCAAAGAAAATCGAGGTGAAACCCAGAATTGCAGAAAAATGGAGACATCAAGGTGGCAGAGCTAGCCCTATTATTAAGAGCAAACTCAGCCAAAGGCAAAAAATAGACCCAGTCATCTTGATCAGCAGACACAAAACATCTCAAATAAGTCTCCAAGGTCTGGTTTGTTCTCTCGGTTTGTCCATTGGTCTGAGGATGAAATGCAGAGGAGAAAGATAATTGAACACCAAGTTTAGAACAAAATGTCCTCCATAATCTGGAAACAAACTGGACTCCTCTGTCAGACACAATGTTCTCCGAATGCCGTCCAACCGAACCACGTGCTGAAGGAACAAAGGCACCAACTCGGAGGAGGAAGGCAACTTAGGTAATGGCACAAGATGTATCATCTTGGAAAACCTATCAAAGATTACCCAGATAACGATCATTCTCTGAGAGACAGGGAGGTCGGAAATAAAATCCATAGAGATATGGGTCCATGGCCTCTTGGCACAGGTAATGGCATCAACAAACTACTAGAGCGAGAGCAAGGCTTGGAACGAGAGCAAGTCCCACAGGACAGCACAAAGTCCCTGACGTCACCAGACAAAGTAGGCCACCAAAAGTACCGACTCACCAAGTCTCTGGGACCAAAAATCCTGGGATGACCAGCCAACACGGAACAATGAATCTCATACATCACACTCTTCTTCCACTGGTCTGGGACAAACAATTTCCCAACAGGGCAGCGCTCAGGTTTATCCTCCTGACACCCCTCCAGAGCCAGTCTCAAATTGGCGAGAAGGCGGAAAGTACTACAACCTCTTTCAAAATAACAGCAGGATCAATAACTCAGGAGAATCCGCAGAGAAACTCCTTGAGAGGGCATCCGCCTTAACATTCTTAGTGCCAGGAAGAAAAGAAACCACAAAATTAAAACGTGTGAAAAACAAGGCCCACCTGGCCTGTCTAGGATTAAGTCGCTTGCTGATTCCAGATAAACCAGATTCTTATGGTCCGTGAGGACCACCACCTGATGTTTGGCTCCTTCCAGCCAAAGTCTCCACTCTTCAAAGGCCCACTTCATGGCCAATAACTCCCGATTACCCACTTCATAATTACGTTCAGTTGGAGAAAACTTTCGAGAGAAAAAGGCACAAGGGTTACTCTTAGAGGTCTCTGGATCCCTTTGGGACAAAATGGCACCTGCCCCAATCTCAGAGGCATCAACCTCCACCTGAAACGGCAGAGAAACATCATCCTGCCGTAGAACAGGAACAGAAATGAAACTCTGCTTAAGTTCCTGAAATGTAGAAACTGCCTCAGGAGGCCAATTCACCACATCGGAGCCCTTTTTGGTCAGATCAGTCAATGGTTTAACAATACCAGAGAAATTACCAATAAATTTACGATAAAAATTGGCAAAACCCAAAAATCTCTGAAGAGCCTTCAATGAAGTAGGTTGAACCCAATCACAGATGGCCTGAACCTTGACCGGGTCCATTTCAATAACAGATGGAGACAAAATGAATCCCAGAAATGAGACCTACTGTACGCCAAAAAGACACTTTGATCCCTTCACATACAGTGCATTCTCTCTCAAAATCTGGAACACAGTCCGAACATGTTTCACATGAGAGTCCCAGTCATTGGAAAAAATCAAGATATCATCCAAATAAACAATCAGAAATTTATCCACAAAATCCCTGAAAATATCATTCATGAAGGATTGGAAGACAGAAGGAGCATTAGTGAGCCCAAAGGGCATCACTAGGTACTCAAAATGCCCCTCTGGGGTATTAAACGCCGTCTTCCATTCATCCCCGTGCTTAATACGAATAAGGTTATACGCCCCCCTGAGGTCAAGCTTGGTAAACCAACTAGCACTTTTCACTCTGGAAAACAGGTCAGAAATCAAGGGTAACGGATATTGATATTTCACAGTGATCTTATTCAGGAGGCGATAATCAATACATGGCCTCAATGAACCATCCTTTTTGGCCACAAAGAAAAAACCGGCGCCCAAGGGTGAAGAGGATGGTCTGATATGACCCTTCTCCAATGACTCCTTGATATAAGATCGCATAGCATCGTGTTCAGGTACAGATAAATTAAAAAGGCAACCTTTAGGAAATTTACCACCAGGCACTAATTCAATAGCGCAATCGTAGCTCCTGTGAGGGGGCAAGGATGCAGATTTACTTTCACTAAACACATCAGAAAAATCAGTCAAAAAGTCATGAACATCCTGAGACTGGGGAGAGGCAGAAAAAACAGGAGTGCCAGCATTAACACATTGGCAGCCCCAACTGGTCACAGACACAGATTTCCAATCCAAAACAGGATTATGAATCTGCAACCAAGGGAAACCCAGAACAATAATGTCATGCAGATTATGCAACACCAGAAATTTGCAACTCTCCTGATGATCTGGTTCAACCCTCATTATCACCTGAGTAGAAAATTGGGGTTTATTCTCCGCCAAAGGGGTAGAATCAATTCCCAATAGGGGAAAAGACTTCCGCAGGGGTATCATGGGAAAGCCACAACGTTTGGCAAAGTCGAAATCCATCAGGTTAATAGCTGCTCCTGAATCAACAAAAGCCTGAGCCGAAAATGTGGACATGGAGCAAATCAGGGTAACAGTCAACAGAAATTTAGTCTGAACACTACCCAAGACAACTGAGCGCGCAAAACGTCTTCTCCGCTTAGGGCAGATGGAAATAGCATGAGAGGCGTCACCACAGTAGAAACAAAACCCATTGCGCTTTCGAAATTCATGACGCTGTGCCCCACAAGTCACTCCATCACACTGCATGGCCTCAGGAGCTGGCCCACAAGGCAACACCATCTCACGCATACCTCTGTGCTCACGCAAACGTCTGTCAATTTGAATAGCCAAAGACATAGAATCATTGAGACCAGAGGTACAGGGAATCCCACCATAACGTCCTTTACATTCTCTGACAGACCCTTCCGAAAAAAGGCTGCCAAAGCATCATCATTCCATTGGTCAGGACTGCCCACTTTCGAAATTTCTGACAGTACAGTTCAGCGGCTTCACAGCCCTGACTTAACGCCAACAAGGTCTTCTCAGCCTGATCATGACATTAGGTTCATCGTACAACAACACCAGAGCCTGAAAAAATACATCAACATCATTCAAAACAGGATCACCAGGTGTCAGGGAAAAAGCCCAATCCTGAGTGTCGCCGCGCAGGAGAGAGATGACAATTTGAACCTGCTGTGCTGCGTTCCCTGAGGACTTAGGCTTCAAGGCAAAAAACAACTTACAGTTATTTTGAAATTCAGAAATTTAGCCCGATCCCCCAAAAACAAATCTGGCATGGGGATCCTAGGTTCCACAACCGGCAACCCAGCAAGATAGGAAGCAATACTCCGAACCTCAGTGGCAAGCTGATCCACACGGCCCGACAACTGTGCAAACTCCATTGAGAGAAAAAAAAATCCTCAGCACCCAGAGAGAAAGAAGGAAAAAATGCAACAAACAGAAAAAAAAAAATAAAATCTCTGACAACTTTTTTCTTTCCACACTATTTTTCCCTTCTGTGAGTACCATATAATTTTAGTTTTGGGCCGGTGATACTGTTATGTTTAGGTAGCTGAGGAGAAAAAGCAAAAACGGTAATACACCAGGAGGCTGGAACCTATTGGATTGCAGTAACCTGAACTAACCACACAACTAGAGGTAGCCGTGGAGCTTTCCTACGTTGATCCTAGACGCCTCGTCACAGCCTGAGAGATAACTACACCTAAAGGCAGAAAGATGAAAGCTGTCTGCCCAGGAGCAGATCCCCAAAGAAAATAGGAAGCCCCCAAACATATAATGGCGGTTAGACAAGAAGATAGCACAGACACAGACAGAAAATAGAATGAGCAAACGTTGGGGCCCAATCTGTCTAGACAGAAAAGTACAGGAAAGAATTCTGACTGCAATCCAAAAAAAACCCCTAAAAAATACCAGCACTTCTGATTACCAAAAAACCTGAGATCACACGATCTCTACCACCTAAATCAGATCTCTGGTGTAACAAAACAAAGCCGCAGCCACTGAAAAAACAGGAAAAAACAATTGAACAAATAACAGTGGCTACAGATAAATTGAGAGGAGCACAGGCCCCAGGAGGGGACCCTGCTGACCTCCACAAAAGTGCAGAAAACTATGAAAAAAGCAAGCACAAAAAGAAAAGCAGAAAATATCTTATCTGAAAGCAGCAGGTGCAGGCAAGACTCCAGCAACTTCCAAATGAACCAGGAACCACAATTGAGACAAGAACAATTGATCACCGGCGACCATCATGGGAGGGAACCTCCCTTATATCAGACCAGTCAGTGATCCCAGATTGCCATTCCTCGCTGAAAGGTTCAGTACTGTCTGTAACCACCAGAGGGAGCCTCTGCTCAGAAACCATCTCTAGCACATTCACAACAGTCATGTATATAATAATCAGAGGAATAGAGGATCCAAGAGAAAGGCCTGGGAATCCATATGTTACATGGACCCTCGTCACTAAGGCCCGATCAAACGAGAAGGATGAAGATAATATTCATACCGGAAATCACCCAAGAAAACCTGCAAATAAATAAAAGATCTTCATTAATTCCATAAGGTGCCGTAGAGTGAAGCAAAAAAATACAGTGTGCAAAGCAGTCATCAAAACAAAAGGTGGCTACTTTGAAGAACCTTGAATATAAGACATAATTTCAGTTATTACACACTTTTTTGTTAAGTGTATAATTCCACATGTGTTAATTCATAGTTTTGATGCCTTCAGTGTGAATGTATAATTTTCAGAGTCATGAAAATATAGAAAAATCTTTAAATGTGGTGTGTCCAAACTTTTGGTCTGTACTGTATGTCTTCAATCTATGCTGTGTCTGATCAGTGGGATTGCAAAAGACATTCCGCATGTGGTGCATATGTTGACAAATGTTGCAATCCCCACATGGGAAAGAGGCCTTCAGAATAATGCACAGGTTTAGTCTACAAGTAGGCTAGATATAATGACTCCTCGTGAGAATGTCTCTCAGATTAGGCACTCTTCTGGCAGTAACAAGTGGCTGCTTGCTGACAACCTGGGATGTCTGTAAATCTGTGGTCCAATGTTTTTGTAAGATGTTTCTTACCTGTGACCAATGGGTGTTGAAGCCCGTGATGAAATTTATATGATTATCTGGTGCTTTCTTAGTGGAGGTCAATAATGATGCTTGTGACGGCAAGTTAGCCCTCTGATAGGCACGAGAAATACATTTGCTGGGATAACTTCTCTGCTTGAATCAGTGAGATCACGAGCCTCTCTACGAGGCTGGTCATTTGTGCAGTTTCTCCTAGCCCTCAGAATGTATGGAAACTGTGGTATTCAAGCAGACTGTTGGGGCTGTTGGCTTACGGTATAGACAAGTAGACAGCAAACCATCCTGGCACCTGATGTTGAGATCCAGGAAATTGACTGAAAGGGATGAAATGGTGCGAGTAAGAAGATGTTAAGGGAATTGTCATTCAGAAAGCCTAGGAATGCCAAGCATTCCTCAGGGGAAACAGACCAGATGAAAAAGATGTCATCTATAAACCTCGACCAATGTTGTACTTTGTCCTGGAACCACCTGGAAGTATAGACGACCGTTGACTCCCACCATCCCAAAAAAGGTTTGCGAAAGCCGGGGCACATCGCGCCCCTGTCGCCACACCAGAAGTTTGGAGAAAGAATGTCCTGATAAATAAAAAGAAGTTATATTTTAGGGAAAAGTCCAGCAAATCAATGATGAAGGAATCGTGCATCCTGTCTGAATTGTGCTGTTGAGCCAAGAAAAAAAGTACAACTTGCATGCCATCATCATGGTTGATATTCGAATACAGCCATTCGACGTCACACGTGACCTTGATCTCATCAGGAGAAAGCATGACACCTTTATAGAACATGATAAAATGTGACGAGAACCTGATGTACGAGGGCAATTTGAGGACCAAAGGCTGCAAAAAAAAGTCAATGTATATGCTTGCTTTCTCACAAAGGCTGCCTATGCTGGATACAATAGTGCGGCCTCGTGGTTTATTAAGATCTTTATGGATTTTGGGCAGCACATAAAAAGTTGATACAATGGTTGTTCTACCCAAATGAAGTCACGTTCCCCCAAGCTGATAATGCCCAATTCAAGGGCCCTATCAATTAGAGCTCTCAATTTGGTGGAGTAGAGACCAGTAGGATTGGAGAAGAGCTTATGGTAGAATTTTTGGTTGTCCAATTGTCTATGTGCTTCTTCCTGATAGAGATTGTGGGGCCATGAAACTATATTGCCCTCTTTGTCGGCCTCCCTAATAATTAAATCACTATTAGATCTCGAGTTGAAAAGGGCACGTTTTTTGAGTGGCGTTAAATTAGCCACAATGGGGACTGTCATAGGTAGTGCCTCAATATCCTTTTTTACCATTTAAAAAAAAATTCTTACAGCCGGTACAATGGAAAATGGTGGAGAAACCCGGGATCTATTTTTGTGCGGGAATCTTGGCCTACCTGTATCTGTTTCCCCCTCACATAGAAGATCCATGAGATCCTGAAAGACCCTCTGTTCAGTCTGGTCCAGAATAGAAGTCATCTGTGTTTTTTTATGAAGGACCTGTAAAATAATCTTTCCGCAGAAAAGGAAAAGGTCTTTTACCAATGTGAACTTGTCCATCTGTTGGACCGGCGAAAAGATCAAACCTTTGCTTAAAACAGAAATCTCAGTGGATGACAAAGAATGTTGAGATAAGTTAATAATTTGCAAAGTATCTGTCTCATCTGGCATATTATACTCACGAGCACCAGATATCAAAGGTTGAATCACTTGCGATAATGCTTCCGTTGGCTATAATGCGAGGGCATGTGATCCCTGTTCCTGGTGAACAGAGTGAATAGTCCTGTGCCTCCTGCACCCTCGCCTAATGCTGGGTCTGATTGGCTTTCCGCCGAAGATTAAAAAAATCGCTCAAAGTATGTCCTTCAGTTACTGATGCATCTCGAGTGGTCTCAATAGGACCTTGTTTCTTAGCAGGGCTCCGACGTTGGTTCCCCTGATGCCTTCAATTGAAGGCGGTTTGCTGATCAGCTTGTCCCTTAAAAATTTGGATCTTTTCTTATTCATGATTTCCTTATCATATTTATTGAGCAGATCCTTTAGTTTGACCCTAAAGGGTTGGACCTGTGTTGACTCATCAAAAATGTTAAGTTTGCCCTCCAAATTTTTGATGTCTGATTTGACATTAGCCAAGAGCTCTCTATCATATGTAATTAACATGTTGATCAAAATATGGGAGCAACGAAATAAACCCTGTTCCCAAATAGTGCGAAAAGTAGGTGATGGTTCCCACGCCGGAAAAATAGAATTTCTAAGTCCCCTGGGTACGAGGTTAAGTTTGGGATACTCTTCCAAACAACGGATGTTCCATAGAATTCTGATACGATGTTTCTGTGCCGCAATTAAATCAGTAGATAAACGAGAAAATCACTAAGGCCACTGCTTTTAGCATGTTTTAACCAGTGTTGTCAATAAAGCTTTTTTCTTTTTTTATATTTATACTGGTGGTGTGCATTCTCTATAAGTAGTTCCTTTTTCCTCTCCCCAGTGCTCACAATTAGTTGACCACTTGTTTGCACATCCACACTCATTTAATTGAGTTAATTGAGTAATTTGTAGTGCACCAGGGATACATTATTATGGTTGCTATGGGCAACACAGGCAGTGAAACTTGTTGTGTTCAAGAAGATGTGCCTATGAAATATATATATTAGATATTTATCATACGGGGCTTTGCGTGTGGAGTGAGTGTGGCTATCTGGGGTGGGCGTGGCTATGTGAAGTGGGCGTGGCTTGACACACACATACACTCATTTTTATGCATATGGATGTATGTTATCATAAACCTCTTGGGATCAGAATTTTTTTTGAGAATACTGCTATAAGTAGTGAAGACTCTTTGAGGCATAAACTCTGCTTTTCACTGTGCACAGGGGTTTATCAGGTGCATTTTATTCATTTATTAAATTAATTCATGTTGCACAAGGTGCTGTGTTGTGAATGGGCTGGAAATGAATTCTGAGCAGAAGCTCCCTCTGGTGGTTACAAACAGTACTGAACTATCCAATGAAGATTGTGAGAATTGGCGATCAGGTGTTACTGACTGGTCTTATATAAGGGAGGTTCCCTCCCATCAGGGTTGCCGGTGATCAATTGTTCTGGTCTCATCTTTGATTCCTGTTCACTTTGTAGCTTGCTGTTTCGTGCCTGCATCTTCTGCTAACAGATAATACATTTTCTTCTTTTAGTTTTTTGTGCTTGCTTTTTGCATTTTGTCCTGCACTTCTGTGGGGGTCTGCCGGGTCCCCTCCGGGGGCTTGTGCTCCTCTTAGTTTAGTTCAGCCACTGTTGTTTGTTCATTTGCCTTTTCCAGTTTTTTCAGTGGCTGCTGTTTAGTTTTGTTACACCAGAGAACTAATTTAGGTGGTAGAGGTCGTGTGATCTCAGGTGTTTTTGTAATTAGTAGAGTTGGTGCTTTTCAGGGTTTTTTGGGATTGCAGTAAGTGTCCTTCCTATCCTTTTCTATTTAGGAAGCTTGGGCCCCAACGTTTGCTCATACTATTTTCTGTCTGTGTCTGTATTTTCCTCTTGTCTAACCGTCATTACATGTTTGGGGGCTTTCTATGTTCTTTGGGGATCTGCTCCGGGGCAGATAGTTTTCCTCTTTCTGTCTTTAGGTGTAGTTAGCTTCTCAGGCTGTGACGAGGCGTCTAGGACCAACGTAGATCGCTCCACGGCTGCCTTTAGTTGTGGTGGTTAGTCAGGGTACTGCAATCCCATAGATTCCAACCTCTCTGGTGTATTTCCTTTTTTGCCTGCTCTCCTCAGCTGCCAAATCATAACAGTATCACCGGCCCAAAAACTGATATTTGTATGGTACTCACAGAAGGGAAAAATAGTGTTAAAAAAAAAGAAGATTGTCAGAGTTGTCAGAGATTTTTTTTTTTTTTCCCTCTGTTTCTCTGAATGCTGAGGAGGATTTTTTTTTCTCTCAATGGAGTTTGCACAGTTGTCTGGCCGTGTGGATCAGCTTGCCACTGAAGTTCGGAGTATTGCTACCTATCTTGCAGGGTTGCCTGTTGTGGAACCTAGGATTCCCATGCCAGATTTGTTTTAGGGGATCGAGCTAAATTTCTGAATTTCAAAAATAACTGTAAGTTGTTTTTTGCCTTGAAATCTAAGTCCTCAGGGAACGCAGCACAGCAGGTTCAAATTGTCATCTCTCTCCTGGGTGGCGATCCTCAGGATTGGGCTTTTTCCCTGACACCTGGGGATCCTGTTTTTCAGGCTCTGGGGTTATTGTACGATGAGCCTAATGTCACTGATCAAGCTGAAAAAGCCTTGTTGGCATTAAATCAGGGGCTTGAGGACGCTGAGTTATACTGTCAGAAATTCCGAAGGTGGGCAGTCCTGACCAAATGGAATGACGATGCTTTGGCAGCCCTTTTTCGGAAGGGTCTGTCAGAGAATGTAAAGGATGTTATGGTGGGATTCCCTGTCCCCTTTTGGTCTCAATGATTCTATGTCATTAGCGATTCAAATTGACAGACGTTTGCGTGAGCGTAGAGGTATGCGTGGAATAGTGTTGCCTTGTGAACCAGCTTCTGAACCCATGCAGTGTGATAGAGTGGCTTCTGGGACACAGCGTCATGAGTTTCGAAAACGCAATGGGTTATGTTTCTACTGTGGTGATGCCTCTCATGCTATTTCAGTCTGCCCTAAGTGGGGAAGACGTTTTGCACGCTCAGTTGTCTTGGTAGTGTTCAGACTAAATTTTTATTGACTGTTACCCTGATTTGCTCCCTGTCCACATTTTCTGCTCAGGCTTTCGTTGATTCGGGAGCAGCTATTAACCTGATGGATTTTGATTTTGCTAAACGTTGTGGGTTTCCCTTGATACCCCTACGGAAGTCTATTCCCCTACTGGGGATCGATTTGGGGATCTGCTCCGGGGCAGATAGCTTTCATCTTTCTGCCTTTAGGTGTAGTTATCTCTCAGGCTGTGACGAGGCGTCTAGGATCTACGTAGGAACGCTCACACGGCTACCTCTAGTTGTGTGGTTAGTTCAGGTTACTGCAATCCAATAGGTTCCAGCCTCTCTGGTGTATTACTGTTTTTGCTTTTTCTCCTCAGCTACCTAAACATAACCTATTGTTTAACATGGACTCTAGTGTTTCCATCTACTGCTTGTGGGTTTTTGTTCATGCCTTATGGACCTTATGTACCCAATAATACATGCACTAATAAAGTTATGTTTTTGTCCATTAGGGTCGTTTATGTTATTTTTCATTATTACCTGCCTCGCAATCAACCGTTCTTTAGTTGGACAGTTTTTTTCCTCATCCCTTTGTCCATTTTTTTCACATCATTATTCTCTCTTACTTCCCCCCTTTTTTTGCACTTTATTGTTTTTCTTTCATTTTCCCTTTTGTGCACACTATTATTATTTTATTACTTTATTTTCATCCCTATTTATTCTATTGTTATTTCTGCTATTTGGTTTTATGTTTGCTTTACATGATTCTCATATACATACAATCATCTTACATATTTGTTTATTTTATTACATCACATTTATGTCCTTCAGTTGTGTTTGTTTATCATTCCCCTTCTCTTTATTTATCTTTTTTATAATTTTCATTTTTTTTTCTCAGCTCTATGGTATAATCTCATCTCTCACGTCTCTATTCCTGCTCCTTGGAGCTGCGCATGCGCCTTCTAATGATCTCCTGTTTGTCTCTTGTGTCACGCTGGTTTTCCTTACCGCTTCCTGCCCTGGACGCTCCCACATGCAGGGATACACTGACCACCTATGATACAGGTATTTAAACGCTCAATTGACAGCCTTATGTTCACATCCCCTGACGAAGCCGTCCGTGTAACGGCGACACGCATTGGGTCTTCCCTCCTCTTTGCCCTGCTTCTTACTCATTGGCTTCCCAGCATGGATCCTTTATTGGATGATGCCCTGTTATATATGTGAGCAAATCTCGTGACTCAGCCCAGGGGGTGGCCTGTGCAGCTTTATACATAGGTACCTTACAGTGCTTACATTTTCCTGTGGCTGGTTCCATCTTTTACTTTGCCACAACTAGTTTAATACCTTTTCATTTAGGACTGCCTTGTCACATATAGGAGCAGATTTTGTCATTCATCCCATGGGATGGTTTGTTTAGCTTCACATATTGGTATTCCTTATTGCTCACATTATTTGTGGCCAGTTTTACCCCACACTTAGCATTGTCATCCTTCCATTATTGAGGGCCGTTCACGCTTTTATACTCAGGTGTCATTATATGCTTGACCAGTGCTACATATAATTTTATACAGGATTGTTTCATGTACAATCACATACCTCCCAACATTTGAAGATGGGAAAGAGGGACAAAGGTTGCCGTGCGCTCAGCGCGTCGTGGCAAATTTTAGGCCACGCCCCGACCACACCCATTTCACAACTAGTCACACCCATGTCCACGCCCCGACCACACCCATTTAGCACTGGTGATCACACTGACCGGTACTGAGGGCACAGTGACTGGTACTGTGGGCACACTGGTACTGAGTAAAAGAAAGAACAGAGAGAGAAAAAAGAAAACAGAGAGAAAGGAGAGAGAGAAAGGAAGAGGGGAAAGCAAGAAAGAACAGAGAGAAAGTAGAGAAAGAAATAAACAAAGAAAGGGAAAGAAAGAACAGAGATGGAGAAAGAAAGAAGGGAAAGAAAGAACAGAGAGGGAGGGAGAAAGAAAGAGGGGAAAGAAAGAACAGAGAGAAAAAGAAAGACGGGAAAGAAAGAACAGAGAGAGAAAAAAAGAAAGAAGGGAAAGAAAGAACAGAGAAAGAAAGAGGGGACCGAAAAAAAGAACAGAGAGAAAAAAGAAAGAGGGGAAAGAAAAAACAGAGAGGGAGAGAGAAAGAAAGAAGGGAAAGAAAGAACAGAGAGAGAAAGAAAGACAGATGGGAAAGAAAGAACAGAGAAAGAAAGAAAGAGAGGAAAGAAAGAACAGAGAGAGGAGGAAAGAAAGAAACAGAGAGAGAAAGAAAGAAAGAACAGAGAGGGAGAGAGAAAGAGTATTGTAGCAGATTGATCAAATTATTAAAACTTAACTTTTATTAACTAAGTAAAATGTAAAAGTGCCAGAAGTGCTCAAAGTGCATGTGCAGAATAACAAAACCACATATATGTGTGTATAAAAGATCAAATAGAAAATATACCACTGGTTTACCAAAAACCTATAAGTATACTGAGATTATTCAAGCTTATAATCTTTATTATCACCCACCCGGGTATCAAAGAACAGCTATTATCTTACTCAGCAAAAAATTACCATGTCAGTATATTGCCCTTGTTATATCTGTGTTCATACTTATATCATTATGATGAACGTGGAATGGGGCATATGTTATAAGATAATTAGTATGATATTTTTTTAAATACAATATCTGAATCAAGTACATCTAGTATCTACCCAACTTATAGGAGATGTTGTATCAGGTTTTTGTGGTAGATTCAAAAAGTACTCCAGAATATGGAGTTATATAACGGCTGTCACCTGTCTTAGTCGCATGATGCCCTAATTGCAGATATTATCTTCCTACCAATGAAGCAACAGGGTATACATATACCTGTCTATATTAGCTTCTATTGTGGGTATATATTTATACTTATCTGCGGCATCAGTCTTGTATGACTCATTTATCGATGTCCATGCTTATTGCTCAGGGGAGACTCGACATATGCATTTGTATTATGCCGGTCGGTCTCTACCCCTCATGTATACTCCCGACGCGTTTCATCGTTTGTGAATCTTCAGGGGAGACAAAAAGAATATCGGGACAGGGCATAACAACATGCTGTCTTACCTGTCTTTTATAACTACCGAACATCGCGGTTCAGATTCCCACTTCCGGACGCCAGGTTCGTCATATCCGGTGTATGGAGCGCATCGTCTCTGATCTGGGACGCATGCGTCATATCCGGAAAATCCCCTTCTCCACAGAAACATAGTTTCCGGTTTACGGGGGAAACGCTCACATAGAATGTGTGTTTAGGAAATTAACCTCTAATTGATGTGAAAACATCCGATTATTAGATGCATCTACCGGTCTCTGGTGGGGAAGGGAAAATACATCCTTTTATTGTACCGTATTAAAAGAGATGTGCGATAACATTCTGGTCAAATACTTTCTGTGATATAAGCAATGTTCACCAGGTGTGCCAGTTTTCATGGAATTTCACAGGAATTCTCAAATCTTATTGGCAATTAGATAACAACGATAAGCCTGTATACTTTTCTATTTTTTCATTTTTTCATCAGCTGGGGGTTATAATATATGAAAAATAGAAGGAGATGTCTATCTCATCATTTCATATTTGTAGAGATATATAAAAGAGGCTGTTTTTATGTGTCGGTTTTGATGTGTGTATCCAGGAGAAGGTATTTTTGAAATTTGGGAGTATATTTATTAGGGATAAATATGTGTTGGATGCGTGTTGGACCCGACAGACCTTCTTTGGAAGTATAGAAAGGGTGCACACTACACTTATCCTGTTATACCCTAACTATTGTGTCCCTACCTAACGCGGAGGTTGGCACCCTAAAACCTGCGCAGTGGCGCCCCCACTCGTCGGTGGCTGGCCCTAAATCAGATACCCTAAGGGGCCCTTCACTACAGGAAGGAAGAAAAAGTAAGAATTTCATTTAACCCTTTGGGATGGGTTGATTGGAGTTGAAAGATCCAGTAGGTTTCCCTCTGAAGGATCCGTTTATCCCAATCCCCTCCTCTTTGTGTTTTGTTAACTTTTTCAATGCCCATAAATGATAGAGCTTTCAGGTCACCTCCATGCATGAGGTTGAGGTGATTTGCAACAGGTGTATCTCTCTTGTTAACTGTATCCCTATGATGTTCTCCTATTCTCCTCCTCAGTTCTCTCCTGGTCTTGCCTACGTACTGAAGACCACATTTGCACGTCATGTTGTAGATAACTCCTATCGTTTTGCAGTTGATGAACTGTCTGATGGGGTATGTCCTCCGGGTAACAGTACTAGTGAATTCTTTTCCTTGTCTGATCGCTCCACAATATTTACATCCACCACATTTGTAGCATCCCTTACTTTGGCTACTCAGCCATGTGGTGTTATTTGGAGAAGTGGCGACAAAATGGCTGCGGACCAATCTATCTTTTATAGATCTCCCCTTTCTAAACGTGATCTGCAGGGTATTAGATATAACATTTGTCAAGTCCTTATCCATACACAGTATTGGCCAGTGTTTTTTAATTATATCTCTAAGTTCTTTAGATCCGTTAGAGAATTTTGTGATATATCTAACGGTATTCAGCTCATCTGTCTTTTGAATTGGAGTGAGTAGTTCCTTCCTGTCTCTTGTTAATGCTGTTTTATAAGCGTTCTTCAACACTTGGTCAGGATACCCTCTTTCTAAGAAACGATTTCTCAGGTCATCAGCTTGTGCTTTGTAGGTATTTGGATCAGAGCAGTTCCTCTTAGTTCTATAATATTGTCCCTTTGGGATACCCTTTTTTAGAGAGATTGGATGATTCGATTCCCATCTTAGAAGTGAGTTAGAAGATGTGGGTTTTCTGTATGTACTGGTATTTAAATGCCCTCCTGCTCCTTTTTCGATCCATATATCTAGAAAGGGGAGATTTTGTGCATTGACTTCAAAGGTGAAGGATAAGCCAATATCATTGTTATTCAATACTTTTACGTATCTACCAAAACTCTCTTCGTCCCCTTTCCAGATGACAAAAACGTCATCGATATAGCGGAGCCACATGACTATTTTGTCCTCCGCTATATCTGTATGTTCTCCAAAAAACACATTTTCTTCCCACCAGCCCAGGAGCAGATTAGCATATGATGGTGCACATGGACTTCCCATGGCAGTGCCCCTGAGCTGGTGGTAATATCTTCCGTCAAATAGGAAATAATTTCTGGTAAGACAAAATTCAAGGGCTTTGAGAACAAATTGATTGTGTTCATTAAATTGGCGTCCTCTAGTTTTAAGATAGTACTCCGCAGCCATTATGCCTTTTTCATGGGGGATAGAAGAATAGAGTGCTTCCACATCAATTGATCCTAGGATCATATTGTCAGACAGCTCAATATTCTCGATTTTAAGGAGAAGGTCGGTCGTGTCTCGGACATATGAGCTTAAGGAAGACACAAAAGGTCTCAAAATTTTATCAACATAAATTCCCAGATTTTGGGTTATGCTATCAATACCTGATACAATTGGTCTGCCTTTCAACGGCTGTAAGCCTTTGTGTACTTTTGGCAGACAATAAAAAGTCGCAATTCTAGGGTGAATTGGGACGAGGAAGTCTCGCTCATCAGTATTAATGAGTTTTTTGTGAAAAGCCTCATTAACGATAGATCTAAGTTCACCAAGGTATAATTCTGTAGGGTTACTGTCTAGTCTCTCATATCCCATACCTTCACCCAAAAGGGAACAACATAGAGCTTTGTACTGAGGAACATCCATTACCACAACGTTGCCCCCTTTATCAGAGGGCTTGATGATCAAACTGCTGTCCTTCTCCAAATTATTGAGTGCCTTCATTTCATTTTTTGTGAGATTATGATACCTCCTTTTTTTACTTTTTTCTAATTCCAAAAGGTCCCTAGAGACCATATTGGAAAAAATATCTATGGCACTAACGTCACTATTGGAGGCATACGTTTGCTTTTATTTTTTAGGTCTGTGAATGGACCTTCTCCCTGTTCGTTGGAGATTGGGTCTCCTAAATGGTATAAAAATCTGACATCTCCCAACATATCTTCATCAATACCTAATTCAGCACAACTCTTTTTATCTAAGCTCACAAAGTGTTTTTTCCATCTAAGTCTTCTGGTGAAGAGGTGTAGGTCCTTTGTAGCCTCAAAAACATCAAAATCAGAGGTAGGGACAAATGACATGCCTTTACTTAACACTGTCATTTCTTCTTTAGATAGGGGTTTTGAAGAGATGTTCACGATACGTTTGTCTATATCGGATTCCTTGTATTGAACCTGTTTCTCAGTTGGTAACCTGAGTCTAAAAAATGTTCCCTCTGTGGGGGACTTCGATTAGACCCTCTCCCTCCTCATGAGCCTCCTCTTCCTCTACCCCTTCCTCTATTACCTTTAAATCTTGTCTCAGAGTCCGAAAATTCGGCTTCTGAAGAGGATATGTCTGTGTCTTGAGGTCTATATGCCTTTTTATTAGTAATGGCGTAGGCCTTATTATCCCGAAATTCCTGTAAATCCCTTATGAAATATTTGTGTTTTCTTTCTTTGAGATGGTATTGGAATTTTTCGATGGTATTTTGTAAAGTAGTTTCCTTTATAGAGAATTCTGGTTCGGCTGAGAACTTTTTTGTAACCTCAATTTGATCTTTCAATTTCTCATTTAAGGTACCCAGTATGGATTTTTCCTCTTCTAGGAGAATCCTCATCAATCTAAGTGAACTGTCAGTAGCCTCTTTCTCAAGTTTAGCCAACAGTGCCGTATTTTATATCTGTACCCAAAAGAAAGTGCAATCCTAAGATGCCTAGGAACTATACCTGCTTTAATATAGCTATCTAAGCTCTGCACCTCCCACCACGAAGTAATCTGTTCTTTATACACTTTTGTGAGTTCTTTAAAAGCTGCGCTGAATGAGGGTATGTACTTTTTTTGGGTAAAAACCCCGTCTGAAAATATATCTTTGGCCTCGTTCATCCACTGATTCGTGTCTATGCCTGTAGATAAGAATCCTGCCATATCCACAATATCTTATTTTTAGCGGCGGCACAAGGATTCAATCGATTGTAATATGTATTGTAGCAGATTGATCAAATTATTAAAACTTAACTTTTATTAACTAAGTAAAATGTAAAAGTGCCAGAAGTGCTCAAAGTGCATGTGCAGAATAACAAAACCACATATATGTGTGTATAAAAGATCAAATAGAAAATATACCACTGGTTTACCAAAAACCTATAAGTATACTGAGATTATTCAAGCTTATAATCTTTATTATCACCCACCCGGGGTATCAAAGAACAGCTATTATCTTACTCAGCAAAAAATTACCATGTCAGTATATTGCCCTTGTTATATCTGTGTTCATACTTATATCATTATGATGAACATGGAATGGGGCATATGATATAAGATAATTAGTATGAAAAAAAAAAAAAAAAGATCAGAGACGATGCGCTCCATACACCGGACCTGGCGTCCGGAAGTGGGAATCTGAACCGCGATGTTCGGTAGTTATAAAAGACAGGTAAGACAGCATGTTGTTATGCCCTGTCCCGATATTCTTTTTGTCTCCCCTGAAGATTCACAAACGATGAAACGCGTCGGGTGTATACATGAGGGGTAGAGACCGACCGGCATAATACAAATGCATATGTCGAGTCTCCCCTGAGCAATAAGCATGGACATCGATAAATGAGTCATACAAGACTGATGCCGCAGATAAGCTCCTGGGCTGGTGGGAAGAAAATGTGGTTTTTGGAGTACATACAGATATAGCGGAGGACAAAATAGTCATGTGGCTCCGCTATATCGATGACGTTTTTGTCATCTGGAAAGGGGACGAAGAGAGTTTTGGTAGATACGTAAAAGTATTGAATAACAATGATATTGGCTTATCCTTCACCTTTGAAGTCAATGCACAAAATCTCCCCTTTCTAGATATATGGATCGAAAAAGGAGCAGGAGGGCATTTAAATACCAGTACATACAGAAAACCCACATCTTCTAACTCACTTCTAAGATGGGAATCAAATCATCCAATCTCTCTAAAAAAGGGTATCCCAAAGGGACAATATTATAGAACTAAGAGGAACTGCTCTGATCCAAATACCTACAAAGCACAAGCTGATGACCTGAGAAATCGTTTCTTAGAAAGAGGGTATCCTGACCAAGTGTTGAAGAACGCTTATAAAACAGCATTAACAAGAGACAGGAAGGAACTACTCACTCCAATTCAAAAGACAGATGAGCTGAATACCGTTAGATATATCACAAAATTCTCTAACGGATCTAAAGAGATATAATTAAAAAACACTGGCCAATACTGTGTATGGATAAGGACTTGACAAATGTTATATCTAATACCCTGCAGATCACGTTTAGAAAGGGGAGATCTATAAAAGATAGATTGGTCCGCAGCCATTTTGTCGCCACTTCTCCAAATAACACCACATGGCTGAGTAGCCAAAGTAAGGGATGCTACAAATGTGGTGGATGTAAATATTGTGGAGCGATCAGACAAGGAAAAGAATTCACTAGTACTGTTACCCGGAGGACATACCCCATCAGACAGTTCATCAACTGCAAAACGATAGGAGTTATCTACAACATGACGTGCAAAATGTGGTCTTCAGTACGTAGGCAAGACCAGGAGAGAACTGAGGAGGAGAATAGGAGAACATCATAGGGATACAGTTAACAAGAGAGATACACCTGTTGCAAATTACCTCAACCTCATGCATGGCGGTGACCTGAAAGCTCTATCATTTATGAGCATTGAAAAAGTTAACAAAACACAAAGAGGAGGGGATTGGGATAAACGGATCCTTCAGAGGGAAACCTACTGGATCTTTCAACTCCAATCAACCCATCCCAAAGGGTTAAATGAAATTCTTACTTTTTCTTCCTTCCTGTAGTGAAGGGCCCCTTAGGGTATCTGATTTAGGGCCAGCCACCGACGAGTGGGGGCGCCACTGCGCAGGTTTTAGGGTGCCAACCTCCGCGTTAGGTAGGGACACAATAGTTAGGGTATAACAGGATAAGTGTAGTGTGCACCCTTTCTATACTTCCAAAGAAGGTCTGTCGGGTCCAACACGCATCCAACACATATTTATCCCTAATAAATATACTCCCAAATTTCAAAAATACCTTCTCCTGGATACACACATCAAAACCGACACATAAAAACAGCCTCTTTTATATATCTCTACAAATATGAAATGATGAGATAGACATCCCCTTCTATTTTTCATATATTATAACCCCCAGCTGATGAAAAAATGAAAAAATAGAAAAGCATACAGGCTTATCGTTATCTAATTGCCAATAAGATTTGAGAATTCCTGTGAAATTCCATGAAAACTGGCACACCTGGTGAACATTGCTTATATCACAGAAAGTATTTGACCAGAATGTTATCGCACATCTCTTTTAATACGGTACAATAAAAGGATGTATTTTCCCTTCCCCACCAGAGACCGGTAGATGCATCTAATAATCGGATGTTTTCACATCAATTAGGGGTTAATTTCCTAAACACACATTCTATGTGAGCTTTTCCCCCGTAAACCGGAAACTATGTTTCTGTGGAGAAGGGGATTTTCCGGATATGACGCATGCGTCCCAGATCAGAGACGATGCGCTCCATACACCGGATATGACGAACCTGGCGTCCGGAAGTGGGAATCTGAACCGCGATGTTCGGTAGTTATAAAAGACAGGTAAGACAGCATGTTGTTATGCCCTGTCCCGATATTCTTTTTGTCTCCCCTGAAGATTCACAAACGATGAAACGCGTCGGGTGTATACATGAGGGGTAGAGACCGACCGGCATAATACAAATGCATATGTCGAGTCTCCCCTGAGCAATAAGCATGGACATCGATAAATGAGTCATACAAGACTGATGCCGCAGATAAGTATAAATATATACCCACAATAGAAGCTAATATAGACAGGTATATGTATACCCTGTTGCTTCATTGGTAGGAAGATAATATCTGCAATTAGGGCATCATGCGACTAAGACAGGTGACAGCCGTTATATAACTCCATATTCTGGAGTACTTTTTGAATCTACCACAAAAATCTGATACAACATCTCCTATAAGTTGGGTAGATACTAGATGTACTTGATTCAGATATTGTATTTAAAAAAATATCATACTAATTATCTTATATCATATGCCCCATTCCACGTTCATCATAATGATATAAGTATGAACACAGATATAACAAGGGCAATATACTGACATGGTAATTTTTTGCTGAGTAAGATAATAGCTGTTCTTTGATACCCCGGGTGGGTGATAATAAAGATTATAAGCTTGAATAATCTCAGTATACTTATAGGTTTTTGGTAAACCAGTGGTATATTTTCTATTTGATCTTTTATACACACATATATGTGGTTTTGTTATTCTGCACATGCACTTTGAGCACTTCTGGCACTTTTACATTTTTGTCACGCTGTATAGCAGATATATATATGTGATGACAATAATCTATATCAAAAGGGCAACATACTATATAACATGTGCATAGCTATATGATAACATAGATTTACCTGACAGAAAGTCCAGTGGGTCAAAACGGAATCCGTTATACGCTGTCTCCGGCTAGAGGGTGACCGGGGTCTAAGCTGACCCTAACTGGGGTCCTAACTAATCCCTCAACCTGGAGGTACTGTTAAAGGTACAGAGGTCCAGGCCACCAGCGTAAACCCTGTCTCCTATCAATCCCTGCCAACTGTATTCTAGTCCTAAGAAGGACCCTGAATACCACCAAAGGGAATGACCAGGTAACGGTTAATGAACAGAAAGACATACAAGAAAGATAAGAAATAAAGTAAATAAAGTCTTACATACAACACTCACACACAGTAGGAACACCATAGGTCTCAGAGATAAACTATAAGCTGTAAGAGTAAAAACAACTAAGGAGCTCTTAGCTTAAGTATTCCCAGAACCGATCCAGTCTGCTAAACTATATGAATGCTTTCACCGGCATCCAACACCCAGACTGGCAGGAATATAAAGGAAACTAATTAGAACATAATCCAAAGCAGCCGGGCGAGGCTGAACCTAGTCTTAGCAAAGAGCTAGGTAAAATTAACTCTCTCATTACCAAACACAAAGAAACAGCAGCTCAGCTGTGAGAAGTCAGAATGTGCAATCGCGACGATCTTCGTGGCGATGCACCCATGACAGTACCCCCCCTTCTACGAGGGCCTCCGGACCCTCATGACCAGGTCTGTCCGGGTAAGTTGTGTGAAAGGTCCGAACCAATCGATCTGCGTTATCATCAGACGCAGGGACCCACGTCCTCTCCTCAGGACCATACCCCCTCCAATGAACTTCCACGTTATCATTGATTACCACTGAAGGAGGAGGTAGAGGTGACGGTATGACTGGTGCCACATACTTTTTAAGTAATGACTTGTGAAACACATTATGAATTTTAAACGTAGGAGGGAGGTCCAGACGAAATGCCACAGGATTAATTATGGAACTGATCCTGTATGGCCCGATGAATCTGGGACCCAACCTCCAGGAGGGAACTTTAAGTTTTATATTCCTGGTAGACAACCACACCAGATCGTTCACCCTCAGATCTAGACCAGAAACTCTCCTCCTATCAGCCATCCGTTTGTAAGGGTTCTCCGTAACCTTCAGTCTTAAGCGATCTGGAACTATCAGTCTCCCTGGAAGTCCCACAGGGGCGTCCCCCTGAGCCCCCAATACCTCCCCCTCAAGCTCAGAGCATACAGCTGACACTACAACTCCCTCCTGAGGAATAGGAACCGGATCATCAGTCTTCCCGACCCCTGGGAAAGTACGAGATAAGGCATCAGGAAGCAACTTTATTGAGCAGTCATATGTGCGATGAGGAGGTAACTCTTTACACCCCTCCTCTGAGAACTTCTCCCAAAAGTCCTCCAGAAAAGGAGGCAAAGTCCTAGGCACAACCGCACCGATGACCGTGCTCATGCAGTTATTCTTGCAAAATTCACCCCACTGGCTTATCTTTCTGGATTGCCAATCAATCACTGGGTTATGTTTAGCCAACCAAGGAAGTCCCAACACAATAGGAGCAGGCAGACCCTCCAACACATAACAAGACAATTGCTCTTTATGTATTGCCCCTACTCGAAGATCTATGTTATGAACAGCTTGTACCAAGCTACCTTGACCAAGAGGTCTAGAATCAATAGAGAGTATAGGGACCGGTTTGGCCAATACACTCAGTTGCATACCATGCACCTGGGCAAACCGAGTGTCCACCAGATTAGCCCCGGACCCACTATCAAGAAAAACAGAAATCCTCTCAGTTCTAGTACCAATCACCACCTCCGCAGGCACGAGAAACTGAGAGGGATTTGGGGACGAAATACACACTCCCAGGTTAACTCCTTGGTTCAAAGAGGTCCGGGATGGACACCCCCCAACAAAATGTCCCTCTCTCCCGCAAAAGAAACACCTTCTAGTCTTGCGGCGCACCGCTGATTCCCTCCTACAAAATGATGTCCCTCCCAACTGCATGGGTTCCTCAGAACAGACCAGAGGAACCTCAGTATAAGGGACTTTAGTAGTAGGTGGAGTCATCACGGGGGGCGGAGTTACCTCGCGTCTTCCCCGAAGACGTCTATCAATGCGAATAGCGAGGGCCATAGCAGCCTCCAGTGATGGAGGAGAATCATACTGAGCCAACACATCTTTTAATTTGTCAGACAACCCTTGACAAAACTGGCTCCTAAGAGCAGGGTCATTCCACTGAGTATCTGTTGCCCATCTACGGAACTCAGAAGAATATTCCTCCGCTGGACGATTTCCTTGCCGTATTTTACGTAACCTTGTTTCAGCAAGGGAGACTCGATCCGGATCATCATATACCAGACCCAGGGCAGTAAAAAATCGATCCACTGACTGGAGATCTGGGGAGCCTGGAGGAATAGAGAACGCCCAAGATTGAGGATCCCCTTGTAAGAGCGAGATAACAATTCCCACCCTCTGCTCTTCACTCCCAGATGACCGAGGCCGCAGCCGAAAGTACAATTTACATGCCTCCCGGAAAGTAAAAAATTTGTCCCGCCCACCAGTGAACCTGTCCGGGAGAGCAACCTTAGGTTCAGATCTGGTTTGCTCCGGGGGGGACAAAACCTTGGACTTAATGTCTGCCAACTCCATGGACAATCCCTGCAACTGCCGGGCCAGCTGGGCTACTGGATCCATGATAGCTGGGGAGAATCTTTAGTATGGCCGGTGAAAATGTCACGCTGTATAGCAGATATATATATGTGATGACAATAATCTATATCAAAAGGGCAACATACTATATAACATGTGCATAGCTATATGATAACATAGATTTACCTGACAGAAAGTCCAGTGGGTCAAAACGGAATCCGTTATACGCTGTCTCCGGCTAGAGGGTGACCGGGGTCTAAGCTGACCCTAACTGGGGTCCTAACTAATCCCTCAACCTGGAGGTACTGTTAAAGGTACAGAGGTCCAGGCCACCAGCGTAAACCCTGTCTCCTATCAATCCCTGCCAACTGTATTCTAGTCCTAAGAAGGACCCTGAATACCACCAAAGGGAATGACCAGGTAACGGTTAATGAACAGAAAGACATACAAGAAAGATAAGAAATAAAGTAAATAAAGTCTTACATACAACACTCACACACAGTAGGAACACCATAGGTCTCAGAGATAAACTATAAGCTGTAAGAGTAAAAACAACTAAGGAGCTCTTAGCTTAAGTATTCCCAGAACCGATCCAGTCTGCTAAACTATATGAATGCTTTCACCGGCATCCAACACCCAGACTGGCAGGAATATAAAGGAAACTAATTAGAACATAATCCAAAGCAGCCGGGCGAGGCTGAACCTAGTCTTAGCAAAGAGCTAGGTAAAATTAACTCTCTCATTACCAAACACAAAGAAACAGCAGCTCAGCTGTGAGAAGTCAGAATGTGCAATCGCGACGATCTTCGTGGCGATGCACCCATGACAATTTTACTTAGTTAATAAAAGTTAAGTTTTAATAATTTGATCAATCTGCTACAATACATATTACAATCGATTGAATCCTTGTGCCGCCGCTAAAAATGAGAGAGAAAGAGGTGAAAGAAAGAACAGAGAAAGAAAGACAGAGGGGGAAAGAAAGAACAGAGAGAAAAAGAAAGAAAGAAAGAAAGAATAGAGAGAGAAAGAAAGAAAGAGGGGAAAGAAAGAACAGAGAGAGAAAGAAAGAAAGAAAGAAAGAAAGAAAGAAAGAAGAAAGAAAGAAGAAGAAAGGGGAAAGAAAGAACAGAGAGAGAGAAAGAAAGGGGAAAGAAAGAAAGAAAGAACAGAGAAAGAGAGAGAAAAAGAAAGAACAGAGAGAAAGAAAGAAAGAAAGAAAGAAAGAAAGAAAGAAAGAAAGAGGGGAAAGAACAGAGAGAGAGAAAAAGAAAGAGGGGAAAGAAAGAACAGAGAGAGCAAGAAAGAACAGAGAGGGAGAGAGAAAGAAAGAGGGGAAAGAAAGAACAGAGAAAGAAAGACAGAGGGGAAAAAAGAACAGAGAGAAAAAGAAAGAAAGAGAAAGAATAGAGAGAGAAAGAAAGAGGGGAAAGAAAGAACAGAGAGAAAGAAAGAGGGGAAAGAAAGAACAGAGAGAGAAAGAAAGAAAGAGAAAGAACAGAGAGAGAGAGAAAGAAAAAAAGAACAGAGAAAGAAAGAAAGAAAGAAAGAAAGAGGGGAAAGAACAGAGAGAGAGAAAGAAAGAGTGGAAAGAAAGAACAGAGAGATAGAGAAAAAGAAAGAAACAGAGAGAGATAAAGAAAGAGGGGACAGAAAAAAAGAACAGAGAGAAAAAAAGAAAGAGGGTAAAGAAAGAAACATCAGAGGGAGAGAGAGAAAGAAGGGAAAGAAAGAACAAAGAGAGAAAGAAATAACAGAGGGATAAAGAGAAAGAAAGATGGTAAAGAAAGAACAGAGAGAGGAAGAAAGAGAAAGAAAGAAAGAACAGAGAGAGAGAGAAAGAACAGAAAGAAAGAAAGAGTTGAAAGAAAGAGAAAGAAAAAAAGAACAGAAAGAAAGAACAGAGAGAGAAAGAAAGAAAGAGAAAGAAAGAACAGAGAGATAGAAAGAAAGAGGGGAAAGAAAGAACAGAGATAAAGAAAGAAAAAGAACAGAGAGAGAACGAAAGATGGGAAAGAAAGAACAGAGAGAAAGAGGGGAAAGAAAGAACAGAGAGAAAGAGAAAGAAAGATGGGAAAGAAAGAACAGAGAGAAAGAAAGAGGGGAAAGAAAGAACAGAGATAGATAGAAAGAAAGAGGGGAAAGAAAGAACAGAGAGAAAGAAAGAACAGAGAGAAAGAAAGAACAGAGAGAAAGAAAGAGGGGAAAGAAAGAAAGAAAGAAAGAAAGAAAGAAGGGAAAGAAAGAAAGAACAGAGAGAGAGAAAGAAAGAGGGGAAAGAGAGAGAGAAAGAAAAAAAGAACAGAATGAAAGAAAGAAAGAAAGAGGGGAAAGAACAGAGAGAGAGAAAAAGAAAGGGGAAAGAAAGAACAGAGATAGAGAAAAAGAAACAGAGAGAGAGAAAGAAAGAAAGAAAGAAAGAAAGAAAGAAGAAAGAAAAGAAAGAAAGAAAGAAAGGAAAGAAAGAACAGAGATAGAAAGAAAGAGGGGAAAGAAAGAACAGAGAGAAAGAAAGAAAAAGAACAGAGAGAAAGAAAGATGGGAAAGAAATAAAGATGGGAAAGAAAGAACAGAGAGAAAGAAAGAACAGAGAGAGAGAAAGAAACAGAGAGAGAAAGAAATAAATATTCTATAAAGATACTATAGCAGCCCGGCTCCCATTGTAGTGCCCACCTGAGCCTCCTGGTGCAGGACATATCATGATCCGCTCACATGGCCGACATCCCCGATTCCAAGGCGAGGACACGGTGATGGATCTGAAGCATTCCCTGAAGTGCCTCCATGGTTCCGTCACAATCTCCTCCCAAAATTACCTCATTTCCGGTCATCTTCCAGCACGTCACTTCTGGTGGAACATCACGTGCGAGTTTTAAAGTGCTACTCAGGGCTCCTGCATGTACTCCTGTGTCCACGGGAAAAGCTCCCGGCCGGGACAGCGGGGCAGACTCTCAAAATCGGGAGTGTCCCGGTGAATTCAGGATGGTTGGGAGGTATGAATGCTCCCCACCATACACCTTGTACACGCACGGCTCTGCACACCTCATATACACACGGTTCCGCTTTGTATGCCTCGTACACACACGGCTCCGCACCGTCCACCTCGCACACACAAGGCTCCACTCAGTATACACAAGGCTCCACTCCGTACACCTTGTACACACGCAGGCACGCTTTGTACACCTTGTACACACACGACGCCACTCCGTAAACCTTGTACACATGCAGTTTTGCAGCATACACCTCGTACACACGCAGTTCTGCTCCTACATCTCGTACACACGCGGCTCCGCTACATACACACAAGGCTCCACTCCATACACACACGGCTCTGCTCCGCTCTGTATACACACGTCTCAAGCACGGAGCCCTGTGTGTACGGAGCTGAGCGGCTCAGCTCCATACACTTCACACACACAGGGCTCCGTTTCGTACACACACAGCACTGCTACATCCACCTCGTTCACACGGCTCCACTCCGTAAACCTCGTACACGCGCGGCGCAGCTCTGTAAACCTCGTACATGCGCGGCTCGGCTCCGTGCACCTCGTACAGACACACGGCTCCGCTCCATCCAACTCGTACAGACACAGTTCTGCTACATCCAACTCGTACTCACAAGGCTCCGCACCGTGCACCTCATACACACGCAGCTCGGCTCCGTGCACCTCGTACAGACGCGGCTCCGCTCCGTGCACCTCGTACACGCGCGGCTCCGCTCCATATACCTCGTACATGTGCGGCTTAGCTCCATGCACCTCGTACACGCACGGCTCCGCTACATCCAACTCGTACACACACAGCTCTGCTCTGTACACCTCGTACACACTACAGCACTGCTACATCCACCTCGTACACACACGCCTCTGCTCTGTACACCTCGTACACACTACACCACTGCTACATCCACCTCGTACACACACGGCTCTGCTCCGTACACCTCGTACACACACGGCTCCGCTCTGTACACCTCGTACACACATGGCTCCGCTCCATACACCTCGTACACACACGGCTCTGCTCCGTACACCTCGTACACACACGACTCTGCTACATCCAACTTGTACACACTACAGCACTGCTACATCCACACTGTAAACCCGAGTCCCGACCCCACACACACTTACCCTCATCCAGCACCATGACAACCATCACAGCAGAGTCCTGCACACAACGAGGACACTGATCATGTGACCCATGACTCCTCCCCTCCTGTGACCTCATCACGGGTCCTGTGGGCACAGAAGAGTACAGCAATAGCAGCGTCATTGCTAGCTGCTGTTTGGCTGAGCTGTAGAGACAGGGAGGGCAGGAAGGGGTGCATGGGGGGCGTGGCGGCTCATCTCACTGCGGGACACAGTGTCCTCAGCGGGACAGCGGGACGAGGGGGGTCAGAATCAGGACTGTCCCGCTCAATCCGGGACGGTTGGGAGGTATGCAATCATGCACTCGCATTTATGCTGCTATGTGTTTCATTCAAATAAAGCTGTTGTATATTTATTGATTTGTATAAAAGCAGGGTGAATGTGGGTTTTGATTTTGTGAAGGACCAAATTCTTGTGACTCCATCTTGTGGTTTACGAGATAAATTCTGTTACTTAACTAGGCTATATCTCATGACTGTTATAAAGCCAAATTGCTCTTCTGTAGTTTAACTAGCGTAAAGGTTATGGCTGTAATAAAACCAGACTGTTCTAGCCTGAACGAGATATGAGACCCTGGGATGTATCATTGTGTAAGGTTCTGATGAATGTACTATTGTACTTCTTTCTATGTCACGTAGACACGGCCATATACCGTATATACTCGTGTATAAGCCGAAATTTTCAGCCCATTTTTTAGGGCTGAAAGTCCCTCTCTCGGCTTATACGCGAGTCATATACGGGGGTCGGTGGGGAAGGTGGAGCGGGGGTGTCGGATCATACTCACCCCTCTGCCGGCGCGGTCTCTGCAGTCCCCCTGCTTCTCCCACGATCTCTGGCTCCTTCCTGCAGCGGTCACATGGTACCGCTCATTAAAGTCATGAATATGCACATATTCATGACTTTAATGAGCGTTACCACGTGACCGCTGTAGGAAGGAAGAGCTGCGGAGACCGCCGGGAGAAGAGGACAGGCTGCAGAGACGCGCCGGCAGAGGGGTGAGTATAGCGATATTTACCTGTCCCCGGACCACCGCTGCGCTGCTCCCTCGTCCAACTCCTCTGGCTGTGAATGTTCAGGCAGAGGGCGCGAAGACGTCGTTAGTGCGCGCCGCGCGCTCTGCCTGATCATTCACTGCCGAGGACCCGGAAGAGGGAGCAGCGCGCAGCGGTGGACTGGTCCGGTGACAGGTAAATACCTCAGGTGCCGGGGTCCTGAGCGAGTGGTGACACCGGCACCTGTCCCCCATAGCGCGCCGGTGTCACCGCCTGCTCAGGACACCGGCACCTGGCCCCCAGCGATGAGAGGTATGTCATATTTTTTTTCTTTTGCAGCAGCACGGCAGCATAATAATCTGTGGAGCATATGGGGCATAATCTGTGGAACATATGGGGGCATAATCTGTGCAGCATATGGGGACATAATCTGTGGAACATATGGGGGCATAATCTGTGCAGCATATGGGGCATAATCTGTGCAGCATATGGGGCATAATCTTTGCAGCATATGGGGGCATAATTTGTGCAGCATATGGGGGCATAATCTGTGGAGCATATTGGGCATAATCTGTGGAACATATGGGGGCATAATCTGTGGAGCATATGGGAGCATAATCTGTGGAGCATATGGGGGCATAATCTGTGGGAGGCTACCGCCTACGCTATGGGACGAAGGTATTAAGAAGAACAAAGGCAGGTTGATTGATGATGGTTTGCTTAAAGCTGCTGAAAAATTCCGTGGCTTGGCACATGAATTATGTGATGAAGGTTTTATGGAGGTAAAAGAGGAAGTGAATTCTGGTTGTTTCTGTTATGGTTATGTTGAAAAAGGAAAGCTGTCTGCTACTACGAAGACTGGATGTTTTGTGGAAGGAACTGAGAAAGTGACTGAGAGTAATGTGCCAGAAAGACAAATAATTAAAAATGATGATCTGGAACAAGGGGTCTCCCTGCTAGATAATAAGGTCCTTCCCCAGGAAATCAAGCCTCTCCTCCCGATTGTAAGCTTTGTGCCCCTCAACCCCGGGGCACCAATATATCCTGAGTTGCCAAAACCCAGTGCGCCCCCACCCTATGATCCTGCCGGGTGGATTTGTGATGTATGCGGAGTTACTAATCCTTAGTGGAGAGAGGTCTGTTACAGTTGTGGAGCAAGGAGACCCGGAGTCGTAGTCCCAACCTTTCTTTCGTTAAATGCTGACGGCACTTATGATCAACCACTGCCAGCACCAGTCCCTGCTATGTCTAGTATTGCTAGTGGTCATGAGTATCCACCCCCTCCTACTTTAGTCACCCGGTCAGAGACAGGATACACAGAGGAGGTAGAAGATTTCCAGAAAATGTATTCCAATGTTATTCCTGGACCCCACCGTCATGATGTGCTCTTTAGGATAGGGGCAGGGGATCTTACGAAACAACACATTGGGGCCATAGTAAATTCCGCGAATAATCAACTCCATGCTGGAGGACTGGCCGCAACAATTTCACAGAAAGGCGGACCTATGATACAGGAAGAATCTAATTCGTATAGACAAACGTATGGCCAGGTGGAAACAGGACAGGTCGCAGCAACCAGAGCAGGACAGCTGCCGTGTCAATATGTAATACATGCAGTGGGACCACGATATAATCCTACCAATATTCCTAGGTCCCAACAATTACATAGGCTAGGTTCACATTGCGTTAAACCAGCCCGTTCAACGCATAGCGTTGACGGGCTGGTAACGGTATAACATAACGCGATCGCGTTATGCTATACCCGCTAGCGCAGATGAATCATCAGATGATTCATCTGTCCTAGCGGTGACAGAGCCCAGACGCTGCAGGACGCGTCCGAGGCTCCGTCACTGAATGACGGCACGTCGCGAACGCATGCCGCTTTACGGCGATGCGCCGAACAATGGGTTCAATGGCAGTGTTCAATGGGGTTCCGTCTAACGGACTGCCTTGGCGCAATGTGAACCCAGCCTTACTGAGGTTGTCCAGAACACAATCCTGTATGCTTTCTCTGTCCACTCCGGAGTATGTATTAAAAGTAATAAAAAGTTTTCAGAAGAATTTAGCCCGCTCTGTATTAGCAGTAAAATCAAAAAACAAATCAGCAGCTGCTCCAGCCCCAGCCCCCACCCCAGCTGCAAGCACACAGCTTGTTCCTTATCAGTGGGCCACACAGCAGACTCCAGCTCCCGCCCTCCAACAATACACAAACTTAACCCCCTGTGTACCGGCTGGTACAAGATCTATGGGCAGTTAATGCAGCTACTGTTCTGGAAACTCCAGTGGTGCCTAATCCACATACTCTTTTGTCCCAAATATCTCAGGATGGTGCTTGGTTCACAGTTATCGACCTTGCCAATGCCTTCTTCAGCATTCCATTACACCCAGACTGCCAGTTCCTGTTTGCATTCACTTATCTGGGATGACAGTTAACGTGGACAGTTCTGCCAAAAGGGGCCCAAAACAGTCCCAGTTTGCAAAAAATATGGGGGAGTGTCTTTTACCCTGGCAATTGGACCACCCCCATGTCACGCTGCTTCAGTATGTGGATGATCTTTTGTTGTGTGCACGGACGGAGCAGGAAGCCATTGCTGCCACTGTTAGTCTTCTCAAGTATCTGGCAGATCTGAACTATCAGGTTTCGGCCTCGAAACTTCAGTTCTGCCTTGGTCAAGTGATATTTTTGGGTCACTGTCTCCTTCAGGGTGTCAGATACCTCACAGAAAAAGAAAAATAGCTGTCAGCTCCCTTCCTTTCCTAAAAGATTAAACTGAACTCCAGCGTTTTCTTGGACTATGTACTTATTGTTGTCAGTGGATACCGGATGCATTCCGCATAATGCAACCCCTTTACAATGCCTTAAAAGACGGTATAATGAACTATAAGGAAAGATCACCGGTTTGTATGGAAAGCCTTTATCGTGCTTTCTCTGAATTAAAGCGGCTTATTGCTTCCGCCACAGCCTTGGGCATCCTGGACTATACCTGACCGTTCCATTTGTATGTGTCTGAGAATGAAGGACACGCAGCAGGGGTACTTACACAATCACATGGCAATAGGCAACGACCAGTGGGCTATTATTCGGCCCGCCTCGACCCCGTGGTCCGAGCATCACCAAGTTGCATGAGAGCAGTTCACGCCACTCACTCGTTGCTTGACAAGACAGCAGACATAATTCTTGGACATGAAACGCACATTTTTGCCCCGCATGATATTGCAGCAATACTAACACTCCAACAGCCAAGACATCTGACTGTACAACGATAATTACGGCTGCAGTGTTCACTCCTTTTGCCTGACTATGTTAAGTTGCATCGCTGTACTACAATCAACCCCACTACTTTACTGCCAGTCCCCAAGAAAGATGGCAGTGATGAGGATTATCTCCAACATGATTGTTCTCAACTTCTGACTGAAGAAACAGCTACTCCGCCAAATGTCAGTGAGAATCCACTTCCAAATCCCGATCTGGTGTTATACACGGATGGTTCAAGATATGCTGATGAGTTTGGTAGATTCCACACGGGATATGCTGTTACCACAGAGGACACTGTAGTGCACGCAGCTGCGCTCCTGACATCACAGTCAGCACAAGAAGCAGAACTTCTACTGCATGTATTTTGGCCAAAGACAGGCGGGCTAACATATACACGGACTCACGGTATGCATTTGGGATTGCTCACGATTTTGGGGCTCCATGGGCCAATCGAGGGTTTATTACTACTGCCGGAACTCCAGTGACAAATGCTGAAGCTGTTAAAACCCTCATGGATTTGATCAAATTGCCTACTCAGGTGGCCATTATCAAAGTTAAGGCGCACGGTCCTAGGAACAGTCCACAGACTATTGGCAACGCATTTGCGGATATGCAAGCAAAGGCCGCTGCTCTTCTACCCATTGAACTAACCATACCAACTATGGTGACCACACGCTCTCAGCATAAACAGTTGCAAGAGATCCTGACTCTACAAGAACCTGATGATCTACGACAGACTGAGGTTTTCTGTCGGACCCCGCGAGACCGTTAAATGATGATGCAGAGAATGTCTCCAAAGGAAGAGGTGAAGCAATGGAAGACTGATGGGGCACGTATGGACAATGGTCTCTGGAAAAAGGACCAACTTGTGTGTCTCCCTAAGCGGATGTACCCTGCTATTGCCACGTGGGCACATGGACCCATACATCGAGGAAAAAACCAGGTCCTAGCCCTGGTACAAAAATTTTACTGGGCTCCAGGTATTTCTACAGTCCTGACAGCACCTGCAATCCCGGTCAACTTTAACGTGTACCTCCAAACAAAGCATCTTGCTAAGCCCGACTATCCTTTCCAAAGGCTCCAGGTGGACCATATCACGTTGCCTAAGTCTGGAAGGTATGAATATTGTCTGGTGGTTGTCGTCATGTTCTCCAGTTGGCCGGAAGCATTCCCCGTTACCAACATGACTGCAAAGACCACAGCAAAGAAACTGGTGATGGAAGTCATATGCAGATATGGAGTTCCAGAAGTCGTTGAAAGTGACCACGGTCCAGCTTCTTCTTCTCATGTGTATGAGGAGGTTCTGACAATGCTTGGATCCACTGTAGCCATCCATACTCCGTACCATCCACAATCCAGTGGGAAAGTTGAGAGGTTGAACGGCACACTGAAGGGACAATTGACCAAAATGATGTAGGAGACTACGGCTACATGGCCAGAGCTCTTACCCATTGTACTATACCACATTCGTACTACCCCTATTGCAAAACATGGCCTGTCCCCATATGAGATATTGTTTGGTGCCAGGCCCCCAGTTGCAAACTTCCAGCCTCAGCAGTTATCAGAAGAAGCTGACCGTGCTGTTCAATATGTTATTCAGCTTAGTAAAAATCTTGCTAACACCAATGCTCTAGTTTCTTCTTCTCTTCCAGATTCAGCAGAAACCGACACTTGTTATAACTTGAAGTCTGGTGATTTTGTGGTCGTGAAAAGGCATGTCAGAAAACATGGACTAGAACCCTTGTATGACGGTCCCTATCAAGTCCTCCTCATCACCCCTACGTCAGTGAAACTGGAAGGGAGACTGACTTGGATCCACGCATCGCACTGCAAGCTGGTTAAACAAGCCAATAGCAAATAAAGGGGACATGTTTTGGTTTTTCGCATTTTCTATGTTATTATTGGTAACCGCATGGGATAGCCTACATTCCCCAACGTCCTTGAATAATAAGTTTATACAATATTATGAAAAATTACTGAGAGATTTGTTGGACAATTCCCAGTCTCTGGCAGATATTTTCTCCTTTCTTAATTCAGCCAATTGGTTCAAAGGAATTGGGGGCTGGATAGCTAGAATCTTGCAAAGTTTGTTACACATCGCTGCCTTTATCCTTGTTGTATATGTACTTGTACTTGTTCTTTGTTGTATTTCTGTATGTATTAGGAAATTCTGCACTAGGACAGCTAATGATGATACCAAAGGCGTTGTCACCCCTGCTCTTCTCTACACCGATTTCAAGAAGTTATCTGATGAAGATGTTGAAGCCATGCGCATGGCTATTTTCAAAAGATCTCCACCACTGTTATCAAAAATTGTTATTCATAAATTGAAGCATACAGGGGGGATGGGTACACTGCAACGGTCATGGCTGGTAACATGGCATCAGACATGTGAAGACCAGTACCCTTCGAGCTTATAGCTTGGGATGGTACCTCTGATGCTGGACATAAGTTAACAAAATTTATCTAGGGGGGATTGTGAAGGACCAAATTCTTGTGACTCCATCTTGTGGTTTACGAGATAAATTCTGTTACTTAACTAGGCTATAGCTCGACTGTTATAAAGCCAAATTGTTCTTCTGTAATTTAACTAGAGTAAAGGTCATGGCTGTAATAAAACCAGACTGTTCTAGCCTGATATGAGACCCTGGGATGTATCATTGTGTAAGATTCTGATGAATGTACTATTGTAATTCTTTCTATGTCATGTAGACACGGCCATATATGTAGTTTCTGGTCTTTCTGTGTTTCATTGGTTGAAGTACAACTTGCTAAATATTATAAAAGAGATGATGTAATAAATGGGATTAGGAATCTGCCTTGATTCTACCAGAGACACGTCGTCTCCGTCTGGTCATTTTCAGTTGCTAGCAACGTCCTGTGGATTAATTTGTAAATCACTTGGTCAACCGTGAAGAGTCACTTCAGATCCTCCCCCAACAATTTCACTGTTTTAGCATGTTTTAACCAGTGTTGTCAATAAAGCTTTTTTCTTTTTTATATTTATACTGGTGGTGTGCATTCTCTATAAGTGATTCCTTTTTCATCTCCCCAGTGCCCATAGCAACCAATCACTAAGCATCTTTCATTTCACCAGAGCTGTTTAAAAGATGAAAGCTGAACTGTGATTGGTTGCTATGAGCAACAGTGTTACCACTACAACACCTCAGCGGACACTGACTGAGTGGGAGTAATCTAGCATCCACGGTAACATAAGCTCTCAGCCATCGTCTGCCCCCAGAAAGGAGCAGAGAGCACATGACAGAAATGAATCACCCCCTCCTCTATTACTGCTGGGCTCTATTGTTACGTAGAAAATCGCATCATCAGCGGCCGCACACAGAGCCGCGCACAGAGCCACACTGCCAGCACATCTCCAGGAACTCCCTGCTCAGCGCCACCCGGTCTCGGGACTACGGGATGGAGGATGTGTGATGGGTATATGGGCACGGGACTATGGGATGGAGGATGTGTGATGGGTATATGGGCACGGGACTATGGGATGGAGCATGTGTGATGGGTATATGGGCACGGGACTATGGGATGGAGCATGTGTGATGGGTATATGGGCACGGGACTATGGGATGGAGGATGTGTGATGGGTATATGGGCATGGGACTACGGGATGTAGGATGTGTGATGGGTATATGGGCACTGGACTATGGGATGGAGGATGTGTGATGGGTATATGGGCACTGGACTATGGGATGGAGGATATGTATGATGGGTATATGGGCACAGGACTATGGGATAGAGGATGTGTGATGGTATATGGGAAAGTGGCTATGGGATGAAGGATGTGTGATGGGTATGTGGGCACAGGACTATGGAATGGAGGATATGTATGATGGGTATATGGGCACGGGACTATGGAATGGAGGAAATATATGATGGGTATATGGGCACAGGACTATGGGATGGAGGATATGTATGATGGGTATATGGGCACGGGACTATGGGTTGGAGGATGTGTGATGGGTATATGGGCACGGGACTATGGGATAGAAGATATGTATGATGGGTATATGGGCACGGGACTATGGGATGGAGGATGTGTGATGGGTATATGGACACAGGACTATGGGATGGAGGATGTGTATGATGGGTTTATGGGCATGGGACTATGGGATGGAGGATGTGTGATGGGTATATAGGCACTAGACTATGGGATGGAGGATGTGTGATGGGTATATGGGCACTGGACTATGGGATGGAGGATGTGTGATGGGTGTTGCAATTTCACCACACTTTGATTTTTTTCCTGTTTTCCAGTACACTATATGGTAAAACCAATGATCATGAAAAATGGAGACGCTATGGGTATCGGAAAATGGCGCAATTTTTTATTTTTTTTAACAAATTTTGGATTTTTTTTCACCACTTAAATAAAAAAAGAACCTGGACGTTTGGTGTCTGTGAACTCGTATTGACCTGGAGAATCACAATGGCAGGTCAGTTTTAGTATTCAGTGAACATGGTAAAAAAAAATGGGATTGCACTTTTTTTGCAATTTCACTGCACTTGGATTTTTTCCCGTTTTCCAGTACACGGTATGTTAAAACCAGTGGTGTCGTTCAAAATTACAGCTCGTCCAGCAAAAAACAAGCCCTCACATGGCCATATTGACAGAAAAATAAAAAAGGTATGTCTCTGGGAAGAAGGGGAGCAAAAAACGGTAACTCAAAAATGGAAGAAGCCAAGGTGGTGAAGGGGTTAAATAGATATGATTAATCTCTGTGCTGTGTTATATTGGATCCGTAATGCCATCCTAGGTTACAGAACAAAAATGGGCCTACTTATCTTTAGATTAGAATGTCCAATAGGCTGTTAGTCCCTAGCAGCGGAGGTTGGCACCCTAATAATACAGGATTTGGTGCCCCCGCTCCATAGTGGCTTGCCCTAACTTGTCCTGGTTGTCCCTAGATATTAGATAATATAGAAAATAATCTAGTCTAGACAATATTGCTACTATTCTAAAAAGGCATTTAGAGCACACCATATGCAGAAAATTAGATATAACTTACCTTAGGGAGATGGGGACACTGTGGACGCTCTCTGGCCTATGATCCAGGGGTCTCTGTTTTTTTTAGGTGTGCATAAAAGCACAGTCCACCACAGTTTTGTGCACTTCTAAAAAGAAGGACAATACTGAACAGAGGCCAGATGGAGTCCAGAGTAACTCTGCTGCCTCAATATAGTGAATGGATCCCTCAGTGGTTTCACCTGAATCACATCATTCTGAAATTTAGATGAAATTTAGACCCCACTTAGGTCCATCATCTGTTAACGGCTTCCACGTTACTGGTAGCACAAATGCTCTGGAAAAGCGCTATGGCTCCTCACCCCCCAAAAGAAATTAATCAAATTCTGAGCTCCCAAAGCCAAATACCCCCTCCTTTTGAGCCCCAGAGTTCCTAAACAATATTGAGGGTCCACATGTTTGGCATTACTATAACACCAGAGAACTTGGAGCAACTTTGCTCCAAGTTCTCTGGTGTTATATATGTGTTGGGAGCTCCATAGATTTCCCATTTTGGGAACTAAATTATTGTGTATGTTCTATCGAGCTATTACATATGATGTTCTCTGTATCTGAGATATTGGTCTTGATGTTTGGCATTACTGTAGCAATGAGAGCCTGCCTAATTTACAGGTGCGTGTCTCCAGGAATACGAGCTGGCCACTACAGTATAAAGTATTGGGCACTACAACATATCGACACTGCAATAGCAGACTTGTAATTTTCACTCAGCAACATCCACTACTGCTTGTTTCTGGAAAACACCCATGGAGTCAAATCATCACTACACCTGTAGATAAATTTCCAAAGGGATATAATTTCCAAAATAGGGTCACTTGAGGGAGATTTTGCTCTTCTAGCACTTAGGGGTTTTGTATATGGCGTCCTCAAACTATTCAAGGAAAATCTGCGCTCCAGGAGGCAAATAGCGTTTCATCCCTCCCCAGTCTCACCATGTGACTAAGCAGTACTGTACAGCCACATATGGGTATTTCTACACTCTGCAGAAATTGTGTGACAAATTTTGGTGCCATTTTTATCCATTTCCCTGTATGAAAATGTAAAATCTGAGGCTAAAGCAAAATTTTTGGGGTAAAACTATAACTGTTTTTACTTCACTAGCCAATGATACAAGATTCTGTGACACACTCATAGTGTCAATATGATCATTGCAAACTTAGATGACTTAATTGAGAGGCGTAGTTTGTAAAATGGGGTCACTTATGGGGTTTTGCTGTTCTGGCTCCTCAGGTGCTCTCCCAGTGGATTATGACAACAGTAAACGATAAGAGCAAAATCTGCTCTATAATATGGCACTCCTTCCCTTCTGAGTTTTGCACTGTGCCTGGAAAGTATATTGCAATTACATGTAGGGTTTTGGCACACTCAGGAGAAATTGCACAGCAAACTGAGAGGTCCATTTTTTCCTGTTAGCCCTTAAAAAAAAGGGGGTATGTGATAAATTTCACAACAAATTTTGAGGTCTGTTTTCTCCAGGTAGCCTTTTGAAAATAAAAAATTTGGGGCTAAAAAGTTTTTGCTTGAAAAATGTGATTTTTTTTTTATTTTCACAGCTCTACATTTTAAACTTCTGTGAAGCATTTGGAGATTCAGGGTGCTTAGCACACATTTAGATACATTCCTTGAGGGGTCTAGTTTCCAAAATGGGGTCAGTTGTGGGGGTTCCACTGTTTATGCACATCAGGGGCTCTCCAAATGCGACATGGGGTTCAAACTCAATTCCGGCCATTTTTGCGTTTAAAAAGTCAAACTGTGCTCCTTCCTTTCCAAGCCCTGCCATGCACACATACAGTTGTTTTTCCCCATATATGAGGTATCAGTGTACTCAGGAGAAATTGAACAACAAGTTTTGGAGTTCCTATTCTCTTGTTACCCTTATGAAAATTAAAAAAAATTGTGGCTAAAAAGCACTTTTGTTAGAAAAATGTGATTTTTTTAATTTCACAGCTCTACATTATCAACTTCTGTGAAGCACCTGGGGTTCAAGATGCTTTACTACACATCTAGATACATTCCTTGAGGGTCTAGTTGCCAAAATAAGGTCAGTTATGGAGGGTTTCCACTGGTTAGGTACATCAGCGGCTCTCCAAATGTGACATAGCGTCCACTCTCGATTTCAGCCATTTTTGCGTTCAAAGAGTCAAAGAGTGCTCCTTCCTTTCGGAGCCCTGCCTGGTGCCCAAACAGTAGTTTTCCCCCACAAATGGGGTATCGGCATATTCAAGAGACATTGCACAACAAGTTTTGGGGTCCATTTTCTCCTGTTACACTTGTGAAAAACAATTGGGGCTAAATGAACATTTTTGTGGGAAAAAAATTGATTTATTTTTAGTTTCACGGCTCTACGTCATAAACTTCTGTGAAGCACCGATGGGTTCAAGGTGCTAACGACAGATCTTGATAAATTCCTTGAGGGGTCTAGTTTCCAAAATGTACCAGTTGTGGGTGGTTTCCACTGTTTAGGCACATCAGGAGCTCTCCAAACGCAATATGGCGTCCACTCTCGATACCAACCATTTTTGTTCAAGAAGTCAAATGGTGATCCTTCTTTTCCAAAACTGCCGTGCGCCCAAACAGTAATTTTCCCTCAGATATGGCGTATTGGCATACGCAGGAGAAATTGCACGACAAGTTTTGGGGTCCATTTTCTCCTGTTACCCTTGTGAAAAGAAAAAATTTGAGGCTAAAGTAAAATTTTTGTGAAAAAAGTAAAATGTTCATTATTTCCTTCTACGCTGCAATAGTTCCTGTGAAGCACCTGAACTGTTGATAAGCAAATGGGAAATGTTATGTATAAATTATTTTGTACAGCATGACTTAACTGGTTTAAGGAAATAAAAATTTAAAGTTTGAAAAATGCTAAATTTCTGATATTTTCACAAATAAACACAAGTTATATCGAACAAATGTTACCACTATCATCAAGTACAACACGTCATGAAAAAACAATCTCAGAATCACTGGGATCTGTTGAAGCATTCCAGAGTTATTACCACATAAAGTGTCACTGGTCAGAATTGTAAAATTTTGCCTGGTCATGAAGGTGAAAACAGGCTTCAGGGTGAATGGGTTATTATCCCCATATCTGCAGGTTAATAGCGTTCTTTTAAATGACAGGTTCCCTTTAAAGTCTCCACTGCTACAATCACCACAAAAAAACTTACTCCCCCCAATGTGACTGACTACCACCAAAATCAATGTCAATAATAACATAATGTAATTTAAGCACACATAATACTATTTCCTATCGCATGCTGATAGCAAACACAGTTTCTGGGCTGCAAACTAGTTGATATTTCTTGTCCTGTGTAGTCTGCTCCAAGGGACTTGAGAAGTAAAAGAAACCAAATCTGTAATTATGGCGTCTTGTCGTTTGCACAATATTTTGATGCCTTTTGGCTAATACTGTCTAACAAAGAATGTGGTGGGCTTACAGTTATGAGTCCCTCGTATCCCTCACATGCCCTTCAGCCACTCAGACGCCACGTGCACACGCTCAGTATTTGGTCAGTTTTTTAAATCTGTATCTGTAAGCCAAAACCAGGAATGGAAGAATCAGAGGAAAATTATAATGAAAACACGTCACCACTTCTGAAGTAGTAAAGTTTCCGACAGGAGCTTGTTGGAAGCTTGTTTGCATCTGGTCATAAAGCGTCCAGTGCGCAGCAAAGCTGCCATGTGTCTCTTTATTATTGCCATTGGTTTCCATATTTATAAAGATTTTCTCACCTTATGCAATGCTTCTAAGGGAGAATAATAATCATAATAAGGCATTTGATGGCGCATGCATCCATTTTTTTTTCTGTTAGATTCCTTATAAAAAAAACACTACAAAACTCAAATATTGCCTAATAGACTTTGATCTATTATGACCATTATGTTGTCATTTATTTTATTTTGGATGCACTAAAATCAATGTAATTTTTTTCACCACAGCCTTTTCCCTATTATTTGTGATCACAACACTTGACAATGTATGTATACATATTTATATAGTTAAATAGATCAAGTATCTCGGCTTGTGGTTTAGAATCCAAAGTATCCAATATACTTTGTGTAAACAGGTTCTCATTTGCTTCTGTTACCATAGCTACTGACATCTTCCTCCCTAATTTAGTTCCAAAGTATTACGTGACAGGCCATACCTGCACTGCAGGTCTTACACAACTCTCATCACTGAGAGAATGCTCTGCATGGGACCGACGCTGAACACAAAGGTGACATTGAAGCCAGCGAACAATGACACCATTAGACTTCCTAGTCTGGGTAATTTTTCTTTACATGGGTCCTCTATAATGTAAGCTGACCTTACATATAAGATTAGTATCTGGGCAATCAGCCATACTGTACTTCTGATTCAGATATGAACAATCTGACCATAGAAATGCCAGAATCACATAATAACGTTGCAGAGACTGATACAGAGATGGCGGTGCACTTTGAACCAATGACTTCTGCATTGAAGAAAATTGCAATATATCTAATAAAAGATGGCTGTACAAGAATTGTTTGGGATATCTTGTTTTTAGGCCCGGTTCAGACTCAATATGAAAATTCGAACCAGTCACGTTTGCAAATTGCAGCAGTGACTGGCTAAAGGGGGTAGCCCTGTGTACTTGTCGGCATATCGGACTGCTGCAGGAGCTGCCTGCCATTTACATGCTCTTGTCTGGCCCATGAATCTGACTACAGTAGTCCATGCTGTGATTTTGTTCCACATAGACTGTTGGTCCAAGTGGAAAAATCGGCCATGTGCACTGGCACATTGGCTATAGTAGATTCGTATGCTCTCGGGGATCGGTCTATGGTGCACAAGCACAGCACACGTCTGCATGATACTCTCTTCTGAACAAGCTCTTAAGTTGTGAATTTGATGGCACATATAAGGCCACGTGCACACATTGAGTATTTGGTCAGTATTTTACCTCAGTATTTGTAACCCAAAACCAGGAGCGGGTGATAAATACAGAAGTGGTGACGTGTTTCTATTACACTCCTGGTTTTGGCTTACAAATACTGAGGTAAAATACTGACCAAATACTGAATGTGTGAACGTGGCCTTAGATGTACATTCCTGAATTTACCTGATTCAAGCAAGTTGTGTTGGAAAAGCCGCTCACTTGACTAAAATCACAGCAACGTCACAACATTTGTGAAAACTGCCTAACTAACACTTGTGATATCGCTGTAGTTTACCAAGGAGAAGCTGGAAACAACAAAGGACCCTCATGCAAAAACATTGTATGGGGGTCTTGTTTTTCAGCAGCTAATTTGATAATGACTAGATACTAGCCATAGACCTCTTCATTCAGAGCTGCATGCACATGGGCATGTCAATGGTGAGACAGGAATGGGAAAAAGCATCGCCCTCGTGATTCATTAGACAGTGGGCCCCTTTTACTTCACGGCTCCTGTGTAGCATCACAGGTGGCACACATGGTACGTCTGCCTCTGCACAATTGTCTCCCAAAAAGTGATTTGTGATGTTGAATTTTTTTGAGCAATCAGATTGTATGGCATAATTGGCCAACTATGGTGGTGTAGCATATCTTGTGCAGCTTTCCTGCGCTATCTCTCTCCATTATCCGGATGAACAGAGCCTACTAGATTGCTTTTCGGACAGTTTTCCTAGTGATCAGACTGTCATGTCTCACAGTCAAATAAAAGGAAATAAATAATATAATTAAACTTAATTTAAAAGAGAAGAAAAAAAATACATTTCGCTGAGTAAAAAAAAATACACTTAGTGAAAACATAGAAATGACAAATTATATATACCTATTTTTGGAAAAGGTGCAAAATAAAGCTGGAAAAAAAGAACACCCAAAACAATAGCTGGTTTGGACCATTAACTGAAAAAAAATAAAAGCTAATAAAGGTTTTATATGTTCCTCAAAATGGAACCTATAACTTAGACAATGAAAGAAGTTGTACATCTCCGTGACAAGGTAAATAATTTTTTTTTCTATAAAAAAAAGTTTTACTATTGAAAATCTTAAACTATAGAAAAAAAAACCCTATAGGAATCTGAAGGTGGCGTAAATGTAATGATTTCTAATGTAAAATTAAAATACAATTTTCTCCAAAGCATAGTAATAGGGAATTTAGATTGTGAGCTCCACTGGTGCCAGTGATGATAATGTCTGTAAAGCGCTGTGGAATATGATGGCGCTATATAAGAGTCAGACGGCCGAATAACTCGGACGAGGATCGCAGCGCAGTGCACGGACTGGCCGGGTGACAGCATGTAGTTGTAGGCAGCTATCAGGCTTGGGCCAGTCCGAGCATTACGTTACCATCCTCGTCTGAGTTATACGGCCGTCTGCACCCTAAGTGAAGAAAATAAATAAAAAAAATTAAAAAAAAACTTAGACCAGACAATAAATGGCTTAAAAAATAATTGCAGAAGAATATTTATATCCCCCAAAACAATAAATAGAAAGTCCCACAAATGCTTCCACGGAAAAAAAGTAACGCAGTCTGAAAGGAAAAAAACTCATACAGCCGTATTGAAAAGTTGTTCTTGAATGGAACTATGAAAAAAATATGGTTTGTGAGTTAAATGATGCCGTGTCCTAAAAGGGTTAAACACTTAAAAGGATAAAATAATACATAGGATAACACATAATATTACATTTTTGCAGTTTGGGAGCACATCACGTGACACACTGCTCTATGCCGTGAGGTCCGGACAGCAGCTGTAGATAACGCTACTACTAAGCCCCCCAGCGGCTGTAGATGTTACTGCAGCGCCCGGCCTCTTCCTGTGTGACCTCGTTTCTATGGTGACCGCAGTGCACCTGAGCCCTGTGCCGTTGTGTTCCACGGTATTCTGCAAAGAACCCGCTCCAACCGGAAATACTCACCGGCCGGCCTATTGTCGCGTGTCACCAAGACGGCCTGAACAGCGGGATACCTGCAGACAGTGTTTGCCGCATCTCCGGGAGGCCTCCCGTCATGCATTGCTTTATTGTGGTCGGTAGCTCCGGGAGATAGGAGTGAAGGCAGCTGGACAGGAGCAGGCCGGCGGACATGAGCCTGTAATCGCCTCTAGGTATGTGTGCCCCCTATGTGTGCACTGCAGCCTCCGGGGCCCTATGTGCCAGCATGGGGCAAACTTGTGTATCCAGGTGGCGTGGTTGTATGTGGCCCCCGCAGTATACAATGGTGACTGTATGAGCAGCACAGTCTCCTTCTCCAAGTGATGTACCTGGTGTTGTGCCCGCCAAGTGATGTACCCGGTGTTGTGCTCACCGTGGGATGTACCAGTGTTGTGACCACCGTGGGTTGTGCCCGCCATGGGATGTACCCAGTGTTGTGCCCACCATGGGATGTACCCGGTGTTGTGCTCACCGTGGGATGTACCAGTGTTGTGACCACCGTGGGTTGTGCCCGCCATGGGATGTACCCAGTGTTGTGCCCACCATGGGATGTACCCGGTGTTGTGCCCACCATGGGATGTACCCGGTGTTGTGCCCGCCATGGGATGTACCCGGTGTTGTGACCACCGTGGGATGTACCCGGTGTTGTGCCCGCCAAGTGATGTACCCGGTGTTGTGCCCGCCAAGTGATGTACCCGGTGTTGTGACCACCGTGTGATGTACCCGGTGTTGTGCTCACCGTGGGATGTACCAGTGTTGTGACCACCGTGGGTTGTGCCCGCCATGGGATGTACCCAGTGTTGTGCCCACCATGGGATGTACCCGGTGTTGTGCCCACCATGGATGTACCCGGTGTTGTGCCCGCCATGGGATGTACCCGGTGTTGTGACCACCGTGGGATGTACCCGGTGTTGTGCCCGCCAAGTGATGTACCCGGTGTTGTGCCCGCCAAGTGATGTACCCGGTGTTGTGACCGCCATGGGATGTACCCGGTGTTGTGCCTGCCAAGTGATGTACCCGGTGTTGTGACCGCCATGGGATGTACCCGGTGTTGTGCCCGCCAAGTGATGTACCTGGTGTTGTGCCCGCCGTGGGATGTACCCGGTGTTGTGCCCGCCGTGGGATGTACCCGGTGTTATGCCCGCCAAATGATGTACCCGGTGTTGTGCCCGTCAATGATGTACCCGGTGTTGTGCCCGTCAAATGATGTACCCGGTGTTGTGCCCGTCAAATGATGTACCCGGTGTTGTGCCTGCCAAATGATGTACCCGGTGTTGTGCCCGCCGTGGGATGTACCCGGTGTTGTGCCCGCCGTGGGATGTACCCGGTGTTGTGCCCGCCAAATGATGTACCCGGAGTTGTGCCCGCCATGGGACGTACCAGGTGTTATGCCCGCCATGGGACGTACCCGGTGTTGTGCCCGCCATGGAATGCACCCAGCGTTGTGCCCGTCATGGGATGTACCCGATGTTGTGCCCGCCATGGGACGTACCCGGTGTTGTGCCCGCCATGGGACGTACCCGGTGTTGTGCCCACCGTGGGATGTACCCGGTGTTGTGCCCACCGTGGGATGTAACCGGTGTTGTGCCCGCCATGGGACGTACCTGTTGTTGTGCTCGACATGGGATGTACCCAGCGTTGTTCCCGCCATGGGACGTACCCGGTGTTGTGCTCGACATGGGACGTACCCGGTGTTGTGCTCGACATGGGACGTACCCGGTGTTGTGCTCGACATGGGATGTACCCGGTGTTGTGCCCGTTGTGGGATGTACCATTGTTGTGCCCGCTGTTGGATGTACCCGGTGTTGTGCCCGTTGTGGGATGTACCATTGTTGAGCCCACCGTTGGATGTACCCGGTGTTGTGCCCGCCATGAGACGTAGCCAGTGTTGTGCCGCCATGGGATGTACCATTGTTGTGCCCGCTGTGGGATGTACCCATTGTTGTGCTCGCCGTGGGCCATAGCCGTGTTGTGCCCGCTGTGGGATGTACCCGTTGTTGTGCTCGCCGTGGGACGTAGCCGGTGTTGTGCCCGGCTTGCGAGGCAGGCAGTGTTGGAATCAGGCTGGCCTGTGGATCTGATCTGGGCAGTCATATGACCTAAGTGAACTAAGTGATATCTGTAATTTGTATGTAACCCTTCTCATGTACAGCACCATGGAATCAATGGCGCTATATAAATAAATAATAATAATCACTATCGCAGACAAGTTTTGTTACGATCACCCTTTATGTTGCATGATAAAATGCGAGTGTAAATCCTGTAGTGTCCCACGAGTTGCACTATAATATGTGAGAGCGTCCTGCCTTACAGGCAGATTCACACCCAGCGTTACAAACTATGGCACTAGAGCTCTAGTCCTCTTCCTCTTTGAAGAGACAATTTACAAACTACGGTATTTGTAAAATTCTTTGTAAGAAAAAAATAAAGTTTGTTTTCAGTCTCCATTTTTTTTCAAGGCCGATCACTTTTTAATTTTTCTATTGGTGGACCTGTATGGGGGCTTGTTTCTGCATGCCAACCTTTATTTTTTAATTATTCCACTTTGGGATGTCTTTAGGCTGCTCTTCCTTATTACACTGTAAGCACCGCCTGCTTGCTAAAGACCATAAAAATTTACACTATACAAAGAGGCGCAGATTAAAAAAAGTGTCATACCCTGGAATAGCAGTAATAAAGTAAGAGCAAACACTGACCACTTTAGACTTGGTGACAGGTCCTCTTTAAAGGGGTTGTCCAGTCCAAATCGGGAAGTCTGCAGTCACGCCGTGGGGATTTGCCGGATTCAGACTTGAAGGTATGTATGAGTTATACATACTCGGGGCAGAGGCCTTCCAGTGGGTGTGGCCTCGCTCGATACACTTATATTGAATGAGGCTGCGTGACACGGCCGTCCAGTGGGCGACTAGAGGGCGCGACCTCGCTCAGTTGAAGTGTTTGGAAGCAAGGCTATGTCTACTGGCCTGGGAGTATGTATGACTCATACCTAACCTCCGATCCCGACTCCCCGGCCCCGAAACCAGCGAATCCCCGCAGGCCACAGTGCGTGCGCTGGGGGGGATTCATAAGCCTGCAGTTTCACAGAGTGACATCGATTTTGACCAGACAACCCATTTAAACATGTTAAGCCCCATATGGCACTAGAACCTGTTTTTGGGCTTCACAGGGATACCAACATGGCAAAGACAGAGGCCTTGAACAGGGTGTAAGGTGGCCAAATGGCCACTAAATACAGGATCGTTGCCTTTAGGGCTCACACGAGCTTATGAATTGGACTAGTGCAATCCGATAAAAAATCGGCTTGCACTCGGACCAATGTTATTCAGTGAGGTAGGGCAGATCTGTGTACTTTTTTCTCAGCTGTATTCCGCATGAGCAAAAAATCTGTGTGCAGTCCGTATGCAATCCGTTTTTTTTACCCAGCGGATATTAATCTTTTTCAGGACCATTTACAGTTTCCTCTGCTACAGAATTTTAATGTACCTGTAAAAATCGGATGCTGAACTGATGATTTCTGTCACATCCATCAGATTTCAGTGACACCACAGGACGCTGCAACTTTTTTCTCCTGCTGAATACAGCTGAGTAAAATACACAGATTTGCACGGCCTCATTGACTAACATTGGAGCCAGTGCGATCCCTTATTTCTCTTATTCGATCTATACGCTCGTGTGAGTGAACTTGCCCACTGCATACTATAATTCCCCCACCCATTTAACCCTTGTATAGAAGTATCTTTATAAATACCTCGTGCTGTCTTCTCTGCCTGTGAGCGGCGCTATCGCTGTCCCGTCAAGTTCCACAATCCCTGGCTTCACCCCTCCTGAGTGACTGGGCTGTGGTCAGAGTGTCACCGCACGTCGCAGCCCAGCACTCTTACGGCTAGTGAGAGCAGAGGAGAGAGGCGAAGCTCGCTTTGCGCCAAACATACCTTTTAGAATTATGGCCAAAAAGTTTAACCTTGGTCTCATCAGACCACAACACGTTTTCCCACATGGTTCTGTCAGACTTGATGTAGGTTTCGGTAAAACTTAGCCGGGCTTGAATGATTTTTTTGTAAGGAAAGACTTCCGTGTTGCGACCCTTCTTCATACACGGGAGACTGTTGCCATGTGCAGTGCACAACCGATACTTAAAAAGAGAATCCTGTAGCCGCTTTAATGTTACGTATGTCTCTTTGTAGCCTCCCGGCATAATGTTTTTCTTCTCTTTTCAGCAATTTTTGAAGGCCATCCAGTTCTGTCTGATGTCAATATTGTGCCATACGGGTTGGCCTCTCTATGGCCATAATTATCTGACCGATGATTGTGTGACACCTGTCACTCACGCCGTTCAGCTGTTATTGGCGCTGGCTAGAAGTTCTCAGATGCTTCTGGAACTCCGCAGCTCTGTCGTTTCTATAGTGGCCGCGGTGAGATACTGCAGATCCACACCCAGTTCAGATTAATAGGGTGAGGTGGATCTGCAATATCCGGCAACATCCACTATGGGTTTGATGAAGCCTGAAAAAAATTTAAAAAAAAACAAAGCTATAATGGTCGCTTACTTAGTTTGTAAATGACCTGACTTACCTGAAGAGACGGTCCTCATTTTGCTGGTAAGGAGCTTCCTGTACCATTGCCTTCTAATCTCCCAAAGAGGCGTATATAAGTAAAATATATGAAGACTCAATGTTTCATCAGAGTCACTATACCTGACCAGGTCTTGGTGCTTGTTCACACAATTGTATTTTCAGTCCAAGTGCTTTCTGTGGCGGCCCGCGGACCAATGTTATTCATTGGGGCAGTACAGATGACCGTTCTTTAACACTAGCTGAATCTGCGTGTGAAAAAAAATCACACCATGCACTAGTTTCTTTTGTAAATTAGATGAGACTCCTCATCCATGCCTATGGGTGCGCCCCAAAAATCGGATACCGTACAGGACCACCGTATAGTGTCTGGTTTTTGCAGATACTTTGCAGTTCTGTAACATTGGACCTTTTTAAGGTCCCGTAAATGATTAATTGCTGCTGTAAAAAAAAAAAATGTATACGGACTGTGCACTGATGACAAGTGAGAAAAAAATCCTCCCACTTTTCTGGATGAAGCTCTGAATGATTTTTTTTATCACTCGTGTGAACCTACCCTTATTCTGCTCTGGTGGGTTGTGCTGTACATGACAGGATCCCCTTCCAAAGAAGTTCTGATCCGACTACCTTGGTGAGATTTGTTAGTGACGTGTCGGTGTACAGCTTGTATTGCTATATTTACTTAGGGTTGTCCTTGTGTAATGTCCACTTAGGGTGAATGCACACTGTGCGTATTTGGTGCAAAGCACACAGGATTTTGAAATCTGCAGCAAGTCCTTTGTTTCTGTGGATTTTCATTGTGTAATTGTTATACATCTATATTTTGCTGCAAAAACTCTGGAAAATCTGCATCAAATTCATTGTGCGCAAGTATCCACGTGGATATAGTTCTGTATTTAATTGACAGCAACATCCCCACGTTTTACACCACGTATCCATTGCGAATGGTGAAGACCACTGTGAACATGCACAGAGGGAATTGACATGCTGCAGATTTAAAATACCCACAGTATGTCCATTTCCACACAGTATTTTTTTTTTTACCACAGCATTTGGATGAAATTTGTCAAAATCCCATCTATTTTGCTACTATTGTAACACATTGAGGATTTTCTGACCACAAATATAAATTTAAGATCTTCAGTATATCCAAGATATGTGATCATAGAGTCATGTAGAGATGTAATAACTTTATGGGTGCAAAAATAAAGTCTCATGAAAGATGCACCCTACTTGGTAGTTGCCTTAGATCAGGGGTGGGAAACCTTTTTTCTGCCAGGGGCCATTTGTATCAATCGGGTGCCGTACCAAATTATCAACCCCTAATGTGACAGCTGAACCTGCTTCTCTTTGGTGTGGCTGTGATGTTAGGTGTATGGATGATGTTGCTACTTGTAATTGCTTTTCCAGATTTGTGTCGGTCTGGAGCTCAGACGACTCTGATGAGTTTGCGCTGATGAGTTCTGTAAAGAACCCGCAGCCGTAAGACGTACCGAACACAGATGTATATTACACTGCAGGTCTCCTCACAGTGGGAAATTCATCACTGCTCATGTTACATTTATATATCTCAATCAGTGGGAGATCTGCAGGATACATAACATAGGAGACACCGACACTGCTGTATATACATAACATAGGAGACACCGAGACTACTGTCTATACATCGCAGGAGACGGGTGCTGCAGCATAGACGTCGCAGGACATGTGGGGCTGCCGCTGCTGTTTTCTACTGTGGGACGGGAGCACATGGCTTGCGAACTCCGTCCACAAGGAATGTCCTGACACTAGCCAACGTGAGGATGTAATCTTTGATTGCATGCACCCACCGTTCAGTAGTGAGCACTGCGTGCTTGCAGTGTAAGAAGAAATTAAAGGGCTGGCCACCATCAAACACAGCTGCCGGCCCAAGCACTACAGTCTCGTGAATCTGTCCATGGGCTGGAGGAGAGGTCATCTGAAATTCCACAACCCTGCCCTAGATTGTACCGTATTTCTTTGGCAGTGTTCAGACTGCTTTTATGCAGTGCCTTCAGGATTTCTGTCTGAATTCAAATGGAGTCTGCTTTTTTCTGTTCAAGTGTTCATTTACTAAATTTCTGTGCCCATCTGGAAAAACTGACGCTGCCGCAAAAAAGCACAAGCTGAGTCCATTTCAACTTTGTGTCACATCGAATCAGTTTGTGATGGGATAAATTCCATCAATAGAATGTGTTTTCTGTCAGTAGACAGACAGGGGACTTATCACTAGAGATTTCATTTAATTAATGTCATCTACTGTATTGTTTGTCCTCTGGACTCTATTTTATAGGGCACACTGGATGCAAATTATCACTGTCATAATGTTAGAATTGGCCTAAATATGCACAGCCTATCGACACATAAAACCGCACATAATGGCAACCCCCGGGGGTTTGTTCTTTGAGGTATAGAAGTTGTTAGTGTCCCATGGAGATATTGGTAGCAATTTATTTTTGCCTTTATTTTATTATTTTCCGTTTTGATCCTATTTATAAATACAGGATCATGTCACCCATCTACAGATTATGAGACATTGATACTGTCCTTATTCCACGTATCTGCTTGGTCGTCTCTATTTTTATATTGCATTTTTTCTGGTAGATCGAGATCTCAGCTTGAGATGGGGTTATTAGCTGCAATATAATATACAGTATAGTTATTTTTGCTTACTTACATTCACTATTTTTTACCCAACATTAGTGCCTTGTGCTAATGGCGCTTCAGCTTTTTATGCGATTTTTCTGTATTCTATAGTTCTGGGCACAGTTTCTTTTACAGTACTGTATATTTTTGTGACATGCTGCATTGTCTTACATCTTTACATGTCTCCACCCCCTTCATTTCCCTACATCCTGAAGTCTTCTACCTTTAAAGGGAATCTGTCACCCCAAAATTGCCATATCAGATAAAGATATGGCTGAATAGTGCGTCCCTTAACAAAGCTAAAGTTGGGTATCATATATCATGATACCCCCGTTTTCAGATCAAAATACCTTTGTAAACTTCGTTTTTTTCCCTGTCAATCATGGCAGTCAGGTCAGGAGGGCAGCGGTTTCCATGTCCTCACCCCCCCCCCCCGCTCCTCGGCATCCGTTGCGTATCGCTGTCTGTGAATCCCACAGATGGCGTTCAGCTTCCCACAATTGCGCAATTCATATTCGGGCGGCGCATGCGCAGTGTGCTTTGACCGGCAGTGGACAAAGCATAAAATCAGTACAGCGCATGCGCTTCTCTTTCCTTGCCCCAGAAGTCGTCCAAGGCAAACAGACGTTTCAGGGGCAAGGAAAGAGTAGCGCATGCGCTGTACTGATTTTATGCTTTGCCCACTGCCGGTCAAAGCACACTGCGCATGCGCCGGCCCGAATTTGAATTGCGCAATTGCGGGAAGCTGAGCGCCGTCTGTGGGATTCACAGACGGCGATACGCAACGGATGCCGAGGAGCGTGGGGGGTGAGGACATGGAAACCGCCGCCCTCCTGACCTGACTGCCATGATTGACAGGGAAAAAAACGAAGTTTACAAAGGTATTTTGATCTGAAAACGGGGTATCATGATATGATACCCACCGTTAGCTTTGTTATGGGACACACTATTCAGCCATATCTTTATCTGATATGGCAATTTTGGGGTGACAGATTCCCTTTAAGGCCAGTTGCTCATGATCCGGAAGTAGCAGCACTTTACACACAGCACATGTTCGCCTCGTCCAAAGCACCTCCATCTATTGAACCCAGGTGAATCCGCAGATTCTACAGATTTTGTTGTGCTCAGTGTCTATTGTGCGGTAGCATTTTGGCTTTTTAGACATATTTCCGATTACCCCTCCTATAGTATTATTGCTGGCAGATTGAGATCTCCATATAAGATTGGGTTCTTATATGGCAATATAATTTATATTTATTTTTTTAGTCACAGTCACAATTTTTGATATTTGATTTAGAATGTTTTTACCCAATATAAGGAGCTTGTGTCAATGCTGTGTTCGCGCATTGGCTTCCCACACAATTTTTCTACATCTTATGGTTTTAGGTGTGATTATTTTTTTTACACTTGTATATCATCTTCGCATGCTGCATTGTTTTAGTCTCTTACATGCCCCCTTTACCTACATCCTGAGGTCTTATACCTTTAATTTTGGATCTACGGTGGCTTGCAAAAGTATTCACCCCCTCCTAGGTTTTTACCTATTTTGTTACATTACAACCTGTGTTTTAAATATTTTTGTAATTCGATTTGTGTGTGATGCATCAACTAAGTTAGTGAAGTGATAAAAATATAGGCATAAATTAAATTTATGGGATCAAATACTAAGAAATTGACATGTGCATATGTATTCCCCCCTTTTTTTATCAAGCCGCTACAAATTTGTCGTGAAAGCAAGTCACATGCTTAGTGAAAGATAGATTGCACACTGGTGGACTAAGTGTCGCATGGTCTGTCAGTATATACACACCTTTTCTGAAAGATCACAGAGGCTGCCACACCAAGAGGCTCCACTAACCAAACAACACCATGAAGACCAAGGAGTTCTTCAAACAAGTCAGGAACAAGAGAGGGCTGCCCACCAAAACTCTCAGCCGAGGTAAGGAGGGCAATAATCAGAGAGTCAGCACAAAGACCAAAGGTAACCCTGACGGAGCTGCAAAATTTCCAAGCAGTGACTGGAGTACCTGTCCATACAATCACAATAAGTCGTACACTCCTTAAGGCTCGTTTTCAGTTTGCCAAAAGACATGTGAGAGACTTCCCAAATGTATGGAGGAAGGTGCTGTTGCCAGAAGAGACCAAAATTGAACTTTTTGGCCACCAAGGTAAATGCCATGTTTGTCGCCAAACCAACACAGCTTATCACCCCAAAAGCACCAAACATGGTGATGACAGCATCATGCTGTGGGGATGTTTTTCGACAGCAGGGACAGAGAAAATTGAGACTCTGTTCAGACTTGAAGATTTCTGTTCACCAGAGGAAACCATCTAACTCAAAGGAGCTAGAAAAGTTTTTCATTGATGAATGGGCAAAACTCCAAGTGCCAAGATATGAAAATCTCATAAAAACTTATCCAGAGCGACTTGCAGCTGCAATTGCCGCAAAAGAAGGCTCGACCGAGTAATGACTTTAGAGGGGGTGAATAGATGGGCACATTGAAGTTTACAGTTATTTTGTCCTATTTTTTGTTTGTTTTACATTGAAAAGAAAACCAAATGTTCACAGTTGTAGGCATGTTTTTTTTTACAAGAAACGATACAAACTCTCAAAACAAACAAATTCCAGGTTGTGAGGTAGCAAAACACAAAAATGCCAAAGGGGGAGAGAATACTTTTGCAAGCCAATGTATAGTATATTTATACTCCCTTTTTCCATCTCACCCGTCTTTCTTGTATTTCGAGGCCACATAACATGATTAATAGCTACTTATTTTTGTATAATAGGTTTTTTTTTCTCCACATGGAATGTTGTATTATTAGGGAGGATTCATTCCGATTTACACTTCCTCTATTGTTACATAAGATTTTGTAGTGTTAGGTTTATACTTAGTGCTTAATATAAATATTGTGTAGTAATACAGTTTTCCAGTTCACCAATCCTGACAGCACCATGGAGGACGTCCTTCTTATCCTCATTGGGACAGGATGCCCTACTGTAATCTAGGACTTCACATCAATAATCCTAAATGGAGGATCCTACTAAGGCAGGCAGTGGCTTGGAACAAAGCCAGGGGCATGTGAGTAAGCTTACAAAGCAACCACCACTTTAGCCTTTTCCTTACACTTAGATACACATAGCATATACTCTGTGTATTCTAGGTGGGAACACCTGTCCCGGCAAAGAAGGACAAGAAGTCATGGAAAATTAAAAAATGTGCCATATGTAACGCGAAACTACCGGAAAGCTGGCAGAAGCACTTGTTCGATCCCTGTACTTCAAAAATAATCAGGGAAGAACAGACTTCGTTACTGTCTGACATGAGGTCTATAATAAGAGAAGAGGTCCAGGCATCCATCTCTGGGATAGTATACCCTCAGGCCTCACAGTCAGGAACCCAGTGGTCCTGAAAAGACCCAGTGAAGCGGAAGTGTCCTCTGATGATGATATGTTGGATGAATCTGACCAGGAGGAGGGTGAAGTGTTCGCTGACCCACCAGAAGGAGGGAAGAGGTACCTCTTCTCCTCTGAGGACACGGACAAACTCCTCCGGGCGGTGCAAGGAGGAGATCCCAAAATCACTCTCCTTACAGGATTAAATGTTTGGGAGCTTACAATCCCAGAGAAATAGAGTTTTCCCGGTCAACGCCCACATTAGATCGATGATCATGGAGGAATGGGAGGATGCGGAAAAAAGACTGGTCATTCCAAGAAACTTCAAGCTCCGCTTACCCTTTGAGCCAGAGGACGTCAAAGCCTGGGAAAACATCCACAAGATAGACGTCCCAGTAGCCAAGGTGGCAAAGAGGACTTCCATCCCGTTTGAGGATTCGTCCAGTTTAAAAGAGCCCATGGACCGGAAAGCAGATGGCTTCCTGATAAGGACCTAGGAAACCTCGGGTGCCATAATTCGAGCCAACATCGCAGCAACCTCGGTGGCTCGGTCCATGCGCCTATGGGTCGACGACTTAGAGGAACATCTAAAGGTACTGCCACACTAAACGTTCCCGCTAACGATCACGATAACGACGCATACTAATGCGATCGTTTTTGTGATCGTTTTAATGTCGCTAGTAGCTGCCAAACTGGACGATCTCGTTAACGACGCATAAGCGGTTAGCGATCTCCTTAACGACTTTGGCGGTCATTGCGATGTAAAAAACAGCGCACATCGTTCACAAAAGGTGCCAGACACAGCGATATAGCACTCACCAGCGGGACGCCAACGATCAAAATACGGTCCAGAACTCTAGTGAACGATCAGCGAGATCACAGCAGGGGCCACGTCGTTGCTACATGCCACACACAACAACGTCACTAACGAGATCGCTAAATAGTGACGTTTTTTAGCGATCTCGTTAGCGTTCTTGTTTAGTGTGGCATACCCTTAAGACTCCCAGGGACATCATCTTAAAATTGGCAACTGGCTTCATGGCTGAAGCATCAGCTGAGTCGGAACGATTCGCAGCCAGGAATGGGTCCTTGACCAATGCTGCCAGAAGGGCTATCTGGTAAAAACTTGGTCAGGGGACACTCAGTCCAAAAATAAGCTCTGCTCCATCCCCTTCTCCGGTAATAAGGTGTTTGGGCCTGTTCTGGATGACATTCTGGAAAAGGCATCAGATAAAAAGAAGTGGTTTTCAGAGGAGAAACCAAAGAAGTACCAAGCCCTTTCGTAGGCCCCAACCTAGCCAGAAATCAGGCTATAAGGGGAAGAGGAAAATGGGCAGAGGGAGCTACCCCAAAGGAGGTAGGGGTAGGAACTCCATCTTTGGTTCAGGAAGAAAGTGACGCCATAAGAGTAGGGGGGCGCATAGGGCAGTTCCTGGGGGGCTGGCAGGAGATCTCAAAAAATCAATGGATTCAAGAGATAGAATTTACTCATTCACCCCCCAGCAGGTTTATAGTAACGAACTCCCACCTCCAGTCATCCGCCTCCCCCACGTGGATAGACGTCCAAAATCTACTAAAGATTGGAGCGGTAGTCCCAGTTCCTGAACAAGAAAGGTGCAGCGGCCATTATTCCAGCCTCTTCTCCGTAAGGAAACCCTCAGGGGAGAGCAGGACAATAATAAACCTCAAGCCCTTAAACCAATGGATCAAATATAAGAGATTCAAGATGGAATCCATCAAAACTATGATTCCTGTTATAGACAGGAACATGGTGATGTGTACCCTAGATTTGAAAAACGTGTACTATCACGTTCCGATTCATGCTTCTTACCAGAAATTTCTAAGATTTGCTCTGAGGACCCAGGGGAGAGTCTGTCACTACCAGTTCCAATGTCTCCCATTCGGCCTAACCTCAGCACCCAGGATATTAACCAAGCTCGTGGCGAAGGTGGTTGCCTACCTAAGGAGACGGGACATAATTATAATCCCTTAACTAGACGAATTCCTGATAATGGCCAGTTCAGAAGAACAGCTCAGGGATCACTGCCACATCTCGATCTCCACACTTCAGAAGCTGGGATGGATCATAAACTGGGAGAAGTCGGACCTAGTTCCAGAAACCAGGAAGAAATTCCTGGGGGGTCACACTAGACTCCCGATCAAGAACATCTTTCTTGCCAGAAGAGAAACAGCACGACATGGTAGAAAGAATCCACCAGTTTGCTGGAAGCCGCTGTTCCATCAGAGAAACAATGAAAATCTTGGGTCTAATGACATCTTGTATCTCCTGCGTACGTTGGAGTCAGTTCCACTCTCGGGAGCTTCAAAGCGCAGTTTTGTCCACATGGGACAGACATCAGCGATCGCTGGACAAAGTGATGCCTCTATCTCTCCTGGTGAAGAAATCCTTACGGTGGTGGATCACTCCACAGAACCTCCAGGCAGGAGTTTCATGGATTCTCTCCCTATGCATCATCATCACCGCGGACGCAAGTCAGCAGGGCTGGGGCAGTCAACTGGAAGGAAAGTACTTCCAAGGAGAATGGAGTCCAGAGATGAGATCCAGGTCCTCAAATTTCAGGGAATTGTATGCGGTCTGGACGGTCCTACTTCGGGTCCAGTCAGTGGTCAGGGGCAGGCATATAAAAATCCTGTCTGACAACATGACGGCAGTGGCATTCCTTCGCCATCAAGGGGGGGCCAAGACATCGCGCTTACAGCAACTGGCTCAAAAGATCTTCAGATGGGCAGAAGCAACAGCCCTATCCATCTCCGCAGTACTCCTAGAGGGATCCAGAAACCAGCTGGCAGACTTCTTGAGCAGGCAGAAGTTAAACCCCACAGAGTGAGAACTGAACGAGGAAGTGTTCAGTATGCTGTGTCAGCGATGGAGAGTGCCACAAGTGGATCTGTTCGCAGCCAGAGAGAATGCGAAGATCAGAAGATTTTTCTCCCTAAATCCCTTAGACGGTTCAGCAGGAGTTGACGCACTGTCCAAGCTATGGGGAAAGGGACTATCCTACGCATTTACCCCTCTTCCTCTGATTTCGAAGGTACTCAGGAAAGTGCAGTAAAAAAAGGCAAGGGTCGTCTTAGTACAGTCATGGCCATAAGTTTTGAGAATGACACAAATATTAATTTTTACAAAGTCTACTGCTTCACTTTTTCTAATGGCAATTTGCATATACTCCAGAATGTTATAAAGAGTGATCAGCTTAACAGCAATTACTTGCAAAGTCAATATTTGGCTAGAAAATGAACTTTATCCCCCAAAACACACTTCAACATCATTGCAGCCCTGCCTTAAAAGGACCAGCTAACCTCTTTTCAGTGATTGCTCCATTAACACAGGTGTGGGTGTTGATGAGGACATGGCTGGAGATCAATCTGTCATGATTAAGTAAGAATGACACCACTGGACACTTTAAAAGGAGGCTGGTGCTTGGCATCATTGTTTCTCTTCTGTTAACCATGGTTATCTCTAAAGAAACACGTGCAGTCATCATTGCAATGCACAAAAATGGCCTAACAGGGAAGAGTATCGCAGCTAGAAAGATTGCACCTCAGTCAACAATCTATCGCATCATCAAGAACTTCAAGGAGAGAGGTTCCATTGTTGCCAAAAAGGCTCCAGGGCACCCAAGAAAGACCAGCAAGCGCCAGGACCGTCTCTTAAAAGTGTTTCAGCTGCGGGATCGGGCTACCAGCAGTGCAGAGCTTGCTCAGGAATGGCAGCAGGCAGGTGTGAGTGCATCTGCATGCACTGTGAGGCGGAGACTCTTGGAGCAAGGCCTGGTCTCAAGGAGGGCAGCAAAGAAGCCACTTCTCTCCAGAAAAAACATCATGGACAGACTGATATTCTGCAAAAGATACAGGCAGTGGACTGCTGAGGACTGGGGTAAAGTTATTTTCTCTGATTAATAGCCCTTTTCGATTGTTTGGGACATCAGGAAAACGCCTCATTCGGAGAAGACAAGGTGAGTGCTACCACCAGTCTTGTCTCATGCCAACTGTTAAGTATCCTGAAACCATTCATGTGTGGGGTTGCTTCTCAGCCAAGGGAATCGGCTCTCTCACAGTCTTGCCTAAAAACACAACCATGAATAAAGAATGGTACCAGAATGTCCTCCAAGAGCAACTTCTCCCAACCCTCCAAGAGCAGTTTGGTGATCAACAATGCCTTTTCCAGCATGATGGAGCACCTTGCCATAAAGCAAAGGTGATAACTAAATGGCTCAGGGAACAAAACATAGAGATTTTGGGTCCATGGCCTGGAAACTCCCCAGATCTTAATCCCATTGAGAACTTGTGGTCAATCATCAAGAGACGGGTGGACAAACAAAAACCTAAAAATTCTGACAAAATGAAAGCATTGATTGTGCAAGAATGGACTGCTATCAGTCAGGATTTGGTCCAGAAGTTGATTGAGAGCATGCCAGGGAGAATTGCAGAGGTCCTGAAGAAGAAGGGTCAACACTGCAAATATTGACTTGCTGCATTAACTCATTCTAACTGTCAATATAAGCTTTTGTTACTCATATGTTTGCAATTATTATATTTCTGTCTGTGATAAAAACATCTTTCAAACACACATAAAAACCAGAGGGCAGTAGATCATGTGAAAATATAATATTTGTGTCATTCTCAAAACTTTTGGCCATGACTGTAGTGCCCTTCTGTCCAGAGGAGCTGGTTCCCCTTACTGAGAAAGATGACAGAAGAAGACCCCATCCTCCTTCCAAGCAGGAAGGATCTTCTACACCAGGGTCCAGTACTCCACCACAACCCAGACAGTCTTCAACTTTCGGCATGGATCCAGAGAGGCAGGTCCTAAAGTCAAACAATTGTCCGATGAAGTGATTTCTATCCTTCATCAAGCAGATAACCAGTGACCTCTGCCATATACACCAAGATTTGGAAATGCTTTTGCATGTATTGCGGAGAGTCATCACTAGATACATCTCGCCCAGACATCCCCCAAAATCCTTGACTTCCTGCAGTTAGGTTTCAAGAAGAGCCTTAGGCCAAGTACTCTGAGGGTACAGATCTCAGCCATTAGTGTATTCTATGACTTTCCCTCATTCACTCATCCTTGGATAGCTAGGTTTGCTAAGGCTATACAGCGGCTGAAGCCTTCCGTAAGGAAATCGGTCCCTCCTTGGGATCTGAACATAGTGCTAAACGCGCTGTGTAAGCACCCATACGAATCAGCGGATGATATGGACATTACCTTCCTGGTAGTGATCACATCAGCAAAGAGAATAGGGGAACTACAAGCCCTATCGATTCGGGACCCATATTTGCAGGTGTTTGAGGATCGACTAGTCCTGAGGCTTAACCCAGTTTTTCTCCCCAAGGTCATATCAACTTCAAATATGAATCAGGAAATTGTTCTTCCCTCCTTCTACCAGCATCATAGAGAAGTAACATTTGTGTAAAGAATGTCTAAAGAAAAAAAAATTTCTGTTGCATCCATCCATATGTGGTACTTTGAAAAGACACTGAAGGGTGGAGATGGGAGGGTCCTTTTAAATCTCTCGTTGATTCCTGTCCCAATGAGTATAAGAAGGACGTCCTCCATGGTGCTATCAGGATGGGTTCCTGAAAATACAATTATCGGTATGTCTAATTTTTGTTCTTTTAGACTTCTCTCTGACTACCCCTCTTAATATTGTCATTTTCACTTCTACATTAGGGTATGCATGATCAATGTGCGATTGTATTCTGCATCTTTTTGTGCCATTTTACATTGCTGTTAGATAAATTGGGAGAATGCCCTAAAAACTCTGCAGACACATGAAAACATTTTTTGTAAAATTAATCATCCATTTATGACGAAAAATATTGAATCAGCCATAGTGACTCGTTTTGAAAGATGTTATTCATATTTCGTATTTTACGTTTTATTTATGTATATTTTTGTATTATTGTATATTGATACGCATATTTGTCAATACAGCTGTGAGTATTTAAATAAGATGTCTGAACCTTGACCTTGCCCTGAAAGAAGCAGGTATTTCTCCTGAAACCTGGGCCTTGCAAAGTGATCAGCGTTGCCACAAGGTGGCTACATACAGTCATGGCTGAAACTGTTGGCACCCTTGAAATTGTTCCTAATAATAATGATCTCCTTGCATTCATTGTTTATGGAATTTAGCCATGCTTTTTCAATACTGCGATTTGACTTGTTCAATCCATATATAAACCTTGCCTTCTAAACAATTAGCTTTGCTATTTATTATGTAAATTACATCTCGAAGCATTTTAGGTGTGCTATCTAGTATGCTATTTTTTGCTCACTATTATCTATTGGTTTCATGATAGGTTGTATGGTTTTCAGTAATAAGTTATGTATATGCACTTTAGTATTTATTAAATTGTCATTGGACATTTATTATAATGTAATTAAATCTGTGGCATAATTGTGTATATTGAGCCATTTGTACATTTATTCTATTTTTGAGACATACATAATTAGAATGGTGGATTGAATTTATGATTACATAATATACAGCTCCTTGATACGGCTCCAGAGCTGTTTTTACAGTGTATATATATTTTTTAGTATGTCCGTGTCTTTTTGTTGTTTTTATATATTATCTAGTACTAAAGTGTTTCTTGTGGTTAATTACTTTATTTTTTTTCACCCTCTTTTGAATACTTTTTTGGGTTTCTCTTCATTTTTTGGTATTCTAGTGTACACCTATAATTTACTGTTGGTATTTCCTTCTTTTATAGAATTTATTGTTAAATATAATATGAAAATCACACCTAAAACCATATAAAAAGTGGAAAAGTTGACGCAGTCTTTGCATTGTGTGTCTGTGTTTGCCACACTATGCATGGAGAACAGAAAGAGGAGAAGAGAACTGTGAGTGAGAATTTGGGAACCAAAATTGTTGAAAAATATCAAGTCGTAAGATTACAAGTCCATCTCCAGAGATCTTGTTATTCCTTTGTCCATGAAGCACAACATAATCGAGAAGTTTACAACCCATGGTACTGTAGCTAATCTCCCTGGACGTGGACGGCACAGAAAAATTGATGAAAGGTTGCAAAGAAGGATAGTCTGAATGGTGGATAAGCATCAAAATCAAGTTCCAAAGAAATTCAAGCTATCCTGCAGGCTCAGGGTGCATCAGTCTCAACATGAACTAGCCATCTACATTTGAATTAAATGAAACGCTATGTCAGGAGACCCAGAAGGACCCCACTGCTGATACAGAGACATAAAAAAGCTGAACTGCAGTTTGCCAAAATGTATGTGAGTAAGCCAAAATCCTTTTGTGAAAGCGTCTTGTGGACAAATGAGACCAAGATAGAGCTTTTTGGTAAAGCACATCATGCTACTGTTTACCGAAAATGGAATGAGGCCTACTGTCAGATATGGTGGAGGTTCAAATATGTTTTGGGGTTGTTTTGCTGCCATGATATGTGAAATTTCCAAAGGATTTTGGGATGCAATGTAGTGCCTAGTGTCAGAAAGCTGGGTTTGTGTCCTAGGTCATCAGGACAATGACCCCAAGCATACTTCAAGAAGCACCCAGAAGTGGATGGGAAACAAAGCGCTGGAGAGTTTTAAAGTGGTCAGCAATAAGTCATTATCTAAATCCCATTGAACACTTGTGAAGAGATCTTAAAATTGCTGTTGGGAGAAGACAAAGAGGTTTAAGAAGTTTGTTGGTTATAGAAAGTGATTGATTGCAGTTTTTTATTCCAAAGGGTGTGGCTAAATTTTAAGTTGAGGGTACCAACAATTTGTCCGTCCCCTTTTTGCTTTTTTTTGTGAAATTATGTCCAATTTGATTTTTTTTTTTTCTCAGTATTTTTGTGTTGTTCCAATACACACAAAGGAAATAAACGTGTATAACAAAACATGTGTAACTGCAATAATTTTTGGGAGAAATACTTATTTTTATGGAACAATTTCAAGAGTGCCAACACTTTTGTTCATGACTGTACATATGTTTTTAACATGATCACTTTTTAACACGTATTTTGAGTATTATTAGTAAACCACTGTATTTTATTTGATATCTGGTGGTTCTGCACTATCTAATTTATTCATCAGACTGGCAACAGATTCCCAAACTAGCATGGAGCATTAGTAAACATTCGATATGTGCAGGGAAGTTGAATTGGATCTATCTTGTGATTGTGACTGTCCCTAGTAGTATAATGTGATTTGGTCCACCTGGAATTTTTTGGTGGTGAGGGTTTGTCATCACCGGACTTTGATATTCCTTCACAGCTTAGTGCTAAAGCTGCAGACTTTTGTAATTCTTAGTATTAACTTTGGGATTTGGGGTCTTATCCCATTCACTCTCAGTGGCTTTGTGAGGGGATATAAAGTGTACCCCTTTAAGTGTTATGTATATATTTTATATTGATGTATAATCTATTATTATTGCTGCTATGTAACTAGTTTTTATAGGAAAAGTGTAGTGACTATTAATGGCCACTAGATGGGGCATTCTAGTGTAGCTAGTTATAGTATGAGTTTCACATAGGAAACAGTTAATAGTAGGAGGGGCTTCTGTGTAGTATGTCAGGCACATTTCCTTATTGTAGTGAGTTAGGGCTGGGCGCCCGCACAGTCCACAAGGGCTATAGGCCCGGATAGCACAGCAGCCACCCACCACAGCAGAGGGCTGAAGCAGTTGAGGGAGCCAATACTGGTTCCAGTATGTGGTAACTCATCGCATGGGCAGATACCCTGAGGACCGGTGTGAAACGGCCTAGGGAACCCACAGATGTACAGCGCGTGAAGAAGCGGTCCCAGAGCAGGGGACAGTACAGGAGGTCAGGATTCTCTCCCAGGGGCTTATGACTGCAGGAACTAATGATCTTGTGTCTGGGGCGAAACAGACCGAGGTATGTGTATGTGTAGTATAGCTGAACAGAGAGATACTGAGGAGCCATCAGGAACGGTCCAACCCGGATCCGTGCTGTGTAACCGCAAGAGAATTGTAGGGCAAGGAAAGGAACAATGTTATGTAAAGCCTGCTGTAAAGAATGTGAAGACTGAACGTGCTGTGTAACGAACCTAGTAAAGCAGTTCTTGTTGAAGATGAAATGGACTGTGTCTCAGTTTATGCTGATCAGCTTTGTGAGGGTCTCCCACAGCATAGGGGAGGACCAGAAGGAGCTGGACCTGAAGGTACAGGTGTGCTGACTAAGAATGGATATGTTCCTGTGACGGAAAGCCAGGACACAGAAGCCCAGGTGTCCTCGGCCCTGACTACGATCCTTGCCGACCCTTACAGCTTCACCAAATCTAATGGATTGATGCGACATCAGATGTAGCTGTAAATCTGATTCATCAATTTCTAGACAGATTTTTTTTTCCCCACAGCACGTGGATGACATTTGTCAAAACCCCATCCATTTTGCTGCTATTGTAACACATTGAGGATTTTCTGATCGTAAATTTAAGTAGAAAATCTGCAGTATATCCAACACATGTGAACATACCCTTAAAGCAACTCAACTCTTGTAGATGTGCAAAAATTACTTTTAAGGTGCGCCCCACTTAGTAGTTTCTCGAGATTGTACAGTACTTCTACGGCAGTGTTCACACTGCATTTATGCATTGCTTCGGGGTTTCTGTCTGAATCCCAGAGTGAAAGTGTTTGTTTCTGTGCCGGTGTGGAAAGATTCAAAAGTGCCGCAGAAAAGAACAAACTGTATCCATTTGAACTTTGTTTCTGTCATTGCAGTCACTGACTCCTTTGTGGCCACATGTGAAACCCCTTATTCGGGGATTTGGGAGGAACGGCTGGATGCTGTTGGCTTACTTATAAGTAAAGTTGAGTAAAAATGTTCGGAATGTGAATTTGCCATATTTGTGCCGAATTTATGTTTGATGATCGGTTCTGAACATATTCGGTAATTTCTACTCCCATTGACTCCAGTGACGTTCGGCAAATATTGCAAAAACAATATTCGCCGACGTTCGTAACCGGAACCGAATTTTTAAAAATTCACTCAACTCTACTCATAAGTGGTTTTTGAAATGTATTTTGTGATGTTTGTAGTTAAAAAGGGAAAGTAAGAGGCGATCTAGTGTGGATCATGTTTTGCCTGGGCATTTGGGCAGCGGTCAGTGAGGCATTCTGTATTTGTAAAGGGGACCATCACTCAAGTTTCTATATGTTCAGCTGGACTTTCACGCAAAAGGTTTTTGCTCAATCCAACCGCTACATTGCAGTATTATAGAGTAACCCTTGTTTTAATTTTTATTTCATAAATCAATAGTACTTGTGAAAATAAGAAACTGTAATATGTTACAATCAGGTAAGATCTGTATTCAGAAGACAAACTTTCCCATTACTGAGATAGGAGGTGGTGGTTGCTACAGCTATAATTCTATGTAGGAGGGAGGAGCTAGAGATGTAGCTCCTCCCCTTTTTTATTCCTAGAATATAATCTGTAGGAGCTGCCATCTTTTACCTCAGTGCTGTTCTGGTACCTTAGGTGCTCCACAAATGTCACCTGTAAACTATTTTAGCAAAATCTGTTTTCCAAAAGTTAAATAGCGCTCCTTCCTTCTCAGCCCTGACTTTTGGCCTAACAGTAGTTCCTGACGATGTATTGGGCAGCACCACGTTCACGATAAATTGCAGGGTCCAGTTTCACCTATTAACCCTTTTGTAACTGAGAAATTTGCAGCAGATACAAATATTACATTTTTAACACTAAAATATTTCCGATTCCAAATGTTATAAAGTTCTGTGATTCACCTGTGTGTTCAGCCAAATTTGTGTTCCAAAATTCAAATGGTGCTCCTTGCCTTCTAAGCCCTGCCGTTTATCCGAATAGGTTTCTGACCACATATGGGGTATCCACGCGCTCAGAAGAAACTAGGTAACAAAATGTGGGGTCCATTTTCTTGTGCTATTCCTTGCTTATAGAGTAGAAATTTCTATTTTTCTTTTTATTCGTCTTTGCGTTAATTCCTGTGTAGCACCTGAAGGGTTAAAAAAAAAATTCCTGACAACTGTTTTGGAGTATTTGAGGAGTGCAATTTTTAAAATGGTATCTCTTTTTGGGGAGTTTTCACTATATAGGCTGACATTTAAATCTGAATAGGTCAGTAAAGAAACAGGTTTTGTAAAATTTTTGCAAAAATTAGAAATTGCTGCAAGTCTTTTCACCCTTGTAACATCTTAACCAAATAAAATTGCATGTGAAAAATGATGCAGATGTAAAGAATACATATGGGAAATGTTATTATTAATTATTTTGTACAGCATGACTAACTGGTTTGGATTTAAAGTTTGAAAATTGCCAAATTTTTGGAAAAAATCTGATATTTTCGCAAATAATGTCTACCTAAATTTATCACTAATATAAAGTACAATGTGTCACGAAAAAACAGTCTGAGATCTGAGACTCGCTGGGACACATTGAAGCGTTCCGGAGTTATTACCTCGTAAAGTGACAATGGTCAGATCTAAAAAATTTGGCCTGGTCTTTAAGGTCAAAATTGGCTCGGCCACTAAGGGGCTAAGAAGACAGGAATAACCCTTTCAGTGTAAGCACTGTGAAACGTACTGATTTGCTTGTCTGATCCAGCATAATATAAGAACGTCTATTTGGTCCATTATGAATATCATCCATTAATACACCCACGAGTTTGGTATCTTCAGTTACAATATGGTGCATCTATTTTTCTCCACATTGTTTTTCCTACTTTTAATTTTTTTGATCTGAATTATTTGATGGCGGACCATTGGGCATCGACTGGCGCGCCAGTACGCTATGACTGTAGTGGTTGTCCTATGTGACATCATCCCTGCATTAACTCTTCATTGTCGTCGGTGAGGGTTTGGCCGGACGGTCTGTAGACGCAGTCATGAGACGGCTTGTATTTTTAGCACTGGGTAGCAATACATTTGATCTACTTCTGATGTGAGGGAGGGGCAGAGCTTCTTTTTTTTTTTTCCTGCCTCCCATCTTTCGTCATCAGTATGCGGGGCATTGCCTGGGAATAAACGATCCATATCATCCCCACCGGGATGTGAAGGGCGTTTTCTCTCACTGATCACTGGAGGACAGGGGGCTTGGAGCATCTGGCTGTGCTCTGTACATGACAGGGTGGGGACACGTTGCAGTCTGTGTCTGCGCACATCCAGTGTCATCCTTCCCCTGTGTACAGCAGTGCTGCACTTCCTCATGAGCTGACCCTTCTACACGTGGTGCTGAAATCTACAGGAGGCGAGGATATTCCCCCAGCAGGTAAGAATCTGTGATAATGCAATGAAGATTTCTTTTCTGCAGGTTACAGGAGGAATGTAAGTGGAGATCTGGTGATCCGCATTGCAGATGGAAAACTGTCCAGACCGGTAGCATCGCGATTTATTCAGGAGATACAACCTCACATCTTTGTGACTTGCTGTAATATAATAGTGTTTTATGTGTCCCTGCGCCGCCTCACAATGTCTTAAAATGATGCATTGGTTTCTAATTATAACCTCCCTCCAGAGCTCCGGTACCTGATCCTTCCTAGCATTGCCCCTCGGTACCCAGCATAAAGCCACTCCGTGCCACCTTCTTATTGGCTTTGTTAGGGGCATCCTTTCCGTTAAAGCCTCCCGTCAGAGGAATGGCCGCCCTAGGAAGGACCAAGTCAGCCTTTATATCTATTGTGCCATCAGAAGTTCCAGGAGAAAACAAAGTATGTTAGGATGTGTCCATAGGACCTGCCCTGGGAGGAGGCGCTGAGATCTTCCATGTTACCTACAGTGGATTATATTATCAGCAAGACGAGTTTCACTCTATGATAAGAAGTCGTTCCACATTATTAGGAGAAGGGGATCATATTGAGAGTTTCTAAACTCGGTTACAGCGTGGACCACGTGCACTTCATTTGATCTCTCCTGCTGAGATCGCTTGCTTGATTGCTTCATCTTGTTTGGCAAAAAAAAAAAAAAAAAAAACATCCCGTCAAAGCAGCTTTTTGTTTCTTTTTCCTATTTTTGTTCATGGAAAGATTCTGGGAATTTGCAGCTGTAACTACAAGATGAAGGCTGTTTGCACTCTTATGGTAACCTTTTCTTAGTCACATGAGTTTAGAATACATCAATTTGCAATGTGTGAATTAGTTTACAATTTTTAATATTTAGATTGCCGCACCATATGCCACAGCATGGTACACAACCCTCATAACCAGTGAGGCTAACAGTGTAATTCAAGATGTTTCATGCACAAACGATCACATGCAAAGGCTGCATACATATACACACTCAATACTAACAGGCATTATATACATATAAACACTATATACATATAAGCACTACACATACTGTATGTACACACATATACATATAAACACTATATACATATAAACACTACACATACTGTATATACATAAACACTATATACATATAAACACTACACATACTGTATGTACACACATTATATACATATAAACACTATATACATATAAACACTACACATACTGTATATACACACATTATATACATATAAACACTATATACATATATAACACTACACATACTGTATGTACACACATTATATACATATAAACACTACACATACTGTATATACACACATTATATACATATAAACACTATACACACATTCTACATATGAACACTATACACATCTACCATATATACACATTCTACATATGAACACTATACACATCTACCATATATACACATTCTACATATGAACACTATACACATATACACACATTCTACATATACACACACTATATACATATGCACACACTATATGCATATATATTTCCATACTCTACATATGCACACTATACTCATATATACATGAATTCTACATACTTATAAACTATTTCCATATGTACACACTCTTCATATGCACACACTATATACATATATGTACACACTCTACATGTGCACACACTATATACATATATGTACACACTCTACATGTGCACACACTATATACATATATGTACACACTCTACATGTGCACACACTATATACATATATGTACACACTCTACATGTGCACACACTATATACATATATGTACACACTCTACATGTGCACATTATGACCTATTTCATTGCTTGCTTCTGATGACTTTTTGGAGCAGTTTGGTTCCTGTAGCTGCTCATTGTACCCGTGTATTATCTGCAGTGCTCCACATGGTTAGCTAGAGCGCAGCATCATAAATCAGTGTAGCTGATGTTTTATGGAAAAATGCAAAGAGCCATCAATATACGGTGACTGTGCCGGGAAGTATCATGTCAGCTGTCGGCCCTCTATTGTTCGGAGACACACCCTGAAGAAGACAGAGCTCAGGTCTTGTGATCTTTCTTAGTCTCCTCCTATAGCAGAAGACCATATAATGTGCGTCCTGCCCCTGTGTCCAGTAATCGCTGTGAGAAGGGTACAATGGTCAGAATTTGTACAGTACCCATAGAGCTATCACGACGGGCCGGATTTGTACAGTACACATAATACTATCACTATGGTAATGCCACATAACGCTCATGGAGATATTATTAAGGCCATAGCGATAATACATGGTGCGCTGTCCAAACTTGTCTAAAATGTACATTTTACAACAGGCCTGACGTGTGATGTCCAAAAGATTCATTACATCAACTAATGTAAAAACTACGTCAATGAAACTCGTTTATGGAAACCATCCAAAATAAATCTTATTGTCCCGTCCTGTCCAGCATTACACAGACGTTAAACCATTGATATGAATGAGCACTGTGTAATGTTTGTGTTCCCTGTGGTGGTGCAGCAGAGAGATTGATCACTTATTGACAATTATTTCTACAGATTACAGATAATAATGATAATTTTTATTTCTATGGTGTCATCTTATTTCGGAACAGTTTACATTTCAGTGGGGATATGTGCAGGCAATAAAGACGTTACAGAATAACACATAATTCAACCTGTACCGCGAGGAGTGAGGGTCCTGCTCGCAAGCTTACAATCTATGAGGAAACATCGAAAAAACCTCTCTTCATTGCTCCTTAGAGCTCAGACTTCTTATCAGCAACTATCTTACAAAACACCATGAAAAATGGGATCGTTGGACCTCAAACGTCACCTAATTCTTGATTTATATACCATAGTCAAATTCATAACTGTATCCATTCTTCTTCCCTCATGTATTTGGTATTCTTGTGGTTAATAGAAATATAACTCTCATTAATTATTTGTTTAATTGTTTTTGTTGTTACTGTAGCTATAGTTATTGTTATATTATCTACAGTGCCTACAAGTAGTATTCAACCCCCTGCAGATTTAGCTGGTTGACACATGCAGAATTAACTTGGCATTGTGACATTTGTACTGTAGATCAGCCTGGAAGTCGGAAATGCACTGCAGCAAAAATTTTTGTTTTTATTTTTTTATTTTTTTTTTTAAAAACGTTAAAAGTTAATGTCATTTATTATTCAACCCTCAAACCACAAGAATTCTGTTTGGTCCCCCTAAAGTATTAAGAAGTAGTTCAGGCACCAAGAATAATGAGCTTCACATGTGTGGATTAATGATCTCTTTTGCCAGCCTTTTCTGACTATTTAAGACCCTCCCCAAACTTGTGAACAGCACTCATACATGGTCAACATGGGAAAGACAAAGGAGCATTCCAAGGCCATCAGAGACAAGATCGTGGAGGGTCACAAGGCTGGCAAGGGGTACAAAACCCTTTCCAAGGAGTTGGCCCTACCTGTCTCCACTGTTGGGAGCATCATCCGTAAGTGGAAGGCTTATGGAACTACTGTTAGCCTTCCACGGCCTGGACAGCCTTTGAAAGTTTCCTCCCGTGCAGAGGCCAGGCTTGTCCGAAGAGTCAAGGCTAACCCAAGGACAACAAGGAAGGAGCTCCGGGAAGATCTCATGGCAGTGGGGACATTGGTTTCAGTCAATACCATAAGTAACGTACTCCACCGCAATGGTCTCCGTTCCAGACGAGCCCGTAAGGTACCTTTACTTTCAAAGCGTCATGTCAAGGCTCGTCTACAGTTTGCTCATGATCACTTGGAGGACTCTGAGACAGACTGGTTCAAGGTTCTATGGTCTGATGAGACCAAGATCGAGATCTTTGGTGCCAACCACACACGTGACGTTTGGAGACTGGATGGCACTGCATACGACCCCAAGAATACCATCCCTACAGTCAAGCATGGTGGTGGCAGCATCATGCTGTGGGGCTGTTTCTCAGCCAAGGGGCCTGGCCATCTGGTCCGCATCCATGGTAGGATGGATAGCACGGCCTACCTGGAGATTTTGGCCAAGAACCTCCGCTCCTCCATCAAGGATCTTAAGATGGGTCGTAATTTCATCTTCCAACAAGACAACGACCCAAAGCACACAGCCAAGAAAACCAAGGCCTGGTTCAAGAGGGAAAAAGTCAAGGTGTTGGAGTGGCCTAGTCAGTCTCCTGACCTTAACCCAATTGAAAACTTGTGGAAGGAGCCCAAGATTAAAGTCCACATGAGACACCCAAAGAACCTAGATAACTTGGAGAAGATCTGCATGGAGGAGTGGGCCAAGATAACTCCGCAGACCTGTGCCGGCCTGATCAGGTCTTATAAAAGACGATTATTAGCTGTAATTGCAAACAAGGGTTATTCCACGAAATATTAAACATAGGGGTTGTATAATAATTGACCCACACTTTTATGTTTAAAATTTATTAAAATTCAACTGAGCAACATAACTTTTTGTTTTGTAAGATTTATGCTTCTGTTAATAAATCCTACTCTCGTTTGCAGTTTGAAGGCTCTAACTTATTTGCATCTTATCAAACCAGCTAAATCTGCAGGGGGTTGAATACTACTTGTAGGCACTGTATTTAATCTACATGTTTCAATGTTATTTCCTTTGTACCTTACTGTGTTAGGGTGCTTTCACACTTGCGTTTGAGCGACCTGCGCCTGTCTGCGCACGGCCGTCGCTAAGCTCTGCCCCGGCCACGCCTCCTCCCGGCGGCTCCACCTATGGGCGCATGACGCCGCATGCGACCTGCGTACCCTATCTTTATCATTGGGTACGCAGGCTGTGCGCAGGTATGCGTTTGGCGGCGCATGCGTCCTTTTGACGGTGCGCCGAGCGCACCAAAATGTTGCGTGTTGCTTTTTGGTGCGCTCAGCGCACCAGTCAAAAGGACGCATGCGCCGCCAAACGCATACCTGCGCACGGCCTGCGTACCCAATGATAAAGATAAGGTACGCAGGTCGCATGCGGCGTCATGCGCCCATAGGCGGAGCCGCCGGGAGGAGGCGTGGCCGGGGCAGAGCTTAGCGGCGGCCGTACGCAGACAGGCGCAGGTCGCTCAAACGCAAGTGTGAAGCCAGCCTTACAAACGAAGTTCTCCCTGCTCTCCTCCTTTCCCTTCCCTTTTCCCTCCTTTATTGATGACGAATCCTTCATTTCTCATTCCCCTTTATCCCCTCCCCTCTTAACCTATGTTAAATTATAAAAAGCTCAATAAAAACTTTGATAAAAAATCTATGAGGAAATGGGAGTGATCACTGGGGGCCCCAGCAGGAGGACGCTTTGTGTTCAGAAAATTTTTAAAAAAGAGTTCAAAATAGAGAACCCTTAACAAGTAGTTTTTTTAAAAGAAAAATGTAATCAAGTTAAAGGGTGTAGAAACTTGTAAATCAGAGATACATAGGCCACAATTCACATCAGGTGTACATTTAGTGATTTCCCTGGGAAATCTCCTGCCATATGTGTTAAACATGTCCACAGGGCTCCGCTGGTTTGAAGAAAGTGAATAGTGTGTCCTTTTGACCTCTGTTTAGCTGGTATATGTCCATGTGTATCGCATAATATAGGTGTGTAGTAGCTTGGTACACCGTCCATCTCAGCCTCCTGTCCAACACAGCCTCCCATCCATCACAGCCTCCCGTCCATCACAGCCTCCCGTCCATCGCAGCCTCCCGTCCATCACAGCCTCCTATCATTACAGCCTCCCGTCCATCACAGCCTCCCGTGCATCACAGCCTCCCGTCCATCACAGTCTCCCGTCCATCATAGCCTCTTGTCCATCACAGCTCCCGTCCATCACAGCCTCCGTCCATCACAGTCTCCCGTCCATCACAGCCTCTTGTCCATCACAGCCTCTTGTCCATCGCAGCCTCCCGTCCATCGCAGCCTCCCATCCATCACAGCCTCCCGTTCATCACAGCCTCCCGTCCATCGCAGCCTCCCGTCCATCGCAGCCTCCCACCAACACAGCCTCCCGTCATCGCAGCCTCCCATCCATCACAGCCTCCTGTCCATCACAGCCTCTTGTCCATCACAGCCTCTTGTCCATCGCAGCCTCCCGTCCATCGCAGCCTCCCATCCATCACAGCCTCCCGTCCATCGCAGCCTCCCGTCCATCGCAGCCTCCCGCCAACACAGCCTCCCGTCATCGCAGCCTCCTGTCCATCACCGCCTCCCGTCCATCACAGCCTCCTGTCCATCACAGTCTCCCATCCATTGCAGCCTCCCGTCCATCACCGCCTCCCGTCCACAGCCTCCCGTCCATCACAGCCTCCCGTCCATCACAGCCTCTTGTCCATCACAGCCTCTTGTCCATCGCAGCCTCCCGTCATCGCAGCCCCCCGTCCATCGCAGCCTCCTGTCCATTACAGCCTCCTGTCCACGCTCATCCACCAGATATTTATACATAGATTACATGTTAATCCTTTTCCTAGGAAATACCTGAGCAGGATTGGGTCAGGAAGACTTCAAAGAACTATCTGGATAGACTGTAACCACAGGATTATTAGAAAATAAATTAGTAATATTGATAAGAAGAACTGGTTTGGCCAATGTCATCCAATGCTCGTAGTTACTGCTATTTTGCACATATCCAAAGAGTCTATTAGTCAGATTTGTGCAAACGTCAGTGGCAGTTCGCAGGTGGTGCTGACATTAGCTGTGGCGCAGTTAGCTGTAGAGATCACAAAAATTGCCTAAATAATGTGTAATGGTCAATACTATTATTACTTATAGCCATTTCATAGACGTCTCGGAAGATGCCATTACGTGGTCTTAAGATGAATATTGACATGTTAGAACATTTTATGTTATTTTCTATTTATTTGTACTGCATTCTACCAATAAGTCATTATGTTTTTGTATAAATATATAGATTAATTTTATTTTTTAAGGCTCCATATTGAGCAGAGAGTTAAAACTTACAGTATTTGTGACCCCAATGTGAGCAGAATTACTGATCCTATATATTTTGTTTTTTTTCAACTGCAGGCTCACACCTTCCTCTCTCCTTTAAAAGCGATCAAGATGGCCACTTCTAACCTGGAAAATCAACTGCAAAGTGCCCAAAAGAACCTGTTGTTTCTGCAGCAGGAGCATGCCAACACACTGAAAGGGTTACACTCTGAGATCCGCCGGCTACAGCAGCACTGCACAGGTAAGAATGGAGCATAAGGCTACTTTCACACATCAGGTTTTTTGTATCAGGCGCGATCCGGCGTGTTTTTAAAAAAAATGCATCCGGTACTGGATGCGTTTTTTTACCATTGACTTACATTAGCGCCGGATCGCACCTGATGTCACAGCGTTGCATCCGTTTTTGGCCGGATCCGTCGGAAATGTACATTCCGGCAGCCGGACAAGACGCTTGCTGTAACGTTTTTTTTTTTTCCCGGAGCCGCCTGATAGTGCCTGAATCGGCACTTCAGGCGGCCGGAAACAATGCAAACCTATGGAGCCGGACCAGTATTTTGACAAATCCGTCAGAAAACTGATCCGGAATCCAAGGTCTCTCTCTTCTCTCTCTCTCTCTCTCTCTCTCTCTCTCCTCTCTCTCTCTCTCCTCTTTCTTTCTCTCTCTCTTCTCTTCTCTTTCCTTCTCTCTCCTCTCTCTCTCTTTCTCTCCTCCTCTCTCCTCTCTCTCTCTCTCTCTCCTTCTCTCTTCTCTCTCTCTTCCTCTCATTTTCAACATGGAAATTTTATATTTCGAGTTGAAAAGGTCAGGACGGATCAGGCAAAAAAACCTGATCAGTTGCATCAGTTTTTTCAAATCAGCGCCGGATCCGTCCTATCAGGCATAGGACGGATTATGCCTGATTCAAAAACCTGATGTGTGAAAGTAGCCTAAGAGGGTGTGAGATCTGTGTGTTATTAGCACGCAATATTCAGCTCGATGCTTGGACTGACCGCAGATCTTCTGACCCGAACTGGACAGTATAATGCTCGTTTATAAGTCCAGGCCAAACATCATAGTCCGTACTCAGACCATGGTACACAGATGTGTGAAATCGGCCTTAGGGAGAAGCCTGTCAATCTAGCTGAGCCTAGAGGGAAGACCCACTTAGGCCAGTTTCACACATCCATGTATCACTGTCCGATTCCACGATGCATTGGCCAACTGAGCCTCCTGGCCTAAATTCAACAGCATCGTGGGCATATATGAGACTGTTGAGTTCAGGTTCATTCCGTAGATCATGGTTTATACTATGTTCGTGATATATAACTGGTCTGAGCGCCACGCTTGTCAATCAAGCCAAGCTTGGAGCACTGACATTCGGAGGACACTTGTCCCTGTTCAAAGCACTCTGTAAAACCATGGCCCCTGCTCATATAGACTAGTGCTTTGTATGGCAGTCTTCATGATGCCTCTTAATGAATTTGCCACATCTTTCAACTGCTGCTCTCCAGTGCTATAATTGTTGCCCCAGTCAGTCAGAGTAGTGCATCTCTGTTATAATTTAAGACACTTTTGTAACGTCATTTCTGATTAATTTGTTGGCACGCCCCATCACATCAGAGCTCTACTCACTTTTCTAAAAGTTGTCGCAAGTGGCCGGGGTTGATATAAAAACGTCAAAAACTGCTATATTTTTGTGCAACATTTCAAGCCGTTTCACTCCAGAAAGCTGACAAAACAACTGCTTGATAAATCAGTATCTTTGTTTTCTCTGAAATAGCACAGCATTTTAAAGTTCATTCTGATTCACTGTCATGAGGGCGTCTGATGGTTTTTCCACGATCATAAGTGATGGAATTTTGCTAGCATATGCCTTCACCTATTGAATAGTGAGGGTCCAGCTGCCAGGACTCCCTCCAGTCCTGAAAATGAAGCAGGAGTGCTTGTTAGGTGGTCCAGCTCCCTCAGATATTTGCCCTGCCCAGTGACGCTCCTGGACACATTCTGTATAGGGCACGAATACACACACCTGATCACTTGAAGTATTAACAATATTACAGACCCCCTACATATTAGGTGGCTAGAAGGATATAGTGTTATGTTATATCCCAGCTATATTTGCAAAAAATCTAAGTGGCACGTATTAAGGGCTCATGCCCATCCAAACATTGGCAACCAGTCTTTATTTATACACTCCTGAACAGTGAAATTGCAACACTAGGAAGGAAAAATTAAATTAATGATGTTAATGAGATGCAAATGATGAAAACATAGATACAAAATTCTAAAATTATTTTGATTTCTCAGTAATGCTCAGAAATACACCTTGGCATACTAATAATGAGATTATTAAGAATTTTCTGAGGAACGTACTGACTCGCTTAATGCAGTTCGGTGCACAAATCATCAAGATCCTCTTCTTTGCAATCGCCTACAAATGATGTTCCAGATGTGCTCGATGGTAGACAAGTGTGGAGACTCTATAGGCCATGGTAGCAAGTTTAGGCCCAGTAGGCTGCTCACAATATCCTGAGCAACATGTGGCCTGACGTTGTTGGGACACTTTGGAGAAATGACTGCACCACTGATTCCACCACCAAATCAATATAATGCTAAGCTTGCATATTATGTCTCTCGATCCGGTGAATTCCACAACTTTTCATTCTTGGTGTTGTAATTTCAGCTCTGAGGAACGTAGATGATATAACAAGTACTAGACTTAGTCACAACAACACGTGATTAAAACAGGATACACAGTCAGACCCTTGAGGAATCTGTGGGAACAGCCAGACATGGGTGGGGGGAGCCTTGCTGTCAGAGGACATCTCTCCAGTCATCCCCATCTATTACCTGTGATGTACTGCTTGTTTCTTTCTTTACGTTTTCTGCTGTATTGTACACTCTTGTATGAGACACTTTTATTCCATGGTTTCAGATGTTAATACTTTCTTTATATCGTTGCATTCGTCATCTTTGCACTTGCACTTTTGCACTCAGTAGCACTTGGCACTTTTTTTTCAGTAACTTGGGGTCTTTGCTGGGTGTAAGAGGGGAGGTGATTCAGCACACTGCCAGTGCAATGAGATATGTCTGTGTCCTGAGTTTCTATACACGTTCTTAATGAGGTGTATTATTACGTATGGATAAAGACGGTTTCCCTCTTGTGAATGTATACTAGCCGTAAACTGTAGTATTGGTTTCACATCTGTAGCTCTTCAATCCACCTTGTATATTATAAGTGACATCATAAGATGGAGTGCATTGCATGGGAGGTAAAAGTTTCAAGTATTTTCATGACTGCGATGTCAACATCTTCTCTGTATTCTTTATCTACAGATTAACGTATGAACTGACGCTTCAAACGTCGATCAGACAGGTAAACGCTATAAAGCTTCATTCATTTAATATGGCATTTTCTTATTATAGTTTTAAATGTTTTTTTCCTTTTACCAATGGAGGATTTCCCAGTTGTCCTTGGTGTCATATGCACCTATTCAGCAAGGAAGAACAAGGAAACTTTTCTTTACTGATCCAGTAGCTGCCTCAAGCTGAATCTGATAGACAAATAGAAGTATGAAAAGGATGTGCACTGTGCCAGCATGGAGCACGCGCTCACACTGCTTTCTTTGTGTCTTATCTGTCAAGCTCCGCTATCTTCCCCCTGTCTGTGCAGAACACAACGGGACTGTATTACAATTGTAAATGTAGTTTTGGAAACGTGGTTTTAACTATGTTAAACAGGTAACAATGGCATTTCTGTAAGTTACTGCTTAAAGGGGTTTCCAAGAGCTCAGGAATGAAATGGCTGTTGAAAATGTAGTAAATAAAAACAAATGTTAATTGTTAACCCCTTAACGACCGCCGATACGCCTTTTAACGGCGGCAGTTACAGGTCTTATGCCTCGGTGCCGCTTTTTAATGGCGCTGAGAAATAAGTGTATAGCGCCCCCAGAATCTGAATTTCTCCGGTTCGGCTGCCAGGGTAGCCTGAACCTAGAGAACATGATTCGGGTCGGCTTTTACCGACCCCAGTGTTCGGTCGCCGTATTAACGAATAACGGTGACAACAAAAAAATAATAAAAGTCCGTTTCCCACTTAATTTCTTTCTCATTGATGTGATCGCACATCAGAGGAGAGAGAAATGGGTTCCCGATCCTCCACAGTACTTCGGTGTCCTGCATCTCCTGTGAAGTCCCTTGCCGTCAGCGTCTGCTTCTGAGAAGAAATGGCAGGTGCATGCGCAGTGCACCGCTGAGATCTCCCGCCGGCACCGTCAACAATAGGAAATTTTTCACAGTGATCAAAATAAAAAAAATAGTAAATCAAACCACCTTTATACCCCCATATTTAGGTAAAAATAATAAATAAAAAAAGTGTTTATTTCCATTAGGGTTAGAGTTGGGTGAAGTTAGGGCTAGGGTTAGGGTTGGATTAAGGTTAGGGTGTGTTGGGGTTAGGATTATGGTTAGGGCGGGATTAGGGTTAGGGGTATGTTGGGATAGGGTTATGGTTAGGGTCGGATTACAGTTAGGGGTGCATTGGGGTTAGGGTTATGGTTACGGTTGGGATTAGGGTTATGGGTGTGTTGGGTTAGGGTTGAGTTAGAATTTGGGGGGATTCCATGTTTAGGTACATCAGGGGATCTCCAAACGCGACATGGCGCCACCATTGATTCCAGCCAATTTGGCGATCAAAAAAGTTCAAATTGTGCTCCCATTTGTAGTAGTTTTGTCCGACCACAGCACAAACTCCTCTAAACGTAACACTAAAACCTTCATTGAAGATGTGTTGACTTGTTTTATTTTTTCAGGATGATTTTATTTTTTGGGGCACTGTGTTTACATATTCATGGCAATATTATATTTATAAAAGTTATATTCTATAACAGGACGATGCACCGTCTTAATTATTGTCACCTATTGTGCATGAAATTTGTCATAGAAAATGATGCTAATGGAAGAAAAAAAAACGTTTGCCCACTTCAGTCCTCCATCAAATGGCCTACAGGAGCTGAGCAGTGTGCCAATAGTATGGCACAGTCAGGGGCGGACATATCATTGATCAACCTGTGAGCCCAGGGTCCAAGGTGAGGAGGGCTCATGTCTACCTCCAAAGAGGTGTAATTTGCGTCAATGTCATGTATGCACAATGGCCCTATATTGTTCTTGCACTTTCTTAGGTCATCTTGTTGGAAGGTGAACGTTTGGCCTAGTTGAGGTCCAGAGCCTTTGGGAAGAGTTTTCATCCAGGATATCTCTGTACTTGGCCGTATTCATGTTTCCTTCGATTGCAACCAGTCGTCCTGTCCCTGCAGCTGAAAAACACCCCCATAGCATGATGCTGCCACCACCATGTTTCACTGTTGGGATTGTATTGGGCAGGTGATAAGCAGTGCCTGGTTTTCTCCACACATACCGCTTAGAATTATCACCAAAATGTTCTATCTTCGTCTTATCAGACCAGAGAATCTTATTTCTCACAGTCTGGGAGTCCTTTATGTGTTTTTTAGCACTGAAGAGATTCTTCCATCGGGCCACTCTGCCATAAAGGCCTGACCGGTGGAGGGCTGCAGTGATAGATGACCTTGTGGAACTTTCTCCCATCTTCCTACTGCATTTTTGGAGCTCAGCCACAGTGATCTTGGGGTTCTTCTTTACCTCTCTCACCAAGGCTCTTCTCCCACGATTTCTCAGTTTGGCTGGACTGCCATGTCTAGGAAGACTTCTGGTGGTCCCAAACTTCTTCCATTTAAGGATTATGGAGGCCACTGTGCTCTCAGGAACCTTGAGTACTGCAGAAATTATTTTGTAACCTTAGCCAGATGTGCGCCTTGCCACAATTCTGTCTGAGCTCCTTGGCCAGTTCCTTTGACCTCACGATTCTCATTTGGTCTGATATGCACTGTAAGCTGTGAGGTCATATATAGACAGGTGTGTGCCTTTACAAATCAAGTCCTATCAGTTTAATTAAGCACAGCTGGAACCCAATAAAGGAGTAGAACAATCTCAAGGAGGATCACAAGGAAATGGACAGCATGTGACGTAAATATGTGTGTCTGAGCAAAGGGTCTGAATACTTATGACCATGTGATATTTCAGTTTTTCTTTTTTAATAAATTTGCAAAATTTCTACATTTGTTTTTTTTCAGCCAAGATGGGGTGCAGAGTATACATTAACCCCTTTACCCCCGAGGGTTGTTTGCACATTAATGACCGGGCCAATTTTTACAATTCTGACCACTGTCCCTTTATGAGGTTATAACTCTGGAATGCTTCAACGGATCTTGGCGATTCTGAGATTTTCTCGTGACATATTGTACTTCATGATAGTGGTAAAAATTTCTTCTATATAACTTGTGTTTATAAAAAAAACAGAAATATGGCGAAAATTTTGCAGTTTTCAAACTTTGAATTTTTATGCCCTTAAAACAGAGAAAAATGTCACAAAATAGTTAATAAATAAATTTTCCACATGTCTACTTTACATCAGCACAATTTTGGAAACAACTTTTTTTTGTTAGGAAGTTATCCCATTTTTTTAGGGACCACCTCACATTTGAAGTCATTTTGAGGGGTCTATATGGCAGAAAATACCCAAAAGTGACACCATTCTAAAAACTGCACCCTTCAAGATACTCAAAACCACATTCAAGAAGTTTATCAACCCTTCAGGTGCTTCACAGAAATTTTTGGAATGTGGAAGGAAAAAATTAACATTTAACTTTTTGGTCACAAAAATGACCTTTTACAAACAATTTTTTTCTTTTCACAAGAGTACGAGGAGAAAATTGACAGATAAAGTTGTGCAATTTCTCGAGTATGCCGATACCCCATATGTGGGGGGAAACAACTGTTTGGACGCATGGCAGCGCTCGAAAGGGAAGGAGCGCCGTTTGACTTTTTCAAACCAAAATTGGCTGGAATTGAGATCAGACGCCATGTCGTGTTTGGAGAGCCCTGATGTGCCTAAACAGTGGAAACCCCCCACAAGTGACACATTTTTGGAAACTAGACCCCCTAAGGAACTTATCTAGATGTGTGGTGAGCACTTTGAACCCTCACGTGTTTCACACAAGTTTATAACGTAGAGACGTGAAAAAAATATATATTTTTTCCACAAACATGATCTTTTTGTCCCCAATTTTTTATTTTCCCAAGGGTAAGAGGAGAAATTGGACCCCAAAAGTTGTTGTCCAATTTGTCCTGAGTACGCTGATACCCCATATGTGAGGGGGGAACCACTGTTTGGGTGGAGAGCTCAGAAGGGAAGGAGCGCCATTTGACATTTTCATTCCAAAATTGGCTGGAATTGAGATCGGACGCCATGTCACGTTTGGAGAGCCCCTGATGTGCCTAAACAGTGGGAACCACCCAATTCTAACTCCAACACTAACCCCAACACGCCCGTAACCCTAACCACAAACCTAACCCCAACTTTAGCCCCAACCCTAACCTGAACTTTAGACCCAAGTCTATCCCTAACCCTAACTTTAGCCCCAACCCTAAACTTAACTTTAGCCCTAACTTTGGCCACAACCCTAACCCTAATGGGAAAATGGAAATAAATAATTTTTTTATTTTTATTTTTCCTAACTAAGGGGATGATAAAGGGGGGTTTGATTAACTATTTAAAGCGGGTTTTATGTTTTTCAGCTGTCACACACTAAAAGACGCTTTTTATTGCAAAAAATAGTTTTTGCATCAGCACATTTTTGGAGCTATAATTTTTCCTTATTTTGTCCCACAGTCATGTGAGGTTTTGTTTTTTGCGGGATGAGTTGACGGTTTTATTGGTACCATTTTCGGGCAGATGACATTTTTTGATCGCTTTTTATTCCGATTTTTGGGAGGCAGAATGAGCAAAAACCAGCAATTCATGAATTTCTTTTGGGGGGGTCGTTTATACCGTTCCCCGTGTGGTAAAATGGATAAGGCAGTTTTATTCGTTGGGTCTCTACGATTACAGCGATACCTCATTTATATCATTTTTTTTATGTTTTGGCGCTTTTATACAATAGAAACTATTTTATATAAAAAAAATAATTATTTTTGCATCACTTATTCTGCGAGCTATAACTTTTTTATTTTTTTGTTGATGACGCTGTATGGTGGCTTGTTTTTTGCGGGACAAGATGACGTTTTCAGCAGTATCATGTTTATTTACATCCGTCTTTTTGGTCGCGTGTTATTCCACATTTTGCTCAGCGGTATGATGATAAAGCATTGTTTTTTTGCCTTGTTTTTTTGTGTTTTTTTTTTTTTTAAGGGTTTCACTAAAGGAGTTAACTAGTGGGACAGTTTTATAGGGTGGGTCGATACGGACGCGACAATACTAAATATGTTAACTTTTATTGTTTTGTTTTTTTACAGTGCCTTGCGAAAGTATTCGGCCCCTGGAACTTTTCCATCCTTTTCCCACATATCATGCTTCAAACTTAAAGATACCAAATTTAAATTTTGGTGAAGAATCAACAATAAGTGGGACACAATTGTGAAGTTGAACGAAATTTATTGGTTATTTACATTTTTGTGGAAATACAAAAACTAAAAAGTGGGGCGTGCAATATTATTCAGCCCCTTTAACTTAATACTTTGTTGCGCCAACTTTTGCTGCGATTACAGCTGCAAGTCACTTGGGGTATGTCTCTATCAGTTTTGTACATCGAGAGACTGAAATTCTTGCCCATTCTTCTTTGGCAAACAGTTCGAGCTCAGTGAGGTTGGATGGAGATCGTTTGTGAACAGCAGTTTTCAGCTCCTTCCACAGATTCTCGATTGGATTCAGGTCTGGACTTTGACTTGGCCATTCTAAGGTTAAGTGCACACGTTCAGGATTATTTGCGTTTTTTTTGCGGAAAAAACTAAAACGCATGATTTAAGCATCCTATCATTTAGAATGAATTCCGCAATTTTTGTGCACATGGTGCGTTTTTTTCCGCGAAAAAAACGCATCTCGGAAAAAGAACCAACATGTTCATTAATTTCCCGGAATTCTAGCGTTTTTCCCACTATATTATTGCCCTAGAAAGTTCTGTGGGAAAAACGCAATCGCGCAAAAAAAACGCACCAAAAACGCGCGTTTTTACGGCGGAAAAAGTCGTTTTTTCTCAGGAAAATTCTGCAAACATTCCTGAACGTGTGCACATAGCCTAACACCTGGATACATTTATTTGTGAACCATTCCATTGTAGATTTTGCTTTATGTTTGGGATCATTGTCTTGTTGGAAGACAAATCTCCATCCCAGTCTCAGGTCTTTTGCAGACTCCAACAGGTTTTCTTCAAGAATGGTCCTGTATTTGGCTCCATCCATCTTCCCATCAATTTTAACCATCTTCCCTGTCCCTGCTGAAGAAAAGCAGGCCCAACCATGATGCTGCCACCACCATGTTTGACAGTGGGGATGGTTTGTTCAGGGTGATGAGCTGTGTTGCCTTTACGCCAAACGTATTGTTTGGCATTGTTGCCAAAAAGTTCGATTTTGGTTTCAACTGACCAGAGCACCTTCTTCCACATGTTTGGTGTGTCTCCCAGGTGGCTTGTTGCAAACTTTAAACGACACTTTTTATGGATATCTTTGAGAAATGGCTTTCTTCTTGCCGCTCTTCCATAAAGGCCAGATTTGTGCAGTGTACGACTGGTTGTTGTCCTATGGACAGACTGTCCCACCTCATCTGTAGATCTCTGCAGTTCATCCAGAGTGATCATGGGCATCTTGGCTGTATCTCTTATCAGTCTTATCCTTGTTTTAGATGAAAGTTTAGAGGGACGGCTGGGTCTTCGTAGACTTGCAGTGGTATGATACTCCTTCCATTTCAATATGATCGCTTGCACAGTACTCCTTGGGATGTTTAAAGATTTGGAAATCATTTTGTATCAAAATCTGGCTTTAAACTTCTCCACAACAGTATCACGGACCTGCCTGTTGTGTTCCTTGGTCTTCATGATGCTCTCTGTGCTTCAAACAGAACCCTGAGACTATCACAGAGCAGGTGCATTTATACAGGGACTTGATTACACACAGGTGGATTATATTTATCATCAGTAGTCATTTAGGACATTGGATCATTGAGAGATCCACAATGAACTTCTAGAGTGAGTTTGCTGCACTGAAAGTAAAGGGGCCGAATAATATTGCGCTCCCCACTTTTCAGTTTTTGTATTTCCACAAAAATTTTAAATAACCAATAATTTGTTCAACTTCACAATTGTGTCCCATTTGTTGTTGATTCTTCACCAAAAATTTGCATTTGGTATCTTTATGTTTGAAGCATGATATGTGGGAAAAGGTTGAAAAGTTCCAGGGGGACAAATACTTTGCAAGGCACTGTATTTACATAGTAATAATGTGTTTATTGGGGAAATATTTTTTTTTATTTATTTAGGGATTTTTTAAAAATATTTTTACACAGTATAATATTTTTTTTACTTTATTACATTGTCCCAGGGTGGGACATCACAATATAGTGTCAGATCGCTGATCTGACACTTTGCAGAGCACTGTGTCAGATCAGTGCTCTAACAGTCAGTGCAGGAGGCTTGCCGGCGCCTGCTCTTAGCAGGCACTGACAAGCTACCTCCCTGCAGGACCCGGAAGGACCAAGTGGCCATCTTGGATCCGGGGTCTGCTGGGAGGAGGCCCTCGGAACAACGCGATCACATCTGGTTTTTCTGAGGGTCTCAGGAAAGCATGCAGGGAGCCCCCTCCCTGCGCGATGTTTCCCTATGCCGCCGGAATACTGCGATCATGTTTTATCGCAGTGTACCGGGGGTTAAAGTGGAGGGAGCGGTCTGTGACCGCTCCTGGTACTTAGTGACGGGTGTCAGCTGTGAGAATCAGCTGACACTCGGCCGCGATCCACCGCGCTCACCCCGTGAGCACGTCTGATCGCATAGGACATACTATCCCGTCCATAGCCCAGGTACCATGATGTCAGAAAGGGGTTAATGAGAAAAACATTTACTTTTTTGAATTTACCAAATGGCTGCAATGAAACAAATAGTGAAAAATGTAAAGGGGTCTGAATACTTTCTGTACCCACTGTATTTGAATCTAAAATTAATTTTTGCTATTTGAATTTCAGCTTTAACAGGTTCTTTGTTTCTCTGTACATTGAGCTTGGTTGTGATCATAAATCTGAGAGGAACTTAAAAAAGACAGATAAGAGGGGCAGAAACTATCTCATTGGACTATCAGAACAAGTTCACTAACAGATTCTTGGTTAACTCATTTTGCAGGGTCAGTAGACTTTTTAAAGGAATAAAAATATATCTATCCTTAAAGGTGAACAACCTTTAAAAGCATGCAACAGGACATTTTATACTCCCTTGAGTGGGGGGGGGGTGGCTTTCAACTGTTTCGGCATCCTTGATGCTGATACAATTGAACAAAATGATGGAGAGGGAGCCATCAGCTGATGCTCCCTCTCCCATCATTGCCCCTCTGCATCTGAGCTCTGTGAGGTCTCAGTACAGAGGACATGATGAAGTCATTACAGCGCGCCCTCTGTGCCAAGCAGTGCAGAGGATCAGAAGACCAGAAGAGACTGCAGAGACCGGAGCAACGGGGGGAGGTGGGTATTTTTTATGTATGGAGGCCCATTATACTGTATGGAGCAATATATGGGATCCATTATACTGTATGGAGCAATATATGGGACCCATCATACTGTATAGCAAACTATATGGGGCCCATTATACTGTATGGAGCACTATATGGGGCCCAATATACTGTATTGAGCACTATATGGGGCCCATTATACTGTATGGAGAACTATATGGGGCCCATTATACTGTATGGAGAACTACTGTACATGGGGCCCATTATGCTGTATGGAGCAATATACAGTATGGTGCTCATTATTCTGTATGGAGGACTATGTGGTGCCCATAATACTGTATGGAGGACTATGTGGTGCTCATAATACTGCATGGAGGACTATGGGTTCCCATAATACTGTATGGAGGACTATGTGGTGCCCATAATACTGTATGGAGGGCTATGTGGTCCCCATAATACTGTATAGAGGACTATATAGGAGGAAAATTACTTTGTAAGGGCTGCAAAGTTGTGGGATGTGTTCTTCTGTGGGCCCAAATAGAACTCCTGCTATGGAGCCTCATGACTTGTATGTATGTCCCTGGCTCCAATCACTTCTTCACATTGTAAATTCACCAATAGTGTCCCATTGTTTTTTTTTATTTTTTACTTTATACATTTGACATTGTTTTGTATTGAAAGTGGTAAAGTGGTGAACCAGTCAGTTAAAGGCCCACCAAAGTAAATTCTTTCTGCCTCCATTGAACTAATGTAACCCTATGGACACATTTATGCTATGTGCTGGAAGCTTTTCCAGGGTACGTGGTAAAAGTATATTATAAATGTGAACATGCTTTGGTACGCTAATCTTCTACCATGTAATACCTGAATATGGAAAGTTTGACACCCTTTTTTTAATAATCAGAATGATAATGTTATTTTTTAATTCATTTACAGGGGACAGGTTTTCTAGAAGTGATGAGCTTAGGAGAAAATGTGAAGAACTGGAAGCTCAGCTTAAAGACAAAGAAACGGAAAACAATGAGCTAATAAAGGAGCTTGAGCAGAAAAATGCAATGATAATGGTGCTGGAAAATACAATAAAGGAAAGGGAGAAGAAATACTTGGAAGAACTGAAAGTTAAAAGCCATAAGCTCAACATGTTGTCCAGTGAGTTGGAGCAGAGAGCGAGCACTATTGCATATCTCACATCACAGCTGCATGCAACAAAGAAGAAGCTGCTCAGTACAAGTGGAGCCCCTGAAGCTGCTCCTCCAGGGAGCCCAGTAATGTCCACCTACAAGCCATCCCCTCCGAAAGAAAAGCTACCTGAGACTCCGAGAAGAAGGATGAAGAAGAGCTTATCCACACCCCTTAATGCTGACTTTGCAGAAGTCTATAGGCTCGGGGCGGATGGTCGTAAAATAATGTTACGTGAACCTGTAGATGCCATGCCTGATCCCACCCCATTTTTACTGGCAAGACAAATGGTGGACACACAGATCATCAAAGAGCGCCCACTTGTTATCCCTCCGATACGCTCTGACTCTAGTAGTCCAGCTAAAGAGAAGAAGCAGAAGGCCCATGTTGGGGTTGCCCATAGGATCCCACATGCAACCTCTGTCCAGAGTCAACATGTGCCCCAGCCAGAAGTGGAGACCCTAGCGTGGACCAAGTCAATGCGAGCAAAGTTGTTAGGAAGCACTCAGGAACTGACAGAACTATATAAATATATTTATCCACTGGTAAAACTCATGACCATGATGCTTTTTATGCACTGTTACCACATCCGGTAAATACAGACACTACATTTTGATTTGTTTTTTATTTTTACAATTACTTGATTTCCCTGCATGCCAAATATGAACAGACACTTTGTTAATAATAAGTCATACACAGTCCTAAGCGCCTATGGAATCGCTATCTATCCGCCTGTGTAAAGCTTGCCCCAATCCCTCCAACAATAACGGACTACGCTGACAAGAGCACTACTGCACAGCAATACCAGTGTGGCAAACTGTATGACGCTGTTCACACATACTGCTCTACTCTGTATAACAATGCCATCACTGGCGGAACGGCAAACCACGCAGATAAATGTATATGTCTGATCAATTTAATAAGACAATTTCCTGAAAGTCAATGGTGGTGTTTAGACATTTCATTTACCCATAATTCCGCTTTCTAGTTTTATTCTCTGTGATCGTCTTCTAACTCTGCATTCAGTCATTCTTCTGTTATTCCTCCTGAATATTTACAAATAAATGGACAACTGGGTGTCACCATTTCCTTTATCAGAGGTGTATGTGCCTACATGGCGTGACACAGGCTGGCTGCACAGATTGGACACAACCTCTAACTGGTGACACTACTGTCGGTGTGTCCAAAAATGTGGAGCAGGAATGACAGAGACTGACTCACTGCTGGGTTAAGGAGAGACGCAGACTCCTGTGTTGGGCATCATAAAGATCCCCTATCAGGAAGAATATGTGTATTTGACAAGTCGTCTTATCATTTTCTACACATAAGTGGGTATTCCGATCACTGAAAGTCATGGCATTTGCCTTAACGTTGTGCTCAACATTTGGACTCCCATCACCCTGGAGAATAAAAAGAGAGATTCATTTAGGTTTTTTCCCACGCAGAGTTACTTCAGATTCGTAATTGTGCAGGGAATCGCAGCAGAGACGCATTCAGATAGTGACAGACTGAATCTTCCATCTCACATACAAAGACAAAACCACAGACCGTGAATCGGGGCGTTTTACTTCAAATCAGCGCTGCTTTCTGAAAATTGCAGCTAGAACTTTGTCTTTATTAAAAGCTAAATCTAAACAGTATAAGATCTAAAAGCTTTAGCCCATAGATTTTGGTTGTGGCATATGTTTAAAGTCAAAACCTGTTGCTGTACATACGTCCCTGGCAACAAACATGTGAACCAGTAGCCCACATTTAGGGATTCCCATACACAAGCTTTAAAAAATCCCCAAAATTTGTACTGTTCAGATAATAAATCATGAATGAAAATGAGGGATAAAGTTCTGTTTCCACTTCACAAAATTTTCTTGCACTTTTGGTTGAGGAATGTTGGCCTGAGGCTGGTTTCATGTGTATGGATAGCGATGTCCAGACCAACCACCGGTGTCCTGACCGACACTCAACACCCTCATTTATGCGAGGACATCCATTGCTGGGCTGGACACTCTACAAGTGGCTGGGCTGCATAGGACAATGGCAGTTTAAAATACACTGCAATAACTTGGTATTGCAGCGAATTGTATAGTCCATCAATGGAAAAAGAATGTTTTAAAAAAAAAAAAAATTAAGTCAACCTTCTTTTTCCTGAATGTAAATAGTGAAATGTAAAAAAAATTACATAATTGGTATTGTCGCATGCGTAATTGCCCAAACTGAGAAAATATTTGTTTATCCCATAAGGTGAATACTGAAACAAATAAATATCACAACTACACAACTGCCATTAATTTTTGTTACTTCACATACCCAAAATTGTATCAATAAAAATTACAGCTCCACACGCAAAGTCCTTCCATAGAAGAATTAAAGTTACAAATCTCAAGAAATGGAGACACAAACCATTTTTATTTTGTATATTTTACAAGGTTCAGAATTTTTTTATCCACTAAAATGTAAATTTTTTTCTATATATATCTATATATATATAGATATATATATATAATATATTATATACGGTGTGTGTTTATATAATATACACCCTTGGTGTCACCATGATTGTGGGAGATCTGAAGAATCATTTGGTCAGGTCAGTTTTATTGCACAGTGAACTCTGGAAAAACGAAACCCAAATAGCGGGGGATTGTGTTTGTTTCACCACACTTGGGAAAAAAAAATCCTGGTTTTCAGTACATGATATAGTAATTGATTGGTGTTATTCAAGACTAGAAATTGTACCGCAAAAAACAAGCCCTAGTAACAGTAATATAGTTAGCAAGGCTGAAAAAAGACATTTGTCCATCCAGTTCAGCCTATATTCCGTCAAAATAAATCCCAGATCTATGTCCTTCTAAAGAACCTAATAACTGTAAGATACAATATTGTTACGCTCCAGGAAGACATCCAGGCCTCTCTCAAACCCTCGACTGAGTTCGCCATCACCCCCTCCTCAGGCAAGGAATTCCAGATTCTCACTGCCCTAACAGTAAAGAATCCTCTTCTATGTTGGTGGAACAACCTCTCTCCTCCAGATGCAGAGAATGTCCCCTTGTGACCATCACCTTCCTTGGTATAAACAGGTCCTCGGAGAGATATTTGTATTGTCCCCTTATATACATATACATAGTTATTAGATCGCCCTCAGTCATTTTTTTTCTAGACTATATAATCCTAATTTTGCTAATCTCTCTGGGTATTGTAGTTCCCCCATCCCCTTTATTAATTTTGTTGCCCTCCTTTGTACTCGCTCTAGTTCCATTATATCCTTCCTGAGCATCAGTGCCCCAAACTGTACACAGTACTCCCATGTGCGGTCTAACCAGGGATTTGTACAGAGGCAGTATAATGCTCTCATCATGTGTATCCAGACCTCTTTTAATGCACCCCATGATCTTGTTTGCCTTTGCAGACGCTAGTACAGCTGTGTCGATAGAAAAATAAAGTTCGGACTCTTTAGAGAAAAGTAGATAAAAATGAAAGCGCAAAGATTAAAAATTACCTGTTTCTTTAAGGCTTAAAGACCATTAGATGATAACATTCCCCTTTTCTTACCATCTCTTAAAATCAGGGCTGCTGGGTTTATATGCACATATTTAAGATTAATATCTTTATTGTGGGTCTGGTCAAGAAATTTAGGCTGTGTTCACATTGGCATCATGGTTTAATTTCTTTAAAGGGAAGTGAATCTATCAACAGGATTTCACACCCCAAAGTATATATGGATGTAACTCCTTCCAAGACAAGCCCAGCGATACCTTTACATGGCCAGTCTGTTCCTCTGTTACTGTAAAATCAGTGAATTGATATGCCAATGAGGCTGAAGAGCTATTGTAGATCTGACGCCTCTGTCACTCCAGCTCTATTCCGTGCCCAAGCATTACCTACTTATGCTTCACTGTCTGCTCCTTTGTGTGAAGTCACGCAACATACAGGCCGTCAGTCAAGCAGGAAAAGGTGGTGCTGGGCGGAGAATAGAGCTGGAGTGACAGAAGCTTTACATCTGAAAATAGTCCTTAGACCTCAGTTCAAAGCTGATTCCTTAGTAATGAAAAATCAGACTGGGCATGTAAAGATTATCTGCACTTGGCTATGAAGAGTTACATGCAGGTATAAATAGTTGCTGGGGGGGTGAAATGTTGCTGAAAGATTTGCTTTAAGAGGCAGAAGCTATTCCTGTGGACTGTATTATGGTTCTGTACAAGTTCTGAGTATACCTACAAATCTATGGGTGCATTCTGAACTTTCAGGTTTTGAAAAAAATCTAGCAGAGATGCCATACTTCAGTGCACCAAGGTTCTGTTCACATCCATTTATGTTAAATGGATGCCATTGGAGGCACATTATCTTTTCAGCTGTACTGGTACAGACTGCAATCCTATATTCTGGGCCCCAGAAGCATTCGAGGGCCATGCGCAGCACTGCTTGAGCGGAGCGCGGAACTGCTTGAGACTACAACGATGAATGTAACCCCCTGCCTGCTTTTAGCTACAGCTTGGCACCAAAATATGAAAAGTGTCTGGCCCCATTGTCTTTTCTTTCCCATGGGCTTTCAAAACTCATATTTAAGGGAATGTCACAAAGATGACAACTGAATGATTGCTGGGAATCTGGCTGCTGAGACCCCATGATCATGAAAAGGGGAAGGAGGAGCCCCCTAAGTACTGGTGTGAATGGCGTGGTAATGATCCTGTGTGACCACCACTACATACAGTGAAGGGCAAGGGAGTGGTCACATATGTTCAGAAATGCTCCATAAGCACAAGAAACTTTGGGACCCCAATCATACCGATCCATGTAGATGCCAGCGTTGTGCCCCCACTGGTCATAAAGCGATCACTTAGGTGACATATGTTCTTTCTGGGAAAACCCTTCAGATGTAGTGAAATGTTGTAAAATTTGATTGTAGTCTGAATCCTAAAGTATAATGAAAACTATTGTTAAACTTTGCTTTGTTCTGATGTGATCCACCACCATTCTAAATACTCATCTGTTGCGTGAGGCCATATTACTGCTGTCTGCAATCAGCTCTTACTACCACTGCCTCATTGGTAAATTACTTCAAGAGGAAAAAATCTACTGAAGCGGAAAGAGCGCCTGTCACCTTCGTCACTTATGTTACCCACAGACCTAACTGATCACAGGACCAAATGATCATCCTTTTCACTATTAAACAGAATTAGTGCTGAACAGTGGAAGACGCTGCACTCCTGTAATGTAAGGGTACGTGCCCATGATCAGGAATATTGGCGTTTTAGAAGCATTACACTCCCGCTGAGTCCGAAATGCTGCTTTCTACGATACAAGCACGGGATGATTTATAGACATCCCATGCCTACTGTGGTTCTATTTGACGCTGAGTAAACTGACCGCAGTGCAAGTTTACGAGCCGCAGCATGTCAATTTCTAGTCTCCGCAATAAACATTTTCACAATAGAATGTATTGGATGCCATAAATCTGTGCGGTTCAGTAAACACGTGGATTTACCAGCTTGATTAGAATGCAGCACTTTGGACGCAGCAAAAATACGCTGCTTCCAGATTGTGGGCACCCGGCCTTAGAGATGATATCTGTCATCTGATCATTTACTATTCTCGGAGAAAAACAGCATGTGATGTAAATGCCCTGTATTTCACATGATATGAACACTTACCTATTGGTAAAATTATTCATAACTTGACAAATATTTTACTTATTTCTCAGTGTTCTAAATATGACATCAAATAGGCAATTCATACGAACCGTTTTTTGGGTGTAGGCAATCCTTAAAGGGAATCTGTTACCAGGTTTGGCCGATATGAGATCCATCTACCACCTTATGGGGCTGATATACAGCATTCTATAGTGCTGTGTATAAGAATCCAACCTGACGTGTAAGAGAAGAAAAATAACTTTTATTATACTCACCTGTGGGGCGGTCTGATCCTATGAATGTCGCAGGTCTTGGTCCAGCGCCTCCTATCTTCTTACAATCGCTATCCTTCTTGCTTCATGTGGGCGACGCGTCGCTGCATCATCCACACTGTCTGCTCGGCACCACGCTCCTGCGCAGGCGCACTGATCTGTCCTGTTGAGGGCAGAGCAAAGTACTGCAGTGCGCAGGCGCCGCGAAAGGTCAAAGAGCCCCGATGCCTGCGCACTGCAGTACTTTGCTCTGCCCTCAACAGGACAGATCAGTACGCCTGCGCAGGAGCGCGGTGCCGAGCAGACAGTGTGGATGATGCAGGGACGAGTCATCCTCACAAACCAAGAAGATGGGTGGTGTCGGACCAGGACCAGTGACACCCCTCGGACTGGACCGCCCAGCAGGTGAGTATAATAAAAGTTATTTTTCTTCTCTTCCAGGTCCATTTGGGGGCAGATATACAGCATTATAGGATGCTGTATATCAGCCCCGAAAGGTGATGACCGCATCTCGTATCGGCCAAACCTGGTGACAGGTTCCCTTTAAACAGATTAAATGCTTTATCTTATGAAGGCGTTCCTGTTTCAAAATTTGTTGTGTTGAGGTTCTTGTAATTGGCTCTAAAAATTAATTATTAGTGTTACATTTTCCAGAATATTCTAACATTTTAAGAGGTGTTATTTTTTGCAATGCTCCGTAAAGTCGTATTTATGAGGTGTTGGTTGTGCTGCACAGATTAGCTGAATGGCACCTCAAAATAACACCACTCCCACCCCAAATAAAAATGTGTTCTAATGCGTTTATAGTTTTGTAGTTTTCCTAAATCCGTAGTCACATTGGTAAATAGTGATAGCACTAGAAATACTTCCCTAGGGGACTGGAATCACAGTTCAGGCATTTGTCATAAATGTCTGATGGATGTGGGACCCACCTCTAAGACTTGACCCTTTCATCAAAATGGGATCCTCAGCTCTTATTGGTGCTTATGAGACTGAAACCTAATTGGAAACTGAACAACTACAGGCCACTAACTTTCTAAGGCCGGGATCACACATGCGAGGAAATCGTCCGACGCTCGCATGTGAAATCCCAGCTCTGGCGCCGGCACTCGGGAGTAGAGTGCATGTATTTCTATGCAGCCGCTCGCTCCACTCCCGAGTGCCGGCGCCAGAGCTGGGATTTCACATGCGAGCGTCGGACGACTTCCTCGCATGTGTGATCCCGGCCTAATAGTTAGCAGTGCAGGCAGATGGGTCTTCGGCACTACATATAAGAAATGTGGAAAAGCTTGTATTAGTAAAATATCTACATGTCTTCTTCCTAAATATTTTAATATATTTCATATTTCTGATTATTTGGAAATCATGAAACATCAGTTTTTTCAGTTTTTTATTTTAAAACAAGCTTAAAAGGAATCTGTCACCAGACTTTTCCTACCTCATCTAAGAGTATCGTGATATAGGGGCAGAGACTTTGATTCCAGCGATGTATCCCTTACTGGGCTTGCTTGCTTGAGTTTTGTTAAAATCCCTGTTTTATCTGCTGCAGCTCTACCAGTTCTCTGAATTCAGAGTTGTGTATAACCCTGCCCACACCATTGAGATTTAAAGTTGACAATCAATGGTGTGGGGTGTGGTTGGACTACCTGGCAGCAGGTTTACTATTGTTCTAGTGATAATCTGCTGATAAAGCAGTGGTTTTATAAAACTACATTAAGCAGCCAAGTAAGTGACACATCACTGGAATCAGGGTTTCTGCCCTACATTATTCCTCTCTATAATTACGTCGCAAAAACCTGGTGATTGATTTCCTCTAATAACCTTAACTTAAAAATTGAATACAAAAAAAATCTTGCTTAAAGAGGACATTTGACCAATTTTAGCATGTTTAAACTGGCCACATCATGGCCAGAGCTACATAAAACATATTTTTTTCATTTATCATCTCCGTTGCAGAGATTTGCCTCTTGTGGCATGTACTTTGTTGCCTGCATGATGATTAATCATGAGCATGAGGCTTCGTACAGGGGAAAGAGGAACACACCACCAGAAGGTCAGAAGAACATGCTTTCTCCTGTCAGACATGATGATAGACATCCCTCCTTTCCTCACTGACCTCTGCAACTAATATGTTGAATGCAGTGGAGATAAGTGTGATTACAAAAACTTTTCGCGTTTATCTCATGGCAGTCAGTGTGGGGGAGTGTAATTGCAAACACCTTCTGCAGCTTTTCATTCTGCTGTCAACTCATCTGTATCTCACCTCCCATCACACTGATTTCTGCATAGGTATAATCACAGGAACTAACCGCATCAAAGATGCTTATAATGGTTTTAGTTCTTTTAATTAAAGCTGCAAACGTTACTCATATCACACCATCTTTATAGTGGTATTCTCAAATTTTATTTTACTAGAAAGTATAAAAATAAGCACATTTTCAATTGATTGACTTTTTCTATCTTCTGTCATTCTGCAATGAGAGCTTCCTTCATAGAGTACAGCTGTTTTTTATCTAGCTCGGCCAGTAATGCCTGTGAGAGTAAGCAGCAGTTACATTTCAGGAGAGGGGTTAACTCTTAGCATACCAGTCAGCTTATTTCTATACAGCAGGTAGCTGTTCAACTACCACCTCAGATTCTGAAGAGCTGCTGTTAGAAATCTTTCTCTTATCAATTGCTCCTATCAATCCTGTAGAATCCACAATCCTCAGAACCCAGCCCCATGGCTCACACTGCCACTGCCTAGCTATGTACATGTTCAAATGCCCTGTTATCTTTATATGTAAGACTAGTGTAGACTAAAGAACAAAAACCCCTGGTGACTGAATGTGTTACAGCAGAACTTGTGCTGAGCTTTTAGTCCTACTAACACTACAGGTCTACTATTCATCAGAATCTCACTAAAGGAGGAGAGCCCGCTCTTCCCAAAAACCAAGAAATGCAGAGACTACAGAGCTATGAGCTGCTTCACGACATCCATCGTATATACCAGGCACCGCGGAAGGTGCGTTCCTGCAAACCACGGTACATGTGTGGTGTGACGATTGAGCGGGCTCACTCCAAGCGTCGGTGTGATCAAAAGCAGGTGTCAGCACTACATGAAAGCTGACACCCTGCAGCAATGCCCACGATCGGAGCTAGTGCCAATCGTGCTTACTTAACATTAAGCAAAAGGCAAAGCTAACCAAACAACAGCATGAAGAACAAAAAGATCTTCAAACAAGTCAAGGACAAAGTTGTTGAGAAGTAAAAGTCAAGGTTGGGTCATAATAAAATATTTCATTATCTCATGATCCCCTGGAGCACCATCAAATCCCTTATCATCAAATGGTACCGCAACAAACCTGCCAAGAGAGGGCCACCCACCAAAACTCTCAGCCCAAGCAAGGAGAGCATTAATCAAAGAGGCAGTAGAGACCAAAGGTAACCCTGAAGAAGCTGCAGTTCCCAATCAGAAACGAGTATTCGTCCATAAAACCACAATAAGCCGTTTACTTCATAGAGGTGGCCTTTCTTTATGGAAGATGGGCAGAAAAACGCCTTTGCTTACGCACAAATTGTAAGGTTTATTTTGAGTTTGCCAAAAGACGTGGGAACTCCCCAAATGTATGGAGGAAGGTGCGGTGGTCAGGTGAGATTAAAATTGAACTTTTTGGCCAAAAAGTTAAATGCTATGTCTGACGCCAAACCAACGCAGCTCATCACCCCAATAACACCATCCCCACAGTGAAACGTGGTGGCAGCATCATGCTGTGGGAATGTGTTTCAGAAAGCAGGGACAGAGAAAATGGTCCGAGTCAAGGAAAGATGGATGGTGTGAAATACAGGGATATTCTTGAGCAAAACCTGTTGCACTGTGTCCGTGATTTGAGACTGCGATGGAGGTTCACTTTCAAAAAGACAAAGACCCAAAGCATCCTGCTAAAGCAAGACTTCAGTGATTTAAGGGGAAATGTGGAAATCTTTTGGAATGGCCTTGTCAAAGCCCAGACAATCTGTGGTCAAACTTGAAGATTGCTGTTCACCAGAGAAAATCATCTAACCAGAAGGAGCTGGAGCAGTTTTGCCTTGAGGAATGGGCAAAAATCACAGTGGCAAGACGTGGAAAGCTCATAGAGACTTATCTAAAGCAACTTGCAGCTTTAACTGCTGCAAAAGGAGGCTGTACAAAGTACTGACCTCAGGGGGGTGAATCAGCGTCGGACTGGAACACCTTGGCCACCAGAGAAAATCATTCTTGGGGCCCACTATGTAGCTACAAAGCAATAAATACAAGACCACCAATTGTGCAGTAAAACACACTAATATCAGGGTATAATATAAGGTAGTACATGTCTTAATTATGTAGCAGGAATTGGGGTAGCCTCCCTCATAGATTATAAAGCAGCCCCCTCATAGGGGATAATGCTGCCCCCCATAGGGGATAATGCTGTCCCCTCATAGGGTATAATGCTATATATATATATATATATATATATGTATATATATGTATATATATAGATATAGATAGATACCATATATACTCGAGTATAAGCCGACCCCCCTAATTTTGCCACAAAAAACTGGGAAAACTTGAGTATAAGCCCAGGGTGGAGAATGAGATTATGCCCCATATGCTGCCCCATGTATTATGCCCACAAGATGCTCCATAGATTGTGCCCCATATGCTGCCCATGTATTATGCCCCCATAGATTCTCCATAGATTGTGCCCCCATAGATGCTCCATAGATTATGCCCCCATAGATGCTCCTTAGATTATGCCTCCATAGAAGCTCCATAGATTGTGCCCCCATAGATGCTCCATAGATTATGCCCCCATAGATGCTCCATAGATTATGCCCCCATAGATGCTCCATAGATTATGCCCCCATAGATGCTCCTTAGATTATGCCTCCATAGAAGCTCCATAGATTGTGCCCCCATAGATGCTCCTTAGATTATGCCCCATAGATGCTCCATAGATTGTGCCCCCATAGATGCTCCTTAGATTATGCCCCCATAGAAGCTCCATAGATTGTGCCCCCATAGATTATGCCCCTATAGATGCTCCATAGAATATGCCCCATAAATGCTCCTTAGATTATGCCCCCATAGATTATGCCCCCATACATGCTCCTTAGATTATGCCCCCATAGAAGCTCCATAGATTATGCCCCCATAGAAGCTCCATAGATTGTGCCCCCATAGATTATGCCCCTATAGATGCTCCATAGATTATGCCCCCATAAATGCTCCTTAGATTATGCCCCCATAGATGCTCCTTAGATTATGCCCCCATAGAAGCTCCATAGATTGTGCCCCCATAGATTATGCCCCTATAGATGCTCCATAGATTATGCCCCCATAAATGCTCCTTAGATTATGCCCCCATAGATTATGCCCCCATAGAAGCTCCATAGATTATGCCCCCATAGATGCTCCATAGATTATGCCCCATAGATGCTCCATAGATTAGATTATGCGCCCATAGATTGTGCCCCCATAGATTGTGCCCCCATAGATTGTGCCCCCATAGATGCTCCTTAGATTGTGCCCCCATAAATGCTCCTTAGATTATGCCCCCATAGATGCTTCACAGATTATGCCCCATAGATTATGCCCCCCTAAATGCTCCCCAGATTATGCCCCATAAATGCTCCCCAGATTATGCCCCATAGATTATGCCCCCATAGAAGCTCCATAGATTATGCTCCCATAGATGCTCCATAGATTATGCCCCATAGATGCTCCATAGATTTATGCCCCCATAGATTATGCCCCCAGATTTGCCCCCATAGATTGTGCCCCCATAGATGCTCCTTAGATTATGCCCCCATAGATGCTCCTTAGATTATGCCCCCATAGAAGCTCCATAGATTGTGCCCCCATAAATGCTCCTTAGATTATGCCCCCATAGATGCTCCACAGATTATGCCCCCATAGATTACGCCCCCATAAATGCTCCCCAGATTATGCCCCCATAAATTCTCCACAGATTATGCCCCCATAGATTATGCCCCATAAATGCTCCACAGATTATGCCCCCATAGATGCTGCAAAAAAAATTTAAAAAAAGACATACTCACCTCTCGTCGCTGGGGGCCAGGTGCCGGTGTCCTGAGCAGGCGGGGACACCGGCGCGCTATGGGGGACAGGTGCCGGTGTCACCGTTGGCTCAGGGCCCCGGCACCTGCAATATTTACCTGTCACCGGGTCCACTGCTGAGCGCCGCTGTCTTCGGTCCTCCGGCAGTGAATGCTCAGGCAGAGGGCGCGGCGCTCACTAATGACGTCATCGCGCCCTCTGCCTCAACATCGCAGCAAGAGAGGACGTGAGGACCACAGCGGCGCTCAGCGGTTGGAGCGGGTGACAGGTAAGTAATGATATTCACTGCTTCCCACGCCCATGTGGGCGTGGGAAGCAGTGAATATTCATTTCTCTTTAGCAGCGGGGACAGGGACTCCTGCCTCCTGTCACTCGCTGCTGCTCCGCTGGCACGGGGCCCCCATGGCAGCTGCGTGGCGTGCCGCTATTAGCGACACGCCACCGGCTGGGGGCCCCTGGAGCAGCGGGGGCCCTAGGCAACTGGCCCCTGTATGCCAGCAGGTGCCAGGGCCCCCCAAATGCCAGGGCCCACCGGAGAATCCTCCGGTTCTCCGGTGGGCCAGTCCGACCCTGGGGTGAATAATTATGTGGACTGACGTTCTCAGGTATTTTGTCCTATTTGTTGTTTGCTTCACAAAAAAAAAGAAAACCAAATGTTCACTGTTGTAGGCATGTTCTTTACATGTACTGATGCAAACCCTAAAAAAGAACCGTGAAATTGCAGTTTGTGAGATAGCAAAACACAAAAATTGCCAGGGAGGTGGGGGGGGCATTAAACACTTTGAATGCAAGCCACTGTAAATAAAAATGGTGTCGCTGAAAACGTCATCTTGTCCTGCAAAAAAAACAATCCACTGTACAGCTCCATCAGCGGAAAAATAAAAAAAATGTATATATCAGAATAAAGCAAAGCAGAAACAATTTTTTTTTTAATAAAATTGTTTTCATTGTGTAAGCGCGGCAAAACATAAACAAAATTATATAAATGTGATATCGCTGTAATTGTACTGACCAGAAGAATAAAGTTGCCTTATCAATTTTACCACCCGGTGAACGGCATAAAAAGACCTCCAACAAAACAGTTCCTAAATTGTTGGTTTTTGTTCATTTTCCCTTCCCAAAAATTGGAATAGAAAGCGATAAAAAAAATTTATTTGCCCGAAAATGGTTAAAAAAAACCGTCAACTCGTCCCGCAAAAAACAAGTCCTCACATGACTGTCAGCAGAAATATAGAAAAATTATAGCTCTCAAAATATGGCTATGCAGAAACTGTGTTTTGCAAAAAAAAATGTCTTTTAGGCCGGTTTTCCACTTGCGTCTGACCGACCTGCGTCGGTCAGCGCACGGCCGCCGCTAAGCTCCGCCCCCGGCTGCGCCTCCTCCCGATCGTTCCGCCTATGGGCGCATGACGCTGCATGCGACCTGCGTACCCTATCTTTAGCATTGAGTATGCAGGACGTGCGCAGCTATGCGTTTGCCGCCGCTTGCGTCCTTTTGACGGTGCACCGATCTGCGCCAAACGCACTGTGTTGCATTTTGGTGCGGTCGGCGCACCATCAAAAGGACGCAAGCGGCGGCAAACGCATAGCTCCGCACGGCCTGCGTACCCGATGCTAAAGATAGGGTACGCAGGTTGCATGCAGCGTCATGCGCCCATAGGCGGAGCGGACGGGAGGAGGCGCGTGATTCAGACCCCTTCTCTTCTGAGTCTCGCCCTGTGGCTAAGCAGTACTGTACTGCCACATATTAGGTATTGCCACATTCAGCAGAAATTGAGTGACAAATTTTGGTGCCATTTTACACATCACTGCATCCTTAGATGAATTAATTGAGACGTGGTTTGTAAAAATTGGTCACTTATGGGGGGTTCTGCTACCTCAGAGTTACTGCTCCCGCAAACTATTCCTGCAAAATCTGCCCTATAATATGGTGCTCCCTCCCTTCTGAGCTTTGCAGTGTGCCTCAACAGTAGTTCCCGATTACATGTAGAGTATTGTTGTACTCAGGAGAAACTACACAAAAATGAGAGGTCCATTTTTTCCTATTAGCCCTCACAAAAATTAAAAACATGGGGCTAAAATAACAGTTTAGTATTAAAATTTAATTATTTTTTCTTCGCCCAGCATTATAAAATTCTGTAAGCCATCTGTGGTGTCAGTATGATCACTGCACCCTATATGAACTCATTGGGGGTGAAAATGAAAATTGTGTGGCTAAAGCAAAATTCTTTTGTGAAAAATATATTTTTTCATTTTTATGGCTCAACGTTATAAAATTCTGTGAAGCACCTGCAGGTTCAAAGTGCTCACTATACCTTTAGATAAATTCCTTGAGGGTGTAGTTTCCAAAATGGGGTTACTTGTGGAGGGCTTTCACTGTTTAGGTACATTAGAGGCTGTGCAAATACAACATGTTTGCACAGCCACTGTTTATTCCAGCCAATTTTGCGCTCCAAAAGTCCAATGGCGCTCCTACACTTCCGTGCCTTGCCATACAGTAGTTTTCCACCACATATGGGATACCAGCATACTCAGGAGAAATTACACAACAAATTGTATGGTCTGTTTTTACTTATTACCCTTGTGAAAGTTATAAATTTAGGGCTAAAGGAACATTTTTGTGGGAAAAATTAAAATGTTCATTTTTCCCTTCCATATTGCTTGAATTCCTTTGAAGCACCCAAAGGGTTAAAAAAAACTTCTTGAACATTGTTTTTTGATTTTTGAGGGGTGCAGATATTAAAATGTTTTCACTTTTGGGTATTTTCTGTCACGTAGGCTCCTCAAAGTCATTTTAAACATGATGTAGTACCTAAAAAAATGTTTGAACATTTTGATAGAAAAATTAGAAATTACTGAAGTGTTTAACCCTTCCAACTTCCTAACAACGAAAAATTATGTTTTAAAAATTATGCTGATGTAATGTTTTCTATGATATATCTCTAGTTAAAGGGCATAAAATTAAAGTTTGAAAATTGCGAAATTTTCGCCCAAATTTCAATACTTTCACAAATAAACGCAAAAAATATAAACCTAAATTTACCACTAACATAAAGCATAATTTGTCATGAAAAAAATCTCAGAATCCCTGAGATACGGTGACGTGTTCCAGAGTTATTACTGCATAAGTGAGACTGGTCAGAATTAAAAAATTGGCCTGGTGAGGAAGGTGTAAACCGACTTAGGTGTGGAGGGGACCATACCAATTATATTAATAAATAAAATTAGCTTGGTCTCGCTCTCTACTACTACATGTGCTGTGTTGTGTAGTTGTGTAGTGTTAAAGGGGCTGTTCAGGACAGAAATTCTATAAAATAAAAAAAGACGTTTCAGTTAATGACATGCGTTCTCCCTTTGTGGCCAGCAGAGTCCAGTGATTGGCTGCAGTGGTCTTGTGGGTAGGCAGCACGTAATCAACTGCATCAAAGTAATCAGGAACTATCAGAATGGACAGAGGGATTACAGGAATGGGAAATATTTGCATGTTTTTTTTTCTTTATTTTATAGCATTTTCTGCTTGCAAATAAAAAATGTAGCTTTATACAGTATAGTGAAACAAGTCCTTTACCAATACTCTTAAATGCAGGCAAGAACTTCCCACCAGCCTCATTGGGCATAATAAAATCTCAATGACAGCTCCATTTTGGGGTTCTTTAGTTATAATCAATAATACTTTAAAAGTGATTTGGCAAAGTGCATCTTAACTTTGGTGATGAAAAGTGGTCTTTCCTCTAAAGATAAGATATGAGATTCATTAATTTTAATAGATTCTGACCACTACAGAGAAGACACTATGAAATGGCATTTCCTGGATAATGTAAGATATTCATTGTGGATTGCTGACAGAGGGCAGATTGTTAACTACGGTTGAGCAAAAGGGTAGTGCTGTCCTGGGCCAGCATCCGGTGCAGACCTCCATGGCAGCTGACTGGGTAGTCTTCTCTTCTGTGGTCTGCCACCTTGCGCCATATCGGAAAGATTACGCCTGTCCCCATCTGGAGTAAGATTTCTGGGGTTAGGAACACCACAGCTTGTCATGAATTAGACACGCTGTGGCACGCTCCGTAACAGTCCCAGTTCCATCCATTTTGGCAGAGCTGGAAGAAAGTGGAATGAAGTCGCTTTGCTACATTTTTCTGCAACTCCGAGTCGTGCCAAAACGTTGCAACTTTTCAAAGCAATTAACGTTTGAATTATAGAAAAATTGTTTTGATGAATCGGGGCCTAAATGTATTAAAGGGAATATGTCGGTAGGACTAACCTTCTTAAGCCACGTATATGGGCATGAAGGTCATAAAAGGTTAAATAAAATGATATCTTGATATCTCCAATCCAATCTCTTATTCCAGAGAAATCCACATTTTTCTTAATATGTGCGTGAGCTGTTCAGGACTATGGGCCGGACATAAATCTTCACGAGAAGCTGAGCTTGTTTTAAATAAAAGAAGGTATTACGAGTGTGACACTTGAGGGTCAGGAGAGCAGACTGTCAGTCAGTACATATCACACTGGTAACGCTCTTTTATTGAGAATCTGCCTCCAGAGTTTATTCTAAGGGAGATCTGTGTCCAGCCCATAGATCTTAACAGTTCTTTTACATATTAAGAAAAATGTGGATTTCTCTGGAATAAAATATACAATCCCATATATCAAGGTATCATTTGATGAAACTTTCTATGACCTGCGTGCCAATATAGATGGTTTATGAAGATTAATCCTACTGATGGATTCCCTTTAATGAGTGTTAAAATGGTATTAGTGTACTGAAAGATTAAGTTTAGGGTTCATGCAGATGTCTGTGGATCTTAGTCCGAACACGGACCTGAAAGCATGGACTGGCCGTGGGTCTTCTGAGCCAAGTATGACAGCTTCTTGTAAGTTCTATGAAATGGTGACGCTCTGATCACCAGTCCATGCATTGCAGCCTGTGATCTGACCACGATCCACGGTCACCTGAATGAGCCCTTAGTACAAGACAATAATGTACAATTTAAAATATATCGCCAAGCAGTGTACCATTACAACATTACAAAGGTAGTGTAGTAATATATCATCACTTGGGTGGTATAGTTTTCACAAACTAATAAAGGGTAACCATCTCATCTAAGTAGGCTCAAGGCGTACAAGAGCAAGGAAACTGTGTGACCCCATGTAGATAGCCCAGCAAAAAAGTGGAAACTTTCAGTTCCTTAAAAATTCTAAGTTTAATTAAACAAATTAAAAACTCTTTGAATCCATAGTGTGATCAAGAGCAAAGCATTTGAAACGCTCTTGGCATTCTTTCTCAAGGCTTTCTTCCAATGATGTCACGTTCACAGAGCAGCTCTTTCTCTTCCACTTTGCTCTGTAGACAGGGCATCACTGCGACGTCATGGTGATTGATAGCAGACTCCCTGCTGTCTAACTACTTGCACTGTCGACTCCACAGCACTGTCCCCTACTGAGCATGTACATAAAGTGCAGCACAGATTCATCTTAACTAAAGCCGAGATCCTTAGATCAGAAACAGAACAGACATTTATAGGACATTTTATAACTTTCTCAAATTATTATAAAAACATTTACAGCACATCCTGCATTGTACTACTGTACCAATTTATTATATATTTTAGGAGTTGGTCCATTTTATACCGACTCCACCAAAATGGAGACGACGCCTTGTCAACAGAGCAAAGTGGAAGAGAAAGAGCGTGTAAGGTTCTTTGTCTCTGTTGACATGTTCCTTGAAACTCAGTTTTCCGTCGGCCATTTTGCTTTCTGTCTTTCTGCAGCTCTTGCCCTCAGTTAATTGGAGTTCCAGTTTTCATGTTCCTGCCCTGATTCTTCCCTCTTGCTTCTTAAGCAGCCTCAGCTGAACAATCAGTGCTCCTGAATCAAGCCTCAGTCAGTCTGTGACCTGACTCCTGGAAACCTTGGACTTGTACTCCAGCTATTCCCTACTGAGGAACCTTGGAACACTTTTGGACTCTGGAAACCTGCTGTTTGGTGAATCCATGTTTGCAGAGGAATTACGGTACAGAGAAGAGATCCTGAACCTGCTTTGGAGATTTATTGTAGTGCTTGAAGTTACTCTGGCCTGCTGTGTCTCCTGTCTCTGTTCCTGCAAACTGTGTGAACTTTTCAGCATGCTTGTATGAAGTAATACAAGTCATTTCATTTCAACCTATGTCTCCTGTGTTTTCCTCGCACCCAAGCACAAGACGCTATAGGAACTGTACACTATACATGACAGAGCGGCTCTTTTGATGTGAGTCGGGAGAGATGTCGCAGGACAGAACAGGTAGGTTGTTAGCACCTACCTGCCAGTAAGTTCTTAACTCCATAGAAAAAAAAAAAAACGAAAACCAAAATCCCTGATAACCCCTTTAATGGAAACATCCACTACAGTAAAAAATACACTTACAGTCTACCATTTATTAAAGAGTTTAGACTTGTATGTATACACATTTAACAGGAAAAAATATATTATCTTTTTAATGTTTTTTGCAAAATATAATCTAATCAGAATTAAGTGTAAGGCAGACGCCTTGCAGCACCCAGTGGGAGATGTGTTTGGTAGTGAAGGTCTGCCTCGAACACCAGACCAACTCCCATAGCATTCCTCCTCATGGACGTAGTGTAAACCGGGGTCCTGAATGTATTCTGAAAAAACACAAAACAATCAAGATGGGTACAAGTAGCAATATGTTACTCTGTACGGGAGGAAGAATAAATCATTTCTAGTAATACAGCAGTCCCTGAAAATCTTTGTTATAAAAGAAATACCCTAGAGCAAGCACATACGTTCACACTTCCTAACATAATTTTTATTTTTTTCATATTGTCTCCATCGGGCCAAGGGTAAAAAATCCTGAATCTATCCAACCTGGTGTTTCTAAGAATGGTCAGCAAGAACACCATTTACTAGCCACTCATAAGGTCATATATTTATGCTTGGCACTTGCAAAAATAAAATTCATTAATTTGAAACCCATACTGCAATGCTGACATACAGGTGGCCCAATGAGAAGGTATAAACGTCCACATTGCAATGGGCGACTGGAAACTAAAAATCTGCCTGGAAACCCATAGTAGTGAATGCCGAAGAATGCAAAAATCTCCCTTGACATAGACTAATTTGGGCTTTTAAGTGTCCATACACATTTGATAAAAGTTAGCTTGTGGTTGACAAAACATTCTTCTCCAGAATAACTGTTTCATTGATGCAGCCATACAGATTTTTATTGATATTAGCCGTTATTATTGTTCAACGTACAGTATCAGATGCAAATATGAAACAGCGACTTCATTACAGATGATGACAGTGTGTTAGTGGTTGGCAGCGACGACTCTTGTGATTCCACCAGAGGAACATTCCCTATGATTGAAATCGTCCATTTTTGCCAACTTTGTTCTGATAAGTATCAGACTGACAATTACACCAAACTCTGGATTAGCATCCCAACAGGATGTAATCCGAGTGCAGTCCATTTTTTTTTCATGGACCCACTGACTTGCATTGCCAATTTTGATCCAATCTTAGGATCAAAATCCGACATGTCTCTGATATCTTCCGCGGACCATGTGGTCAGAGGAAAAAATTGGACATGTGAATGGCCCCATACACTATCCATTTCAATATAATCGCTTGCACAGTGCTCCTTGGGATGTTTAAAGTTTTGGAAATCATTCTGTATCCAAATCCGGCTTTAAACTTCTCCACAACAGTATCACGGACCTGCCTGTTGTGTTCCTTGGTCTTCAAAATGCTCTCTGTGCTTCAAACAGAACCCTGAGACTATCACAGAGCAGGTGCATTTATACGGAGACTTGATTAACACAGGTGGATTATATTTATCATCATTAGTCATTTAGGACAACATTGGATCATTCAGAGATCCACAATGAACTTCTGGAGTGAGTTTGCTGCACTGAAAGTAAAGGGGCCGAATAATATTGCACGCCCACTTTTCAGTTTTTGTATTTTCACAAAAATTTAATATAACCAATAAATTTCATTCAACTTCACAATTGTGTCCCACTTGTTGATTCTTCACCAAAAATTTACTTTTGGTATCTTTATGTTTGAAGCATGATATGTGGGAAAAGGTTGAAAAGTTCCAGGGAGCCGAATACTTTCGCAAGGCACTGTATATCTAACCATTTTTTATCTTCCCATACTATCAGTCATAACTAAATCTTGTAACTCCAGGAGTTTACTGTCCATGTTTATATGTTTATGAACATTTGACTTTTTATGTCTTTGAATTTGTGTGCGTTCTTACTTCTGTGCTTCTGATTACGTGTTGGGCCAGTATATTGTGACAGCAAAGGTGTAATTCTAAAGTTTAACCTCAATACTCAAAACATGAAGACTGATAGTATAACTGTATGACTATGTACTTTGTACAAACAGGGGTGCGGCACCCCTTTTTTTGGGGGGCTGTTCATTTTGTTTATATACTGTAGCTTTTCACGGGCAATGGCTGAACAGTCCGGACCCTTTCCTGCTCTGCTCTTATTTATTTTTAGATCTGCTGACACATAGTGTGGTGAACTACAAGAGTTGGGTACCGTCTTGATTGGGGTATACCTTGTCGTGGTGGGATGGCTTTTACCTTTTTTATGCAAAAAATATAAACTAAGTACCCCATGTTATATACATGTACTATTACTATTTATTTACTTACTACAGGGTATTTGCTCATTTTGTTTTCATCTTAGGTTCTGCTTGCTAAATGGCCACAGTGTGAATGCACTATGTACCTATGGACACAGTGTTATGACTATGTACCTGTAGCTTGAGCCGATGAGCTTCTATAGGGATAACCTTCAGTACAGGCAGCTCCACCACGAGAACTTTGGGTTTACTTTTAACTAAACAGGATTTCTCAATGTCCCAGTCAGCTCCTTCCAGGTATAATCCAGAAATAAAGCATCCTGCACAAAGTACAAAACACAACACTGTCATGTAAAATATCAGATTATACATATATACAATCGTATCATGTCTGTTCTTAGAATAGCCCGTGGCTGGATTTTAGAGCGCAGCTAGAACACATGCAAGAAAAACAGTACATGGCAGGTTTCATGGTGAGTAGTGTATCTTCATGGACACTTCTAATCAGGTAGTTGCAAAAATAACAATTGTTCAAATTGTCCTAATTTTGGAACTGTTCCATTAAAAAACATTTTTAAAAAAAGGGGAGGGGGTGTTAAACCTTTCCTTCCGCAGACAATTTTCGCTTTTACGCATTCATTTTTTTCCTCCCTTTCTTCCAAAAGCCATAACTTTTTATTTTTCTTTCCACACTGACATGAGTGGACTTGTTTTTTGAAGGACAAGTTGTAATTTTGAGTGGTGCAATTAATTTTAGGGCTTGCTCACACTAGCGTATAAATCAGATAAGTTCATTCTGATAAAAAATCGGATTGCACTCGGACTTGTGTATTTTTTCTCAGCATGCTTCGATTTCACTCCGATATCGGTACAATGCGCAAAAAAAAAAAAAAAATCGCATGTCATATCGACCATCAGTTAGGCATCCGGTCTTACAATTCTGTAGCATAGGGAACTGTATATTGGCAACCCATAAGCTCAAGCAGTGTGCACATTCCATTTACAAGCTCAGTTTTGGCTGTGGCTCATAGAGACAGATGCCGGCTATATAATATAGCCGGCATCTGCAGCTTATCTGCTGCTCAGCTCCTGAGCCCTCTCCCAGTGCAATCAAGCCCCACAATTGTATACATCCCCACAATTACATACATTTATGTGATACTGCGTTAATAATACAAGAGGGGATGACTACAAATTCAAATAATGACAGCAATTGTGAAGTGCCATATCTGAAGGTGTCATTGGTAAAGTATGCTCTGTGAGTGGCCACACTTTCATTAGAAAGCTTAAACCACTTTTAGAGGAAAAGAACATACTTACAATCATGGCCAAACGTGTTGGCACTCTTGAAATTGTCCCAGAAAATAAAGTATTTCTTACAGAAATTTATTGCAGTTACATATGTTTTGTCATGTTTATTTCTTTTGTGTGTATTGGAACAACACAAAAAAGGCAAATTGAACATCATTTCACACAAAATCTCAAAAATGGGCGGGACAAATTTTTGGCACCTTTCCAAAATTGTGGGTAAACAACTTTATTTCAATGAGAAAATGAAGGAAAAAGGGATCCAGCTTCAATAAAATCTTCATCTTTATTGATTCATAAAAACATGAATAATGGCATGCTCCTGGACAAGCTCAGGACAAGGCTACGCGTTTCGATCACAGGGATCTTTATCACAGCTGACATATTCAGACAAAGGCACATATTTAAGACAAAGGAAGACCAATCACGATCAGAAAAAATGTCATGTGATTTTTGACAAGTCCTTTAACAATTTGCACATAACGAATAAAGAAACAAAAACAATATTTGCACAAATAAAATCAATGCAAAGAAATAAAATTAATAATGGAACATCAATTCGTTTCTTTTGTTGAGACCAAATGGATGTCTGGTATGTAGATTAAAGATCCAGAAAGCTTCACGTGTGAGGAGTCGCTGACGTGCATCTCCACCTCGGGCAGACAGGTTAACACTTTCAATACCTGTGACTTGGAAGGAAGAAACATTGCGAGCATGCTGAAAAATAAAATGTTTAGCAGCAGCAGAAATATTGCGATTTGAAGAAACATTCTTTATATCCTGCCAATGTTCAGCGATCCTGATTTTTAATTTCCTAGTGGTGCAGCCTATATAAGATAAATTGCAAGTAGTGCACATAATTTTATATACCACATAGCATGAATTACAATTGATATATTTGTTAATGGTATAAATCGCAGTGCTGTCGTTATTTTCTGTAGCGCCCGCGTCCCTGCCTGCTGCCAGACAGGGACGTCACTCTCCTCACCTGCGCTTAGCGTCCTCAGTGCTCCCAGCCCCCTCTGCGCCTATGACGTCCTCCTTCCGCCCTGCTGGCCCCGCGCGCTCCTTCCCTGCTACTGGCCTTAGGGCGCGCGCCCGCACCCTCCCCCGCTCTTAAAGGAGCCGCGCGCATTTTCCAAATCAGTCTCCAGCCAATGCTGGAGGACTCCACCCTATATTAAGGGCTTCCTCCTTAATGTAGGTGCCCGAGCAATGTTGTTCCTGTGCAGTCTAACTCTGTTTCAGCCTTCAGCTCCTGATTCCAGTTACCTGCCTGTTACCTGTCGGCTTGCCTGTCTGCCATCCGTCTGCAGTTCCATCCAGAGGTTCGGACGTCATCTGCAGAGATCCCCGGCTCTTGCCTGCTCACCTAGGAGCGATCATCTGCCATCCGACTGCAGCTCCATCCGGAAGTTCGGACATCATCTGCAGAGATCCCCGGCTCTTGCCTGCTCACCTGGGAGCGATCATCTGCCATCCGACTGCAGCTCCATCCTGAAGTTCGGACATCATCTGCAGAGATCCCCGGCTCTTGCCTGCTCGCCTGGGAGCGATCGTCTGCCATCCGGCTGCAGCCTACCTGGAGGCTCCACCATATCAGGTCGTATATACCTGCCTGTCTAGAGACTGCCTGGTCACTTGCTGTGACAACCTGCCTGTCTAGAGACTGCCTGGTCACTTGCCATGACAACCTGCCTGCCCAGAGTCTGCCTGGTCACTTGCTGTGACAACCTGCCTGTCTAGAGACTGCCTGGTCACTTGCCGTGACAACCTGCCTGTCCAGAGACTGCCTGGTCACTTGCCGTGACAACCTGCCTGCCCAGAGTCTGCCTGGTCACTTGCTGTGACAACCTGCCTGTCTAGAGACTTCCTGGTCACTTGCCGTGACAACCTGCCTGCCCAGAGACTGCCTGGTCACCTGCCGTGACAACCTGCCTGCCCAGAGACTGCCTGGTCACTTGCAGTGACAACCTGCCTGTCCCAGAGACTGCCTTGGTCACTTGCCGTGACAACCTGCCTGTCCAGAGACTGCCTCGGTTACTTACCGTTACAACCTGCCTGCCCAGAGACTTCCTTGGTCACTTGCTGTGACAAACCTGCCTGTCCAGAAACTACCTATATCCTCTGCCGTGAATCCCTGCCCTTTTCCCAGGTGTTACCCGCTCTCTTACAAGTAAAATCTCTTGTATAATAAAGCTATGTGGTTCCACCAACCTGACCTGTCTCGTCAGTAGTTCTACCCACCAGACCCGTTACAGTTTGCTCGGGCCATGGAACCCGGTGGCACCCAAACCCCTTCACTCCCGGAACTGTGTCATGAGCTGTCTCGCCAGAGGTCTCAACAGGAGACCATCCTGGGTCACCTGCGGAACGTCAAATCCCGTCTGGACACTCTGAAATCATCACTTGCAACCATCGCTGGAGCCATGACTCATAATCCGTCAGTTCCCCTGATTCCCAATTCCGTGGTTTCCATTCCCGGACCCCGACTGTCAGCTCCTCCTAGGTTTGGAGGCGATCCTGCTCTGGCTCGGGGTTTCATTAATCTGTGCACCCTGCATTTTGAACTCCTGGCACACCAGTTTAACTCTGACCGGGCCAAAATTGCCTTCATCATGTCCCATCTCACCGGAGAAGCCCTGGCCTGGCTTAATCCTCTCTGGGAGAGAGAGGATCCTCTGGTATCTGACCTGCCTGCTTTTCTCTCGACCTTCCGGAAGGTATTCGACGAACCTGGACGGAAGACTTCCTCTGCATCATCTCTGCTGCGTCTCCGTCAGGAGAGTCTCACCGTTGGTCAATATGCCATACGGTTCCGGACTTTAGCCTCAGAACTAGCCTGGGACAATGAAGCTCTAATTTCGGTCTTCTGGGAGGGTCTGTCCGGCCGTATTAAAGACGAACTTGCCGGTCGGGACGTTCCAACCTCTCTAGATGATTTAATAAATCTTGCCAATCGAATTGATCTTCGGTTCCAGGAACGAGCCAAAGAGATCACCCGTAAAAAAGAATTTTCCCATCTTGCACCCTCGTGTCAGAGATCTATAACCTCTTCCGTTTCTCCTCAGGTGCACACTGCTGAGCCTATACAGGTCGACCAGACCAAGATGGTCAAAGACGTCAGGACTCACGTCGTGCCGAGAAAAGTTGCTTCTACTGCGGCAGTAAGGAGCACTGGATCCAAACCTGTCCGGAGAAGTCGGGAAAACGCCTGTGTCTAGGTTCGCTCGGAGAGGTCAATCTAGACAAAAATAAATCCTCTTCATCCCTGCTGCTGTCGGTTTCAATTTTGATCGGTAAGAACCGCCACTTCGAAATGGCCCAACTTGATTCTGGAGCAGCTGGGAATCTCGTGTCACAGGCTCTAGTAGAGAAGTATCACATTCCCACCAAACCTCTTGTTGAACCTGTATCTGTTGCTGCTGTGGATGGGGGTCTCCTACCTCGTCCCATCCGACTTATCACCGAAGTCATAACCCTGCAGGTGGGAATGTTGCATTCTGAGAGCATCTCATTTCATGTTCTGCCTGGACTCTCTCATGCTTTCTTACTAGGTCTGCCTTGGCTCCAAAAACATGCACCTGTGCTCGACTGGCAGAATGGAGAGGTTCTTCGCTGGGGACAGGACTGTCATAAAACGTGTCTGGTGCCTGTCCATCCCGTCCGTTCTTCTCCTACACCTGCTAATCTACCTGGACTCCCGATTCCATATTGGTCATTTGCTGATGTCTTCAATAAAAAGGAAGCAGAGACATTACCCCCGCATAGACCATATGATTGCCCGATTGACCTGTTACCCGGTACTACGCCTCCCCGTGGGCGTATTTACCCGTTGTCTGCTGCTGAGACCAGGTCGATGTCCGAATATATCGAGGAGAACTTAGCAAAGGGATTTATCCGGAAATCTACCTCCCCAGCGGGAGCAGGTTTCTTCTTCGTTAAAAAGAAAGACGGATCTCTCCGTCCCTGTATTGACTACAGAGGCCTAAATTCGATCACGGTGAAGAATAAGTACCCTCTTCCGCTCATTCCAGAACTGTTTGATCGTCTTAGAGGGGCTAGAGTCTTCACCAAACTATACAACCTGGTTCGTATCCGTCGAGGAGATGAATGGAAGACGGCATTCAACACCCGGGACGGCCACTACGAGTACTTGGTGATGCCCTTTGGTCTCTGTAATGCTCCAGCAGTCTTTCAGGAGTTGGTCAACGACATCTTCCGGGACCTCCTCTATTCCTGCGTTGTGGTGTACCTTGACGACATCTTGGTCTTCTCTCCGGATCTTCAGTCTCACCGGAGGGATGTTCGTCAGGTTCTGCTCAGGCTCAGGCAGAATCACCTCTTCGCCAAATATGAGAAGTGCCTCTTTGAGCAGACATCGCTTCCGTTTCTGGGCTACATCATTTCTCAGACAGGCCTACGAATGGATCCGGAGAAATTGTCTGCCATCGAGAAGTGGCCCCGACCGGAGGGTTGAAGGCCATTCAGCGGTTCCTGGGATTCGCCAACTATTACCGTCTCTTCATACCGCACTTCTCTTCCAGGACTGCTCCAATCTCAGCGCTCACTCGCAAGGATGCTAACCCCAAACAGTGGACGACCGAAGCAGAGGAGGCCTTCCTTTCTCTGAAACAGGCCTTCTCTTCCGCTCCAGTGCTGCATCGCCCGGATGGCAACAAGCAGTTCTTCCTGGAGGTGGACGCTTCCTCTGCTGGAGCCGGAGCGGTTCTTACCCCAAAAATCGCCATCCGGGAGGATGGTGTCCTGCGGTTTCTTCTCCAAACTCTTCTCCTCCTCCGAGCGCAACTACTCCATAGGAGATCGAGAGTTATTGGCCATTAAGTTGGCATTGGAGGAGTGGCGTTACCTACTCGAAGGGGCTCTTCATCCGGTAATCATCTACACGGACCCACAAAAATCTGGCATACCTCCAGCAGGCACAGAGACTTAATCCTCGCCAAGCCCGGTGGTCCTTGTTTTTTGCCCGCTTTGATTTTCTTTTGCATTTTCGCCCAGCTGACAAAAACGTCAAGGCGGATGCCTTGTCTCGGTCTTTCCTGGTGTCGGATCTCGAAGATGAGCCTAAACATATCATCGATCCCGCCAGAGTGATGCAGGTGGCTCCCGTGAGTCTAAATCGTCTCCCTCCTGGTAAGACGTTCGTATCAGAAACCGATCGGAAGAGAATCCTACATTGGGGTCACTCGTCTAAACTCGCTGGCCACGCTGGTCAAAAAAAGACCCTCCAACTCATTACTCGGCATTATTGGTGGCCTACCCTGCACAAAGACGTAATAGACTTTGTTTCTGCCTGTGTTTCCTGTGCCCGCAACAAAGTTCCGAGACACCTGCCTACCGGCCGTCTTCTTCCGCTTCCTGTACCCGCTGCCCCCTGGCAGCATATAGCCATGGACTTCATAACAGATCTGCCCGTCTCTGCCGGTTGTACGGTCATTTGGGTGGTCGCTGACCGCTTTTCCAAGATGGCTCACTTCATTCCTCTGCCAGGTCTTCCGTCTGCACCCGAGTTGGCTAAAGACTTTATCCGCCACATCTTCCGTCTTCATGGTCTGCCTCGTCACATTGTGTCGGATCGTGGGGTTCAGTTCACCTCACGTTTCTGGAGAGCCACTTGTAAGTTGCTAGACGTCACCCTGGATTTTTCCTCCGCTTACCACCCACAGTCCAATGGACAAGTTGAACGAATAAATCAGAATTTGACCAGTTATCTTCGACACTTCGTTAATGCCCACCATTCTGACTGGGTGGAGCTCCTGCCTTGGGCCGAATTCTCCTACAATAATCATGAGAGCGAATCTTCCACCAAGTCTCCGTTTTTTGTAGTCTTCGGTCAGCACCCTCGGATCCCTGTCCCTGTTTCCATCTCTGTGGACAATCCAGCTGCGGAATCTCTGGTTAGAGAATTCTCCTCCATCTGGGAGAGTACCCGGTCCGCACTCATTCAGTCATCCGAGCGCATGAAAAGACATGCTGACAAAAAACGTCTGGATCCTCCTCAATTCCGTCCTGGGGACAAAGTCTGGCTTTCGTCCAAATATGTTCGACTCAAAATTCCGTCCTACAAGTTAGGTCCTCGGTTCATCGGTCCTTTTGAGATCATCAGTCAGATCAATCCGGTGTCCTATAAATTGAAACTCCCGGCCAATTTGAGAATTCCCAATTCTTTTCATGTATCTCTCCTCAAACCTGTGGTTCTTAACTCTTTTTTTAAGTCTACAGGTACACCTCCTGCTCCAGTGTCTGCTGATGATGAATTTGAGGTAGAGAACATTCTGGCCACAAAAAGGGTAGGAAGAAAGACTTATTTTTTGGTGGATTGGAAGGGGTTTGGTCCTGAGGAGAGAACCTGGGAGCCTCGGGAGAACATCCATGCCCCTCTTATCCTAGCTAAATTTCTTTCTGGCCTAAAGAAGGGGGGGCCTAGAGGGGGGGGTACTGTAGCGCCCGCGTCCCTGCCTGCTGCCAGACAGGGACGTCGCTCTCCTCACCTGCGCTTAGCGTCCTCAGTGCTCCCAGCCCCCTCTGCGCCTATGACGTCCTCCTTCCGCCCTGCTGGCCCCGCGCGCTCCTTCCCTGCTACTGGCCTTAGGGCGCGCGCCCGCACCCTCCCCCGCTCTTAAAGGAGCCGCGCGCATTTTCCAAATCAGTCTCCAGCCAATGCTGGAGGACTCCACCCTATATTAAGGGCTTCCTCCTTAATGTAGGTGCCCGAGCAATGTTGTTCCTGTGCAGTCTAACTCTGTTTCAGCCTTCAGCTCCTGATTCCAGTTACCTGCCTGTTACCTGTCGGCTTGCCTGTCTGCCATCCGTCTGCAGTTCCATCCAGAGGTTCGGACGTCATCTGCAGAGATCCCGGCTCTTGCCTGCTCACCTAGGAGCGATCATCTGCCATCCGACTGCAGCTCCATCCGGAAGTTCGGACATCATCTGCAGAGATCCCCGGCTCTTGCCTGCTCACCTGGGAGCGATCATCTGCCATCCGACTGCAGCTCCATCCTGAAGTTCGGACATCATCTGCAGAGATCCCCGGCTCTTGCCTGCTCGCCTGGGAGCGATCGTCTGCCATCCGGCTGCAGCCTACCTGGAGGCTCCACCATATCAGGTCGTATATACCTGCCTGTCTAGAGACTGCCTGGTCACTTGCTGTGACAACCTGCCTGTCTAGAGACTGCCTGGTCACTTGCCATGACAACCTGCCTGCCCAGAGTCTGCCTGGTCACTTGCTGTGACAACCTGCCTGTCTAGGACTGCCTGGTCACTTGCCGTGACAACCTGCCTGTCCAGAGACTGCCTGGTCACTTGCCGTGACAACCTGCCTGCCCAGAGTCTGCCTGGTCACTTGCTGTGACAACCTGCCTGTCTAGAGACTTCCTGGTCACTTGCCGTGACAACCTGCCTGCCCAGAGACTGCCTGGTCACCTGCCGTGACAACCTGCCTGCCCAGAGACTGCCTGGTCACTTGCCGTGACAACCTGCCTGTCCAGAGACTGCCTTGGTCACTTGCCGTGACAACCTGCCTGTCCAGAGACTGCCTCGGTTACTTACCGTTACAACCTGCCTGCCCAGAGACTTCCTTGGTCACTTGCTGTGACAAACCTGCCTGTCCAGAAACTACCTATATCCTCTGCCGTGAATCCCTGCCCTTTTCCCAGGTGCTACCCGCTCTCTTACAAGTAAAATCTCTTGTATAATAAAGCTATGTGGTTCCACCAACCTGACCTGTCTCGTCAGTAGTTCTACCCACCAGACCCGTTACATTTTCAAAGGTTTTCGTTACACAAACATATTTGCAAAAAGCACATCTATTGTGGCCACATTTATAAAAACCTTTAGGTTCTAACCACGATGTTTTATGAGAAGAGAAATTATTACTGAACATGCTTGGAGAAACTTTGTTTCTTTGCTTTCTGGATCTTTAATCTACATACCAGACATCCATTTGGTCTCAACAAAAGAAACAAATTGATGTTCCATTATTAATTTTATTTCTTTGCATTGATTTTATTTGTGCAAATATTGTTTTTGTTTTCTTTATTCGTTATGTGCAAATTGTTAAAGGACTTGTCAAAAATCACATGACATTTTTTCTGATCGTGATTGGTCTTCCTTTGTCTTAAATATGTGCCTTTGTCTGAATATGTCAGCTGTGATAAAGATCCCTGTGATAGAAATGCGTAGCCTTGTCCTGAGCTTGTCCAGGAGCATGCCATTATTCATGTTTTTATGAATCAATAAAGATGAAGATTTTATTGAAGCTGGATCCCTTTTTCCTTCATTTTCTCATGTATCTTCACGTTTGATCAAGCGGAGGATCCGTGCTTCTACAAACCGGTGAGCTGGTTAGCGTTCTTATATTTGTACTTTTGATTACCGTGCCCCCGGTTTCATGCTCAATATTTTCAAGTATTTTGAAAGTGGACTCAGTCATTAAGCTCAGGCACCAGCTTTATTATGGCATCTATTTTTGTTCAAGACAGATCTGTTAAAGCGGCACAAGTGTTTTCTGGTGATATTAATGATATTCCAGACATGCCTGATCTGAATGAAAATATCAACAAAATGGAAAAACTTTTGCTTCAAGAAACAAAGTTGTGGTGGGATCATACTACCCTCCAAAATTATCTAGCTAAGGATATGATTCCAAGGGGGCTTCGTATTAAAAAAATCCCCACTACAATTTTTTCTGACATTTTCATTGAAGAGTGGAATCAGATACTCAGTAATTGTTCTTCCAAACTAATGCAACTCATAGTCAAATATGAGAGTAATAAATTGGAGGATATTCAGAAACAAATGAATGATGCAGATACTGCGCTCACTGAATTTAAATCGTTGACTCAGTATGACTCACTTGTGGCTAAAATGCAAGATAATGTCTCTAGCCTAGAAAAGGATATCATGGACCGGAAAAAACGAAAATTTTCTCGTGATCTAAGAGACTATTCAACCAAGAAAGTCTATGACTGGGGCCATTGGGAGCGGGGTCATAGAACCACTAGGAAGTTAAAAATCAGGATCGCTGAACATTTGCAGGATATAAAGAATGTTTCTTCGAATCGCAATATTTCTGCTGCTGCTAAACATTTTATTTTTCAGCATGCTCGCAATGTTTCTTCCTTCCAAGTCACAGGTATTGAAAGTGTTAACCTGTCTGCCCGAGGTGGAGATGCACGTCAGCGACTCCTCACACGTGAAGCTTTCTGGATCTTTAATCTACATACCAGACATCCATTTGGTCTCAACAAAAGAAACTAATTGATGTTCCATTATTAATTTTATTTCTTTGCATTGATTTTATTTGTGCAAATATTGTTTTTGTTTCTTTATTCGTTATGTGCAAATTGTTAAAGGACTTGTCAAAAATCACATGACACTTTTTCTGATCGTGATTGGTCTTCCTTTGTCTTAAATATGTGCCTTTGTCTGAATATGTCAGCTGTGATAAAGATCCCTGTGATCGAAACGCGTAGCCTTGTCCTGAGCTTGTCCAGGAGCATGCCATTATTCATGTTTTTATGAATCAATAAAGATGAAGATTTTATTGAAGCTGGATCCCTTTTTCCTTCATTTTCTCATGTATCTTCACGTTTGATCAAGCAGAGGATCCGTGCTTCTACAAACCGGTGAGCTGGTTAGCGTTCTTATATTTGAACTTTATTTCAAGCATGTGATGCTCCTTCAAACTCAACTGTGGCAAGTAACAGGTGTTGGTAATATGAAAATCTCACCTGATACCAGATAAAAAGGGAGAAGTTGAATCAATATTTGCATTGTGTGTCTGTGTGCCACACTAAGCATGGAGAACAAAAAGAGGAGAACTTGTCTTGAGAACCAAAATTGTTGAAAAATATAAACATTCTCAAGGTTACAAGTCCATCTCCAGAGATCTTGATGTTCCTTTGTCCATGGTGCGCAACATAATCAAGAAATTTACAATCTATGGCACTGTAGATAATCTCCCTAGACTTGGACAGCAGAGAAAAAATGGTGAAAGGTTGCAGCACAGATTAGTCCGGATGGTGGATAAACAGCACCAATCAAGTTCCAAAGAAATTCAAGCTGACCTGCAGGCTCAGGGTGAATCGGTATGAGCGCAAACTATCCATCGATATTTGAATGAAATGAAACGTTATGGCCCAGGAGGACCCCACTGCTGACATGGACATAAAATGCTGGACTGCAGTTTGCCAAAATATACGCAAGTAAGCCAAATTCCTTCTGAGAAAGTGTCTTTTGGACAGATAAGACCAAAATAGATCTTTTTGGTAAAGCACATCATTCTACTGTTTACCAAAAACGAAATGAAGCCTGCAAAAAAAAAACACAGTACCTACAGTCAAATATATGGCGGAGGTTCAAAGATGTTGTGGGGCTGTTTTGCTGCCTCAGGCACAGGTTGCCTTGGTTGTGTGCAAGACATCATGAAATATGAAGATTACCAATGGATTTTGGGTCACAATGTAGTGCCCAGTGTCAGAAAGCTGGGTGTGCGTCATGGGTCTTCCAGCAGGACAATAACGCCAAACATACTTCAAGAAGCACCCAGAAATGGATGGAAACAAAACGCTGGAGAGTTCTGAAGTGGCCAACAATGAGTCCAGCTCTAAATTATATTGAACATCTGTCTAGAGATCTTAAAATTGCTGTTGGGAGAAGGCACCCTTCAAATATGAGAGACCTGGAGCAGTTAGCAAAAGAAGAGTAGCCAAAAATTCCAGTTGAGAGGTGTAAGAAGCTTGTTGATGTTTATAGGAAGCGATTGATTGATATTTATTCCAAAGGGTATGCAACAAAATATTAAGTGGAGGGTGCCAACAATTTTGTCCAGCTCATTTTTGGGGTTTTGTGTGTGACTGATATCCAATTTGCCTTTTTTTTCTTGTTTTTTTTTGTTTTGTTCCAGTACACACAAAGGAAATAAACACGTGTATAACAAAACACGTGAATAACAAAACATGTTATTGAAATACTTCATCTGAAACAATTTCAAGGGTGCCAACACTTTCAGCCATGACTGTAAATACATAAAATTCCTCTTTCCGAAGGTTGATTAGGTCAATCGACGCTTTGGATCAGGAGTCATGGACAGGATCATGTATTATGAATTTACTTATGCCTCATTACCTTTACCTTTTCCAATTTCTTAGTTGGACTTAATGGGCATGTGTCTTCTTTCAATCGTATTAACTATGTAACTTCAGATTCAGTCAGCTTTAAAAATGATCCTGAATGTGTAAAAATGCTATTGGAAATGGTCTCTTTGAAAATCCCTACCTTGTCCCGGTCTCTCAGTGACCTCTTCAGCTGTACGGTACTTTGTAACCTGAGTGTACAATGTAGAGCGGTCAAGTGGCCATCCATTCTTTCTGCAAGTGGCTTGCACTAGAGCAGTCAGGTAGGACTCTGGGATATGCAACCCAGACAGCCACATGACATTTGGCTCACCCTCATTCACCTGCAAGAATATAGGTAATATCAGTGATTGTGTTACCTGTATGAACCAAGCAGACACTACAAGCATGTACATTTTTGTGAAAAAGTATTTGCCCATTTTCTGATTTCCTATTGTTTTGCATGTTTTTCATACTTATCGTATTTTCCGGTGTATAAGACGACTTTTTAACCCCTGAAAATCTTCTTAAAAGTCAGGTGTCGTCTTATAGGGCAGTGCGGAGAAGTGGTCCCGATGACGAGATGAGGGGCGCCTCACCAGGAAGGTGTAAATGCAGTATCCCTATTACCTCCTTGTGGCAGCAGTGCTCTGTGTGGCTCTCTGTGCTGCGGCGGGCGGCAGCGGTGCTCTGTGGGGTTCTTTGTGCAGCGTGGGGGTTTCGCCGGCGGCTGTTTGTGCAGCGTGGGGGGCTCCGCCAGCATTTCCTCAAAGCCCGGAGGCACCCTGCAGCTCCATTGCTGCAATGCGGTGGCCTCCAGGAAAATGACCACTGGGGCGGTGCATGCTCAGGTTCAGATCTCGGACGAAATCTAAATCTGAGCATGCACCGCCCCCACCCATTTTCCCTTTCCTTTGAGGAAAGTCCGGCGAAGCACCCCACGCTGCACAAAGAGCCGCCGCCGCCCCCCGCAGCACAGAGAGCTGCACAGAGCACTGCTGCCGCAAGGAGGTAATAGGGATAATGGATTTACACCTTCCCGATGAGACGCCCCCTCACCTCGTCATCGGGAACACTCCTCCGCACCACCCTATAAGACGACACCCAGCGTATATAAAGACCCCCGACTTTTAAGAAGATTTTATATTTTAACTGGAAAAGCTTTTTTCGGCTTTGCATTTCTTTTTTGGTACCCTTCTTCTCAGAGCCATAACGTTTTTATTTTTCCATCAATATGGCCAATTTATACTTTTGAACGACACCATTGGTTTTACAATGTCCTGTACTAGAAAACGGGAAAAAAAATTCCAAGTGCGGTGAAATTACAAAAAAAGTGCAATCGCCCAGTTGTTTTTTGTTTGGCTTTTTTTTACCATGTTCACTAAATACTAAAACTGACTTGCCATTATGATTCTACAGGTCATTATGAGTTCATAGACACCAAACATGTCTAAGTTCCTTTTTATCAAAGTGGTGAAAAAAATTCCAAACTTTGTTTAAAAAAATTGCGCCATTTTCCGATACCCATAGCGTCTCCATTTTTTGTCATCTCCGGTTGAGTAAGAGCTTATTTTTTGCGTGCCAAGCTGACGTTTTTAATTATACCATTTTGGTGCAGATACGATCTTTTGATAGCTCGTTATTGCATTTTAATGCACTGTTGTGGCGACCAAAAAACGGAATTCTGGCGTTTTGACTTTTTTTCTCGCTACGCCATTTAGCAATCAGGTTAATCCTTTTTTATTTATAGATCAGGCGATTCTGAACGCGGCGATACCAAATATGTGTATGTTTAATTTTTTTTATTAGTTTATTTTGAATGGGGCAAAAGGGGGTGATTTGAACTTTTATATTTTTTTTATATTTTTAAAAACATTTTTTTTTTACTTTTGGCATGCTTCAATAAGTCTCCATGGGAGACTATAAGCTGCCACAACCTGATCGGTTCTGCTACATAGAGGCGATGATCAGATCGCCTCTATATAGTAGAATTACTTGCTATGAGTGCCGACCACCATTGGTTGTCATGCCAATGAACAAGTGACCCGTGATCACATGACGGGGGTCATCGGTGGGCGGGTTTCCGGCCCGATGGCCATAAGCGCGAGTTAAATGCCACTGTCAGTGGCATTTAATGGGTTAATAGCCATGGGTGGATCGCAATTCCACCTGTGGCTATTCTGTACACATGTCAGCTGTTCAAAACAGCTGACTTGTCCCGGGAAAGATGTGGGCTCAGCTCCGGAGTCCACATCAAAAGGAGGGAGTCCGACGTCGGCGTACTATTACACCTGACGTCAGAAAGGGGTTAAAAAAGGTCTTTATTATTAAGGGAAAAATAAATCCAAACCTACAGGGCCCTGTGTGAAAAGGAGATTGCCTCCCACCCCTTGAAAATATATATTAACTGTGATTTATTACATCTTTGGAAAGCTGATTCAAATTCCTTAGCTACACCCAGGCCTGATTACTGCCACACCTGTTCTCAATCAAGAAATCACTTAAATAGGACCTGCCTGACAAAGTGAAGTAGACCAAAACATCCTTAAAAACTAGACATAATGCAGCGATCCAAACAAATTCTGGAACAAATGAGAAACAAAGTAATGAGATCTATCAGTATGGAAAAGGTTATAAATCCATTTTTAAAGCTTTGGGACTCCAGCAAACCACAGCGAGAGCCTTTATCCATAAATACCAAAAGCATGGAACAGTGGTGAACCTTCTCAGGAGTAGCCAATAGACCAAAATTACCCCAAGAGCGAGGCGCCGACTCATCCGAGAGGTCACAAAAGACCCCACAACAACATCCTAAGAACTGCAGGTCTCACTTGCCTCAGCTAAGATCAGTGTTCATGACTCCACCATAAGAGAGAGACTGGGTAAAAATGGCCTGCATGGCAAAGTTTTAAGACGAAAACCACTACTGAGTAATGAGAACATAAAATTTAATCTCTGTTTTGCCAGAAAATATATTCATGATCCCCAAGACTTTTGGGAGATTACTCTGTGGACTGACCTTTTTGGAAGGTGTATGTCTCATAACATCTGGCGTAGAAGTAACACAGCATTTCAGAAAAGAAACATCATACCGGTAAAACATCATACAGTAAAATATGGTGGTGGTAGTGTGATGGTCTGGGGCTTTGTGCTGCTTCAGGACCTGGAAAACTTCCTGTAGTAAATGGAACTATGAATTTTGCTGTCTATCAAAATATCCTGAAGGAGAATCTCCGGCCATCTGTTCATGACCTGAGGCTGAAGTGCACTTGAGTTATGCAGCATGACAATTATCCAAAACCAACCAGCACGTCCACCTCTGAATGGCTTAAGAAAAACAAAATTAAGACTTTGGAGTGGCTTAGTCAAAGTCCTGACCTTAATCCAATTGAGATTCTGCAGCATGACCTAAAAAAGGCAGTTCATGTTCGGAAACCCTCCAATGTGGCCAAATTACAATAATTCTGCAAAGATGACAGGGCCAAAATTCCTACAGAACGTTGCTGTTGTTACTCCTAAGGGTGGCCCAACCAGTAATTGGGTTTATGGAGCAATCACTTTTTCACACTGTGTTTCGCTTGTAGGTTTGAATTTCTTTTTCCCTTAATAATAAAGACCTTAATTTAAAAACTGCATTTTGTGTTTTCCTGTGTTATCTTTGTCTAATATTAAAATTTGTTTGGTGATCTGAAACATTTAAGTGTGACAAACATGCAAAAGATTAGGAAATCAGGAAGGGGGCAAACACTTTTTCACTCAACTGTATCTAGATAGCCATTGCAGCTGGTACAATTCACACAGAACAGTTGGAGTTCAGAAATCTTATATCATACCCATGACGTGTACTGATTATAACGTGTCCTAAAATGAATCATCCAGTTTCCTAAAGATTTTAGGGTATCAGGTGCAAGTTTTTCTCCATATGCTTGGAATCTGCCCATTAAATAGTGCTCGGGCTACTTCGTCCAATTCATTGCTCATTCCAACTTCACCAGCCAAAGCCTATAGATATAAAAGAATAAAGGTAATGCACTGGAGATCAACTTCTCATGACGTGCAAGTTACGGTATATTCCTTTTTTAATCCACAGAAAGAAATGATGGATGAAATAATTGTTTGTGATCCCCAATATTCATGATCCATTATTCCTATTTGTAGTAATGATTACCATAATACGAGTTTATCTGAGACTGGGAATAAAGTGTTACTGTTTGAAATAAAAGCTTTGCCAATATAAAAGATAAAAAGGCTGATGGGTTGGGAAAGATGGCACCATGTCATCATTGTACTCACCCTCTGAAGTTCAGCTAGAGACCGGGACATGCGTACGATCAGTTTGTTAAACCTTTCTAGCTCCTGCAGTAACACCACTGTGGTTGGTGATATTTCTAGTCCAAAATTTTTCCTAATTTGATCCAGATCAAATACTTGCGGCAGCTTGTTTTCAATATCCTTTGCCACCTGCCCAATATACTCATCCCGACTTATACCTTTGCCCGATTCACCTGTAGAAATAGTAAAACTAGATTTTCATCAGGCACAAGATAAGGTTGGTGAGATGAACTCCGCCCGTGAAGTTTTGTACATAGTGGGCTAATGTTATACAAACTGTGGGTATGTTAAAGCACCACTCCAGCATTTTATCTTTTACTGCTGAAATGGTGGCACTAATCTAAGTTCCCTGTCCCTAATTTCATATTTATCAGCCGCCATCTTAATCTGTTCTCGGTGCCGCACAAGTCGGTCTTCAGCATGTTATGACCTGCCGGATCGCTCTAGTGTTTACTGGGAGATGCGGAAGTCACTTCTCAATGTAAGTCTATGAGAGTCAGAACGCGGCCAGAACAAGGCTCTCATAGACTTACATAGAGAGCTTGTGACTGTTACCTCTGACTTCCAGTCAGTCAGAAGTTTCAGTCACAACATGGAGGCTGTAGCGTCGGCGTCCCGGCCCTCTGCCAGGCAGGGACGCCGTTCCCCTTACCAGCGCTCAGCGTCCTCAGCGCCCCCAGCGTCCTCGGCGTCCTCCTTCCACCCTGTTGGTCCCGCGCGCTCCTTCCCTGCTGCTGGACTTAGGGCGCGCGCCCGCACCCTCCCCCGCTCTTAAAGGAGCCGCGCGCATTTTCCAAATTAGTCTCCGGCCAATGCTGGAGGACTCCACCCTATATTAAGGGCTTCCTCCTTAATGGAGGTGCCCGAGCAATGTTGTTGTTGCACTGTATAACTCTGCTTCAGCCCTCAGCTCCTGTTTCCAGTTGCCTGCCTGTTACCTGTCTGCTTGCTGTCTGACATCTGACTGCAGCCCTCCCCGGAGGTTCGGACATCACCTGCAGTGATCCCCGGCTATTACAGAGACTCTTGCCTGCTCACTTGGGAGCGATCATCTGCCATCCGACTGCAGCTCTATCCGAAGGTTCGGACTTCATCAGCAGTGATCACCGGCTACTCCAGAGACTCTTGCCTGCTCACTTGGGAGCGATCATCTGCCATCCGACTGCAGCTTTATCCGAAGGTTCGGACATCTCCAGCAGTGATCACCGGCTACTCCAGAGACTCTTGCCTGCTCGCTTGGGAGCGATCATCTGCCATCGGACTGCAGCCTACCAGGAGGCTCCAACATCTCAGGTCGTATAAGCCTGTATATTCAGTAACTGTCCTGGTCACTTGCTGTGACAACCTGCCTGTCCAGAGACTGCCCTGGTCACTTTCTGTGACAACCTGCCTGCCCAGAGACTGCCCTGGTCACTTGCTGTGACAACCTGCCTGCCCAGAGACTGCCCTGGTCACTTGCTGTGACAACCTGCCTGCCCAGAGACTGCCCTAGTCACTTGCTGTGACAACCTGCCTGCCCGGAGACTGCCCTGGTCACTTGCCGTGACAGCCTGCCTGCCCAGAGACTGCCTAGTCACTTGCTGTGACAACCTGCCTGCCCAGAGACTGCCCTGGTCACTTGCCGTGACAACCTGCCTACCCAGAGACTGCCCTGGTCACTTGCCGTGACAACCTGCCTACCCAGAGACTGCCCTGGTCACTTGCCGTGACAACCTGCCTACCCAGAGACTGTCCTTGTCACTTCCCGTGAATTCCTGTCCGTATTCCCCGGGCGCCACCTGCTCTCTTACAAGTATACTGTCTTGTATAATAAAGCTCAGTGGTTTCACCTACCAGACCCGTTACAGTTTGCTCGGGCCATGGAACCCGGTGGCACCCAAACCCCTTCACTTCCAGAACTGTGTCATGAGCTGTCTCGCCAGAGGTCTCAACAGGAGGCTATCCTGGGTCACCTGCGGAACGTCAATTCCCGCTTGGACACTTTGAATCCATCACCAGCAACTACCGCTGGAGCCATGACTCACAATCCGGCAGTCTCGCTGCTTCCCAATTCCGTGATTTCCATTCCCGGACCTCGTCTTTCAGCTCCTCCTAGGTTTGGAGGCGACCCTGTTCTGGCTCGTGGTTTCATTAACCAGTGCACCCTGCATTTCGAACTCCTGGCACACCAGTTTAACTCTGACCGGGCCAAAATTGCCTTCATCATGTCCCATCTCACCGGAGAGGCTCTGGCCTGGCTTAATCCTCTCTGGGAGAGAGAAGATCCTCTGGTATCTGACCTGCCTGCTTTTCTCTCAGCCTTCCGGAAGGTATTCGACGAACCTGGACGGAAGACCTCCTCTGCATCATCTCTGTTGCGTCTCCGTCAGGAGAGTCTCATCGTTGGTCAATATGCCATACGGTTCCGTACTCTAGCCTCTGAGTTGGCTTGGGACAATAACGCCCTGATTTCGGTCTTCTGGGAGGGTCTGTCCGGCCGTATTAAAGATGAACTTGCCGGTCGGGACATTCCAATCTCCCTTGATGATTTAATAAATCTTGCCAATCGAATTGATCTACGGTTCCAGGAACGTGCCAAAGAGGTCACCCGTGAGAGAGGGTTTCCTCGTCTTGCACCCTCGTTTCAGAGACCTATAACCCCTTCCGTTTCTCCCCAGATGCACACTGCTGAGCCTATGCAGGTCGACCAGACCAAGATGGTCAAAGCCCGTCAGGACTCACGCCGTGCCGAGAGGAGTTGCTTCTACTGTGGCAGTAAGGAGCACTGGATCCGTACCTGTCCGGAGAGGTCGGGAAACGCCTGTGTCTAGGTTCGCTCGGAGAGGTCCACCTAGACCAGAATAAATCCTCTTCATCTCTGCTGCTGTCTGTCTCATTCTCATCGGTAAGAACCGTTACTTCGAACTGGCCCAACTTGATTCTGGAGCAGCTGGGAATCTTGTTTCACAGGCTCTAGTAGAGAAGTATCGCATTCCCACCAAACCTCTGGTTGAACCAGTATCTGTTGCTGCTGTGGATGGGGGTCTCCTACCTCGTCCCATCCAACTTATCACCGAAGCCATAACCCTGCAGGTGGGAATGTTGCATTCTGAGAGCATCTCGTTTCATGTTTTACCTGGACTCTCTCATGCTTTCTTACTAGGTCTGCCTTGGCTCCAAAAACATGCACCCGTGCTCGACTGGCAGAATGGAGAGATTCTTCGCTGGGGACAGGACTGTCATAAAACGTGTCTGGTGCCTGTCCATCCCGTCCGTTCTTCTCCTACACCTGCTAATCTACCTGGACTCCCGATTCCATATTGGTCATTCGCTGATGTCTTTAATAAAAAGGAAGCAGAGACATTACCCCCGCATAGACCATATGATTGCCCGATCGACCTGCTACCCGGTACTACGCCTCCCCGTGGGCGTATTTACCCATTGTCCGCTGCAGAGACCAGGTCGATGTCAGAATATATCGAGGAGAATTTAGCGAAAGGATTCATCCGGAAATCTACCTCCCCCGCGGGAGCAGGTTTCTTTTTTGTAAAAAAGAAAGACGGATCTCTCCGTCCCTGTATTGACTACAGAGGCCTAAATTTGATCACGGTGAAGAATAAGTACCCTCTTCCGCTCATTCCGGAGTTGTTTGATCGTCTTAGAGGGGCTAGAATCTTCACTAAACTGGATCTTCGTGGAGCATACAACCTGGTTCGTATCCGTCGAGGAGATGAATGGAAGACGGCATTCAACACCCGGGATGGCCACTACGAGTATCTGGTTATGCCCTTTGGTCTCTGTAATGCTCCAGCAGTCTTTCAGGAGTTGGTCAATGACATCTTCCGGGACCTCCTCTACTCCTGCGTTGTGGTGTACCTTGACGACATCTTGGTCTTCTCTCCGGATCTCCAGTCTCACCGGAGGGATGTTCGTCAGGTTCTGCTCAGGCTCAGGCAGAATCACCTCTTCGCCAAATATGAGAAGTGCCTCTTTGAGCAGACCTCGCTTCCGTTTCTGGGCTACATTATCTCTCAGACTGGCCTACGAATGGATCCGGAGAAACTGTCTGCCATCGAGAAGTGGCCCCGACCTGAGGGGTTGAAGGCCATTCAGCGGTTCCTGGGATTCGCTAACTATTACCGTCTCTTCATACCGCACTTCTCTTCCAGGACTGCTCCTATCTCAGCGCTTACCCGCAAGGATGCTAACCCCAAACAGTGGACACCCGAAGCAGAGGAGGCCTTTCTTTCCTTGAAACAAGCCTTCTCTTCCGCTCCAGTGCTGCATCGCCCGGACGGCAACAAGCAGTTCTTCCTGGAGGTGGACGCTTCCTCTGCTGGAGCCGGAGCGGTACTTACTCAAAAATCTTCATCCGGGAAGATGGTTTCCTGTGGTTTCTTCTCCAAACTCTTCTCCTCCTCCGAGCGCAACTACTCCATAGGAGATCGAGAGTTATTGGCCATTAAGTTGGCATTGGAGGAGTGGCGTTACCTACTCGAGGGGGCTCTTCATCCGGTAATCATCTACACGGACCACAAAAATCTGTCTTACCTTCAGCATGCTCAGAGACTTAACCCTCGCCAAGCCCGGTGGTCCTTGTTTTTTGCCCGCTTTGATTTTCTTTTGCATTTTCGCCCAGCTGACAAAAACATCAAGGCGGATGCCTTGTCCCGGTCCTTCCTGGTGTCGGATCTCGAAGATGAGCCTAAACATATCATTGATCCCGCCAGAGTGATGCAAGTGGCTCCCGTGAGTCTAAATCGTCTCCCTCCTGGTAAGACGTTCGTATCAGAGACTGATCGGAAGAGAATTCTACATTGGGGTCATTCGTCTAAACTCGCTGGCCACGCTGGTCAGAAAAAGACCCTCCAACTCATTACCCGGCATTATTGGTGGCCTACCCTGCACAAAGACGTGATAGACTTTGTTTCTGCCTGTGTCTCCTGTGCCCGCAACAAAGTTCCGAGACACCTGCCTGCCGGCCGTCTTCTTCCGCTTCCTGTACCCGCTGCTCCCTGGCAACATATAGCCATGGACTTCATTACGGATCTGCCCGTCTCTGCCGGTTGTACGGTCATTTGGGTGGTCGCTGACCGCTTTTCCAAGATGGCTCACTTCATTCCTCTGCCAGGTCTTCCGTCTGCACCCGAGTTGGCTAAAGACTTTATCCGCCACATCTTCCGTCTTCATGGTCTGCCTCGTCACATTGTGTCGGATCGTGGGGTACAGTTCACCTCACGTTTCTGGAGAGCTACTTGTAAGTTATTAGACGTCACCTTGGATTTCTCCTCCGCTTACCATCCACAGTCCAATGGACAAGTTGAGCGAATAAATCAGAATCTGACCAGCTATCTCCGACACTTCGTTAATGCTCATCATTCTGATTGGGTGGAGCTTCCTTCCTTGGGCCGGAATTCTCTTATAATAATCACGAGAGCGAATCGTCCACCAAGTCTCCGTTTTTTATAGTCGTCGTCACACCACCGGATTCCTGTCCCATTTCATCTCTGTGGCAATCCATGCGGATCCTGGTTAGAAATTCCCTGCCATCTGGAGATACCCGGTCCGCATCATTCAGTCTCCGCATGAAAAGACATGCTGACAAAACGTCTGGTTCTCCTCAAGTCCGTCCTGGGACAAGTCTGGCTTTCGTCCAATATTCGGCTCAAAATTCCTCCTACAAGTTAGGTCCCGGTTATCGTCCTTTTGAGGTCATCAGGCGATAACCAGTGTCCTTAAATTGAAACTCCGGCCATTTGCGATTCTAACTCTTCATGTGTCCTCCTCAAACCTGTGTACTTAACTCTTTTTTCAAGTCTACAGGTACCTTGTCCAGGGGTCTGCTGATGAGATTTGAGGTAGAGACATTCTGGCCAAAAGGGTAGGAGAAGACTTATTTTGTGATTGAAGGGTTTGGTCCTGAGGAGAGACCGGAGCCTCGAGAACATCCATGCCCTCCATCCTACTAATTTCTTCTGCCTAAGAAGGGGGCCTAGGGGGGGTACCTTCCTGGCGCCTGGCCTTCCAGGCGGACGCCGTCCCCTCCACCCGCGTCCTCAAGGGCCCAGCTCCTGGCGCCTCGCTCACCTTTTCCACGACCCTTCCTTCCCGCTCTGCTGGCGCGCTCCCACCTCCGCTCTTAAAGGGCCGCGCGCATTCTCCAAATGTCTCCGGCCCAATGCCGCGGAGGACTCCACCCTATATTAAGGGCTTCCTCCTTAATGGAGGTGCCCGAGCAATGTTGTTGTTGCACTGTATAACTCTGCTTCAGCCCTCAGCTCCTGTTTCCAGTTGCCTGCCTGTTACCTGTCTGCTTGCTGTCTGACATCTGACTGCAGCCCTCCCCGGAGGTTCGGACATCACCTGCAGTGATCCCCGGCTATTACAGAGACTCTTGCCTGCTCACTTGGGAGCGATCATCTGCCATCCGACTGCAGCTCTATCCGAAGGTTCGGACTTCATCAGCAGTGATCACCGGCTACTCCAGAGACTCTTGCCTGCTCACTTGGGAGCGATCATCTGCCATCCGACTGCAGCTTTATCCGAAGGTTCGGACATCTCCAGCAGTGATCACCGGCTACTCCAGAGACTCTTGCCTGCTCGCTTGGGAGCGATCATCTGCCATCGGACTGCAGCCTACCAGGAGGCTCCAACATCTCAGGTCGTATAAGCCTGTATATTCAGTAACTGTCCTGGTCACTTGCTGTGACAACCTGCCTGTCCAGAGACTGCCCTGGTCACTTTCTGTGACAACCTGCCTGCCCAGAGACTGCCCTGGTCACTTGCTGTGACAACCTGCCTGCCCAGAGACTGCCCTGGTCACTTGCTGTGACAACCTGCCTGCCCAGAGACTGCCCTAGTCACTTGCTGTGACAACCTTCCTGCCCAGAGACTGCCCTGGTCACTTGCCGTGACAAACCTGCCTGCCCAGAGACTGCCCTAGTCACTTGCTGTGACAACCTGCCTGCCCAGAGACTGCCCTGGTCACTTGCCGTGACAACCTGCCTACCCAGAGACTGCCCTGGTCACTTGCCGTGACAACCTGCCTACCCAGAGACTGCCCTGGTCACTTGCCGTGACAACCTGCCTACCCAGAGACTGTCCTTGTCACTTCCCGTGAATTCCTGTCCGTATTCCCCGGGCGCCACCTGCTCTCTTACAAGTATACTGTCTTGTATAATAAAGCTCAGTGGTTTCACCTACCAGACCCGTTACAGTTTGCTCGGGCCATGGAACCCGGTGGCACCCAAACCCCTTCACTTCCAGAACTGTGTCATGAGCTGTCTCGCCAGAGGTCTCAACAGGAGGCTATCCTGGGTCACCTGCGGAACGTCAATTCCCGCTTGGACACTTTGAATCCATCACCAGCAACTACCGCTGGAGCCATGACTCACAATCCGGCAGTCTCGCTGCTTCCCAATTCCGTGATTTCCATTCCCGGACCTCGTCTTTCAGCTCCTCCTAGGTTTGGAGGCGACCCTGTTCTGGCTCGTGGTTTCATTAACCAGTGCACCCTGCATTTCGAACTCCTGGCACACCAGTTTAACTCTGACCGGGCCAAAATTGCCTTCATCATGTCCCATCTCACCGGAGAGGCTCTGGTCTGGCTTAATCCTCTCTGGGAGAGAGAAGATCCTCTGGTATCTGACCTGCCTGCTTTTCTCTCAGCCTTCCGGAAGGTATTCGACGAACCTGGACGGAAGACCTCCTCTGCATCATCTCTGTTGCGTCTCCGTCAGGAGAGTCTCACCGTTGGTCAATATGCCATACGGTTCCGTACTCTAGCCTCTGAGTTGGCTTGGGACAATAACGCCCTGATTTCGGTCTTCTGGGAGGGTCTGTCCGGCCGTATTAAAGATGAACTTGCCGGTCGGGACATTCCAACCTCCCTTGATGATTTAATAAATCTTGCCAATCGAATTGATCTACGGTTCCAGGAACGTGCCAAAGAGGTCACCCGTGAGAGAGGGTTTCCTCGTCGTGCACCCTCGTTTCAGAGACCTATAACCCCTTCCGTTTCTCCCCAGATGCACACTGCTGAGCCTATGCAGGTCGACCAGACCAAGATGGTCAAAGCCCATCAGGACTCACGCCGTGCCGAGAGGAGTTGCTTCTACTGTGGCAGTAAGGAGCACTGGATCCGTACCTGTCCGGAGAGGTCGGGAAACGCCTGTGTCTAGGTTCGCTCGGAGAGGTCCACCTAGACCAGAATAAATCCTCTTCATCTCTGCTGCTGTCTGTCTCTATTCTCATCGGTAAGAACCGTTACTTCGAACTGGCCCAACTTGATTCTGGAGCAGCTGGGAATCTTGTTTCACAGGCTCTAGTAGAGAAGTATCGCATTCCCACCAAACCTCTGGTTGAACCAGTATCTGTTGCTGCTGTGGATGGGGGTCTCCTACCTCGTCCCATCCAACTTATCACCGAAGCCATAACCCTGCAGGTGGGAATGTTGCATTCTGAGAGCATCTCGTTTCATGTTTTACCTGGACTCTCTCATGCTTTCTTACTAGGTCTGCCTTGGCTCCAAAAACATGCACCCGTGCTCGACTGGCAGAATGGAGAGATTCTTCGCTGGGGACAGGACTGTCATAAAACGTGTCTGGTGCCTGTCCATCCCGTCCGTTCTTCCCCTACACCTGCTAATCTACCTGGACTCCCGATTCCATATTGGTCATTCGCTGATGTCTTTAATAAAAAGGAAGCAGAGACATTACCCCCGCATAGACCATATGATTGCCCGATCGACCTGCTACCCGGTACTACGCCTCCCCGTGGGCGTATTTACCCATTGTCCGCTGCAGAGACCAGGTCGATGTCAGAATATATCGAGGAGAATTTAGCGAAAGGATTCATCCGGAAATCTACCTCCCCCGCGGGAGCAGGTTTCTTTTTTGTAAAAAAGAAAGACGGATCTCTCCGTCCCTGTATTGACTACAGAGGCCTAAATTTGATCACGGTGAAGAATAAGTACCCTCTTCCGCTCATTCCGGAGTTGTTTGATCGTCTTAGAGGGGCTAGAATCTTCACTAAACTGGATCTTCGTGGAGCATACAACCTGGTTCGTATCCGTCGAGGAGATGAATGGAAGACGGCATTCAACACCCGGGATGGCCACTACAAGTATCTGGTTATGCCCTTTGGTCTCTGTAATGCTCCAGCAGTCTTTCAGGAGTTGGTCAATGACATCTTCCGGGACCTCCTCTACTCCTGCGTTGTGGTGTACCTTGACGACATCTTGGTCTTCTCTCCGGATCTCCAGTCTCACCGGAGGGATGTTCGTCAGGTTCTGCTCAGGCTCAGGCAGAATCACCTCTTCGCCAAATATGAGAAGTGCCTCTTTGAGCAGACCTCGCTTCCGTTTCTGGGCTACATTATCTCTCAGACTGGCCTACGAATGGATCCGGAGAAACTGTCTGCCATCGAGAAGTGGCCCCGACCTGAGGGGTTGAAGGCCATTCAGCGGTTCCTGGGATTCGCTAACTATTACCGTCTCTTCATACCGCACTTCTCTTCCAGGACTGCTCCTATCTCAGCGCTTACCCGCAAGGATGCTAACCCCAAACAGTGGACACCCGAAGCAGAGGAGGCCTTTCTTTCCTTGAAACAAGCCTTCTCTTCCGCTCCAGTGCTGCATCGCCCGGACGGCAACAAGCAGTTCTTCCTGGAGGTGGACGCTTCCTCTGCTGGAGCCGGAGCGGTACTTACTCAAAAATCTTCATCCGGGAAGATGGTTTCCTGTGGTTTCTTCTCCAAACTCTTCTCCTCCTCCGAGCGCAACTACTCCATAGGAGATCGAGAGTTATTGGCCATTAAGTTGGCATTGGAGGAGTGGCGTTACCTACTCGAGGGGGCTCTTCATCCGGTAATCATCTACACGGACCACAAAAATCTGTCTTACCTTCAGCATGCTCAGAGACTTAACCCTCGCCAAGCCCGGTGGTCCTTGTTTTTTGCCCGCTTTGATTTTCTTTTGCATTTTCGCCCGGCTGACAAAAACATCAAGGCGGATGCCTTGTCCCGGTCCTTCCTGGTGTCGGATCTCGAAGATGAGCCTAAACATATCATTGATCCTGCCAGAGTGATGCAAGTGGCTCCCGTGAGTCTAAATCGTCTCCCTCCTGGTAAGACGTTCGTATCAGAGACTGATCGGAAGAGAATTCTACATTGGGGTCATTCGTCTAAACTCGCTGGCCACGCTGGTCAGAAAAAGACCCTCCAACTCATTACCCGGCATTATTGGTGGCCTACCCTGCACAAAGACGTGATAGACTTTGTTTCTGCCTGTGTCTCCTGTGCCCGCAACAAAGTTCCGAGACACCTGCCTGCCGGCCGTCTTCTTCCGCTTCCTGTACCCGCTGCTCCCTGGCAACATATAGCCATGGACTTCATTACGGATCTGCCCGTCTCTGCCGGTTGTACGGTCATTTGGGTGGTCGCTGACCGCTTTTCCAAGATGGCTCACTTCATTCCTCTGCCAGGTCTTCCGTCTGCACCCGAGTTGGCTAAAGACTTTATCCGCCACATCTTCCGTCTTCATGGTCTGCCTCGTCACATTGTGTCGGATCGTGGGGTACAGTTCACCTCACGTTTCTGGAGAGCTACTTGTAAGTTATTAGACGTCACCTTGGATTTCTCCTCCGCTTACCATCCACAGTCCAATGGACAAGTTGAGCGAATAAATCAGAATCTGACCAGCTATCTCCGACACTTCGTTAATGCTCATCATTCTGATTGGGTGGAGCTCCTGCCTTGGGCCGAATTCTCTTATAATAATCACGAGAGCGAATCGTCCACCAAGTCTCCGTTTTTTATAGTCTTCGGTCAGCACCCTCGGATTCCTGTCCCCATTTCCATCTCTGTGGACAATCCAGCTGCGGAATCTCTGGTTAGAGAATTCTCCTCCATCTGGGAGAGTACCCGGTCCGCACTCATTCAGTCATCCGAGCGCATGAAAAGACATGCTGACAAGAAACGTCTGGATCCTCCTCAATTCCGTCCTGGGGACAAAGTCTGGCTTTCGTCCAAATATGTTCGGCTCAAAATTCCTTCCTACAAGTTAGGTCCTCGGTTTATCGGTCCTTTTGAGGTCATCAGGCAGATCAACCCAGTGTCCTATAAATTGAAACTCCCGGCCAATTTGCGAATTCCTAACTCTTTTCATGTGTCTCTCCTCAAACCTGTGGTACTTAACTCTTTTTTCAAGTCTACAGGTACACCTCCTGCTCCAGTGTCTGCTGATGATGAATTTGAGGTAGAGAACATTCTGGCCACAAAAAGGGTAGGAAGAAAGACTTATTTTTTGGTGGATTGGAAGGGGTTTGGTCCTGAGGAGAGAACCTGGGAGCCTCGGGAGAACATCCATGCCCCTCTCATCCTAGCTAAATTTCTTTCTGGCCTAAAGAAGGGGGGGCCTAGAGAGGGGGGTACTGTAGCGTCGGCGTCCCGGCCCTCTGCCAGGCAGGGACGCCGTTCCCCTTACCAGCGCTCAGCGTCCTCAGCGCCCCCAGCGTCCTCGGCGTCCTCCTTCCACCCTGTTGGTCCCGCGCGCTCCTTCCCTGCTGCTGGACTTAGGGCGCGCGCCCGCACCCTCCCCCGCTCTTAAAGGAGCCGCGCGCATTTTCCAAATTAGTCTCCGGCCAATGCCAGAGGACTCCACCCTATATTAAGGGCTTCCTCCTTAATGGAGGTGCCCGAGCAATGTTGTTGTTGCACTGTATAACTCTGCTTCAGCCCTCAGCTCCTGTTTCCAGTTGCCTGCCTGTTACCTGTCTGCTTGCTGTCTGCCATCTGACTGCAGCCCTCCCCGGAGGTTCGGACATCACCTGCAGTGATCCCCGGCTATTACAGAGACTCTTGCCTGCTCACTTGGGAGCGATCATCTGCCATCCGACTGCAGCTCTATCCGAAGGTTCGGACTTCATCAGCAGTGATCACCGGCTACTCCAGAGACTCTTGCCTGCTCACTTGGGAGCGATCATCTGCCATCCGACTGCAGCTTTATCCGAAGGTTCGGACATCTCCAGCAGTGATCACCGGCTACTCCAGAGACTCTTGCCTGCTCGCTTGGGAGCGATCATCTGCCATCGGACTGCAGCCTACCAGGAGGCTCCAACATCTCAGGTCGTATAAGCCTGTATATTCAGTAACTGTCCTGGTCACTTGCTGTGACAACCTGCCTGTCCAGAGACTGCCCTGGTCACTTTCTGTGACAACCTGCCTGCCCAGAGACTGCCCTGGTCACTTGCTGTGACAACCTGCCTGCCCAGAGACTGCCCTGGTCACTTGCTGTGACAACCTGCCTGCCCAGAGACTGCCCTAGTCACTTGCTGTGACAACCTGCCTGCCCAGAGACTGCCCTGGTCACTTGCCGTGACAGCCTGCCTGCCCAGAGACTGCCCTAGTCACTTGCTGTGACAACCTGCCTGCCCAGAGACTGCCCTGGTCACTTGCCGTGACAACCTGCCTACCCAGAGACTGCCCTGGTCACTTGCCGTGACAACCTGCCTACCCAGAGACTGCCCTGGTCACTTGCCGTGACAACCTGCCTACCCAGAGACTGTCCTTGTCACTTCCCGTGAATTCCTGTCCGTATTCCCCGGGCGCCACCTGCTCTCTTACAAGTATACTGTCTTGTATAATAAAGCTCAGTGGTTTCACCTACCAGACCCGTTACAGAGGCAGATTGGGACCGGAACGGCGCCGAGAACAGTGATGACGTGAGCTGGTAAATATAATATTATGGTCAGGGAACTTATATTAGTGGCACCACACCAGCGCTGAAGTAAAAAAACAAAACGCTGGAGTGGTGCTTTAAAGAGGAACTGGCACTAAGTTATAATCAGTGGTGTCGTGTAATACATTCTATTACAGTTTTAAACAGTCTTTATTCAGACTCTAATTGTGACTAAAAATGGCTGGACTGAACCTTGGATTTCTGTATTGCAAAGGGCATTCCAATATTCCTCAACGATGTTCAATATGCAGCATTAGGCCGGTGTCACACTTGCGTGTGTGATGCGAGAAACACGCACAAGTCTCTAGCATCATCACCCGGCACTGCCGCCGGCACTCGGACCAGAGCGTGCGGCTACATGTATTTCTATGCAGCAGCACACTCCGGTCCGAGTGCCGGCGGCAGTGCCGGGTGTTGATGCGAGAGACTCGTGCGAGTTTCTCGCATCACACACGCAAGTGTGACACCAGCCTTAAAGGGGTTCTCCAGTTACATCAATATGACATAAGTGGGGGTCTGACATGTTATTTCCTTTGGCAAGTGCCAGATGTAACCACTTTGAATGCAGTGGCAAATCACAGCTCCATTCATTATGTAGCGGCTGCTGCCAGGTACTGCAGAACAGAGCTTATACATAAGAATAGGACCATTACAGATCTGATATTGATGACCTATACAAAAGGATAGGTCATCAATATGCTGTAGCCAGACAACTTCTTTAAACAGCAGAAAACAAGATTATAACTTGGTGACGCCAATTCTCATACCTGTCTGTGGCTGCAGTTCCAGGAGGTGAGACCACATATCCCTAGCTGACTGTGTGTAGTATCCAATTTCAGCATTTGGATGCAGACCAAACACTTCAGGGGTATTTGCAAGGGGAAGCGATTCTATTTCCTCTGTTAACCAAATGAATATATGAAATAGATTCAAATAAAAAAAATGGTTTGATAATAAAATATTTTCCAGCTTTTCAGTATCTAAAGTAAGTAATAATACTCAGTATTCATTTTTTAATGCAGAGTTTGAATGTGCGGCACAGGATATTTTGACATAAACTCACCTGCTGACTGTTTCCACTGAAAAGAGCAAGAAAGAAATTGGATTCATATGAAACAAAGTCTACACTAAAGTCATGAGCCACTAACAGGCTGATATCATGTAATTAGAGATTAAGGTCAGTCTCCTGCCCTGACAGTTATGACAAATTTTTTATTAATCCTAACACTGATCTTACCGACAAAATCATCTTTTTTGTCTCCACTTGGAATTTTGTAATCAACGTCATCATTTTTGTAGAAATGGAACAGTTGGAAAGTGTCAAATATAAAGTCGCCTAAATATTCATCCATGTAAGTGGTGAGAATCCGACGATCGAAGCTGTCAATGGCTCTTCCCCATACATGACCTACGGAAATACACAGTAACGTAATAATGTGATTAGCTTACGATACAAAAGCTGATCCAGATAAGTGGTGTCACTGCAATTACACGTAGAAAATGGGATAGAAATCCCCTGCCTCTTTCATTAAAGCATCACTGCAGCATTTTGTTTTTGTTCAACGCTGGAGTGGCGCTTTAAATGTAAGTTGTGAGCGCAGTTTCTGACTGGCCGGAAATCCAAAGCTACTTTCCTCATTAAAAATACAGGAATGTAAAAAATAATAAATAAATAAACCTATCTCGTATCACTGTGTATGTAAAAGTCTGGTCTTTCAAAGTGAGAAATTAACTAACTCATACACAAAACACAGTAAAAAGAAAGAAATATCAAAACACCAGAAATGTTTTTTCGGTTACCATACTTCCCTAAAAAAATGCATGAAGAAGCGATCAAAACATTGTATCTACTCCAAAGTAATCAACAAAACCATCATCTCACCGTGCAAAAAAAAATGGAAACATTTAAACAATTCGGGTCTCAAAAAATGTGAACAATAAGTTTCTTAGAAACTTATTTTTTTTACACTATTTAAAGGGAACCTGTCCCCACGAATAACGCTGTTAACCTGCAGATATGGGGTTAATCTGCAGGTTAACAGTGTTATGATACAGTCTGGCGCCTGCACGCAGCAGGAAGAAAATGATCTTAATTCTCCCCACCAGCATTCAGTATTCCGTCATAGGGACGGGCAGCACCAGTTCAGTCACCGTTCTGAGTATACGGAGCGGACGCTGTAACCGCGACCCCGGCCCTGACTGACAATGGCTCTACATTGCGGCTGGCTGTCAGTCAGGGCCAGGGGCGCAGTTACAACGGCCGCTTGGTATACTCAGAGCGGTGACTGAACCAGCGGTGCCCGCCCCAAAGACTGAATACCGAATGCTGGCGGGGAGAATAAAGATCATTTTCTCCCCGCTGCACTCGGCTGCGTGCGGGCGCAGGACAGCATAATACCGCTGTTAACCTGCAGATTAACCCCATATCTGCAGGTTAACTGTGTTATTCCTGGTGACAGGTTCCCTTTAAGTAAAATAAGAAAAATAACGTATGTGTAACGCTGGTATTGTCTGTACTTTGTTTTCCAGCGTTACTCTGCATGTCTTTGCTTTAACCCTTTTGCTCCTTTCCCCCAAACCAGCTGGGATACTGTTGTCTGTTACCTGTATGGATGCTGCTCAGTTCCCAGCTCTGCTGCGTAGCCGTACTTGCGTGAGTGTCTCCGCTGCGTTGCATGACCACCCGCATGTGCGGTCCCTGACCTGCTGTAGAAGTCATCCGTAGGTTGCAAAGTCCTCTGCAGTGGTGCATGACTTACTACGTGTGTGGCAGCAGCCACTGTCAGGTGTCCCTCTGTGATGAGTTGTCTGGCTCTGCATAGGGGGCGCGGCCCACACCTGTCCTGCTTTTATGAGGAATGGGTGTGTACTAGAATTGCTGCTCCAGCCTATCGCTGTGAAGCAGCTCATATATAAAGTTCCCCAGCCCTGTGGGGCGTTGCCAGAGCTTTGAATTGAGTTCCTGAACCTAGCCGTGTGTGTTTGTGTGTTCAGCTCCTGCTCTGAGTGCGATCAGCTCTGGAGAGCTGATTCCCCTTGTCCTGTCTTGTGTTTCTGCCTATGCTGGGGCTGAGTACCCAGATCGCCCTTCCTGGAGGCTGTATATCCAGGCCTGTTCCTGTTGTATCTTGTTCCCTGAATCCCTGATCCTGGATCTATCCCGTTATCTGAATGTCTGAACTGTGTCTTGTGTTTTCGCCTATGCTGGGGGCTGACTACCCAGATCGCCCTTCCTGGAGGCTGTATATCCAGGCCTGTTCCTGTTGTATCCTGTTCCCTGAATCCCTGATCCTGGATCTATCCCGGTACCTGAATGTCTGAACTGTGTCTTGTGTTTTCGCCTATGCTGGGGGCTGACTACCCAGATCGCCCTTCCTGGAGCCTGCATATCCAGGCCTGTTCCTGCTGTGTCTTATTACCCGAATCCCTGATCCTGGATCTGATCCTGTACCTGACTGTCTGAACTGTGTCCTCTGTGTTATGTTCCTGAAGTCCTTCTGTGTCCAGAACCCTGTACCAGTGACTGTGATTCCTTGCTATATAACCTGAGTTCATCGTGGAAGGAGGAGTCCGGTGTGTGTGCTGAGTTTCTGTTACTCTGTGCTCAGCTTCTGTGCAATCCCCGGCCAGCTCCCGTTGAGCCTGGCGGGGCTTGCACCAGACCGCTGGGGTTCCTTTTCAGATCGATACTAGATGTCCGGAGTGCGAGGACCGTGTCCTTCCTGATGACCACTGCCTGATATCCGATGTCCGATGACCACTTCCAGATGTCCGGATCCTATCCTTCTCTGCCTGATGTCCGGAGCCTGCCGATCGTTGCCAGATGTCCGGAGCCTGCCGATCGTTGCCAGAGGTCCGGAGTCCGATGCCAGTGTTCCTGTGTTCCAGTCCGTGTTCCTGACTCCCTGAGATCCAATCCGTGTTCCTGAAGTCCAGTCCGTGTTCCTGACTCCCTGAGATCCAATCCGTGTTCCTGATATCCTGTCCGTGTTCCTGTGTCCCTGAGATCCAATCCGTGTTCCTGATATCCTGTCTGTGTTCCTGAGATCCAGTCCGTGTTCCTGATGTCCCGATGTCCTTCCGGTTCCTCCGTGGTCTACCCTGTGATGACGTCTGTCCTGGGTCAGTGTCTGATGTTCTCCTGCTGAGCCTGTGCTACGCCTGAGGCCTGAGAGAGAGGCCGTCCTAGTATGCCCGTGCCAGATGATCCTGGACTGCATCTACCCGTGATGACCCCGCCATAGTCTGAAGTCTGTCTGAGGTCGGTGTCTGATGTTCTCCTGCTGAGCCTGTGCTACGCCTGAGGCCTGAGAGAGAGGCCACCCAAGTATGCCCGTGCCAGATAACCCTGGACTGCATCTACCGGTGATGTCCTCCTGCACTCGTCTGTGATCCTGAGTCGTGTACCCTTCTCTGATGTGCGGAATCGGGAGCCCGGCATTATGTTCAGTTTATGTACTGTGTGTTTCTTTAAGTAAACTTTATGTTTCTTCATACCTGAAGTTGTGCGGTGTTGTCTAGTCCTGCAGGTCGCCATCTTGCCCACATGCTCAGCTGCCACGGAGCCCGGTCGCTGCCCTTCCCTAGTCCGGGCAGGCCCGGGTCCCCTCTGTGGTCCAGTGGCTCCACATTCTCTTACCATCTGGGACGCATGCCTCACGTCGTCGTGGACTGGCGGCGTGGGAGCATTGGCTAGTTAGGCAAGCTATGCCATGTCCCGACGCCCCGCAGCCGGGGAAGCGTCACAGTATGGAAGTTTGATATCACTGTAATCATACTGGCCTATAGAATCATGTTTAAACCATAAAATATATCTGTCACCTAAACTATTAAATTCACAGGTATGAAGGTATATTGAGTTGTACGCATTACCCAGTGTATAACCACTTTTACACTACACTGATCTGATGCTATTATCTATACTTATTTTAATATGTAGCTGCCATGTAAACAGTACAAGCCAACACAATTATGGATTTGGAGGACGCTGCTGACGGCCATGCTAGGAATACAGCCTGCATGTCTAATTCCAGGGGATTTACAGGAAGCTGCATGAATATGTCTTCTGAGAGGGAAGAGATCAATGAGAGTAAGAAAATAGCTGCAGTGCAGACAAACCGACCTCTCCAATAAGATACTTCAGACTGCCCCAGGGGATCCTGGGATCATGCAGTGTGAACGCTTTGGTCAGATACGTGTTCAGAATTTCCATGCACACCTGAAAAAAAGACACAAGGTGCGCTGTTATAATCTACCAATAAGCAGGCAGTCGAAACCTCACATTCACCCAACTGCAAGATTCTGAAGATGTACAGGTTAACGCTGGCCTCAAAAATGTAAAAACCAGAAAAATACTTTATGAAAGATGTTTTTATCCAATTAGCATGATCCATTGATGACCGATAAATGTTCATATAAACGTTGTGATAGTGGAGTCTGCAAACACTCAAGGAATGGGTCACCCTGAGGCTAGCGTCACCCTGAGGCTAGCGTCACACAATCGGATTTTCTCTCATCCAAGAAAAATTCAGTCCGATTATGTTAATCACACTGACCACACTCTGATCAGAGCGTGATTCGATATTTGTCGGATGTGGAGAAGTTGGAAAAAATGTCTTCATTCTATCAGTCTCTGAAATCGGGCCACACTCTAATGTAATCCAAGTGTGGTCTGATTTTTTTTGACCTAGCCATTGATTGGCATGGCTGATTGCGATCCAAATATCATATCAAACTCGGATATTCAGCAATTTTGTTTTCCTCAGATAGACTCAGCCTATAGAACAACATTAGTCCGAGTGCAATTAGATGTTCTGTCAGATCGCACTATGACCGAAAATACGCTCGTCTGCATGAACCCTTACAGAGTCCATTGCTAGAAATGTAACCGTGTCAAGAAGATATATACACTCCTTAACATTCAAATTGCAACACCAAGAAGGAAAACTCGTGGATTTATGGAAAGTAGCTTGCAAAAAAGAAAGCTAAGAGGAGACTTAAAGGGGTATTCACAGCTCCAAGGTCCTATCCCAATATGTAGTAGGTGTAATAAAAATAATGTTAGCAAATACCTCCATTTAGAAATGTAGTATAGTTTTTCTGATTCGCTATGTCTCTTTCCTCATGTGCAGGCATTGCAAGACCTTAGGTATCCATGGTTACGACCATTAGCAACTGGCTGTCAATATATCAGTGGTCATAATCATGGATACCTAAGGTCCTGCAATGCCTGCACATGTGGTAAGAGACAGAGCGAATCAGAAAAACTATACTACATTTCTAAATGGAGGCATTTGCTAATATTATTATTATTACTACACATACTACATATTGGGATGGAATCTTGGAGATGGGAACACACCTGTAATAGCTGTCTACAAATATCTGAAGGGATATCACAGTGTAGAGGGGTCATCCTTATTCTCATTTGCACATGGAAACACGAGAAACAATGGAACGAAACTGATAAGATACAGATCAGATATTAGAAAAGAACTTTGATATTGATGGTG